>OY720181.1:11919501-13119501 GCA_963082885.1 Parascotia fuliginaria | reverse complement strand
CAGATGAACCGAAAATAAATAAGGAAAATGAAAATATGTTAATTCATATAGGTTAATTAAATTAACACTTATGAACGTCAAAATTTACAAAATGTCAGCAAATTAACCTACGACCAGTTCGCTGACAAAGTAGAGCCATGAGAAGAACTCAGGACACTCTTTTTAATCGCCAGGTTATTACATTTTTTGTAAGTTACAGTTTCAAGTAGCATGCAAAGTGACACAGGCAATACACTTAACTCTATAGGTAATTAAATACTTACAGCTTTCTATGTTGCAAAGAAAAAATAAAAAGTAAAATGTGTGCTTTACAGGCTGCCTCAATTTGCATATTGCTACAAAAGGTAAAGGCAACATGTGAACTGTAATAAATGTTTCTATGTAAGTATTATATAAACTGTTAATATTCGATATAAGTATAAAGTAAGATGAACTTAATTTACCACAGGAGTTCACAATGTACATTGTGAACATCTATTTCATAAATCACAATGTATAATTTTAATAATACTAAGTATACAATTTTAACAAAACAATACAAAATGTGTACTTAACTGTACAATTATGGCTCGGGCATTATGTCATATATAATTAATACAAAAAAAAAACATCTTATGTCAAAATGTATCAATAAGCGAGATTACAGGATGGAAATAAATTATGAATCATTTAGTATAATATTCTGTATACATCTTTGCTCGAGACAGAACAGCGTTTTGTTTCGATTAGATTCGTGTTCGTAGAGTAGATAATCCTTCTACTGATTTGGCTGCGCGATAGAAGCCTTATTATAAAGGATGAATTTACTATGGCAAACTGTAAAGCGCTAAAAGCATTGGACCAGATATCAGACAACACCAACTCATGAGTGGCTATCACAGTCCTACTATTTTGTGTTCATTTTCGGCAGACTGTGCCTGTTATTCCTACCTCGTGGACTGAGGCTGATGAAATTAAATAGTGTTTAGGAGGTCCACAGTCTGTAGCACTTCAAAATTGTTTTGCATTTAATAGGCTCCAAGCCTATACACTCCGCAAGATTTGCCATTTAATGATAGAGGCCGAATTGAAAGGACAATGCACAAGTGTAGTCTGATTTGTTACTCGAGTTTGGTAGCGGTACGTATCTACAGAACCAAGAAAAAGTTGTCTTGCACAAAACCTTACTTTACATACATCAATATAACCATGCCGTACAATTGCCTATCGAAGTGACTTCACTCTGCCTTATGATACAGTCAGTGGGATCCAAAAGACTAAGTGGTAGCCGCCATTCCAAAGGTCATTGTTTCAAACTGCTGGCTAGGTGGTCTTTATGAGATGCTTTTTTATTATTGATGCAGGACCTCATATCATCAGTCCATGAAGACGCAGTGGAGTTAGAAAGTTATGAAAACTCTTGGCTTTTGTAAGAGCTAATTTTGAACACTTAACAATCAGACGGGCATAAATAAAGATTGAATTTTTCAGTATTGTTTTAAAAAGTCATGTACTAGTACTATTGATACAGTTATTTTATTCATACTGGTCTACCAACGTGACTCTGCCTGGATAATTTAAAGAAAAGACATTTTGCTGGGGTAATGTTTCAAACGTTACCCCAGCAAAATCTGTTTTTTTCCGAATAACTTTAAAACTATAATGCAAACAAATTTTGCTATAGGCAAACAAATTACTCCTTACGACGCACTAATAATCTGTTATACTCTCACCTCTTATAAGTACATTTTTATCAACATTTTGCTGGGGTAACGCACTCACCTGCCTGACGGTAAACAGCCAATGAAGTCCAGAAGTGGAAGACACTATTTTAATAGAAATTATCTCAAACTGCTAGCATAGCGGCTTCATGATACTAGCGACACTATTGCAAATAGTAAAAATATAAATGAAGATGAGGTACGCATACGTTTCATACGTGCACACACACAAACTTTCGCATTTATAATATTAATAGGATGTTAATACATTTTTAAGTCAAAATGTTTTAGTTTGTTCATGTACAAAAAACCTATATATATATATCTATATATCTAACTAAATAAGTATAAACTCGGCAGGGTTACTAAACTAAAGTGTACTAGTATTAGTTGAAGAATACACATCATGTCAATTATAGGAATTTATCACAATGGTGTATTGTCATTGGGACTTAATTTTTAAGCGACTTCAAAAAATATTAATATTATATATATTATTCAATATTTTTTTGTATTCAATAATTCATAAAAATCGTTTTAAACGGTTTTTTTGATCAGGTAATACATTTCACAGCAGCTGGGTTTTGAGTTTATTGGTTTAACCCACAGTAGTTATTTTTATTTCTACTACATATTTAACAAACATCATGATTCTAAACACTTATCTTTGCTTTCGCTACTATATAAATAATAAATATATAAATAATATATACTAAAAAATATACATACTTACTAAACGAAATAATAAAAGATACTAAAAAAATAATTCATTATTGGCGCGTCTATCAGATTTTAGCTCTGCGGTTTCGGACAAGTAAGGTCATTGTCTTATAGTTGTGCTACTGCTACTTGCCGCTAGAGGGCGAACTCGCACGCAATGTTTTTTTCGGGTGAGGCGCGGGGTGGTGAGGAAGCGAAACGCTCAAGGTCATATGTGACGGAACGCCCTTAAGAAGGCACTGCTACTCATTAGCTAGTCCATAACTGCGGTAGTACTAACATCGTGCTGCTGTCGCACGACCTTGACCGATAATCCTATTATTCAATTGATTTATATTAGCGTTGAATTTTTACAGCTACGTAAGATTTTTCAGTTTGATTTACACGCACATGTGATTATATACGCAGTGCAAAAAGGTAACGGGTGGTGTTGCGTGTTTCAAATCAAATCATTTAGATCCACGCTGATTTCCGGGGAAATACTACCCTCTCATAGAAGATCGACTTAAGAGTTGTAGTATCTGTACTACTGCGTTTCGTTCGGTGAGTGAGAGCGCCGGAGGCCCGATTTCCCCCCTTTCCTCTTTCCTCACCTCCCTCATTCCCTTCCCCTAACCCCATTCCCAGCCGCCGTAGTGGAGGCCACCATACCAGCAGTTCAAGACGATGGCTTTTGGTATAGTGGCCGCCACTTCTGGATTCCACTGACTGCTTACCATCAGGCGGGGTGGAGTCACTTTGGTAGGCGATAATATATAAAAAAAAATATTTATTCAAAATATATTTATTCATTTAGGTTAATTGAATTAACACATAAGAACGTTAAAAATCATAAAATGACAGCCAATTAACCTACAGCCAGTTCACTGACTGTTAGGGTGCGGCGAAAAGAATAACTGGTCTGGCACTGACACTGTTTTTAATCGCCAGGTTATAACAATTTTTGCAAGTTACAATTTTAAGTAGCATGAAAAGTGACGCAGGCAATACACTTAAACTATAGGTAAGTAATTACAGCTTTCTATGTTGTAAAGAAAAATATAAAAGTAAAATGTGTGCTTTACAGGCTACCTCAATTTGCATATTGCTACAACAAATAAATGTAAATGTTTTCTAATAAATAAACTGTCACTTAATATTGTTTGGTATTTTAAGTGTTAGCAAATTAATTTAAGTTTTCCTCCCATTTAGTTGATACTTGATACCTGGTCTACATAAAATATGTATTCAAGATAAAAATATTATGAAATGGCATATTCAATATAAAAAAAATTATGAACTTGAACTAGCGGACGTCACGCGGTTTCATCCAGTATGTAAAATGTACTCTGTGGTTTCATCCGCGTGGTTTCTAATAGTAAAAGAATTTTTGAAATTGGTCCAGTAGTTTTTGAGTTAATTCGTTGCATACACAAATACAAATCTTTCCTCTATAATATTACGAGTAGTATAGACTATCTAGGTCATGCCATTGTCGAAGATTTTGGTAGGTAGGTACCTAAAATATTAAATTATTTATTAAAATCGTCCTTGTTTTTATTTCCCAGTTAAACGTCCATAATCAAGGTTCAATTATATCAATTATGAGAATAAAATGATTAAAAATATACTAGTAGCGTGTTGTAGGTCAAATCAATCGCCTTATCAGGTACGTGATGTGAATCGTGTGATTGTAGTATTTATATAAAAAATGTAGGCACATATAATGTAAGTAGTTCTGATTATGACATAATGTACCTAATCAATCACGAACTGGCCTCCTCTAATTATTTTGTATTTCGTCGTGGAACAGTTCGCACCCAGGTTGTGATTTAAGATCGCAGGGTGAGTTTACATCTCAAATTTATAAAATAATAAATTTATAAGTTATACCAACTATTAGTTTTCAACACCTCTCCAGAGATACCTAATCAAAAATCTCAATAAAATCCTATCGTACATTAACTTATTATGTAGGTTGTTGTTGGTAGCTATTTATTTATTACCTAGTTTAAAATAATGAAAGTATTAAGTATCTAGGTACTAAATGACAAAAATATTTAGGATAATTAATATCTACGGAATATAAACAATTAAAAAATTAAAATGTTTCACAAATATAGTTTTATGTTATGTACATGTATATGTTTTGATGCGTTTCTATTTAATTTTATATCATTAATGTTTGTGACTCGCTCATTCATAGATAGATACATATTTATATATTTTTATACATACGTCTACGTATGTAAAAAAAAATTGCAACAAACTTATCTACCCACTTTTCTTTTTAATATTGCGATTTGGTTTATAAATAAAATATCTAAACGTAAGAAATAAATTTAATTAAACCACGGGAAATTCTCAAAAGCATTGTCATTTAGACACGAACGATACCGAAGTCCCGTCGCGTCCCCGGCTCTTCAAGTTTAATTATAGGCTCTAAACGTCAACATTAGCCACTTACACTACTTAAAAATCACGTAATTACTTTATTTTTATCCTTGTGTCTACCTACATACCTACTTAAACAAAGTAATAGGTGCTGTACACTTTAGAAATATAATTGTTCAATTTTCCAAATAACCTTTTAACTTCCTTTGACATTACGTGGATTGGCCATTTCTGAGTTCATTCGCACGCAGGCGTAGCGTATTCTGCAAAATCATTCAGTCGCTGTTTGGTGAACAGTGAAATCGAGCGTGTTTACTAAAGTAGGTACGTGTTTACCTTGTAATATGCGCATAATATTTTAACTAGTTAAAAATAAACACGATAGTGGCGAGATTTTGGCACCGATTTCAAAATTTACATCTAATTACGTTTTGCAGTTATTTTTTCGAGTTTTATATAAATTAAATTAAAAAGATTGAATTTATTAACTACCTACTTAACTTATTTTTCTTATAGTTAATCAAAATGAAGGTGGAAGCAATATTATTTGCATGTTTGTGTTTACTAAATTCTTACGCGGAGTGTAAGTGGAAACACTATGAGAAGTCTAGAGAAACTCGGGAGTACCACGGCAATTGGCGGGAAACTGCTAACATGATGCCTTCAAAAGATAAACAGAGACAGGATCCTCCAGACCATACCAAGTTAATTCCAATGGCCAGATATGTGCTACACAATTCAGGTAATGTGAAATTATCTACCTACCTATAATAAATGAAATGTATGAACGTCTATGATTACCATTTGGTACCTACATTACATATTTACCTACTTTAGCTATACGCAACATACCTACATTAATGCATGTTATAATAACAGGTAATGCCTTATTTTATTCTTATGAATCAGTCAAGGTTAAATAAGTACCTAAGTAAAAAGATAGGTCCACCACCAGGACCCACCTATTTTTATTAACGCGCATGTGAGAAATTGTGGGAAAATTCAAGAATCCTAATTATGTAGGTGCCTATATTTAAATAGGTACTTAGTTTTTGATTGAATTATTCATCTTTTTCTGTGACTGCAGAACCCCAAGTTAAAAATTTTAATAGTGTCTGAGATTGCAGCGTTTTATACTTATTTTTAATTATTCCGTGTTGTTTCTAAGGGGTTTATCGCCCTTAATGCTGACATACATACAGACAGGACATGACAACAGTGAAGAAAAAGATATCTTACAAGTATATAGTTATAAACTTATAATATATAAGATAGTTCTACGGCTATTTAATTTATACCAAAAGGATGCGCAAGAAAAGGAACACCTTTTGATATGAAAATTAGAGAATACATTAAATATGCTATGCTTACATAATATCAATATTTTTTTTAAATATCTATCTACTCTTTTTTAAGTTATAGCCTCATTATAGTATTAAAGAGTTAATAAGTTAAATAAGCCATTTTCGTCATATTTCTTATCATGTGCAATGTATTAGGTAAGTATCTATTAAGACAAATTATTAATATCTAATTAATATTAATACTAATCCTATAGATACCTACCTAATAAATATAATCTCTGTGATAAGTAAATAAATCGCATAGGTATTTGTTTGTCTATGTTGAAAAAGAAGTGGGTAGGTACCTACCTATTGTTTGATTTTGAAACAACCATGATTTAGAAAATAAGAACATCAAATTCGAACTTTTAACCTCGTGGTCAGGTAGTGAATCCTGAATTTGGGTTGAGGGAGAGCGTTTGACTCCTAGGCACCAAAAGGCAAAGTTACAAATACCACAAGTATAATTTTTTTTGAGCATGCACATGCGTTCCCTGAATCCGCTACTGCTCGTGCATAAGAACCCGCCCCTAGAGCCATTACGCAATGTCGACTGGTCGTCGCGGCGCGGCGGCTGTCTTTCGGCGACTAAAACAGGCAAGCGATCGGTGTCCAAGTGCCTAAATCTATTTGAACTACCTAATGAAAGAAAGTCACAGTCGCGACAGCTACCAGATGACAGTGCGTAATGGGTATTAACTTCCATCTCTTAAGCTACATTATCAGACACAATAGAAATAACTTTTTTTTTGTGTCGTGTAGATCTGCTCCTAAGCACATGATGAGTTAAGCGTATCTAATCAATGAGCCATCACGACAGATACATGTAATACCATATATGAATTTACTTGATATATGTAAAAAATAAAATCTTTTTTCGCATACAGATTGGGCGTCATTAGCGACGATATCAGTATTGCCTGCAATAGAAGGCTTTCCGTTTTCAAACGTAAAGTCTGTAGTAGATGGATCCCTTGCGAATTCTACGGGAGTTCCGTATTTCTATATGTCGCCTTTAGACTTCAGTGCAAAGGATTTAACAGTGAGTGTTCATTATTATTTATTACTGTAATTGCTATGCGGATCACTAAGGACCTATCTAGCTAGGTAATGTCTACTAGTTCCTCCCTTCTGCCTCATTCGTCTAGTATTTTCTTTATTTAGAATTCCATAGGTACCAAATTATGCAAAAGGCAATGAAAATAAACACGCCTTCTTGTCTAAATAACATGGCGTGTGTATATTTTAAAGTGGACGTTGTTATTATACCAATATTATGCGGAGTGGTAATAACCTATTTACCTACGCTTATATAATTGCTATTTATCGTCTTGTAAGATCAGAACAAATAAATAGGTACCTAACCAAATTGGGTAATCCGATGAGCGTGTATGAAAAGAATAATGAATGTGCAAAGGAAATAAATGTTTGCAATTTAAATCACTTGTAACAAATGGAGTTCTAAGTCTCTACTTATCTCGTTAATGGGCAAAGGCGTGAAATTATTGTAGATATGTAGAATAATGTGGGTAGATAAATAATATTTGTTTGTTGTTGGCAGAAAAATAACCGCGCTACGGTGCTGGTATCGCTCGAGGAAACTAGATACTGTGAGAACCAGAACATGGATCCCGAAGACCCTAGGTGTACACGATTAATGCTGTCGGGGAAAATGAAAAAGGTACGTAATTCACATAGTATCTAGATATTTTGCCAGGGCTCCTAAAGAAAGCACAGTAGGTACCTATCTATACCTACTATTATACAAATAAAGACGAAGAGTTTGATAGTTTGAACGCGCTGCCAGTTGTATTTGAATAATTCTTTTTGCGTTTGATAGCCCAATTCTTGAGGAAAGTTATAGGCTATGTAACATCTCGCTACTGGCGACTCGAGCAGTAACCAAAGATGTAAGTTAACGCAGGTGAATCTTCGCTTCGGAAAGCTTGTTCTTCTTCTTCTTCTCCTTCTTCTTCTTCTTTTTTTTGCAACAGAGCCGACGATTGTGTCAGCTATTTCTGCCAGCGTCAAGTGTAGAATAATATTCTTGTTGATGATATTAATGGTATATTACAATGATAAAATAGAAAAATGTGGATGAAATTAAATGACAACCATCTTCCGTGAAAACAAAAGATGGACCGGAAAGCTTCTTCTTCTTCTCCTTTATTTTTGGCAACAGAGCCGACGATTGTGTCAGCTATTTCTGCCAGCGTCAAGTTTAGAATTATATTCTTGTTAATGATATTAATGGTATAATACAATAATAAAAATAGAAAAAATGTGGATGAAATTAAATGACCACCGGAAAGCTTGTTACTGTGTAGGCAGCAGATGACTTTGACATGTAATGTCTTGTACAGTAGGTACACAGCACAGAATTATTAATAGCAGATTAATTACTCTGTGCTACTATGCTACTGACTAATTCAGGAGACGGATGTCTTTTAATTTTTTATTGCAAGGGCCATACACACCACGACGTAACCATGCCTGGCAGCTTTCTTAGCTGATGTTAGTACAAAAGTGAACGTGACACATAATTATCTCTAACTAACTCTATAGGGCCAGACCACCATGTAGAGTACCTATTTGCCAAAATTAGATCAAGTTTGACGCGTGTAGGTATAACGTCACAGTTTGTCGTCACGGTCGGAAGCTGGCGAGACTGAACTATTCAGTCTAGTCTAAATTAAGAAAGTTGAGAGAAACATTCGTTACGCTCAGTAAAAAGTAAAAATAACATAACTACGTAGGTAATAGAAATGTTCTTCCTCTTCATACGAGTTTTATGTCATACATTACGTGTTCAACTTATTGAAACTGGCGAGCTGAAGAATGTGGGTTCTGTGTATTTCACCTATAATGACTATACTTGGTAGACGAATTGGCGATGGCACAAAGGTCTCGGGTTTGATTCCCGATTCGGGTGAGGTCAAGTCACCTATTAACTTGGAATCTGGAATTGTGCTTCAATGGCAACAGGCTCATACCTATTACAAGAGATCCAACATAGTTTGCGAAACGTGGTTGTTATTGACCTCTTCCTACCCTTAGGGGCAAAAAATAGAGATGCTTTATTATTGCTTAAGTTATTATAGAGCAGTTTTATTATAAGCGTTAGTTAGACAAATAGCTATTATACTTTCGACTAAATGGTCATTGTTTGTTGATAAGATGTTTTGTGTCAGATGCGAGAGGGCACCCCGGAGTATACTTTTGCAAAGGCCGCATTGTTCGAGAGACATCCGGCCATGGCTAACTTTCCTGCAGGTATTTATATTTTTTGCACCTATTACTTAACAGATAAGACTTTGGTAGAGTTTTTGTGAGCTATGATAGTAGACCAGCAAACAGCCCACGTGTGGAGATGGTAGTGGTGGTTTCTCTGTCGTATGTGCTGGCCGCTTATGGCCTTCAGAAGCGCGAGGTTCAAATACCTATGATAAGATCCTGGTGATAGGGATTTCAATAAGTAGTGGCTCAAAAAATTCAATAGAAAATATTTGTGACGACTTTTAAGTTAAGAACTGAGTAGGTACCTGCAGATGAATTTTATAAAACTACCCTATAGATTAACCATAAACTATCTTGTCCTTATCGATATTATTCGATATTGCTTACGAGTGGCTGTAAGTATTATGGGCACCTATAAAGTTTGATCGATACCTTTACAAATCTTCAATTTGCTTGAATAGAAAAGCACTTTTAATACAAAACAAATTGTAAATTAGCATTTTATTTTATTCTAGAAATGTCCGCAGTGTCAATTTCAAATCTCGGGGTCAACTTTGTAGTAACAATAATGATAATAAGTCATTGTGTGGTTAAAATATGTACATAACTATTACAATATGATTTAGAAAGTAGATAGGTATAGTATAATTTACCTAATATTGTAATTAAATTAAAAAAACATAATGCGACACTGTGACTTCATGATGACTATAGTGACTAACGATCTCATTTACAATTTAAACAGAAATTTTCAGTAGATACTTAAATTCATTTTTGTAAATAAAATCAAGGATTTTCAATCCGTATCGTCAAAAGAGCATAACCGTTAATTTAAAAATATGGTTTTTGGTTTTTTATTGATAAAAAAAAAGATTCTCCAACTATGAGCGAGGTATATTTGGGATTGCTGAAAAACAAAATTTGCTCTCTGGTGGGTCAAAGGGTAGTCTAGTTCCATTTTCAATAAAAAAAAACCTATACGAAAAAGAAATTATGACGTAACTACACACAATGCCTAGTCAGGCAAACTATAAAAATAAAAGTATTATGTGAATGTATTGAGCTAAAGTCGAAATGGCCCTGTGGATAAGGCACCCGATTCGTAAACACGAGGTAGTGGGTTCGAATCCGGGCAAAGTACCAATGAGATTTTTCAAATCATATGTACTTTCTAAGTTTATCGTGGACATTTCTGACTGACGGTGAAGGAAAACATCGTGAGGAAACCTGGACTTAAAAGTCTGAAATTGCCAATCCGCCTTGAGCAAGCGTGGTGATTAATGCTCGTTCCTTCTCTATGAGAAGAGGCCTTTGCCCTGCAGTGGGACAGTAAACAAGCTCATATTATTATTATTATTTATTGAGCTAAATTGTTTTTTCCAGACCATGAGTGGTTCGTGGCCAAGTTGAAGATCGCCCAGATAGCCATGGTCGACTGGTTCGGCGGCGCTAAATATATCCCAGTTCGCGATTACCTCGCATACAACTACACTGGTGCGGAAATGCTACAGTATCACAATCAACACATACAGAGGGCTGTCATTCCTTAAACATAATAATTATCTGTTGATAGACCGATTAGAAATGGGCGGACAAAAAATTTTATACATTTTATCGGTATAAATTAAATAATACTGGATAAGGATTGGATTTGATTAAATTTAGTTAACAAATCTTCAATAGTAGGTACTCACCCTCTACCGTACGTACTCTCTCATAGAATATCGGCGTGGATAGACAAAGTTCAGGTTTTCGTAGATGCAAATCCAATTATTACCAAAGAACTAGTTTTTTTAATTTTTAAAATGGATATTTCTCCTTCATTTTTTATTCAACCGCTCATCTATTAATTATAGCCAATTTAATACTTAAATAATTTAATATTACTCTAGATTATTCAAAAAAATCAAATAATAAAAGAAAATCAAACCTTTTTTAACCTCTTATTTTGAAATTAAAGTTCATTCCCATTATGATGTTACAGTCGTAATTATCAGTGACTGATGAAATCGTTTACTTTTGTGGTTATAGATAGGAAATAATATATATAACTTATCTATGTTGACCTAATGTTTGGGTATTTTATAACAGTGTACCATGTTTTTTCAGGTTAATGAGAGTTAAATGTATTACAATATATAGCTTACTGCAAAAGTCCTAAAATGGTTCTTTAGTGTGCCTTAATAATAATAAATTAATAATACACCTAATTGATATCATATGTTTTGCCAGCTAATGTCCTAAGTGGATACATATGTTAATTTACTTTTGTCGTTGGCAAGTATTTAGTATGTTGAAGATTTATATACCAATTTCATACACTACAGAGGCCCTAGACAAGTGTCAAACATTTCTATTCTATTCATAGAATAGATAAAAAAATGTATTGGATTGACATAAGCTAACGCCAGAGCTTATGTCAATCTCATACATTTTTTTATCTATTCTATGAATAGAATAGAAATGTTTGACACTTGTCTCGGGCCTCTGTGCTGTTTACACAGTTTTGTATTCGTTAAAAAAACGTAGTCATATTGAGAATGGACCCTTAAATTGATTTTTAATGTCGGCTTATTATCTTATAGATTTACCTAGTTGAGAGCTTTTGTTATAATTACTAGTCTAGGAAAGATATACAGTACCAATTATATAATATTTTTATAAAATATTTTCTGAATATTTATGAAACATTATCAAATCTGTGATAAATTTAACAAAACGTCATAAAATGTACTATACTAATATTATCATTTTTATAAAATAAACCACAACATTTAACAATACATAGTTTTATTATCAATAATGTTATATACATTATATACAAAATGGAATGGTATTTCAATAGGTTATTATATTATTTATTTATTCACATTCTACTTATGCCTATCAATAAATGGAATATAACAATGTCACATTATAGAACATACCGACCTATCTATAATTTCTCTTATCGCGCCATTAAAATCACAATTGAATATATTATATACTTATAGCTTTTTAAAAATAATACATTAAAATCTAAATTTAAAATTGCGGCAACACACATTTGTGCTTTGTGCATTGTCAACTTTGTTCAAACGCTATTTCCGTCGCATAGAACTATGAAAATGAAAATGAAAATGAAAATTTATTTATTCACATAGGTTAATTAAATTAACACTTATGAACGTCAAAGTTTACAAAATGTCAGCAAATTAACCTACAGCCAGTTCGCTGACGAAGTAGAGCTATGAGAAGAACTGGCAAGAAACTCGGGTCACTCTTTTTAATCGCCAGGTTATTAAAATTTTTGTAAGTTACAATTTCAAGTAGCATGCAAAGTGACACAGGCAATACACTTAACTCTATAGGTAATAATTACAGCTTTCTATGTTGTAAAGAAAAAATAAAAAGTAAAAACAAAGTATATTCCTTCTATTAAATGACGAAGGGAATATAAGAAATACCAAGGACGCTGTTAATTTTGGCAGTTCATGCGTCCGATTGACGTATTTGACCTACCCACTTGCAAGCAGCTGACGGTTACTTTTTAGTTAGTAAAATGATCTAAATAACCCGTTTCGTCTAGTATGAAATTTAAAAAAAAAATCACAGATTTCGTGGCTTTGGAAAAAATATTGTCGCTGAGCGACCAGAAAGTCGGGTTAAGGAAAAGGTTACAAAATAAAACTACAACGTTGAAGGATGAATAATTATTCTATTCATAGATTTACTGAAATACATATCCTCATGTACATTTCAACCGCGCGGCCAACTCATAAAATTTTATAAAACTTTGTCACGAATTAGTGGTAATTTGTTACTATACATATCTCATTTCACTTACTCCTTTATTTTTTTTAAATTTTCTTTTTTTTATATATTAGCCTACCAAAGTGACTCCACCCCGCGTGATGGTAAGCAGTCAGTGGAATCCAGAAGTGGTGGCCACCATACCAAAAGCTATCGTCTTAAACTGCTGGTATGATGGCCTCCACTATGGCGGCTGATTTGATAAGTCAGGTTAGGAAAACCAAACTAACATAAGTACTATAATGTAACTTCACGTCCATGTACTTATTATTATTTTAAAAACATGCATTCGTACTTATGTAAGTAATCATGGTCACCTTACTCTAATACAGTTTCATACTACTATATTTTATTTATTAATCCTAAACTATGAGTTTGACGGCTATTTTCGCCACATTTATGCAACAAATACAGGAAATGGTATATGTATAGTATTTATGAGTTAGCCGCGCGGTTGAAATGTACATGTATCCTCGACTTAAAGAAAGAAAAATTATCTATTGTCAACAATAGTTGCGCTGTAAAGTGACAATAACATAATGTTTTTATATGTAAATATACATACACATAGACTGTGACAGTCATTCTGACTTTTTAACTTTGTTTAAAAAGGTTAGGCTGCGGGACAAACCGGGCAAACCCTTATCCCGATCGTCTTTGTTTTAGGCTCAAATTGTAGCTGAATAAATTGTCCCAAGGAGTTTTCTCAAATTTTTGATATCATTCGATAAAATATCGTGCGCCGAAATAAAAAATTCGAGTAAGAATCGTTTTTTTTACTATTTTGTTCATAACTTTTTCGTTTTTGACTTTCTCGAATAATTCTCTCTTTTCTTATTTACGTGGCTTTTAAGCCTTTTTTGAATATTATATCTTCACATCCCGCCGAGATATAAGAAGATTGCACTTTTTTGTGAAATCGGAGCATAAACTGGAGCAAACGAAAAGAAAGAAAAGACATTTGCAATGCCAATTTTTTTTACATATCAAATTTCCCATGCTATAGCTTTTGACTCCACCGCTACCTGAGCAGCTGACGTTCAGAGCTCAAAGCTCTAAATGTAAAGGGAAGGCTATGTATTATTATGATTTTCAGTCGGTATGAAATGACTTGTTCAAATACAACGTTGCCTAATATTCAAGTATTTTTAAAAGCGGCGCCGAGCGCACGTGTCATTTGCACACGATTTTAATTGTAACAAATTATGAATCAGTAAACATTGTATACGAGTATAGTCTTGTTTGCATTTATCAATAGGTAAATTCTGTGTCTATATCAGATACCCGTAGGTATATTTTATTATCAACAATATTAATTAAGTCAATAAAAAAATTAAGATAACAAACATAGTGATTATTATTAAGTATATTTAAATATTAATAATAAGCACCATTAATTAATCTACCTATTATTGCTACGGTTTAATTTGACAGTATCCACTTTATCTGTCTTTTTCACAACCGTTCGTAAAGTCGTATTTGTGGCATTGGAATGCTGATTGCCCATCTGGGAGATTCGAAAACACTTTTTATAGCTGATCTTATCCTCGCTAGGTTTCAGTTTCGGATAGAACTGCCAAAAGTCTATAGTAAGTAGCGTTTAAGTATTTGAACCTCTCGCATTTAGAAAGGACCCTTTCCGACGGTTCAGAATAAGGCTGCATGTAAATTTTGCATCCTTTGTAAAAAGGCGTAAAATGAGGTATGGTCGTTTGGCAATCTACTCTACTTGAATAAAGAAAACACAGAAATCAGATCCTCTTACGTCGTTTTACCACAGATTACGACATAATCAAAATTTTGAGAGCATGCGGAAACTCGCTTCATTACATCGCACCCTCAGAGGAAAAAGGCGCATGTCAAAAAATAAAAACAGTAATAATAAACTCTAAAGCTAGTTGTCACACGGTAAAAGGGTATTTTAAAAATACAAGTATTAATATGTTATGCAATGACAGCAGCTCTAGTAGCAGTCAACAAAAGAGGGTTTTTTTTAATTTGTTTCCTACATCACAACTTAGCGATAAAATGCCCGAATATGTGGTAGTAATCTTCAATACCATACTGAATAGACTCGCTAAACCTATTTTAGGTTTAACGAGTCTACTGAATAATAAAAAAGTTTTATCGTTTATCGTTCATTACCACGACCGTTTAAAAGAGGTCAGAGGAGTATTATAATAAACTTGACTGCATTTCTTAACACTATATAGTACAACACTAGGGTTGCGATTATTTTGGGTCCTAAACACAAAATACAATATAGCTTTAGTCTATTACATAAATAAAATAAACTAAACTAACATTACAATAGTTGAACCTTCCCGTGGCAGTGGACGCAAGACGCTATCGGGCGTACTGTGTTACCGCTGTTGTTGTAAGCGTGGTGAACTAACGCGTTAACCGGGGTTTCATTTAATGCTTTTACTTCTAACGGCATCGCCATTATCTGTGGAAGATACATACCTACATTTTATTTAAATTTATTATTTGACTAATTTATAATTTGTGTGGAATAGAAGCTGGTAAATTTTATAGAATGTATTATTTTAATTATGGATTTAATAGGTAAATTAACATTCATAGAAGAGAGAGAGAGAGAGAGAAGTTTTAGTGTTTTCTTTTCGAGCTTGCGCTCGGGCAGCTTATAATTTTTTACCGAGTTTGCAGCGAGTGAAGTATTCTATTATAAGAATATATCGCGTTCACTGAACGAAATGTTAGTTATATTCATTTTGTATTACAGTATTTTTCTAGAAGAACAATAGGTAATTAAATTTCATAATTATAAGTTCTTACCCTATACCATTACATATTAAATTAAAACTTACATTTTCAGCATTCTTCTCGCCTTCAGTAATAGCGGGCAAATTATTAAGATGGCTAATATCTTGCTTCTCAACTGAACTGCTTATATTTTCCGACAGTTTCATATTAACTGAGGTCAAATCTAATATGTTTGTCGAATGTGGCATTGTAGCGTTGAAGTTAAGATTACCAATGGGCCGATTGAACATTTTACTAGTCCCTGTATACTCCGATATAGTGATATTCTCAAGCCACTTTTCATGCAAGCTGTATAAGTTTTTGTACGTGCATAACATCATATCTCTTGCACGACATCTTTCGTCAAATAACTGTTTTATTGCCTGTTGTAAATTTTCAGTCTTTTCTGTTAACAGTTTCTTGCATTGTGCGAGTTCTTCTACCATCAAGCTGGGAACAAAAGTAATTTGTATATTAGTGAGAATGCTGGAGAACTAATTACCCTCTCAGTCCTCATTCTTTACCTATACTATCTCCAACGGCTTGGTCACGGTAATACTATCTATACAGTAATCCATCTTCATACAAACGGACGAAGCGCGAGCCATACCTACGCGCCTCGAACTCGAAATGCGCTCGGCATACAGACAGTCGCGACTGTGTCGCAATGACCAACGGACGGTGTGTTGTTTTTTTAACAATAAGCGCGCGATTTTGTTACTAAAATAAGTTCAAGTACATATTTAATATGAAGAGTAGGATATATTGTGCTGTTTTTGGTTGCATGAATTCGTCAATAACGCATCCACAGATATCTTTTTTTAGATTACCTGGAAACTCTGAAAGGTAAGACTATAAAATAATTTTACTTACTAGTAGGTAGGTACACAATGTGTGTCTTTTTAATAGATAAGTATTACCTTTTATCTCCCGAAAAAAAAGATGTCTGGATTAATAAATAAAGTGAATAAAGAAAGGAAAGTGATTGAAACGAGTGAAATAGGTAGATATAGGCGGTCCATGAATCATGATACGGTAGGTACGCTTGTGTTAAAACCTCGGGGCATGTTTTTTTTATGTTAGTTTGTATAATTCAAAGTAAAGACGTGGTATTTTATTATTAATAATAGTTGTGTATGAACACACAAGGAAAAATAAATTTACAATAAAAAAACAACACGCATTTTTATTGAACACTTCCTATTACATTCACAAAGTAATTTATTTGTTTATATAAAAAAAGTATATTTACAATCACAAAACTAAATGAAAACACAAAGTAGGCAAATGTAATTAAAGTGCTGGAGGCGGGCAGCCCTATCGCATGTTTACGTACCGCGGCTGTAGGAATTTATTTATAAAATACGGCCGAATCACAATACTGTATAGATAGTATTACCGTGGCTTGGTTGTGTTTTCTTAGCATTGTTTATAAGATGCTGAGAGAACACAGTCCTTAAGTACGGTCACTACCATCAGGTGGACCGTATGCTCGTTTGTCACCGAAGTTGGATATAAAAAAGTAGGTGGATGCATCGAAAATGCTTGGCGGTTTTTAAACGTTAAAGCATAAAATATGTCAGTCTTTTAATACGTCAATGAAGATTATTTAGAAATTTTCTTGCAACAAATAACAATTTAATTAGAGTCTACGCCCCGCGTATATTTCACGCGCTGATTGTTAACTGGCGCCTTAAAAGTATTGTTTGATCGATTATTCAACTAAAACGACCGTGAAAACTAATGCAAAGTAGCTTCCGTAACTGATATGTTTATTTTATTTTTTTATTTTAATGTTGAAATTAAATTGATACAAACATAAATCATATATCATGGACGAGTTAAATCTATTAAAACACTGGATATAAATAACTATACACGCATTCAATGACCTACAATACTTTGTATATCAGTATTTAGTAAAAGCATATTTTTGTTAAAAATAAATATTATTCTTCGCAAGCTTCTAAAAATATTAACGTCATTTTACATTTGGCAAAATTCTATTTGTACCTACTAAACTAAGTACTAGAGGTACTTTAAATGCTATTTAACAAATGTGTAATCCTTCACAAACATGATGAGTAATTTTAATTAGATAATTATTAATTAAATTTACCTGCTTGCTAGAAACTTGCTCCTCCACACTTCACATTGACCTGCTAACCATTCCGTTTGTTCCTAATAAGAAAATAAAATGAAGTCAGTTTTAAAAGCCCTGTTGTAAAGGCAACCGCTTCGTAAATGAAAATTAATAAGCTGTCCTTTAAAAAAGTCTAAAATCGCCACTCCGCATTGAGCAAGGCTCATGCCTTCTCTGTATATAGAGGCCTTTCCCTGCAGTGGGATAACAACGGGCTGATATGATGCGAATGTATACCAACTAAAGTAGTGTCTAATAAACTAAGTAGATAATTAACACATAAGACTACCTAAATGTATTGTTTAAAAAAGTGCAACTTGTAAAATTTTCATTCATTCGAGTTTAATAATTTCTTTACACACAAAGCACATAAGGAAATTAAACTTACATTCTTTACGAAAAATACCGAGATTTTAAACCAGCCTTGAATTAATATAAATTAACTGTTTACGCATTGATTACCATAGCTTACTTTTACGAACAATTCATACAGGTTTTTGACATCAGATTGTATAATAATATACATGTTGTGATGGTCTAGTGATTCTTGCACTAAAGAGACTTTTGCAAGCCCTGTGTCATAGAGCATATATACAACCATACAATAAATGGACACATTAACCTACGTCGCGGACTAATATTGGCAGATCACACAAAGTAAGTAACTTAGAAAAAAGTCTAAAACTACAAATTATTCTTGCAAGGTGCTCTTGCGTTCTCTATGTAAAATGTTGGCAAAGTTCTGTGACATTTATATATTAATAAAGCCAAGTATGTAATTATAATATATCAGTTATTCTAAAGTACCTACTTAATTCTATTTGATATAGTTTTGTTTCTGCATACATAAACGTAAGTGTATATAAGTACTTAATATTGTTGATACTTAGTTTTAATTAATCATAGTTACAATGTTTTAGTATACAATGTAAAACTTATTTTTTCTATAATTACCTGATGCGTAGACAAATGTTGTGCTGAACTAAGCAAAGCATTGGCCAAATGCTTTTTATCCTCATTCAATGACTGAACTTGTATCTCCAAGTCTTCACCCATTGATGCCACCAACATTGTTTTTAGCTCTTTATTGACCTGAAAATGAGATAAGTAAGTGATTTATTGTAATGAAATAACAATACTATGAAACAAATGAAAAGGAAAATATTTGATATTGGTAAAATTAGTTCATAAAAGAACAACAATCTTAATAGAATTTCAATATTTAAGATTTCAATTTCATGATGTGTCAACATCTTGTCAGAAAGGTTAGATTCAATTTAGTACTGGATATATTAAGTTGTTTTGAATAGAAAGAGAGGTGAGTTCATTTACTGCTTACAGTTCCGACTGAATGATTTTTAAAGTTTAATACTAAAAATAGTCATAACATACAGCACTATTAACATAATTGTTTATAATAAAACTAAACTTCATGTAATCTTGGTAAAGTGATAGAAGTCAGTTAACAAGGAAATTTCTGTACTTAGCTGTAACCCACAATGAACCACAAGCCATTACAACTAATCAAATAAGTACTGTATGTACTTCCAAAGATGTGGACTTAATTGCAATACACTTTGCATGGTATATGATTATGGTATAAAAATTTATAGAAATTTAATTACATGTAGTTATTCAAAACACTTTTTAGAACAATCATATTAACATCCACAACTCAAGGTAACAAAATATTTTGAAATAAAATATTCACTATGTTTGTAAACATGACTTGTTGCTGTAATACTGGCATGATATTTACACTGTAGTGGAAACCTTACCATATTCTATACTTAAACTGTACATATATTATTAAATTACATTACAATAATATACTTATACAGACCTGGACCTGTTGCTTTAGCTGTTCTTTAAGAGATTCATTTTCCAATGTTAAGTTATCAATTTTCTTTTGCATTTCCACCTTTTCTGGACTTGGGTTATTAGCTTCACCACCACCTTTATCACTTGTTGAGTTTAACTTTGGCCGAGGCTTGAATTCATTTAAACTAGTATCCATCTGAGACATTTGAGTTATTAATGTGTTAATATCCATATTATTTCTAGACTTTTTAGATCCTTTCTGCACAGATTGAGGTGTTATAGGCTTTACGGCAGCCGGATATGGCTCGTACGGTACAAATTTTGGTGTCTTCATATTTATTGACTTTTTTTTCTCTAATCTTACAATACTAGTAGCATAAACTTGCACTAAACGAGACGGTAGAAGGCTGTTTTTCCTGGTAGGACTAATATTAGTTTTTGGTACGATATTTGGAACCCTTTCTGATGTACTTTCGTCCGACTCCATTCCATCGCCCGCTGTCCTTGTTTTGTTCATTATTTCTACAAAACAAAAGTTAATTATAAACTTATCTGATAAAAGTAATTGATACACAATCAGCTACTTAGCAATTAATATTAATGACATTAGAAATCGCATACTTGTAGGATATGGATAACGATTATCCATCTAGAAGAAAATCGTATAGAAACAGGAAATTCAATAATACAGAATATGACAAATATGTATCACAAATCTAGATTCTACCCAGATATTCCTTTGTATCGTGTTTGCTTTCGAATTTGGAGAATTAGTTGGTGTAAAACTTTGTTACTTCCTCGAGATTTGGATTGGAGTTTTGAAGATGAAGACAGTTTCAAAACTGTCAAGTGTCAGCTGACCTGTCAGGTCAGTGTCAAACCCGTCAAATGTGAGAAGACCTCAGAAATGAAGAATCTATCACAACGAATCCTTTCTCTATGTCTATGGGTCGCACTCGTACTTAATCACTACTTAATCGACTAAGACCACGAGCCACGCTATTTAGTTTATTGGTGCGCCGGAACAAAAATCACAAAGGCTATATTTTCCTCTTTACTTATAAAAGCGCTTGTAATGTTTATTTGTTCACCGTCTGGTTTGTTTCAGGTTTGAGTCACACAGCGAATGTTACCTTAATTTTTAAGTGTGAATGTAAAGATAGAGATACCCATACTTCTTCATAATGCATGCCAGTTAGCATAATAATATACACAATATTATTATGAAAGTTAACTGTTGCCAGTTGCTTTTATGTTTGTATAGTACAAGTGTGCGAGCTAAAGGCGTGATGTGTATTCCTGCCTTAATTTGTAATCTCATACCCCCAGTTTCTGAAAGGCGGATCAACGAAAAATTAACTAATCAACTGTTAAATCTCATGTGAAGTACCTAAAACATGCTAAAACCATAGATAATTAGTTTAATTTGATCTAATTAGTTATTAACTAGATGAAATTTAACTAATTATTCATGTTTTTAGCAACCCAAATGGTACTTCACATGAGATTTAACAGTTGATTAGTTAATTTTTCGTTGATCAGCCTTTCAGAAACTGGGGGTTAGTATATTAATAATAACCTCCTTTTTGAAGTCAGTTAAAAAAAGAATGGAGTACATCAATAAAAAAATAATGGTATACTGAAATATTAAAACCATTTATTGCAATAAATTAAAATACCTACATATACAGTACTATTATTTAGGGATTGAGTGTAGCAATTAACTCATCATTTTCTAATAGCTCCTTGATAATATCCAACCCTCCAACTAACTCGCCTTTGACATAAACTTGAGGGTAGGTAGGCCAGTCTGAATAAACCTTAAGACCTTGGCGAACTTCTTCATCAGTCAATATGTCGAAAGTGTCATATTCTATTCTGAAAATAGATGACATTGAAATAGTTAAAAAAAGATCTTAAATAAAAATTGTGTGGATCAGCATTATAGATTAGAATAATTTTGTTTATGTTATACAGACTAGGGTTAGTATTAAAATAACAGAATCACTATTACAAGGTCCGGAAAA
The DNA here is from genome assembly GCA_963082885.1 of Parascotia fuliginaria. Lineage (NCBI taxonomy): Eukaryota > Metazoa > Arthropoda > Insecta > Lepidoptera > Erebidae > Parascotia > Parascotia fuliginaria. The sequence goes on along the minus strand of OY720181.1, from coordinate 13,097,579 downwards.
CATCTTGCAGTAGTAATTCACAAAGGTAATGCACCTTGCTAGCTAGGATGCTCATATTGCTTCCACATAACATCACAGCAGTCATTCACATTAACTTCAGGGAACATTAATGATGCACAGTAGTAGTGGAGCAGTCCTCAACAACACCATAAATGTATCATATGAACATGCCAAACTGCTTCATGATTTTTAAGTGACATGTTCCCAAAGTACTTGTATAAAAAAAAACAAAGTAAACCAATAATAGAGGAATAATCTAAAATTATTATTTATCTAGCAAATTAACAGAATTGTTCTAGATCTGAATTAGGTCACAAATAATTTAATTCAATTGATATTTACCCGGTTTCATTCAAAATCTGAATTAAAGTTTTGCTAAACCCACATCTAGGTTGGTCACGGTTGCCTTTCATAAATATCATAACCTTATGTCTATTAATCAAGGCTTTTAATCTATCTTCTAATTTTTGGGGCTCATCAGTAGCCGCGGTCTTATTTATGCTATGAGACTTCACTTTGGAAGATATTTGTGCAGCATTTGCACCATCCACTCTATCTACTTGTACGCCATTCTTGAATAATATTACTGTAGGAACAGAGTCAACCTAAAAATTAACAGAAATTAATTAGTAGGTTACGCCAATATTACGATATATGAATTAATATTGAGTGCATGTTTTATTGATAAATTTTATGACAATGCATTTATATATATTTAAGTAGCAAGTAAGTATGGTATGTCTTTGCTATATGCACAGCATAGCATTTTAGGAGTAGCATCAGCCTATTTTCTCATACTAATACAGGTCTTCTCTACAGGTATAGATTGCCTCAAAAGAAAACAAATCTGTTATTCAGGGTAATGTATAATGTAAGAGGATTGTCCAACATTAATGCATTTTGCATTTGCTCCTGTAGTGCTATTAACATACACTGCTGTTCATCACTCTGTGAAATAACTTACAATAAAAATGTTACTGTTTTCTCACCTTATATTGTAGTGAGATTTCAGATAACTTTTCAGCATCACAAATAGCTACTTTACTGCCACGATCCTGCACTTCAGGGAGCTTCAGCAGTTCTTTCAGTACTTCTGTAACCTGATTGCACTGTTCTGCCCATTCTACTGAGAAGTGCACCACTGTTAGTGAAGGCGCTCTGAAATAAGTAATTAATGACTTGTATTTAATGTATAGGCCTATCAGATTTCTTTATAAAAATATTGTACGCATAAATGAATTTTAAGCCTCAAATTGCAAAGCAAAGTTGATTCAGTCTCTAATCTGTTTATCTGCTAAGTTCTTTTAAAACATGGAATAGTTTTAATATGGTATTCAATATCATTCAGAGAATTTATTATTAAACACATGCAAATTATAGTACAAATAGCCAAAATCTGTAATAAAAAAAACTGTCTTTGTTTACATAATAATTATGCAAGTTACTAAATGTAAGAATTCCATTTAAACTTTATCTATATCAAATGACTTGTAAAAATCTATAATCACTTTATCAATGGTGACCTTAGGAAAAGGTGAAACTCACTTGATAATATTTATATACATATTATGCTGAATATGCAGATAAGAGCATGTTGTTTGTAATATAAACTTACAACTAAAGAGATGTCCAACAAAATATCAAATTAACATATAGAGCTTTACTAAAATATATCAGTTTTTAATGTTTATGTATATGGCTATAGTAAATGAGTTGCTACTAAATACATTCTTACCTAACAAAATTTTCAAAATTTGCCACTGTGTCCAAAGTTACAATAGACATGATGATGATGATGAAAGGTTAGAACTTCACGTTTGAGGCTAAATAATATTGATTAAATTATCACTCGTGGTCATAAAATAATTGATAAGAACCGACACAACAGTATTACAAGGAGTGCCACTCTTTACTATTAAAAAAATTAAAGATTTCCAAATTAATCTAGAAAGCCGCAGCAGACTGTTGTCTCGCTCAGTCACAAATCTTAACCACAGACTAAGTAGAGAACAAGTTGCTAACTATAACCTATGATGAAAGCAAAAATTACTGATGGGCGAGTAGAGTTAAAAACCCGGGTCAGCCCGGGTTGTTCATCCAACCCGTTAGCCCGAAATAATGTTCTCATTCAACGGGTTGATGACTCGGTAGGTTATGACGTCGTGGGCACCCGACATCGACGAACCAGCCGACCCGTCCCGCCGCACAGGCCCGTAGTTTATACGTAACCAAGCGAGTTCCATGCGAGTCGATTGTCGGGTTGGAAAATTAACTCGCGAGTTCGCGACCAACACGACACTAACCCGGGCAAATTACGCATACCCACGCTCGGAAACTCGGGCCTGACGTGCGAGTATAATGTTTGTTCACGGACGGGCAAGATAAACTCAACTCTGGGTAACCTGAGTTGCAACCCAGGTTAGCATTCCTTTCAACTGGAGTGACTCGGGTCAAAACAATTTATCATCACTAGCAAAAATATAGATTGTACTTGTAGTTTCACTAAACAGTGTTTAATCTATGGATTATAGTGAAGTGACGTACCGTTCTAGTGCCAGCCTGACATAATTTTTTTAGTAGTTACAAAACCATAGACAATAAGCATATCAATAAAATGGACAATACGAATAAGAAATACGTAATTTTTTTTGAAGAGATCATACTTAAGGCAAGCTTTTCCCACAAATGTTCAAAAACAGGTTCTTAGTTTTCTGTTTTATTCCTAAACGAGATGTAGTTAAAATCTGAAAATCATATTATACATCATTATTCATTCTTTAATCTATAAATTTCGGTAAATTCAATACGCAATTTCTGCAATTTGGCTCGATCGATTTTAGTCTCAAAGATAAGTCTAAACTAATTTTCAAACCCATTTCATTCGGTGTATATTAGTTTTGTGTAATGAAACTTATATGAAATGAATTGTCGTTGAAAATATAAGGTTTTTCAGTAATCAAAAAGTAAAATTTAGGACGTCTTCTCCTCCGTTTCCTTCCGCTTCCGCGCTCCTCGTTCAGTACTTCAGTCCCGCTGGGACAGCGTCAGAGGTTGGATTTGTGTAAATTTTTTTGTTATCCGAAAAAAGGCGCGTTATTTAAAAAAATAATAGCTTTACGAAGGCTTAACAAATAATAGTAATAGAATAGGTAAAAAAGTATATTTTAACATTATGTTTCTGTTATCAATTCATTTTTATTAAAAAATCTAATATTATTTAAATTGTATTTTGGGTAAACTAACGTTATTGGTTTCGCAATATAGAAATGTTGCAGTAAGTTAATTATATGAAATTATGACGTCACGTTTGGACTTTGTATTACAAGTTGGTACGAGTACAATCACTGTCAATAAAGTCCTAATACTATTAAATAAAGTGGAAGAGTTTGTTTGTTTGTTTGTTTGTTTGAACGCACTAATCTCTGGACATTTTTTTGCGTATGATAGCCCAGTTCTCGAGTAAGATTAAAGGCTATGTAACATCACGCTACTGGCGACGGGAGCAGAGCAGTAAGCTAAGACGCGGGTGAAATTGTAAATTTTGACAAGAAAAATGGAACCAAAAATTATTAAATTTTATATGTACAGACTTTTGCCTGAAATTATAATATATCCTCCACAAATTAGAGGAATGACAGTAAGAAACATTAAAATGAGAGAAATTTAAGAAAATAATGAAAATATAATGGCCTTTTTATTTCTAAATCACTAATTATTACTTATTTTGAATGTTATCATTATCCTATACTATCCTATACTAGTAAGTAGGCTATTGTTTTATCATTTGCAAGTAGTTATGTGAATTGTCAAAAACTTAAAATTTAAAATAATTAAAAAATATCATAAAAAGCGATCAAACTATTCAAATCTATACATATAATAAAATTGGAGTGTCTGTTTGTAATATTGAAATAACCGTTTTTTACTACATGTATATGAATATATAATTATACGGTACATACACCAAAATAACATTTTTTAGAATTTTTGTCTGTCTGTCTGTCTGTCTGTTGGTTCCGGCTAATCTCTGAAATGGCTGGACCGATTTTGACGGGACTTTTATTGGCAGGTAGCTGATGTAATAAGGAGTAACTTAGGCTACGTTTATTTTAGAAAAAATCTTTTATTTTAGAAAAATAAAGTAGGTAATGTCGATCGACTGTTAGGAGGAACAAAGTTCGCCGGGTCAGCTAGTAATATATAAATATCAAAGACTAGCTGTTGTCCGCGACTTCGATGAGGATATTGCCTGCCTGATCTTACGGCAATCGTACAATGTATCAGTAATAACGTCATTATGATGAATCCCATTTAAATCTATTTATCCGCTACCAGTTACTTGTTACTTGTTGGTGGGCTCGTTGTCCGCATTTAGACCTCTTGGTCTTTTGTTGCGTCCGGTTTGGCTGGATTACTTCATCCAGCCCAACTCCGCCCAGAAGCGCAGAAGCTTCCTGGGATCTTCGCAGGCTTCGCGGAGAGACCTCGGGTTGCCGAGGATTTGTGCCCGATGTGTCATCACTCCCTCGCATTCCAGGACTACGTGGGCGACGGTTTCATCGTGCTCTATGCATGCTCTGCACAGAGGACTGTCGGTAATGCCTAAAACATATAGGTGTTTATTAAGAGGGCAGTGGCCTGTGATAGTGCCCACCATTATGCGCAGGTCATCCCTTCTTAGGTTGATTAAGTGTATACTTAGCTTTGGCGATGGTTGTGGCAGAGCTTCTTTTGACTGTCTACAGTCGTTAGAACTTGCCCACTGCATCTGGTGTTGTTCTCGGGCCCATTCTCTAATCCACGAGCGGAGTAGACTCGCAGTGATGGGCTCCGCTACCAGTAAAACTGACGAAATTTCACACAAACTTGCGACTCCTTTTTTCCCATTTAATAAAAGTAATTTCTAAATAGAGTATTTTCTAGTAATTTGGAAATCCTAATAATAAAACAACTACAACTAGGTAAAAACAACTTCGAAAGGGAAATCGACAAGAGGATTCAGTTGGGTTGGGCAGCGTTCCACAAACTCCGTCAAGTCTTTACGTCACATATACCGCAAACCCTAAAGACCAAGGTGTTTGACCAATGCGTCCTACCTATAATGATCTATGGTGCTGAAACGTGGACACTCACAAATGGACTGGTCCATAAATTGAAAGTCGCTCAGAGAGCTATATAAAGAGCTATGCTTGGCGTTCGTCTGATCGAGAAAATCCGTAACGAGATTTGACGGCGAACTAAAGTTACCGATATAGCTCTCCGAATTAGCACTCTGAAGTGGCAATGGCTGGTCATATTTGTCGCAGATCAGACAATTGCTGGAGCTGCAAGGTTCTGGAGTGGAGACCGAGTACAGGGAAACGTAGAGTGGGACGAGATCCCATTAATATTATAAATGCGAAATTTTGTGCGTGTGTGTGTGCGTGCGTGCGTGCGTGCGTGCCTGCGTGCGTGCGTGCGTGCGTGCGTGCATGCGTGCGTGCGTGTGTGTGTGTTTGTTACCACTCAGCGCCTAAACCGATTTCGGTGAACATTGGTAAGTAGATAGATTCGGTGCCAGAGACGGACACAGGCTACTTATTATCCCGAAAATCGGCCTGGTTCCCGAGAGATACAACAAACCATATTATGCGCGGGTGAAACCGCGCTGCAAAAAGTTAGTTCTATATAATTCTAACAGGTATAAAACGCGCAATACGTTTATCCATTAACGTGCGACTCCGTGTAAAATGACGTAGCAAGCAGTAATACAGAGTGAATGCACCGTATTGACTAGAGAGGTAGGTACTACCCTTTCAGAGAAATATCGGCGATATATACCTACAAAAAAAAATAGTTTCTAACTAACGCGTTTCATCCGATGAGTGAAACTGCCAAAAGCTCACCCGCTCGGTTTCTTTCTCATCTCTTTCTTTCTATACTGTTGACAACGTTTTGGTTGTTCTTTAGCATTGTTTTTTATAAAAGATTATAACTAATAACTAGGTTTTTGATATATAAATACTATATCTATGATGTGATCATGATCATCCAAATGCTATAACGTTTTGGTAAATATTAAACTTAAACTTTAGTGCTCATTATGATAGGTAGATAGATTTATGTTATAGGGAACTTTTCAATTGGTTTTCAATTCTTGCATATTATCATCTAAAATTATGAACAAAATAAAGTTAAATCTGAGTTCTTTGAAGATTGAAGAAATTGACAATTTTGAATGAAGGCATCCTAGAGTCGAGAATCTTTTACATTGCTTTGACACTTTATCTGACGTTTGACAGTTTTTGCTGCTCTTGCTGTGCTGCAAGGTTATGATTTTAGGTTAGATTAACACTGACGAATGAATATTATGCTGAAAATTACTAGAATAATTTAATTCAGCTGACTTCTATACTTTGATAAAAGGCAATACTACATTTTTTAAACAATGGCTACTGTATCAAGTGCACCGGCACCTGGTATGCACCAAATTGATTTATCCAAGCTTAATATACACCAGTTGGCTCAACTGAAAGCGCAATTGGATCAGGTGAGTTGCCGATGAATTTTAATTTCGTTTCTTAAAATTAAATTTAATTAATAGAAATTGCATTTAAAAATAGATTTTAGATTATAAAAGACTAGACTCCCTGATGTTTTGCATTTGCACATTTTGACTTTTCGTATGACTTTTCTTTGATTGAAAAATACCTTTTGTTTCTAGGAAATAAATGTCTTCCAAGATTCGCTGCACACATTAAAGATAGCTCAAGGCAAATTCATGGAATCTGGTGAGTGTGTTGAGAAGATGACACCTGAGTCTAAAGGCAAAACTGTATTGGTACCATTGACTGGATCTATGTATGTGCCTGGTTCAATAGCAGATACAGAAAATGTACTTATTGATATTGGAACAGGATATTACGCACAGAAAGTAAGTATATTACAAATGTTTAAAAACTTTATTAACTGCTTTATTTGGTTATAGTAGCAGTAAGCTTTTGTTTTTAGGATTCTCTATTGAGAAAACTAAGTGTAAAAGTACCTATTCTTTTGATAACTATGTCAAAACTAAGACTGCATTTTGTTATGAGATGAAATGATTACCTTTTAATAAAAGTCATTTAAGTCACTAGATAACTCTGCTAATAGAGAAGAAATACTTATAACAGCATTTAAAGCATTATTACAGTTAAGACTATTTTATAGATTATTAATACTTTCTTCATTATCATTATCATCATAAGTCTCTTCTTTTGGAGAAACCTTACTTTCTTTTATCTTTGATGTGATATATTTTTATTGTTTATTTAACTAAATTATGCATAAGCTATTTTTGTGTTATTCTAACAATTACTGTCTCTGTTGTTTGGTGGTACAGTGTATGGACTGCCAGAAAGAGTTCAATTCCTGCTCAGTGCAAATATTTGTGTACATGAACATGTCCATTTGCATTGGTCTAGGTGTTTCTATGTATAAGATGTTTGTATTTACGAAAAAAGTTTTTAAGTATGTATATCCCCATTCTAGAACCCATAACACAAGCTATAATATAACTACTTTTTGTCTAGATAACGTTGTGATATTAAATTATTAGTTTTTATATTTTGTTTATTTTGCTTTCCAGGATGTACCTGGTGCTAAAGACTATTTCAAGAGAAAAGTCGCATTTGTAACTGAACAAATGGAAAAGATCAAAATGTTGGGTGTAGAGAAGTCAAAGGTCCATAAAGCTATCTGCATGATGTTGGAAATGAAACTACAGAGTCAGATGCAAGCCCCCAAGCCTTCTACATCATAACATTGAATACCTATAATTTATATTATGCTTTACCTCTAGCCAAGAAGGATTTTATTGCATTGCATTGCATTAAGAGTCTTGCTTACTTTGGCATACAGTCACAGACAACCTCCTAATAGATTCTGCGTACAAGTCAAGCTATACTGGCATTTGCTAAGATAAGAACTCACTATGAACACAACAATTGGTGCATTTCTGTGCTTTCTGCTTTTACCTTAAATACACAAACACTATGCAAATTTTATGTTCTATGCACTCCTTATTTTTGTGAGCTTGATTCAGAACAAATAAATTGTGGTATCTATTAAGGGGTTTTGTACCCACAGGGTAGTGCAGATCACAAGTTTACAATAACATTGATCCATACTAAATGTAGGAGTTTTATGGCATTTTTACATCCTATATCCCTTGATTACTTTTATACAATATTGTACTTCAATTAACTATATATTATCAACAGCCCAGAAGAAAAGTGTACTGTTTTAAGTAGCATTGTATCAGTCAAATTATTAAGATTCTAATGTTCTTCAAGTAATTATATTGTTGCAAAAATAACATGCATTTCTGTTTCTTCTAATTATATACATATTATTATAACAATAAAGTGTATTTTTTTTTATTGATAACAATTTGGTAATCTCTTGTGTGTAACTAGTTCAATAAATTAATATCAGTATTCTTTATTTATTTTAGTAATTAATTATGAAATACTCATAGTTAAGTAATAGGCATCCATATCAATAGATCTGCGTTAATGGGCAATCAAATATCTTTTTAAAAAACATCTATATTATACTATTGACAAATGGATCTAATCATCAATATTGCTGTTGGCAATATTGCGTCCAGTAATTGAGTTGTGGAAGTCAGGTGGTAGTTGTTTCTAATAAAATACTGATATTCAGGCTCAACCAGTTAGATTCAGATGAGCTTAATATATTTAGACCTAGGCCAGACAGAAAAGACTTACCTAGTTACCTAAGTCTAGGACGTATAGCGGATAGAGCGGAGACCAGACACGAGACTTTTGAAATTATATAGAAGTCCCAACCCCAAAATGGTCTGGTGCCCACCTCAGGATATTGGGTTCATCATCCGCTGGACCATCCGCTGTCCACTCAGGAGCCGGACCATTCTCGAAAACCACTTACTTTAATTACGCCAATGGAATTGGCTCAATTCAATCAAATCAAATCAAATTACTATTATTTGTATATGTGTAATTTTTTTTCCACATAACTGCATCATAGGGATCACAGAACAATAGGGATATTACTTACCTACCTACAGTTTTGTGTGTTTTAAATGACCCTGACCTTAATAATACTATGAACACCATGCAGCACATGTATGAATGTATTGTCATATGGAATGTGAGAAGTAGGGTCAGAAAAGTAAAAAAGAGTACAAAAGAAATGTGACACCAAATTATTTATTTTTTAATAGGCCAAAATGATAGCGCTGATGATATCTACAATAATAATGACTTATAATAAACTATCCTTTAATGTATCTACAGTATGTCTTATAGTCACAAAACAATATAAACTAAATAAGGCAACGACTATTCCTTAAATTTGTAAACAATTTCTATTAATAGGTGTTGTAAAATGAAGATTTATATTTAATTCAAATATCTCTTATCATGAACACGTAAAAAGGTGTTTGAATACAGGATAAATTTTAAATATTTTGTAATACATTTACAGAGATATCAGATTTTAATTACAAATTATACAATTGGTAGGTACATTATTCGAACTTTATTGGTACCTAATGCTCATGTGCAAATGATAGCTGTAGGTTGGAAAAAATACTATTTTTTAATATTCTTCAACAATATTTTTGTTACATACCATACTGGATATTAATTTATTTTTTAAAATAATTTTATATATTCATGAACGCTTCGGAGTAAAAATATTAGTTTTACCTATTAACATTAAGATACAAGTAGGTAAGTACCTATATATTTACAATATTTTTTTATTGTAATTATAATATAACAAACTTAAATTATATTAGGATTAGCCATGCATAGCAATCATTATACTTCACATTTCGCCTTTCGCCTTTGGCGAACACTCGAGTGTCATCACCGCAACCCTTAATATAATAAACTTCTTTTCGTACACAATTTTATTATTTATGAATGTTTACACGAACAGATCACTCGCCTGCTCGGCGAAGTCCTTATCTCAAATGGTGTAGTACTCTGGTGCGAAGTCATTAGCAAGATTGCTGAGGAAATGGAAGTCGGAGGATGAGTTGGAGTTGTCGCCGGCGGTACCGGCCGCGGCGTGAGTGGCCTCATAGAACTGCTGGAACGAGCCGTAGCCATCGGTACATTCTGCACCGCTCGCGCTGTAGGCATCGCTCGACGCACTGGCTTGTGTGCCACTCGGCCCATATCCCGCCTGCTGAGCGTAAGCATTTCCATCATAATAATTTTTCGTATATTCCGTTCCATGAGCGTTTTTCTGTCCTTCACCAGTGTAATAGTTATGTCCGTGATCATGCTGTGCGCCTTCGTGGTAATGATAACCATAGTGGCTATTGGGATACGCCATGTGTTCACCACTGTAATTCTGAGGTTGATCGTATCCTGGGTGTCCGTACGCCACCTGATCTTTACTGTATCCCGGGTACCCGTAATTTTGGTACATCTCATGTGGGTACGCTTGTCTCGATCCTATGCCGTTTGTTGGCCTTGTGGATGGTGAGCCATCTTGCCTTGTATGCTGACTCCGAGCGTATCCGTGTTGATCTGCGGATTGAATTCCGGGACCGTAGTTTTCGTAGTTTCTGTTACCTTGCGGATATTGAGCCAACTTGCCGATAAATTGTTTGGAATCCATTCGGAAATCTGGATGAGGAATAAATTGGCTAGGTGGCGCATTACCTCTAATAACGTACGATGGCATTGCATTAGGCACGGCCTGAGGGTGCGGAGGACCCGAGGCGGCATTTGGTGGCGAAGGTCGTGGGTAGTGACCTAACGGACTTGGGTGCATACTAGATGGAGTTCCTGGCGTTGACGATGGTGTCAAATTAACCGAAGAGAATTTTGCGGCATCTGGTAGACCTACTACAGGTCCGAGGCCGTCCTTCGAGGAAGATGGTGATACTTTACAAGCGGCGTCTAATGAGGGTGACCGTTTCCTTGATTCCTGTTTGATCCTCTTTGTGAGGTTTCTAGGTGCTGCAGTCATGACGGCGGTTGGAGGATGACCGTCCCGTGAGTCATCTTCTGCTAGTTTGTCAAGAGATGACGAGGAGGCAACACTGGAAGCTCCATCGCTTGCAAAACTATTGTTGTTTGTGGCGCTCGGAGTGTTATTATTCCTTGTGCGCGATGCGAGTTCCGGCAAGTCCTCAGTAGGGGAGCAGAGCGCGCCCGGTGGCAACTCGCATCCCTGACAACTTTTCTTACCAGATAAGGGACCATCGTCGTCCAAAAATTTGTCAAGTCCTGTTTTAGAACTTTTACCACCTTCAGATGTCGTCGAGTCCTTGTCGTCACCATCCTCGGTTTTGCTCAGTGTTTGTCGCTTATGCTTCATACGCCTATTTTGGAACCAGACCTTTACCTGTAAACATTGAAAATACTTGATTTTAGTGAATAGTTTAGATGGAATAGATAATACCAGTAGACTTTTAATAAGATGTTACCTACCTGTCGTTCAGTAAGGTCTAGTGACGCTGCGATTTCGATTCTTCTTGGTCGACACAGGTATTTATTGAAATGGAACTCTTTTTCCAATTCCAACAATTGTGTGTTCGTGTAAGCCGTACGTAGCCTTCGGGGCAGTCCATTTTCTGAAACAAAAATAACCGAAGTTATTAATTGATCGTCTGTGTGTTTTGAAACTATTCCATTAGTGGTAGGTAAACTGTTACAACCGTGCCCTATAAAATATGAAAGGCATGATTCAAATTAATAATATAGATGCTATTCCTGGAAGCTTTCAATAATGTGGTGGCGAGGCGAGCAAGCGGGCAAGCTTTCCTTTAATGTAATAACTTGATCGCATGTCAGAGAACCGCCCTTGACGCCATTGTGTCGAAACGCTGTTCTTTTTATTTTACCACAAAATACGAATTGGAATTCGAAATTCAAATTACAAAAGGGCGGCGAATAATGGGGCGATCGCGTTCGTGTGATGGTTCGGCCGCGGAGCTCGCGCGTGCTATGTCATCTGTGCATCAGTAGTAGCTCTTACATCATTAGTAATAAGGGTTAGTATGTCGTGTTAGTTTTGCTGATAAGGTAGGGTTGGCGTTTGATTGACGTGTTCGTCAGTTCTCGCCGTTGCTATTGGACAAGGGCAGTGTTGTCAATCAAACGTAACGTGGCCCTCAGTTATGCTTGGCTGCACTAAGGTAAATGCTGGTATTCATTTAGACGAGTATGAACCCCTATGTATTAACTATTATGTGCACTTAAATAAACCTTTCTACTTGAATTCTTTGAAATAATTTATTGTTTAAGTTTGTTTTATAGTGTTGGGTGCTAACGGAATTAATTGAGTTAACATACAAATTGATTTAAGTACTTGAACAGCGTTACTAAATTATCGGCTTACTGGACCCGAAACTCGATAGCCCTTGGTCATTCAGTAGAATTAACATATCTTCCTAAAGAGGGTTAGGTACGGATGTGTCTATAGCGAACGTATATAGTGTACCTAATAGCAATATTTTTAGTACCTGAAAATTTCAATTTAGGTGTAGTTAATAGAATTTTAGTACGTTGCATTGAAAATCGAGTCATCAGATTTAGATGTGATATCAGGTGAACTGTATGCTTTTTTGCTATCATAAAATATTCTTTGACCTAAACCATTAATACCTAAGTATAGTAAGTACTACATTAAGAACAAAATATTATAAGTAACTACACGATTCTCCAAGTTTTGTGTATTCCAAACTTTTAGAATAATAAATAAATAACATGAAATTGTGCACTCATTTCTGAGGATGAATGTGCAAAAGATGCAAGTTGGTAAGTTTTTGCGGGTCACAGTGAACGGTTATAATACGCGATTATGCAGGCTCGAGGGCTTCGTATAATGCTCACATTATCGCTACGTACACACTTCCAAACCACTGAACAACGATTTTTGATGGTCTTCCTCTTGTAGCCTGATATTCGAATAAGTTCCATGAATATTGTCTACAATTCTATTGTTATGGATGATTGACACTTATTGAGGCAATTCTGTCTTTAGAGTTGTGCTAACTAAGTTGCTGATGCTGACAGTCGTATCTCTAAATAGTGTAAAGTATAGTCCCTGTTTTTCCTGTCTTTTTCTCTGCTTTGTAGTTACCTACCTATCCATGCAACGAGTCTGAATACGGTTTTTACTATTGTCTAGTCTCACGCAGAAAGTAGCATTATACCTACTTACAAGTTGTAGTTGTATATAAAAGTACCCACGTACTAAGCGGGGTAAGTGGCAAAATGCAAGTAAATATTTTGGAAGGCTACCATAAATGAAAATCCTGAATAAACTGAACTTAGGTAAGATTATTGCCTTCTATCAGAAACAAAATTTAATAAGGTATATACTTAATTGTTCGAATCTTAAGTAGGTACTTAGGTAGGTACTAGTCTACTACATCTACTGTCTTTAATTTTGTAAATACCTACTTGATCAAACTCATACAAGCAATAGCTGTAGTTACCTATAGGTAAGCTATAGTGGTTTTATAATTTTCTCTTCTCGTTTGCCTACCCTACAGCCAATCTAAATAAGCGGCCGGTATTAAATTATGAACGTATGTAAATATTTCTTTATTGCGATCCCCTGTCTTGTTCTACAGGGTGTAACAAATGATTTCAAGTAGGTAGGTTGTTTAACCCTCCTTCGTGGACAGGGTATGGAGTGAAGATTTACTGCGGATTAGGGGTCACTACATCGGTCAAGTCAAGAGTCCACTTGTCTCAACTTATTTGATAATTGCACTTTACATTGAATTATATTGTTAGGGATTTGTAAGTTGTGGATTAAAAGTTAAGGATTTTTGTCTGTCGTATATCTACCTAGAAGTAAAAGTAAAGGAGGTACCGAGGTATCTATGTAGACTTTTGTTGTGGGTGTCACCACCTCGTCGATGTAAATTACGTGTTAGTTAAAAGCACTTCTTAATTTCACCAAATATTCATGCCTTAAAAGAATGGAATGATTTAAAATACATCCTTATTTAATTCTACATTGTGAGATCCATTTCAGGCTACAATATACTTTTAACAGAATGACAGTGTAGATGTGCCTATAAGTAACTAATTTTCTATCCTATAAAAGAGCAACACTGTATATACTTATGTACCTAGTTATAAGGTAACAAGCAGTTGTAAACAATTTGCGGAGTAGCCGAGAGCGTCGAGCGTCCCTCGGGCAAGTTTAAATAATTAATCAAGAGTCAGTAAAGGATTAATGCGGTGGCCAGTTGGCGGTTGGATGCCATTAGAGATCATTCGATGCTAGAGGGCTGAAGCAGACTAAATGCTGCGGTCACATTATTCGTGTACGTGAGCTATTGAGGGTGTTTGCAACTGCTACAAATTAAATTGGTTTTCTTAACATGTGTAGGTATGTGTTATAATTAAGCCGGTTTTAGTAGGTACGGTAGTTCTGTTCTTTTAATTATTATGCTATGATTTTACACTGATCTATGAAAGCCTTTTTACTTATGATCCTTTGCGCCTTTTTTCAACCATTGGTATTTTTATGATTAGATTCTACTTGTACCTATTACCACCGAATGTCAATGTCAATTTTCATTCTACGACAGGTCGATATATTTACTCCTTGCTCTTCCAGAGAGTTGGTTAAATGGTCTGATTTTTTAGGTAATTTTTGTAAGTATGTAGATACCTACAGCCTAAACATACTTACAATTACATAATACAATATTATATTTAACAGTTCTTAGGTTCTTCTCCTACTGTAATAATACTAGAATAATTAAGATGATCTGACGTATTATTTGGAAACCTAGTTAAATCTTTAAGAATATTAGGTATATATTGCATTAAGTAAGTAAATTTAAAAATAAAAAGTTCAAGGTCACAAATCTGCTGATTAACTAAGTCGCGACTTTAATTAAAAATATAGATAATAGTTACCTACATTTATGCACTTTCTATCTAGTTTACAGGTTATGCACGTATTAAACGCAATTTAGTCAATAAAGCTAGTATAACACAAGCTACATTCCACACACTGGCAGAGATGATAAAGTGGCAAACATTTATTTTGAATGTTGCCGCTGCAACCGAAAAGTTACCGAGCGAGGGTTCCCACCAAGAAT
Organism: Parascotia fuliginaria; assembly: GCA_963082885.1. NCBI lineage: Eukaryota > Metazoa > Arthropoda > Insecta > Lepidoptera > Erebidae > Parascotia > Parascotia fuliginaria. The sequence continues at coordinate 13,082,482 of OY720181.1, read as the reverse complement.
TATTACGTTATGAGGTGTGAAAGGCATAAATGTAAAAATTCAATATTTCAAGAGAAAAAGCAAAATTTCCCTCAATTTCTTGTGTAACGTTCTAACAATGTGAAAGGTATGATATTTTGTTTGTTTATTTATTATGGACGAACTATACCATACCATATAAAAATATATTTATATTATTTATATTTTAGTTAAAATTGCGACCTTGGCGAACAGTCTGTTATGGTATTTACGAGTATGATCTATATCCTAAGATCCTAGTAACGTACCTAATGTAAGAACTTAGATAAGTACACTTATTAGTGTTGTTTATAGGTACACGTATAAGCTAAGCTCATACGTGTACTAACACTTTATTCAAAATAATTGAAAACGAGCTATTTACATAATGATCCATTGTCGACCTGTCGGATCTTGCTATTAGCGTTTTTGCTGAAATTACCCACCGATATGGTTAAATTTACAAAGCGAAGTCATATAATTTTAATCTGGATTTTTTGGGTTAAACTTTGTGTATAGATAGGTATTATTATTAATTTAAATAAATATTACAACTTTTTTTGCGTTCTTGTAAATGACCAAATGCAACTGATTTGCTTTAATCTTATTGATCAATGAGTAATACAGAATGGACATTAAAATAGGTATTTCAACAGTTACAGCGCAATTCGCATTTAGCAAGGGTGTCGACTCAAGCTCCCTTGTCATTAAGGCCTACTGGCTTTCAAAGTGGACATGCCATCGAGTTTCTTTCTTTTTCAACATAATTATAAAACCATACGACGCAAAATGCCAATCCTAATAATTATGTACTTTATCAAAAAAAGAAAACACGCTTTAGGTCTAATACTTGTCCAAAACTTAATCAGTCTACCTATGCAAAATATTCGAAACAAATCTGTCAAAGCATTTGAGTTACTTATCAATTTGTACTTGAGTGTGTCACAGTAGCACAATCGATCATGCTACGGATTTGTATTTTTCCGATTAACTGTATCGGTCCCTGTTTGACGTTGTCGCATCAATTATAAGCGTGGATTACAAAGAGACAGATCTAAGACGGTTCAATTTCGTCTCCGAGTGGGGTAGGAAAGAATCGTAGGGTGATATCAGGAAGTGACTCAAGGTTTTCTTATCAGAGCTTGATGAAGGGCTGCTGTACCGCATTATGCACGATTGCTAAATTCCTAGTAGAGATTGTAGTTTTAGCAGTTTGGGCAGAATCATTTATATAAATTTATGTATCTAGATAATGTTGTCTGTCAAATTGGGTTTAGCTGGCTGTGACGAATAAATCTTTTTACTTACAAGAAATTTATTTCGCTGTATCAACGCTTTGCTCTGTTTCTTAACGCAATTTTTTTATGAATCAACAAAGTTTACGCCTTTCAGTTCAATAATAAATTAATTTTCTAATACCTATATGAGTACCTACAATTGAAAAAAGACGTACAGTTAGAGCCATATGTACACTCTAAAATAATATTCAAAAACGATCAGGTAGATTTGCCACCCTTTTATCAAAGTTTGGTGTTCCTCGAGTTTGTCAGGAACGAGTGGCGGATTGCTGGGTCCCAAATCCATTTGGCTGATACAGAAGGTTATTAAAACTTGTCGCAGAGACAGGCGGCACAAGTTTGGAGTACTTTGACAGCCCGTCCCAGGGGAAAGCGGTTCGATGCCACCGACTGGGAAATTTCATTAATCCCTTTATTAAGAAGTTCTATTTTTGTAATCGTTTTTTATATTATTCTCGTGTGATTGGTTTCACGTAAACAGTCTTATCTATCAATATATTATTGAAAAGATTTTAACAATATTATAACAATAGATCTTTTACTCGAGAGCGAATGGATTTTGCCAGAATTGAATGACCAAAAATCGATACTCACATTGCAAAATTGCACCATTTTATTATAAATCAAAATAAAAAGCTATTTCATTATTTATTAAATAGGTAGGTACTTGTTTTATTTATGATTTTATATTGTCTGAAATAAATGTTATTTTACTTTTTTTTCATTCCGCGTGTACTACTGCAGCAGTTTTCCTCCTGAGGGAAAATTACATTTAGTTTACCAATTTTGTTCTCTCATTACAATATGTAATAGTAAAAAAACCATAACACTAATATTTGTACCTCTGCGGGTTAAATGCCACTTCAAATATTCGCTTGCTAGCTCAAGGCGGATAGACAGTTTTAAACTTAGGTATATCTATACTATTATTAGGTATACCTATATCAAGCAAAGCGGCGGAAGAGTTTGTTTGCTTGTTTGTTCGTCCTAATCTCTGGAACTACCAGTCGGATTTGAAAAATTCTTTTTGCGTATGATAGCCCAGTTCCTGAGGAAGGTTATAGGCTATATAATATCACGCTACTGGCGACGGAACCAGAGCAGTAAGAAAAGACGCGGGTGAAAACGAGCCGCGGAAAGCTAGTTATAAGTCTTACTGTTGTGATTCTTCGCAAATCAGAAACCAAGGGGAACTTAGAAGTAGGTATTTGACAAATAAACAGTTTATATTATAGCTACGAACCACCCAAAATTAAAATAGTACCCATTTATAACGTAAAGATCAAATAAACATCCTGCGACATTTTTACTTGGGCGACATTTACTATCCTTATTAGGTTGTTGATAATAAAGTCGAGTTGAATATGCAAAGAGCTAAGACTGGTGGTATTTAATTGCCCTTGAAAAGGGGCGACAAAAAATAAACGACGTTGGGATATAAATAACGGTGCACTTTTCATAATCGCAATTGTCGCTGCGAGAATATTTAGTGCGCAGTAAAAGCGTCCCGATTGCGTTCCTTAGGGACGAGGGTTAATAGTTGTGGGGTTTCAAGAATTTGACTTTTTCTAACGAGATGCAAGTGTAACCTTATCGGGGTGTTAATGACAGGTGGTGTGGAAACTCTTAGGGTTAATAATGTGAGGTTCTTCAAAAGAAAGGAGGTTCTCAATTCGTCGGCAACTTATTTTACTTTTCTATGTATGTTTCCCGACTTTTCGAAGATGTCTGGACCGATTTGGAGTATTGTTTTTGTTTGAAAGGGTCTTTTTCCAGATGGGCCCATAATCATCTAGTGAGGATCTGATAATGGGATCCTGAAGTAGCAGAGAGAACTCTTCAAATTTCATAGGCATACTTATAGCGATTTGTGTAGTTTCTGAAAGAGTACTTTCTCGGAGTGGTCCCATTTCAATTTGGTGAAAATAAATAATAAATAGGCAACGGAACTCCTCAATAAATGATAACAAATGCATTAGAATTGCTGATATCTCATGTCTGTCTATTGTTTACACTAGTTCATAACATAACACCACGCCGGTACGCTGTGAAGGGGTAAGCACATAATATGAACCACTAAAAATGAAAAAAAAAATAGAATAGAAACCGCCCTCTAACAGGAAGGGAACTAAAAAGTAAAAAGTAAATTTAGTTATGTAATTCGTATTTTGATTGAGTTAATCAGAAATTATTAAATAAGTATTTTATAATCTTGAAGTTGGTGCCAACTGCCAATTATATACTACAAAAACCTTACTACAATAACAAATTAATATTGATAGTATTGTAGTTCCACAGAAATAAAAATCCGAATCGTTATTTGCAATATTTGCATTCCTTTTTTCTATAAACAAATACCGCGGCTTAGGAAGTAAAATCCCACAAAGAAGCGGGTAAGGCAGGCGGTGGGGGATAAATTTTATTTATCAAATAAAAAGGATGGCGCGCTCGTTTTTCACCGCTCTACGGACATTATCGCTTCTTTTAATTATTATCCCTCCGATATTTTATACGAGTACCTACACTATGCCTTCTCTTGTTCTTGCGGAAGAACCACAGATCGGGCGCTGTGCAATAAATACAACGTTTAATGCCAAATGGCAGAATATAGTAGCACAAATACACCTGTTATATAATTACCTATATTCGCAATAAACGATATTGATTTGATAATTAATTGTTGATTTCTACAATTAGGATGGAATTTTTAACCGACTTCAAATAAAGGAGGAGGTTACTCAATTATACCATAAATACTTTATTTCGACTAGCTCTGTTGTAGATGAATACTTTTAACGTAAGATAATAATATTATAATAATTTGTTTAACATACATATAGTTGTGGTTTTTTTTGTTTTGTGTACAAATTTATTTGTTGAAGTAGATAAATAAGTGCACTTACCATAAGTAGCAGTAATTGGGCACTACATTACGTACATATACCAATCTGTCTTTTTTAAACTAAATAAAGCATAACATTTTACATAATGGAAGAAATCGATAAACATCTAGGTATTTGTAAACCTTTTTTATTTTAGTTTCTTAGTTTATATTTGACCTCATTTTAGATGCAAAGCAAACATACATTTATTCAGCACTTCAATCAACAGTATAAATTATTACAAAACCCACATAGTAAGTACCTTATTGCATGTTTATATAATTGTAAAAAAACAAACGTTTTAATTCTAGTTGGGGTGGCGCCCTAGGCACGCGGCCTTAAGGAAATGAAGGAAAAAAAGCAGCGGAAGCTGCGGCCCAGTCCCTCTCCCTTCCAGTGTCATCCCCGCGACTACCTTGCGGCTTTTTAAATGGAAATTTATTGTTAAACACTTCGTCAGTGTGCCAAAGTATTCCGCTTAACAATTGCCGCCTAGATTCGCCCTAGCCTTAGATCACAGTTCGCTAAATCCTTTGTTTAAATTTGCTGACCTCGCAAGAGATAGATAATGCACGATAAATTTATATTTACAATAACCACAGTACCGATCTTGTTTTAAACCTATTTGACTGTTAATGCCTTTCTAGGCATTCTTCTTAAATGGATTCATTGCAGCGAGGTAAGTTGAACTCGTTCAAAAGTCACAACTCTTTGCGAGTTCATAAAATTAAGTCGGACCGAAAGCTGGCCGGGGTCCCCACAATTGAAAAGCGCGGGGGAGTTCGCCGAACAGATAGGGCACTTACTGTAAAAGTTAAAGCTAATTGCCCTTAAGACATATTTTTAATTTCATTGCCCATTCCTTCTTTCTTAGTGTTTGGCGGAGTTCGCTAACTCTTGGTCCCGACGAGATTGCAAGGGTAGCTGTAATTGCTATTTTTACGAGATAAGGCTCCAACTTTGATGTCGAACATATTTTATGCTACATTTAAATAGCAATTTTGTATTTATCGATGTATTTATTTTTACATTAAAATTTGTTTAAAATGTAACAATAGTTAAAAAGAATTAGAAGGCTTAAAAAGTCTGGCTACTAGTCTAACAATCGAACATTGTTTTGCTTTGTAATTGTGGCGATCATGAAATCGCTTCATGTAAAATACTGATCCAGCCTTCTCTAACATTCACACTACAAAAGCGACCTGGAGCGCACCTGGAGTTAATACTTAAGTAATGCTATGTTTTAGTTGATAAGAAGAATGTTCATAGTGCCCATATTTAGGCAGTGTCGTTTTAAGAATTAGGGAGACGTTGTTTCTTGAAATTACTATTACAACTCTTAATCTTTTAACTAGAGAGAGAGAGAGAGAGCGAGAGAGAGAGTCTCAACCTTTTTCTTGCGGTGTTTATATTCGAAACGTATTGCGTAAGTATATCTTTTAAGTCTTTATTACGCGTCTTAAAGATTGAATGATAAAAATTTAAAACAACGAAATATGACACTAAATTGCGACGTTGCCACTCATGACGCGTAAATGCTCATAAGGTTTTAAACTGTGCTTAATTTGTCATACTATTCGTCACTGAACAGCATTATCCATACTAATAATATAAATGGGAAAATAACTCTATCTGTCTGTCTGTCTGTCTGTCTGTTACGCTTTCACGCTTAAACCACTGAACCGATTTTGATAAAATTTGGTATAGAGATAGAATGGGCCTTGGAAAACAGCATAGGCTATGTTTTATAGCAAAAAATGGCTTGAAGGGGTTGAAATAGGTGATTAAAGTTTGTATGGAAAATGCGATAAAACGTCATTCACGCGGGCGGAGCTGCAGGTAACAGATAATAAATATAAAAAGTTCAGTAGGTACTCACTTAAGTATTTCCCACATTTTTTGTTGTTAGACAGTTTTAAAGAATTCCCTGAGGTGCGGGGAGCACGTGTCACAAAGCACAAAGCAGTAGCCAGTAGCCGTCTTCTTTGTACGTTTCTTCGTATTCATTCAATCTGTCATTTCATTTTCATAAATGAATCATTCTTCATTTGAATTAGGCTCAGAATTGTAAGGCTTTTTCTTGCCGCCGCTGACCTGCCCACCGCGGGGGCCGCGTATGACTGATGATATTTTAATGGTTTATTTTTCTTTAACATTGTTATCACCAACTATTGTAGTGGCCAACGTGTGGACGTACAAAAGATTTTCTATTTTTGAATTTTGCCATCATTTTTAGTTTGGCGTGTAATAAGTGATAAATAATAATTAATCAGTATAATATAGTCATTTCATTTTATTACAGTTATTATATAACTAACCGATTTTTCTATTCATATTCCTTTAATCAGCTTTCCTCAAACATCTCCACTTTGACCCGTATTTTCCTTTAGGTAAAGATAGCGGGTAGCTGAAAGAATTACCAGGGTGACTCAGGGCCGGTTAAAAAAGGTGTAATTTGGCCTGTTGTCTGTATAAATACTTCAAACAAACTTTTTTCATTTAACAATAATTTAAGCGTTATAAAATCATATCAATTGTATTCGCAATTATTTTGATAACGACGATATCTTTTAGCGGACAGCGTGACACAGAAGTCAACTGTCAATAGATGTCGCTGACAAGGCTGATGAATGAGCCCGACCGTTACATGCGCATGCGCCGAGCCGCGCGGCCCACCGCCATCATTAGCTTCATTCACCGTCATTCATGGCACAGATTAAAAGAAACAATCCGACATGGTAAAACAGCGGAACGGAAGTCTATAAATGGTCGGCATCTACGTTTTATCTATTTTTCTAAGTTTTTTATTCATTTCTTAAAAAATAATGTATGTAGCATTTTTTCTACAGGTTAAATAATAATCGTAACACATTAACATTTCAGTTAATAAATATGACAGGTAGAACACAGTGATGTTTCGGGACAAAATTGAACTAGCAAGTAACAAAGTAACTTCACGCGGCCAACAACGTTGCGTTGTTGGCACAACACATATTTTAAAACAAATCAAAATTCTTTTGAATATCATACGCAGAGAAACTTAGAATTTTTAATAGTATGAAACTTACCTACGTCTAAAATGGTGAAATTCGGTAGACATAGCGACAAAAACACTTTAAAATAAAAACAGATTTAATTTTAAACACTTTGACATTTGTCTACACACAAGTGAACTATATCCGATCTTTTGTTTTTTCTAGTGTGTTGCTATTTTAGTTTTCGTCTGAGGTGACGATTGATGAGTCAGTGAGGACTTTCCGGACTTCGAAGTGTTGTCGGCAGTGTCACCATCGCAATGTATTGTACAATAAATAATTTGCGTCAAGTAGTAATATTAAAAAGATTAAAAAAATTCAATGAGTCTGTTCCGATCCTCATTAATCTTCAAAAAAAAAAACATGTCCCGATTCAGTACCATTTTATTTAATCAACATTTTCAAAACCGTTAGTTACCTCGTTTTTACAGTAACTTTAGTCACTTATTCCAGTTACCGGGTAGGTAACTGGAATAAGTGACTAAAGTTAAGGAATCACACTTGATATTTGTGTTAAAATCCGGAATGTAGATTTAGAGCCAAAATCTCTAAAAGGTCACTTATTTTAAAGATCATTTACTCAATTAAAAGCTCGTTTTTTTTCAAATCTGCCTGACGAGCATGTTGTCCACCTAAAAACTATCAGACTTAAATCAACATAGTGACAAGTTTTATTTGTTTAGATGCGACGTAGAGCTAAAAACTCAGATATCTGCCAACACAAGCATGTGTGTGTGTGTGTGTGTGTGTATGGACGGTTCGTTGAGTGACACGACACGTCCTCTTGTCATTCGAGCAGCAACATGACTACAAAACTAACTTTATTTAATTCTGAAAAATACTTCTGCTACAGAAATTTTATGAAGAAAATAACAGACGGTTTGAGGTTTCTACGTAAAAGTTATGTTTTTAAAAGCGTGCACAAAATAGAGATATCTTAATTTTTTTTAATGAAATATTATTTTTAATGAAATTAGACTCCTAAGGAAAATCTTACTATATCTATCCCTTCTAATTACTCGTACGTAAGACACTGTTCATGTTCATGACATGTATACTTCTTCCATTAGGTAGGTAATCTATTCTATTATATAAAGCGGAAGAGTTTGTTTGTTTGTTTGAACACGCTAATCTCCGGAACTACCAGTCGCATTTGAAAAATTTGTTTTGCGTATGATAGCCCAGTTTTTGAGGAAGGTAAGGCTATGTAATATTACGTTACTGGCGGCAGAACCAGAGCAGTAAGAAAAGACGCGGGTGAAAACGCGCCGCGGAAAGCTAGTTTACAATATAAGTCGGATTTGTAAAAATATTTTTGTCTATGATAACCCAGTTCTCGAGGAAGGTTATAAGCTATGTATCATCACGTTATTGGCGACGGGACCAAAGCAGTAAGCCTAAACGCGGATGAAACTGCGCCGCGGAAAGCTATGTATGATATGTAGCAATATTTTTCGATAACTCGCACTCCCGATGTGCTAAAGAACTATTTATTACAGCAAATAATATAATTTATTAAAAACATTTGGGTCGTTGTTAAGTTTGTTTGATATAGACCGAAAAACAATCCTGTCATTCGATTATATTAGTTGAAATAAAAAAGCCGTCGTGTTTTGTCGACGTGTTTTGTTAATTATATCTTCTGTAGATAAAATATTTCGGTAGAATATCTGTTACAATATACCTATTAGATAAAACGGAATGTTGATAAAGGGTTGTAAAGATAAAGTACCTAGTAGTAGTAAGTAGTGATTCTTTACATGTTAGTCATGATTTTTATTAGACCTAAGTAGATTTTTTATTAGAGTAGATTTAGGTTCTATTCAGTTTTTTTTATTTACAGTGTTAAACAAGCGAAAGGTGTAGTTGATCGCCATTTATGAATAACGGCAATGATAGTAACTCAGCCTAGCCAAGTCTAAGCTAGTCGTGAAGTTTGTGCTCTTGTTTTAGTCTTGATACCTGAGACTCTAGACAAGTGGCAAAGATTACTATTCTATTCATAGAATAGATTAAAAAATGTATTGGATTGACATAAGCTAACGCCAACGCTTATGTCAATTTCATACATTTTTTATCTATTCTATGAATAGAATAGAAATGTTTGACACTTGTCTAGGGCCTCAGGTTTGACAAAGTCATTGGCAAACATCACATCAGTGTTGGCACCGTGTACCTATGTGTTATTTTTGACGTTATCAATATTTCAGGTAGCTCTGTACAGGTAGGTTTGTATAAGAACACAAGCATGCTGTAGGAAATTGGAAACCAATGTAACATAAAAGTTCCAATGGCCGACAATATTAATTTGGGCTATTAAGAACAGCAACCAAATCAAAAATTAAATATGTAATACTGTGGTTTAAGAGTTTGTGGAAGAATCTGGTGAAGGCCTTTGCTCCTTTGCAGCGTGACAACATAGGCTAAATAAAAGAAAATAAAATCAAGGAGAGCTTTATTTTCTTGCTAATTTTTTTTCATGACTCTACCTAGATTAACGAATTGGTTGAAGGCAAATTGGCTGATAATTTCTTCTGCATAATATACCTTAACTTTAAAGTAGGTAGTCTAAATGTGTTCTAGTTTTAGTAGACAAAAAAAAATATATTGATTAGCGGTAATGAAGAACGAGAACAGTGATCTTACCTAACTAGTATGATAAGCTATTATATTTGGGGTCGCCTTTCAAAAAAACGTTAAACATAATAAACAGATGTAGTAGAAATTTTACATAGCTGTGTACAAAGCAAATTATCTCAAGTATTTTACAAAGTTATCACGTTATCATGACGTGAAATCTGTTCAGTTTATAATGGCGAAAGTTGCAAACTATTAAGTGGTGGCAGAACATTTAAGTGGCCATCAAACTGCGCTTAGATCGCAATAAGTTAGTATCGCAAACTTGTTTCGGGCTTCATTAAGGGGACAATGCAAGGCGTGACGTACGAGCGGTGGACAACAACGACCAACATGAGATAACTCGGCCCAACTCGGCCCGTTACATGCAAGTGTTGCCCATTGAGTGGACACTGACCAACTTTCCTCTTGAATATTCCTCTCGCGCCTCCCTACCTTGTTTATGGACGTCCTGCGGCAGTTCACCCCGTTTTTGTGGTTTCACAACTTACTGAAAATGTCCATTCAAGTGTGTACAAGATTTAGATCGCAAATTATGGACAAATATTTACTTGTGGCATTTTGAATGAATGCATTAATCTGTTACTTATTATAAGTACAGACTTTGTCTATTTCTAAATATATATCAGAATTGCCTTTAGGAGTAAACGTTAGTGATTGGTGATATTTTCATCTTAAAGTATTAATATATTGTCTGAAGCGATAGTGAAACATTACTTCAATACAATTTTAAAAGACAATAAAGTAACAGTTAACAGTTTTAGTTTGAGTTAAAGCTTAAGCTTTAAAACTTGTAGGTTTATTGACAATTAATTGTCAATAAACCTACAATTTAAAAATTCAGTGGAATCCAGAAGTGGTGGCCACCATACCAAAAGCCATCGTTTTAAACTGCTGGTATGGTGGCCTCCACTATGGCACTGGGAATGAGGTTAGGGGAAGGGAGTGAAGGAGGTGACGAAAGAGGAAAGGGGGGAAATTGGGCCTCCGGCACTCTCACTAACCGAACGAAACGCAGTAGTACGAATACTACTACTCTTACGTCGATCTTATATGAGAGGGTAGTACTTCTCCGGACGATCCGGCCCATTCATGCTGAAACCAGCGTGGATCTACTACCGTGAGTTTTATTAAGTTTTTACTTTAGAAATATGCAGTACCAAAGATACTATGCTGCCTTGTCTGTTAGTAGCTGGACAATATGTGGGTTGTGACACATCGATATTGCTTCGATGGACGAAGATTACAATTAATGACTATCTACTAATCTTCAACAACCTTTATAATTCATAATAATTGCCTTCAATTCAACGGATTAACACATTACTCGTACACTTAAATAAGATTACGTGGTGAGTATTGTTTGTTACGACAATATTTGTTAGGCAAACATTCGGTAGGGAGCGAAGGGTGCTAGTTGCCCATAACATAGGCGCTCCAACAAAGGGAGGTAAGTGCAAGTCACTCATATCAATATCAGCCGTCGCCTGGGGGCATCGTGGCTCGTTTTGTTTTACCACTTTTTGTCCAACTTGTGAGCTTGACTCCGTTTTAAACTTTGTACTAGGAGTTATCGGTACAAAACGCTCTTGGAGTTGAAGGTTCTTGGATAAGGCGTATGTAGTTTGTTTATTATTTTGATAAAGTATCTTTACTATGAGTTATTGCGCGTTTGTCTCATCGGTAACAGTAGGTATAAAAAATTATGAAAAATGAACACTCGTTAGGAAAACGCACGTGAATTCATGGTAGTTTTTGATCTTTTAAAGGAAATCGGCACAATATTTGTCCTCAAGAAATTATGCAAAAAGTAGAATATAGTTGAAAAATTCGGTTACTCAAAATGGTGGTCTTAAACGAATTTTATATGAAAGTGGCATGAGTGTCCTACTTTGTCTTCTTGTGGTTAGACTTTATTTATTGTGGAGCTATTAATTTATCTTCTATTGATTATGATAATGATGATAAATACTTATTGCAAATAGTTACGCTCACTTGTGCGTTACTATTTGCAAAAAGTAAACTATCGTATTATAAATACTTAAAATACCTATATTTCAGGTACAGTTTTAAACTTCAGTTTCAGAGTGAAAAGTATAAAATAGATGTTTCTTTTAAACAGATTAGTGCACAAACACTATTTTCTGATACCTGCCAAAATAAATTGTTTATTGTAATAGAAAGAATGTAGTGAGGTTTCGCATCAACTTTTACCGTGAACTCGATACTTAGTAGTAGAGTAATGACTTTGAAGTGGTACAAACGGTACACAGCACTCGGCCATTCCAGCTTGAGGTTTTCTCCATCTATTTCTTGTAATGTGGGGTGGTGGGGGTTCTACTAGTGTATAGTAAATTTTTCCCGCTTCGGCGGTAGGCATCCGATTGCGGTGACGGAGCAGGACTGTTACATTTGCATTGCATCATTGTTGGTACGGTCGGCAAAAATATGTTAGTTTGATAATATAATTTGTATTTGAAGAACAGAAAGTAATGCTAATAACTATAACTTTAGTTAACTAAAAAATCAAAGTAACTTAAAGTTTACTAAGTTTAATTAGTGCAAATTTATATCTGTAACGTAAGACTATTGGTCTTTTTTACTGGCTGTCTGTCATCTTTTCAAGATAGATGTGTGATCACATAACCGACCTATAGAAAATTATATTGTACCTATTGTATATGGCATAATATGGATTATGAACTGACACCTGGGTACAAATAGATCTACGTATTGTATACAGATATCGACCACAATGTATTTTTATTGATATTTTTTTAGTTAACCCTACTACTATGTGTAAATAATGCAAACAATAAAAAGAGAAAGAGAGAGAGTTCTAAAGTTAACTAGAGTTGTCTAAACTAAGTAAGAAATAATTGATTTAACAGATTCAGATCCGATAGTATAACGACCAAGATAACTTTGATAATAATTACATGTGCTGTATTTAACTTTGCGTGCTGTCTTTACTTCTTTCAACATGATTTTGCGATTTTGACCCCAACTCACTCTAATGTTTGTATCTGTTTGCAAAATAAAAATCAAACGTGCAACGTATTTATTCACGTTAAATAATCGACAATTAAATATGTACACCTAGAACCACTTGTATAATACACAAGTACAAAAAACTTATACAAATTATTTGCAATACTGAAGCATTGCTAATGTTACTCACAAAACATTACGTGTGTTGAGAAATTGAAAATAAAAACAAGAATAAACAGTTTCTAAATAAATCTCTAGATTAACTTCCATATTTTCTTTTTATGACTTATGTCTGCGAGTGCTAGCTTTTAATTTCGCCCAGTGAACGACTTCGATTTTCCTGCAGTTTAAAAAAGTAACTTATCAGTTAAGGAGAGGGGGACAGCTTTATTAACAAACTAAACGTTGGAAAGAGATAGAGGAGTGCACAAGAGGGAACGAAAAATAAAACAGGGGAAGAAAGTTAAGCGTCCGTGACTTTTCAAGATTTTTTCGGCGTTTATTTTTTAAACTTTACGCCCGGCGCAGTTCTGTAGCGAGTATATAAAGCGAGCGTTTTCCGATTTGTCTTTTGTTTTCCTTCTTTTATTTATTTCGTTCCATTTATTTTTATAGAGGCGTCGGGAATACAGCAAATATAAAGATTTTATGTGTTTTTCTTTTAATTCCATTGAAGTAATAAATGTGGTTAGATATTATCGTACTTACACTTAAATGAAATATCACTGTGGTATTAAAATAGATAGAGTTTTTAAAGAAATTGAATATATAGCACAGATGTTGTATTTTGGAGAATGGTTTAGGATGGTGCCAACGACTACTTTTTATCACAGCACTGCCCGCTATCGGCTGGAAGTTTATCCTCACACCTTAGAACCTCTAAGGTCCCGTACGGTGAGGTTTCAGAGAAACTTTCTCCTTAGTATGATAAGGTTGTAGAATGAGCTCCCCGTCGTGGTTTTCCCGAGAGACTACAACATGGAGTTCTTCAACCTTCAAGAAAGGAGTTAAAAAGTTTTTAACAGGGTCGGCAACGCGCTAGTGATGCTCCTTGTGTTGCAAGCATCCTTACACTCTTAGTAATATATGGGGTATTATTGAGACCATACATACCTAAATATATAATATGTTCTTTGCGTTCTCACGCTCCTAATAAAAATAGAACAAAATCAAATGAAATCTATATTAGAAACAGTGATGGGTCATAAGCAATGATGAAAGTAAACTTTAGATACTCCTAATTACTGTAGAAAGAACGAAGGTAAATAGTATGAAGGCGCTGTTCGATCATCCATCACGAATAGAGGCCTTCTTTGTGGCCACCGACCAATTACTGGCATGAAAATTAAATTCACGAAATCTAATTAAGAACAAATTGTTTTATTTATTATGATACGTCGGGGTCATTTGTTCTTGTCGCGGTGAGGGCTCCGGCGGCGCCCGGGGCGGGTCCCCGCCTGTCCGTCGAAGCACCCATCAAACCGAGCGCCGCAGTTTTTTGGGCGATCGAATGATGCCTCGGAGACACTCATGATGTAATGAAACGGCCTCTGGAGACCTTGAAATTGTATTAAAAAACCTTAACACGTAAATAAAATCATACCTAAAAATACTCTAGTTCCTTGTACGGTTCGGTTTGATGTATGTAGTGCGGCTCCGTTCGGTCATTCGTAATGTGAACTCATTTGTTATGTTTGCGAAATGGCCATATTACGAGCCCGCCGACAGCCGACACAAAGCCTGACAACGTTTTATTGTTGAGATTGCCTACAAATGGATCGCATATATTCTGCGTTCAGACTCCACTGTGATTTTGTTACTGAACTTTGGAGATTTATATTGATTCGATTTTGTAAGAGTTTTGATATATCTTACGAGTATGTATCATAAATTAATTTTGTTTAATGAAACCAAATATCAAAATTTTTGAAAAAAGGTTTCTTGTTCCATAATCTATTTTTGACCGGTAACGACTTTCTTATGGGTTCCTATGATAATCGAAATGAACAGATTAAATGCTTACCAAGACTAGAAAATTAGATTTAAAAAATCCTACTAAATGTAACGCAATAATAATAACTTTAAATTTCTACTATTAATGAACCAATCCATAATATTGAAATAAATTGCTATGATAAAGATTATGTACCGCCATACATCATCGCACGGAAGTTCCAGGTCAGCGGAGCACCAGCCCAGATCGACCGATATCCCTCACCCGATGACCTCCTCATCACCCGTATCAACAAGCAAACCTCACGGAAAATATCGCAGGTAACAGACATAAATTACTTGCGACATTTTATCCAAAGCTATGCAAAAACGGGCTTGTCCCAGAACAATGACCTAATTCAGCATGAAATTATACTTAGATGGGAACAGTGGCCCCCGGTCCATGTCGTGTTCACGTTCTGCTCTGGACAGTTCATTTTTAATAATAAATGAGACGAAATCAAGACATGACGAATAAATGAATCCAGAACTTGACGAATAAATGAATATGGAATATGATAAATGGAAGGCTCGAATCCCTCGCGAAGATTTTTTCTTTGGCTCCGGCCGAACGGAAGACGTTGGCTTTTTCCTTTTGTAGCGGGACAAGTTAAGCGTTTTTTGGACGGCCGAAGCTGGCGGTGTGATATTTATCATTTGATATAAAAGTCGGATTCCCGATTGTATTCTTACTTTGAATTCGACCATTGGCTTTCATAATAAATATTAAGTTGCTATTACTTCATGTGTAGTGTTTTTGTACCTACGAGTCATTGAATATATAAAAGCATAATTAATACCTAATTTATATTGGAAGTTGTGTCAAAAATTAATACATCGTGAGCCGACGCGTGATTTAAACGACCTCGCGTGGAGACTGGAGACGTGCCGATTTAATCCGGGCCCGAGTAATCCACGACTGCACTAGTCACTGCCACGTGGTTCTATGATAAAGTACCCAAGCAGATTATGCAAATTCTTCAAATTCAATCTTTGTCCCTTTCCTGCACAGATTTATATGTGTCTAGTTATCTCGTTCTCGCGCGACGTTTCATTCACCCCACGGACGCGCGAGATGTCTGATGGATGATGCGTTATTCCAATAACAATTTGGATATCGTATGTTGAACATTTGAAAGTCATATTTTATATGAATGGATACTCTTCCGTTGCGCTTTCCTCATGTTGTGAAAAGTTTAGTATTTTGTCAATTTATTTACTTATTATTATTGTGTTGTCAATAGGTTTCATTAAGAAAATGTAAACATTAGAGATTGTTTTAGTTGTAAACGATGTAATTTCCTCAGAATAGTAGTGGTGTATAATAGTAATCAACGCTTGGCGATTCGTAAGTAGACGAGGTGAACACGTTAGTTCTCGGTAATCGTGTAACTCCGCGCGACCGGACATTTTTTAGCTGTCACACATTTACTGTATCGATGTTATCGTTTTTTATTATTTCTAATATTCACTCATTTGAATCGAATTGTTTGATTATAGGAGTCATTACGCGTTTATTCTTAAAAGCTTTGATTTCATTTAGAAAATATTTGTCCTTGTCTTTAATTTAACTGTTTTATAAATTGTATGTAGGTAACTATTTGTTAGATAAAAACATAATATTTAACGGCCCGTTATTATCCCAATGCAGGGTACGGCCTCTTCTCATATTGAGAAGGGATGAGCATTGATCGCCACGCTTGTTAAAGGCGAATTGGCGGTTTCAGACTTCGTCAGAAGTCCAGGTTTCCCCACGACGTTTTCCTTCACCGTTAGTCAGAAATGTTTAGGATAAACTTAGAAAGTACATATTAGGATTTGAAAACTCACATTGGTACTTGCCCGGATACCCACGAATCGTAAAAACATAATATTTTAGTTAAATTAAAAAAAGTTAATTTTAGTATCTACATCAAATTCATACAACTACAACTAAAGAATAATATAAGTATCAAAACACGTAGAAATGCTATACATGTGTTAAACACCGGGTTGACTGTCCATCGAGATTTGACACGGGGTCAATGAGTCAGCGGTAGCTACAGACTTCTGTATAACACATGCACAGAGCATGACTTGCTAAAACCTTTGACAGGCATTTTTAATTGCTTGTAACTTAGACAATTCAATGTTATTCGCTGACGACTTTATCCGACAAGTTATATTGTGTAGAATCCGTAGTACCGCAACCTTGTAAGCCTTTTTTGTCATTTACGAAAGTTTAGATGTGACTTTTTTGCTTAAGTGTAATAATAATAAGAGTCATTACATCAAGCTCCGTGTGAACTAGAACAATTCTTTCCAATGGCACCAACCACACTAACAAACCATTATCCTAAAAACCTCTTAAATAAAATCATCATAATTAAAAATGTAACTGGTTTTCCTGTACAATTTTTTTGATAGATACGTACATACATTTGGTGAAGTCGTGTTATAATATTTGCAGCCGACCGCAGAGGCGGTCAGAAAAGAAAATAGTGCACGTCGGAATAATAACTAAAAAAAAACAAACCTTGGCTTGGGTCTGTGTGTGTAGGAGTGTGAGTAGGCAGCCTGCTAAACGCAATATAAAGTGTGGTTGTCGTGGCATGTGTAGGTATAGGTAGGCAGTGCCTCTCCCCGCGCGGTCATTAGTACCGCAGTCCCCGCCCGCGCCAGGAGAAAGTATGATTTTACTCCTATAAAGCCGTATTTCTACTCCATACAGGAATTCGAAAACGCGCGCGTGGCGAAGTTCCCGGGTTCCAAGAAGGACATGTGGCGGTTGCTTGTACATAATATCCAAGTTTAAACAATCTCGGGGTGTGCGTTAATTTTCTCGTTATTTGTTTGATGGTAACTTTAGACGATATTCTGCCCACAAATATTGTTATAATGTAATCCGCGTTTGAGCATCTTTACATATTTAAATTTGCACTCATAAAATATTATATCAATAAACATTATCTATACTACTTATTATATAAAGCGAAAGAGTTTGTTTGAACGCGCTAGTCTCTGGAGCTACCAGTCAGGTTTAAATTATTTTTTTGCGTGGATTGCCCAGTTCTCGAGGAAGGTTACAGGCTGATGTTGTATTGTGATATTTTATACATCACGCTACTGGTGACGGGAGCAGGGCAATAAGCAAAGACGCGGGTGACACCGTGCCGCAGAAAGCTAGTGTAATATATTTTGTTAAATACTGCTGAACCATAAAGTAAATTAATTTTAAATGTCTTTACTCCATTTAAACCTATTTAAAGACAGTTTACACATTCTATATTCATTTAATTACATTTATTTACATAAGCAGTCCTTCCCTTTGTAATTATGAAGGCATATATTACATATAAAATATATTGTATATATTTAAGTGGAAACCTCACATTTAGTAGCGTGGGTTGTCCCAGCTGTGTAATTAGTAGCCACCACGTGTCCGGAGGGAACCAAGCTAAAGAAAAAAGTAAAGTACATTCGTAGTGATCAAAATATTGTGAGGTCTTATTGTATATTAGGCTTGGAACTGTAGCGTCTTGTAAAGGTACGATAATAACTGTTATAAAACATTCAATTTTGATGTAGATATGCAACCTCCTAATATTTCCTAAAATTAATGAGATTCTTTATTTCCGAATTCAATTAACTTAACCGTCAGAAATGAACTAGCCAGAAACTCAAAGCTATTTTCATGTCTACAAAAAGTAAAACAAGTATTTTTGATAGGTAAAACAAAACAGCAGAATTGTGTACATATGGAAGAAAGCGCGGGAGTCACTTACCTACAGAGCGTGCCGTCACCAGCGCTAGGGTCGTTGCCACATCGATTTTCGATTTACACCCGCTGCATCCGAACTGGGTCAAGTGCCCTTGGATCACCAACATCTGATGCTGCACGCATCTTCATATATTATGTTTACTGATATATATTTGTATTAAATTGATTACGTACAGGTAATCAATTTAATGTATGTTATATTGAGATGGCCAGAGTTGTTCTCTCGTCGTTAAATGGTTCATGTCATTGAAAGGCGTTCCCTTTAATGACATGAACCATGTAAAGATGGTCAGAGGTAAACTCATGTGTTTTACAAATTTAATGCATACTCGAGTAAGGGATTTATTGAATTCATAATTCTTATCTTACTTTATTAATTTCATGTTTTTTGCAGGTTATTTGTGGCATATTTAAACTAATATTATAAAGAGAAAGCATTAGTTTTTTGTAAGCTTGTTTGTTATGCAATATGCAATAAACTCAAAATCTGTGTAACCAATTTAAAAAATTCTTTCACATATAGAAAGCTACAATATCAGCGAGCAACATAGGCTATATTTTTGTGGTATACCTACCCACATGGGCGAAGCTGAGTACACTGATGCATTACGTATACGTATGGCATCTTTTACTACAAGGAGTTACCGGCAATTGATAAGTTACCGTACCAGACGTTAGTCTAGTACGGTAACTCGATGTAAATTTTGGTACAGGATTAGTAAAAAAACTGAAGAAGCAAATAAAATACAAGGCGGTACTTATGACAGAATGACAGACAGACTAGATTACGAAAACTTGATAGAGTTATTAACGTTATTTGTGTTATAAGTACTCGGCGTGTGTCTTTGTAAATAGAAAAGTTATCGATACTGAAATGAGGAGTTTTCGAGTTTTCATTAGGGTGCGATCGGGGCAGTTAGAGCCCTTTTATTATCTGCTTGCCTCTAAATTGCCGAATAGACATTCCTCCCCAAGAAAAAAGGGGCACCGGGAACAAAAACCTTGTACTAAACTTAGCTACCAATGGCACACCGTTATTTAAAAATCGAACACGATAAGAGCCGAAATGTTTTTATTTTTTTAAATGGAAAGAATTTATGATCGCGTTTAAAAGTAAATATTGAAATCGATGGCAGTTTACAATGGCGAAGCTTCGATAAGGAGTTTTTATTAGATTTAGGGACAGTTAGGTTTCGGACTGTACGTGCCTAATGTAGCATTCGATTTTCGGTAATGGTCAGCTGATAAGCAAATGACGTCATTATTGAGACATTCTAGTTTGTATCGTTCGCGTTCCATTTCACTTTTACGAAATGAGGAGACTTTGGGCCCAATAAAAATATCTCGATAAAGGTTTACAAAAATAAAATTTTAGTGTTCCAACGGTAGTAAAGTGTGATTTTAATTAAATTTAAATGTTGCAACGAAAGAGATAATCGAATGGCTGTCGTCGAGCTATACATTAGAGTACGAGCTTGTGGCGGGGTGAACCAGGCCCAGTGAGATACACCCCCGGCACTGATAAAGAATTGAGGGTATTAAACGATTACAAATGCTTCGCGGTTCAATAAACAATCCACTGGGAAACCAGCGTCTTATTCGAATTACTTACCATATAATATTTTTTAAGTAATCTTTTACGTAGAGACGTATTTAGTTTTAAAAATAAAACAAGGACAAATTTCAAAACTAAATGGCACGTATGAAACATTATTTACGGTGCCTAAGTTTCCAAATTAAGTATTATGTGTTGCCCTCTATGTTTTCTAATTAAGATATTACAATAATGATATTGAAATATACTTTAAGTACTGCCATTGAAAATAAATTACCATAGGCAATAAATAATAAAGTATAGATTTATTTTTCTTGAAACCGCATTGTACCAGTAACCTAAATAAAAATGGCTGTCTCTTGGGCTTCAATCAGTTGTCATTGAATTTTACTGTTGAGACAAAATATCATTCACCGCCACGATAGGTACAGCATGTCTTGTCTAAGTGAAACGAACTTTTAAGTATTTTTATCTATAGTTTGACTCCACGACTGGATGGACGACGGGTTTATATGAATGGAAATCAAAGTATTCGCTAATTACTTTGCTTTCCATACATATAAACCCTATAACAACAATCATGTCCTATGTAGAAGAGGTGCACAAACTGATATTGAAACTATAATACTTACCTTATTAAACAAAACGAATTTCAACAAAATAGATTTTTACAAATGTATGGGTGCTTGCTACTCTATTAGCATTTGTTATTTTAATTTTCTAATCAGAAGTGGTATAGACTATCGATAACTATTAGTGACAAATACTTGTGTTTTGTTTTGGAAGACATGCTTTTGTAATAGATGTGTACAAACTGTATCGTGTGAGTACAGTTTGTATATTGGTAGAAGTTTATTTGGATTCTAAAAACGTATTAAAGGAAATCATAATTTTATATTTAATTCAATACTATTAAGTACGAAGCAAAACCATAAACGCCACAAAAGTAATGTCCCAACATACTTATCTAACTAAACGGAAACCTTTCGAACAGACAACACGTTTACAACCGTATTCAAAAGTAAGAAGTGAGGCGACAAAACTGTTCAGATAAGGGGCACCTTCATCCACTCTTATTTATGTAGCCCAGCATCCGATTGAGAGCTCGACGAGAGAGGCCGGCATTTACACGCGAACACTTATCTACCCTCCGACCTTACATTTATTTCCGTTGAACTTCCCACAGGCTGATTGTGCACACCTTTGCCTACTTTCAAAACGAAACCTCACCTCTGTCAAACGCATTTGAAATTCGAAGGTACCGTTCTCGAATACTAACCCCCTAAAAGCATGTTAAAAGCATGGATAATTAGTTTAATTTGACCTAATTAGTTACTAATCAGATCAAATTAAACCAATTATTCATGCTTTTGGCAACCCAATTGGTACTTCACGTGAGATTTAACAGGTGATTAGTAAATTTTTCATTGATCAGCCTTTCAGAAACTCCCCGTAAGACTTACATTTTAATCCGTAGATTTGATAAATAAAATAAATGTATCGTAAAAAGAGACACAGAGTACAATAAAATCTAAGCAGCGAAATGTTTATGGAGGTATTTTTGAGCGAGAGTTTCGTAAAGTTAAATGAGTTTGTTGGCACCAAGTAATCGTGCCTTTGTTGCGTTACTGAATCTGATAAACATTGTCGATACGCTTCGCTTGATTTTAATATTTATATAAGTAAATATTGTTTTTGAGATAACTGTTACAGCAATAAATTATTTTTTATTTACATTGAACTTTACTGTACTTTTGTGCCAATATCAAGTTAACAACGAAAAATATCTCAAAGGGTTGTAGTGCTCTGGCTTACATTACAAGGACTGCAATAGATAATACTAGGCAGGTATTATCTCGTTTAATTCTAATACAGAATTGCTATGTGGGCAGCACATTTTGAAGTATGTACAATCATGTACTAAAGCTTTACGAAACCTATTTTGAAGCTTGTACAATTTTTCTTCGAAAGATAACTAATAAGAATACTTTCGTGTATCTAATAATCTTAAGTGTATTGAGTGTTGAACATAACATTTGAAACCCCCGTAGCTTTTTCACGACGATTTTTACACTTCCGTGTTTCCATAGATAAGCAAATACGGGGACGCGTGTGATGGATATTAAGGGCACACCTTACATCATTTGCGTTATTACCCGCCGCGCCGCCCCGTACACTGCGGTGCGCACAAGCGGCAGAGGGGAGTGCGGGCTAAGGTGCCACAAGACGCGCTGCTTATATCTAGATGTTACACCCCCCTTAATATGCTAAAATCAAATTAGTTCCAAAGCGGAGTGATTCCCTCGCGCCAATCGATCGCCCACTCTCAATATTACGATCACGAGGGTGGAAGCCGCTTTATTTAAATAGCATGCGTGTTCGCTTAATTAAACATTGCATTTTTTAACTATTACTTGAGATGTAATAGTGTAGATATAATCGAGGGTTGGCGAACAACTTGAAGTTGGCTCAAAACGCCAATTTCCTGTAGGATTCTTGTGAGCGTTTATCGCATCGGGCGATCGGGTGAGATGTCAGCGGTAAGTCGCAGGTTTCATTAGCAGCCGGGTCTTAGCAAATTAACACCCTCGTGACGAGACGAACGAGCCTCGGGCATGTACCTACCCTTACCCACTTACTGCAGACAAGGTCCCCTGTAACACCACTGTTAATGATTATTTGGGAACTATACTAATCAGGTTGACAGCTTCATGTGTTTATTGTTCTTAAGATTTACTTTTATTTTTGTTGCGAATTTCAATCGAATTAAAAATAAGGTCATATGATCTCAATGAACTTTACATTTAAAGATCACAAAGTATATCCTGATTAGCGAAATATATATATTTAACCTGAATATCACCGTAACTGCTAGACAAGTACCAGTTCAATGCTAGAAATTAATTAATTTAGTTTTGTCTTTATTTGGTTTAGTTTAAGTTTCCTTATGGTGTTTAATTTGTACGAGACTAATGCTCAAGATAAACTTAAATGGTACATATAGTTTTTAAAAGATTACATTATGAACGTATAATAAATTGGTATTAAGATGTTAGTAACCTACCTAGATTGTTGTATATAAAATGTATTGACAAAGACGTACACTTGGGGAGATGTAGTTGTTTATGCAGCGGGGCCTGTTGGCTAAACGTTCGTTCGTTCGTCTGACGGAGACTAATGACGGATGCACTAATAGTTGTGTCGCATTCGCCGACGCTCTTCGCCATATATCATGCGAGGGTAATGGGGGGAAAACGTTACTATCACCCTCGGACGTGATAAGGTCAAGAATCGTTTGTCTCTAAGATATTTTAGCTGATATTATGTGGTGTTTGACGGTGATCTGACATTAAATGTGGTATCATTATGTTATTGGTTTAATTAAAAATACGTTAATTATCTTAAGCTAGCATTAAAGAACCTGCTATGTAGTTTTGAAGATGCAAAATTTTGATATTTGATGAACTAAAATTCCTTGCGAGTCATGATAACTTTAAGCACAAACTACTTTTCGTTTAAGTTAGTTGATTCTCCGAATTGTCAGTGTTGCAATCAAGAACAGTCACATGTTTTGAGAATGTAGTCCTTGGGATAAAGACCGCGACATAATGTTAAATAATTGAGTAACATCAGAATCAGTTAATTTTGTGGATCTTGTGTCAACTAAGGTAAATTTCCTTGCGTTTAAACGTTTCTGCCATACATATTACTGGAATCAGATATAGTTCACATAGGTCCCTTAATATTTCTTACGTGGTGCTCTCTTTTCAAAGGTCATAATCCTATACAGATTAAATTGAGTTGTCTCTCGCTTTGAAATGGAGGGAAGTGGACATTTTTATTTCAAACTCCTCTTTTTTACTTCAGATTAAATTCGTTGCGGGGTCCAATACAGTAGATTTAGCAGTCCCCGGTACTCCCGAGTGACAAAGCTCGGTGTTTCGTATTAGTTATCACTGTTAATCCTGGCTTACAGGAGTTACAGTATGGGCATGTGGGTAGAATGGTCCCGAACTAAAATTGAGTGTATTTATATTATAATTTTAGTTTTTCTCTTATCTAAATAAAAAGATTCAAAAAGCATATTCGTTTAATTCCATAAAAAAAATATTACTGCAAATGCAGATAAACGCACAAAGTAATTAAGAATAAAAAAAGGTATTTGTTTATTTGTACAATGTTGTTGCGTTCTAGTATCTATAATAGTGCCTTTTAGTACCAGTTAATTTTATCCTTCTGTAAATAAATAATACACATCCATCTTCACTTTATTTGAATAGAATGCAGTAACAAAGTATTGGACACGAACAACATTAAAATAACGACACGCATCATATAAATGACATTCGTGTCCAAATAAGTCAGTCACATTAACATTAGCATGAATAGTATTACTTATAAGTATGTTCACATATTTACATTAAATCAGTTGACAAGATATTTTTAATATGAGTTGTTGTGTGCCACTGCAGGACGTTTACTTAATGTATCTGTGTGTGCGTATACTCGTAGCAAGGATCTCCCTTGCTACGGCGGGCGTAGCGTCGCTACGAGCTACATCTCAAGATTAATACATCGTAGAGGCCGTGTTAGTGGTGCAACAATTTGTCTCTATAAATGTTGACTCAGCGTGCGGTTGGCTTGCGGTCGCCTCGCGCGATTAGCCCCGCTAAATTTATTGTTTAATTTCAAAGACGTTATTAATAACTTGCGAGGTGATTAAACGGATTTCGCGGCTTAGCTTTAAGATGTTCGCTTTTGATTTATATGTTAGAGCTTAATATGCGGTGTTGAAGCATTTTGCTGATATGTGTCGGTGTGAATATTTTATATCACAACTTGACGTCTGACTAATAATTAATGTCTACCAGTATTAAATATAC
This sequence comes from Parascotia fuliginaria, assembly GCA_963082885.1. NCBI lineage: Eukaryota > Metazoa > Arthropoda > Insecta > Lepidoptera > Erebidae > Parascotia > Parascotia fuliginaria. The sequence continues at coordinate 13,057,452 of OY720181.1, read as the reverse complement.
TAAGACTATATTTTGGTAAAACATTTTGTAAAGCCATATTTCTCGCAGGTAGATAGATTGACGTCACAGTTTATAGGTAATCGAAACATCTAGTTTCAATGTTTAAATTTAGAAACAAAATAGCTTTATCTGATCGAAATAATAACTCTACCTACGCAACTAAGTAGTAGAACCAGTACAGTTTCAGTTATATCAATATGTAATTATGTATGCAGAGCACAGAAACTTAGTTAATTACCCGCGGCCGGCAAACTCGTGTCCGGAAACCGGACAACACGATACGTCGGGCGTCGCACCCTCGTCTCAGACATGCTTCTGTTTGTCGACAGTCGCGACCCGAGGAACAAAACAACATCAACGACCTTTCAACCCAATCTCAACTCTAAAGCGATGCTAAAAACTTGTATTTTGCATGTAGTATCAGAAGGACTTACGGCATTTTAAATTAGTAAATGCGGTAAAGATGATCCAACTACGTTATCCAAATATGTGCTTCAAGTTTTAGTGCATATTGTTGAGAATGTTTTGTTGGCGGCGACAATAGTTGCCGACCACGATATGGGGTTTATGCGTGTAAGATGATGCTTGTTTAGAACTCTCGCTGATATGATAAATCAGTTTAGAGCCACCAAATAGCTCTCTCGACACTCATACGAGGGGTGTGAAATGCTAAACAATCTTGTGCTAAATGAACAAATTGATTATGCACAATAATTGTTTTGCTAATAATAGCTAAATAGTGTTTCATTGTTGGAATGAGGTAATTTGTTATTTTTGAAAGTATTATTAGGTCCCGATGTATTTAATTATAAATGTTTTATGAGGTTGTTTTTATTATTGCTGTCAGGATAAGAGAAATTAGAATGTATAAAAAAGGACTTGCCTGGCTTTAAGTACGTATTGACAATCATTGAAGTGTTCACAGGCCATGAATGGCTACGTGGACTAGGTAAACTGCTGTCTATCTACCTGTATCTACCTGTGGGGGATGATGACTAAGACATTCTTCATCTACTTTATTATGTGAGTTGGCTGCAAGATTGCTATTCTAGTATTCGCATAACTAGAGCAAAAAAAAACGTAAGGCGCATTATCATCTAAGATATGCAGTGATAATTTTAGTGCGGTTTACATTATTAATTCATTCATATAATGTATCAATAGTTATGATCATTTTCATTTTAATAAGAGTATCCTTTTTATAACTTTGGATCGATGAGTAACGAATGTTCCATTCATTAATGATTCTATGACCGAACTAATTATTCAATACATCGGACCAAAGCTATTTTTATAACACAAACTAAAAATCAATAATTGAACGGTGTTCACAGCTTCCCACAGAAGATAAGAAGGTGTGAGAAATTAATACATTAATGTAAGGCAACCGGTTTAAAACAACAATTTCAACACGTTGACCATTGAAATAGAGGTTTGTTAGAAAAGCGCTGAGCAAGAGCTTTACATCCCGTGTGCGCGACCGCCCACGCGGATACTTCTGTCTCACTCACCAATCTTCTAATAGGATTACGCCGACCGTGGCAGGTAAGTGTCTCTAATTGTTGTAAAAATCGGCACCGACAATGTGGCCCACAAAGCAGCTAGGTGGCGGCGGCGGCGCCCAGTACGCGGCCGTCCTTAGTGAGAGTGATTTATTGATTGGTGCGTTCTTTATGTCGGCTTAGACGGATTATGTTTTGTTTGTTTGTTAGCTGCAGGTGAGCGGCTCCCGTTTCGTTTGTATCAGTTTTTTGTGTGTTCATGTATGGATTTCATGATTGAATGTGATAGAAAGAAATATAGAGCTTAATATACTAATTAATTTTATCGAAGTCACTGCTATATTCTTTGTAGATTTACTCAGATTTTGCACGGTTCAAGGATGGAGAACTTCATTTTTTCAGAATAAATAAGTCCTCAAGATGTACGTGTTTTCCAGTAATATTTTGTATTACCTACCTACGTAACTTCAATACTATTCTCGGGCAATGGACATAATATCTACTTAAGAAACATTGAAAAGAAGACTCGTATGTTTCTTTACCGCACAAATAGTATAAATAATAAATATGCACTTTAATTTCCAAAAACCAATATTTTTCAATCAACTAACCACTTGAAAAATCAAACAGATTTACATTAAACATATCGTATTAGCATTAACCTTCGGCTATCGGTTGTATTAAAGCACAAAAGGGCAGTTGTCGCATTGATTTATGCTCCTAGCCTGGGGCAGCGGTAGTGAAAGTGTTAGTAACACGTAAATCATAACCGACGGTGTATTGACAGCTACTGAATACCGTAGTTATAGCCGAAAAATTATTGTATTTTAGTGACATATTCGCTTCGGTAGATTGACAGTAATTAATGTGGTAATAGAACGATTTTGTGTTATAGTGTTAATTTGTAAATTTTATTTATGTCTACACTTTAGAGTGTAATAAGTGGATGTTATTTCATCAGGTACCAATGCGACTTTGTCAAAGTCATATGTCTAAGATTTCTTGGTTATATTTGAGATACGGAATTTTTTTTGAGGAACCTGAATTATAACAAATATACCTACTACTATGTCTTTAACCTTTATGGACAGAACCACTACACACTTATTTAAGAAAAAGACAAAACTGTACTAAGGTTAAACAGGTGCTTATTATTTTGCGAATTATAAAGAAAATGATTTCTGTAAGTATTTATGACTTCAATGTTTTTATTAATTATTATTTTTAAATACAGGTGATTTTATATATGACTGTGGAATAATAATACTAAAACTTATAGGCCAAGAATCTATCTCACTGTCAGTGCAATGAGTCCCTTAGGAGCACCAGAAAACGGTAACTCACTAGCAGAAATACTAGTAGGTAAGTACATGCCATGCTGACTCAGGTTTTTTTATAGAGTAGGTAAGGGTATACTTATGCAATTGTTCTTGTTGTGAAACTTTGCGAATGAATGCATTTATTATCATTATCTTACTTTTTACAATATTTAAGTTACTTTCCTTCGTGGCCTATATTCAAGTCATGCACTGTCTATCTAACAATAATAATTAGAACTCAATAAAATATAATAGTTGAGAGATATCTTAAGTGGTGACCAAGGGCTCGCCTTTTCGAATATCGCTGTAACCTTAAATTTACGATCATTTTTCACATAAATCAAAGCGGGCCGACTAAAAGATTTATTGCTATATTTGCGAGATGTGGTCAACGGCTAGATAAAATACTACCTGAGGTTTGTAAGTGTGGTTAATTGGCAATATTTATGAGCTATTTGTGCATAGAAATTGAAAGCAACCTGTGCAACTATTTATATTTAAAATAAATTGTGCAAAATTTTATTTTTAAAGAAAGTACAAGTGGTTTTGTTGAGTGCTGTTTATTGTTTCCTTTGATGTGTACAATAGTACAAGTACCTATACGATTAAATTTTACGGGATTTGTGATAGTAGAATTATCTTTTCAAAATTAAGAATGTACCTTTAAACTAGCAATATTGATTCTGTTAGATCTTTATAGATAAGTGGTTTTCTTTAGTAATTTTGGCAGACGTGCGAACCGCCCACTTGATGGTAATAAGTTATTATCAGTGATATTACTCAGAAAAGCCAGAAATACAGTAAGAATGTCCTTGGCAATATTGTCTATCACTCAGTTATAGTACTGTGGCAGAAGTAGTCACAAAAGTTTATGACTATATATTTACCTAATTATTTAGATTAAGTATTGTATCTTTATTTACTTCTCATTTATAAACAATAAATAATAGAAAACACGTCGTTTTATTTAAAGCTTTTGGCATAAACGCAACACTTGTAGGACAAATTGAAAGAGAGCTGTCATGTTAATAAGTTTCTTGCAAAACCTTTAATTTTGGAAAAGTATAATCTGGTGAATGCTTATTCAATCACTCGGCTACGAACTAACAGTAACTAAAACCGAACCCTACAAAAAGTTAGTGTAGCGACATTGTGTCAGTAAGAATGCAAAATATACAAAGTTCCCATGCCATCATCATTACGTGTAATAGGTTCGTATTACAGTGAATATTTCAGCTGGTTATTTACAGAACGCGATACAGTGCGACTCGCACGCGATTCCAACTCATTCTATCTATTTTTAAACTTTTACGGAAATTGTGTTATATTGTCGGTATTATATGTTATTTAGAACTTTTGGTAAGTGCTCCGACACGGTGAACTGACGACTAGCGGGTACAAACGATTGGCAATAACTGAAGAATAGAGATGCATATAAGATGATTTTATACCTTTAAAATGATACTATTTAATCTTATCTACATACTTATTTAATTTTATCTACATATATTATCTACAATAGATATAGAACTACAGAATTTTTCACATTTTTCTACGGAATCGATGATTATGACCATTATCATAATCGTATCTCTTACAAATATTAGTTTAGTTTATATTAGAGAATGCTACTTTATATGTCTTTTTTTGTTATAATTCTAAGTATGTACAAAAATGGATATTTGTCTTTAGCAAAGGAACTAAAAAATAAGTCATAATAATGACTGTAATAATCGTATGAAATCGTATCCGAAAACGTAGTTACTGGCATCCGATTCGGTGTCAAGAAAACATGCATGTGTTGCACGCCGTAATATCACCAAGGGAAACACACCTTTCCTACATTTAATAAAACCTTTTGTTACTCAAAACTCATTACAGTGAACTAGGGAGTCAAATCGCGAGTGCGTCGCACGTCACTCATCCGATCGTCTGAACAAATTGAGACAGTGCAGAAATAACGCCGCATTGTATTGAAGAATCGGAGTGATCGATCGAGTCAGGGCGTTCATTTTAATTTCGATCTCGAGACACGGCCCGGGGCGTGGTTGTGGGAACAATTTGTTTCATGTTCCTGATATACCTACATCTATCTGCACATCTATTTAATAATGTATATTCCCGTCTTCATCTTACGCAATACAACAATAAGTTCGTCAGAACTCTTAACGCAAAACTTACACATTTAAAATCTATTCTATAGAATCTTCTTAGTACATTGATAATCGCCGCAGAATTATTTTATAGAACTGTGTTATGTGTGACAATATTATTCATAGATCAGAAACAAAACAGGATATTGTATTCAAAAAGAATCCGGATACGTGCGACATTTGGAAATAGACGCGGAGATCAGTCAAAGTTGGTGAAGGCAATATCTAAGTTTAGTCGTACAAAAGCGTTGTGCGATGTCGGCGCTGTAAGGTGCGAAGCGGAGCGGTGCGGAGCGAGGCGGTGGTGCATCGAGAGCGCGCGGGCGTGCATCGCTCGATAGCGCTGACAGTGACGGATTACCCCGGTAGCGCCGGTTCACTACCGGCTCGACAGCCCTTAGCTCTACTGATATTAGGGCTGCTACTGGTACGGTTTATTTCTAACTAAATCTTCTGCATGTTAAAAAATCCGATGTCATTAGATAACAGTACGAGCTCTAGCGTGAGTTAATGTCCGTATGTCTCACCAGTGTAGACAGTATAAAATATTTAATACAACAATATGGTGTTATTGGTGTCGAACATTAATTTATGGCAGATCTACAGAAGGCTTCAACAAGAAATGAGAATGAAGCTTTAAAATACAGAGTTAACGGGAAAATTCTTGGATATACGAATCTAATCTAAGAGTAGATTGGAGCCTTAAGCACCGTACTAAAAAATCCACCTCACGAAGTACATGTAAACATATGTGGTGCCGAAACAGAAAGAAAAGAAGTAAACCATGTACTTATGTAACCATGATGAAGTCTTGCGTTCGTCAAATGCGTTCTGAATTTAATAGCACTGAAATGTTTTCTTTTAAAGCTATAAAAGGTGTACATGTGAGGTTTAAGTCTAGCCTTCCATTCTGAAGGAGGGACTGGTACTACTTACTTACTATATAGAGATAGTGTTAACACTTAATTTTATTGACTGCCTCTGTGGTTCGGTGGTACTGTGTATGGACTGCCACGCAGAGGTCGCGGATTCGATTCCCGCTCAGTGCTAATATTTGTGTGCATGATCATATCTACTTGCATTGGTCTGGGTGTTTCTATGTATAATATGTATGTATTTACAAAAAAAAAGTATATAAGTATGGTATATTTCCCATAACACAAGCATATAATATGCTTACTTTGGGTCTAGATGGCGTTGTGTGTAGTTGTTGAAATATTATTATTATTATATTACTTAATTACTTTTAGAATTCTATTTAATTTGAACTTTTTTCTAAACAAGCAGAGAGAATTAAAGTAAATAACAAGTTAAAATAACTGTCCACAGATACACAAACTAGGTAATATAGATTGTCTGCAATCTTTTATGTACCTTGATTTGAACAAGACGACGACTTTTTCCGAAGAAAAACTTCTTTCTATTTTTCAGAAAACATTTCTACCGCGTTTTAACTGCGACAACCCTATATGTTTGAGAGTAGTATCATCTGAGTGCCTAGTTTGTGTTGAATAATATTCCAAATAATATAACTAAGTGAAACCTTGGTCTAATAAAATTTGTCGCTCTTATTTACTAATTATAACTATATATATTACTACAGGACCGCTCTTGCTACGCTTCGGTATCAAAGTTTTATTTGATCTCACAACAAACACCTACGAAAAATCTCATAGCAATAGTGTCGTATAGAATCATTCAGATTTACAAAGGCGCTTAAAATATTGAAATTCTCAATATAACTGGCAAATTTGTTTAGGTAACATAATAAAATATGGCCTATGGTACCCGCTCAATTTATTAATTTCTAAAAGTGAAAGAATTTTTCCAATCGTTAACGTAGATTTTGAGTTAAACAATCATACAAAAAATCTAATCTTTTCTTTTTATAATACTAGTATAGAAGTATAGATGACTACAAGATTAAAACTATTATTCGATAATTAAATAAAAGCAAATATTTCATCATCTGTAAAATTAATTCAGCATCAGCTATAAAATTTGTTGCTACTTCGTTGCAGCATATTGTACCTACACTTGCCGATATTATGGTGAGATATAATATCGTCCTTCTAGTAGAAAAGGCTGGACTCTACACCATGACAACTCAGTCAGGTTTATTTTAAATTGCACATTCATGTTTATAATGTTTTAAAAATAATTAAATAATCTGTGAGCTTTGGTAAGCACCAACCTACCTAAAATGAATAACTTCTTACCTAAAGGTAAGAAAGCACCAATGCTCTCAGCTTCTTTTCATCCCATTCATTAGCGATAAACTCATATCAGTCAACACATAGTAGAAACAAGTGTATTCTATTAAGCAGCTTAAGAAAGAAGCGCCATCTATTCTGTAAGACGTTGTTACTCGTGGGTTTTGTCGGCTAGGCCCCCTGCCGCGCCCGGCGGGAGTCCGCTCCTGTTCGCCAACAAGCGTTAATCGCCTTAAATATGAAAATATTATCTATTACATGCTATAAAATTGTTCAACTTTGGTATGAAAAAACTTGGAACTGCGCTGAACGTCGCAAATGTGAACGACCGAGACGAAAGTGTAGAATCATCGCGTCTGATTGGTCTTATGATTTATAGAAAGGCGAATAGGTAATTAGTTCATGTTACGGTTTTTAGCGTTAGAAGCATAACAGGCCAGTAAGTAATATCTGTATACAAAACCATGATTATTTTTTGTAAAGTTAATTATTTTTACTTAAGAATATGGTAATAGCAATAGAATTATACATACTTAAAATAATATAGATCATAGTCCTAAACATTGTGTAATCATGTCAAATAATAATTTGCAACAATATTTTCCCAGAGAAATGTCGCAATTTGTATCACATGCTCATGATGTATCGGTTACCAGGTGAGGGTCGTGATACGACGGATGATGATGGATCATACACTGCTCATTGTTCTCTGCACCAGACCTTTGTCCCAACGACAAATTTAGGGTCATTCTATCTTTTATGAGCTATTATTTAATTGTACAAAAAACTAATAGCGTTTATAAGAACGAAAAAATGAAACCGTATGTATTAGGTCGGCTTCACGGCTTGATCATAAATAGATACGAATCGAAATGCATAACATGTAATTCTCAGTTCCATTAGTTAGGATTACAGTTTTTAGATTCTGAGTTCGAGTATGTATAATTTGACTCAAAATTCGATTGTAGGCATATAGGTATGTATGTAGCTTTGAAACTGTAATCCTAACCGTTATAGGTTTATTTCGTAGCAAATGTATCATACTTCGCTTTACCTACTCTTATTATATTCTTAAGTTTATTTACCTGCAAGGCTTGTCGCATAAAAATTATATTCTAAAATGTTCTCACTTATAATTTGTGGTTATAGTGCATGTCGGGTATTCCGTTCCGTTACACGCCATGTCGGAGCGGGTCGGTGGTTCGGATAATACCTCTGCCGACGCGTAGCGATACCACTCCCACACCTAACAACAGTTACAGACACAAAACGTCGTCGCGCCACACAATTCAATATATTTCAAAGTAATTTGATGTTCATTAAAGAACCTCTGGGACCGTGAACCAGAACACAATGGTTGAATAGCCATTTGTTGTTGCCGTTGAAAGGCACGATAATAATTCCGAAGTAGTTATTCAGGTGGTAGTTAGGCGTACTTACGAAACAAAAATGTTCGTGTTTGATGGAGCGGCAATTTGCGTATAAGCGAATTAGAAGATGATTGTGGTCTCGATAAGTGTTGAATTTCAAAAGCCAAGTTCTATAAATCAAGGTACTTAAAAGTGTAATAATGTAACGTACCTTGTTGACTGCTTTTTCTTGTAGTTTTTTTCTCTTTCATCCAGGGGTATTCGGGAACGTTGAGACCGCCACCAGGTGATGGCAAGTCAGGTGCATATCCAGGAGGAGTATGTTGTGGACTGAGTTCACCTCCACCTAGCTGGGGCAAGGCAGTCATGAACTCTGCCATGGAAGGTTGGCTGTTGATGAAGCCAGTTTCGGTGCATGTTTCAAGCATTGGGTGTGGTGCACCCGCAGTAGTTACTGCGGCCAGCCAGAAGCCGTTGCCGCCATGTTCCATGCGCGGGTGCTCCTGTCCTGGCACTGGCCCCATCGGCGGCGTGTTCCTCGTCTTCACAGCGAACTCCTCTTCCATCTCATCGCGAACCCCCATACCAACTCTTGTGTGTTGCTTTCCTCTGATCGCGGGAAACTCTTCGCATTTTATCTTACGCACCAGGGGATTAGTATCGAGCGGCAAGGCAGCGGTGTTGCATATCTCTTGCATTGCTATCGGTGAACCGCGCCTTTACCCAACGCGTGATCATTCATGTGATGCGCTCTTTCTACGTTTTGTCGCATACGGCATTTTTGTCTATTTGATGTCGTTAGTTGTAATCGATGATCTGGATACAAATGAACGCATCGTATTATCTGAAACAGAAAATTTAATATTACAATACAATTTTGTATAATTATTTACCGAGATCAGCATAATTTGAATAAGAACTGGTAAACGTACAAGTCTAAAATTATTTAAAGATTTCATCAAAATAAGGTTGGTATTATAATATAAGTCGTCGAAGAGATGCCTAATCGTCAACAATTTGGCGTAAATAGAGAGACTCCAAATTAAATGTAACGGGAGGAGGTTGTTTCGCGGTTATTTCGCAATTACTCGCGGACATTCGACATTACCGGCTTTGTGTCGAATAATTTGTACGGCAAACGTTGTGATGAACTCGCGAATAATGAGCGCACCAAATTGTTTATTGTAATTTAGCGGCCTCCATGAACTGTATTGCACGTGACTGACAACAATAAAGCTATTAAAATTTTTATGAACTTCACTGATAATTATTATAAAGCACTGATGTAGATAAAATGAAAATTGTATATTATGTAAGTAATATGTATTATATCGTGTAGATGTCTATTTATATGATATTATATATTATATATGTTATGATTTGCGTACTTTGAGGGATAGGGACTGTTAAACATAATATTATAGTATTTATGATTATTACAATCACACTTCTATCAAGATGCATGTATCTATAAATATAAATTTTAATTTGAAATTTTATACTTAACATCTTGCTAACTTAACACTAGTAGGTAATAAATGCTAAAGACAAGCTTAAAGTTACATGGTTAGAGATCGACCTCCCTCGGTCGAGGTTGCGGACGTGTGGCGTCACTTTGATAGGCCACATGTTGTGATGGCCCACGTTGCACGTACAGCCCCAACCGAAAGCGATGTAAAGTCGAAAATGTTCGTCGCGCCGATCGCGTTGCCTCAACGTCAATTAAAATTCAAACCGCGTTCGAAATACGATTTTTCCAGTGGAATTTGCGGTGTTGCCCGGAGAAATGGCGGGTACGCGCCTTTTTGTTTTATTTTATTTTTTTCAAAATGGAACGGCTGGCGGTTAAACCTATTTTAATGCGTATGGGTTGCTGTGTGTTTTGAATTAAAAATATTCTGTCTGCTTTCTGTGCGCGCGGACGGACAATGAAATGTAATTTCCTTTTATCTACGTGTGTAGGAAATTATGAATATGTTTTATAACTAAGTACCAAAGGAATTCCAATTTTCTTTAAGTATTGTAGTACTTATAAGTATCGTGGCATAACGTCTTCTCTGAAAATTCTAGTTTGAGCATAGTTATGGTTAGTTTACATCATAGAATAGATGAGATAGATAGCGAATAGACGAAAATTAGCACCCATTATAAAATTTAAAAAAGGTGCTGTTTTAAATAGTATTAATGAAATAAACGTAGATAATACAACTTACTGCATGTTTTAAATATCGGTATTACAGAAATATTTCTATTATTTTTATTAAAATTACAGTTAAGTTAATTTTAATAGAACAAATAGAAATATTGAACTGGTTGATCTATTAACCTGGATCCCGCCCCATTTAAAAAATTAAGTAAGTAATATGTTTAAAAATAGAAAATATATTTTGTTGCATATCTTCGTAACAATAATAAATTGTTGTTCTACAATGTTTAAGTTCAAACTGCCTTAACCCTCTCAAAGTTCCAAATCAAGGCTCTTAAGTAAAAAAATAAAGAAAATGTTAAAACCCCCTTTCCCCTTGTTTCCCAGCAGGGTTCCGCAGGTTTTACGCCACGTTTCACTTTACCGGAGCGTGCTCAAAGGGAGGCCTTTTAAAAAACATAAAACGCGAACAGAGCCTACTTATGAATTTGTTTATGGCCCTATTTTTGGAGTAGTCGACTTTGAAATCTTGGGGCATACGATATAACAATATTCCTAATTTAATGCTACTAAATCTTTATTGCTATTTGAGCAGTTTATGAATACTTATTTTGATGAGTATGTTACTTTATTGTAATAACTGCGTAGATAATGCAGTAGTGTAGTAATATCCCTGGTTGGATAAAAAATGTTACTGTCGAGAAATTGGTACTTACTACAGAAACTATAGCTTGGCATTGAGTGTTACAATATAATATTTTCTCCTCATATTGAAGCTGTAAAGGAAGTAATCACCTTCAACCTACAGATTGTCGCAGACTTATGAGTTGTTTTAAATGCTCCTAAGAAATATACCTATTGTATCGGCTGAGGTATCGCAACAACATTGTGATTTCGGATGCAGAGTTTTTTTTAATGGTGGTATCTGTACTGTCGCTAGTTACAATCAACCATATTCTTAGAGTGTATTATTTATTTAACCGGTATATTATTATACCCGATGAATACTATGTAGTTAACTGCTATTGAAAATGGGCTTTAACATAGGAATTGAAAAGCAGACAAATCCTGTGTGACTTTTTAAAAGACATAATATTTTATATACTTGATGCCCAAGCCTTATTTGAACAGTTACAAATTTGTATTGTTATGTTAAAATTGTATAGTATACTAGCGGCCCGCCCTGGCTTCGCACGGCTGGACATTTTGTTAAACATTTTGGAATAAATAAAGATACTTTTGTATGGGAATATAGAAAAGAGTATTTTTTTCAGACAATTTTTAAAAATTTTCTCGTCGTCAGAACCATCCTCGTACTTCAAGGAACATTATAAAAAAAGAATTAGCGAAATCGGTTCAGCTGCTCTCAAGATATGCGCTTAGCAACACATTTAGCGATTCATTTTTATATTATAGATTGTTAACATTATAAATTGTGATTTGTAAAATAGAGATACATTGTGAACTTCTGTGGTAAATTATGTTGAATCTTACTTTATACTTATAACAAATATTAACAGTTTATATATAACATAGAAACATTTATCACAGTTCACATATTGCCTTTACCTTTTTGTAGCAATAAGCAAATTGAGGCAGTCAGTAAAGCACACATTTAAGTTTTTATTTTTTTCTTCACTACATAGAAAGCTGTAATTACTATAGAGTTTAGTGTATTGCCTGTGTTACATTGCATGCTACTTGAAATTGTAACTTACAAAAATTTTAATAACCTGGCGATTAAAAAGAGTGGTCTAAGTTTCTTGCCAGTTCTTCTCATCCCTACCCTACGTCAGCGAACTGGCTGTAGGGTAATTGGCTGACATTTTGTAATTTTTAACGTTCTTAAGTGTTACTTTAATTAACATTTATGAATAAATATATTTTCATTTTCATTTTATAAAATTTACATATGAAAGAAAACACTGTAAGAAAACTAATCTTACGTATATCATAATAAGTCGAAAATTGCCCAATCGCCAGAAAATAATAGGCTGGAATGCAAGGAAAATCATATTATATAATTGCGTATTTCTAACTTATTAAGTGAGCTCTGTTCCTGGTCAAATTATATTAAAATAAATGTATATTCATAAGTCCTATTACACGAACCATAATTAAGTCTACAATCGTAGACAAACTGCTACAAAATAAAGAAAACTACGCATTTTGAAAAAACATTTCCAATTTTAATTTTAAACAACATTTTCGAATGTATCGTGGAGCAAAAAACATTGTTGTGATAAAGGCAAAGGATAAGTAGCTATTATCGTCAATTTAGTTATTTACGTACATGGCGTAGAGTATATAAGTGAACATCTGCGTGCAGGGCCTTCCAAACTAGTGGTTAGGGTCCAATTTGCCGGCCGTAACGATTTCCTCTTCGGGGAATCGAATGGCGTGAGTCCGGATGCCGCCTACAGTATACATACATACTATTGTATGGTATATAATGCACGAAGCCTGTATGTAGTTCAATGTACTGTATGTTTGAAGAAAGCTTCAATTATAGCATTACATGTGAAATCATAAAATACTAGGATCGCTCGTGTTCGTTAGTTTGAGAAAGAGGCCTATTTTGTTGTTAGAAAAATATACAATAGAACAGTTAGTGGAGTGCCTGGGGAGTTCGACATCGAACGAAAGGGATAACATATTTAATTAAATTTGTTTTTATTTTTAACTAGCTTCCTGCGGCGCGGTTTCACCCGCGTCTTATCTTACTGCTCTGCTCCCGTCGCCAGTAGCGTGATGTTACATAGAAATATAGAAAGGTGTTATATTTTCAGGCAATTTTTTTAAATTTTTCTCTTCGTAAGAACCATCCTCGTACTTCAAGGAATATAATAAAAAAAGAATTAGCGAAATCAGTTCAGCTGCTCTCGAGTTCAGCTGCTTAGCAACACATTCAGCGATTCATATTTATATTATAGATGTATTCACCTACAACACTATATATTATCAGAACGATTAATTAAATGGTTTCTACTTTCATAAAAAAATTATTGTCTAAAAAATACGCTAAAACGGTGTTCTTCACTTTTTCGTAAGTCAAGAATGGCATGGCTGAGACCGTGGCCGTGGCGATGACCTCAGTAGAGCCTCTCGACAAGTGGGCCTAAAAAGGAACATGGACAAGACTAAAGTCATGACCAATGTCCATGTTACACCTACTCCTATTTCGGTCGGAGGCTCGATGCTCGAATTTATTGACGAGTACATAAACCATATAAGGGTGGCGGGCAACCAATGGATGACGGCGGTTCACGACCGGCCAAGGTGGCGAAATTAGAGGATGTCTATGTCCAGCAGTGGACATCTTTCGGCTGATATGATGATGATGATGATGATGATGATGATGATGATGAATCTTCGGAACCCCTGGTCGGATTTGAATAGTTCTTTGATAGCCCAACTCTTCAGGAAGGTTATAGTCTATAGCAGAGCAGTAACCAAAAACAAATGATAACGCTTGTAAAACCGCGCTAATATGTATATATTAACTCTGTTGTTTGTGTGTATTTTATTATTAAATAAAAAGCACCTAATTTTGAAAGGAAACCTTTGTAATATACCTTTTTAATAATACAATCCAACAGGTTTTATAACTAATACGTTCAAAGTAACTGGGTTCCGAGGTTTCTGCATTGTAGGTGCTTAAGGCACTCCACCATTTGTAGAGGATTTGTAGAGGGAGAGTTTGTAGAGGGTTTGAGTCCACCTCCCCACCCGAATTCGCCAGTGCAATAGAACATAGTATTAGAATAGATTGGGGCAATCAAGAAGGCGGATAAATATGGGTACTATACTGGCTTCATTCCATTTTGCCATAGTTATGGCAGTACATATTGCTAATTTAATTATGCTAAATACTACTCCATACACCCAATTGCCCATGAAAGGTACGAGTGTACAATGCATTTACTCATAATCCTATTAATATTATAAATGCTAAGGTTTGATAGAATCGGTGCCTGAGACGGACATAGGGTACTTTTTATCCCGAGAATCGGTCTGGTTTTTGAGGGATAAAACAAAACATATTTTACGCGCGGGCGAAGCCGTGGGGCGCAGCTAGTGTATATATATGTATAATTATGCATAATCAGCACTTACACAGAGAAGAGGAAATTTTCAAAATGATCGTGAAACCGTATGATTAAAATTATTTTTTAATTTACTGAGAAAGAAACAGATAGAAGAAAACAGCAATTTTGCTACCTATATACCTACTATTTAGAGATAAATTACAATATAGTCAGTCGTTGCATTGTCTTGGCTGTCAACAGAAATAATCCCACACAAGTAGGCGAACGGTAAAATCTATGTTCATGTGATACAATCAGTAGTTGTCCGTTACTGGTCATTATTGGCTTGTTCTCACGCGGGACGTCCACGCAACAATCTTGGACAATTGACGCATGTGCGTATTTGACAATCTTTGTTCTATTATGCCTCATGGCCTTTGGTTTGACATCTATCTCGTAGCTAAATAGTTGCGAATCGATAAATTTGTAAAGCTTCTATCATAACTATTCTTCAGAAATTGTTCATCTTCGTACTGCCTTTTCTATATTAGCTTATCAAAATTATTTGACCTGATAGTCGGTCAGCCATCGCGTGAAACTAGTGAAGTAGCCAGTACAATATGCTTCTTCTTATCTTTGGTAAGGAGAAATATTATTTTCATTTTCCTTCAACATTATTTATGGTAGATTAAACGATTCTATTCCATTCATTCTTACGCAGCACTCTTTTAGTTTCTTACGAATACGTAAGAAACTAAAAGAGTGCTTCCCTTTCTCCAACTTTTTGTACTTGTACTCTGTGTTAACAATATATTGATAATATTTTCAGCTAACTTATTTTTGAGCTATGAGAAATAAGATCGGCAAAATTGAGTCGATTTTGATATAAGAAATATCACGAAAACCCCAAAATAATTGAATAATATACTTAAAAACTGAATCAAATCGAAGGAATTGTAATGAAACCATTTATGCGAATTGGGATGAAAATTTGAGAACAATTTTTCATCGACAGCATCTCTTGACCGCGATCTCACTCGATGTTACCATAATGATGTGCCCAGTCAACGTTGAAAAACGCTTATAAGACGTATGTTGACATACTTTTCCATCTTTTCTATGTATTGTGGTTACACAGATTTATGTAAAAAATTGCAGTTTCACAATCTTATTTATGTTTTTGTAGGTAAATAATGCATGAGATATGCGGGTAGATAAATCACTTTAGAGATGGTGAGAAGTTTGAAATGTTTTAGGTACTTACCTATGTTGATTTCTAGAGTCTGCCCATGCTTTGTGTCTTTTAATTGTATATTTTTGTAGAGTTCCGCGACACAGGACTTGTTCTCTCTTGCTAGCTAGAAATTTTTATAATTTTTGAAAATCATCGAATGCTGTTTTCTTTCTATTCAAAAATAATGGAATGTTTTCTTTGAGTAAAATTTTCTATCTACAGTATTAAGTACTTTCTTTTCAAGTATCATTACAAAATTCCACAATGTTACCTATAATTATGTTTTTCATTCATATTGTTCATTTTATTTTAAATAAATTTACCATGTTGAAAAGCCAGGTAGAACATAGTAAAGACCTATCAGAAATGGTCTAAAACAACATTAATCTCTAGTTAATTGCAGACAATTCGTCTTCACGTAGACAATTTATTTCAGGCATTTTTAGATATGATAAACACCAGTCTTTAAGCTGCTTACTTACTTTTAATGTATCATAATTTTTAAGTAGAGATAAAGAAACAGACCACGTACATCAATCAATAACTCAGAGTTTTATTTAGTATAAAAAACTGAATTGGCAATCTCTGGCACATCAGACGCAGTTCAATACCGAGGCAGTTCATAGAAAATACAGCAGTAAAATATTCATAAAGTCAATCAACGTTTTCTGCAAATAAGATCTAAGATCAAAGATTGTCATAGCGAGTAGCAATTACATTATTCATACGACCTTGTCTAAAGTCGAGATATTGCCATCTATTTTAATTCATGCAGATGTTTCAAAGGTTGTTCTAGTCCAAATAATGTTAAAATATATAGGGAAAAACAACATCATGAAAAACAAATACTACATTTGCTAATAAGGTAAAAAACAGGTAATTTACAAACGGAAGCCTTATAATTATACCGACATGTAGTCTGTTATTATGTCCAAATTGTAGCCAACATTAGATAAAATTGGTAAGTTAAAGGTAGGTAGAATCAAACTGGCGGGATTTTACTTCACGTATCTGTTCTATTGTATTATTGAGGCAAAATAAATTCTACGTGACGTGTATTTCAATTAATTTTCTTTTAAAGGCGAGTATCTTCAAACAGATCAAAATGTTGTCGTGTTGTAAATGTTTGTAGGTGGAGTGCTGTTTTCATGAGTTTTTTGTTTTTGTTTCACTTATCATTAACTGGATAGCTCTGTTTCGTGAACTACACTGACGGACTCATAAACTGCATCAAAGTAATAGACGACTTTGAAATAAATATTTTAACCAAGTATGCAAACTTTCTATACAGATTAAAATTGAAACCTCTAGATTGGTTCGTGAACTTTAAAACAGCGTAGGGTCATATTCTTAAGTTTAAGTTTGTGTACTGGAAAGGACCTTAAGACTTTTTTGAAGAAAAAGCAGAAATTTTAGGAAAATTGGTTTAATAAAAAAAATGGTTTTAACAATAGACACAAACTTTATGCAAGGGTTTATTTATGTTTTATTAAGGTGTATTACCTCCACGTGCCCTTATTACGGATTCTAATCGGTTCAGCATAGATCTTAAAAGTTATTAAAAGATCTTGCGGAATATTGTCCCATTCTTCTGAAAGTGCTGTTCTTAGTGCGGCCACTGTCGTGGGCACAGGATTTCTCGCATATACAGCTCTTTTTAAATTGTCCCAAACATGCTCAATGGGATTAAGATCCGGGCTGAGTGCTGGCCAATTCATTGTACGTATCCCAACTTCTTCGCAATATTGTCGAACTTGTGCAGCAGCGTGCGGCCGGGCGTTATCCTGAATTAAAGTAAAATTTTCGCCTATAAATCCCATGCAAGGCACCACGTGATCTTCTAAGATCTCTGTTATGTAGCGATGTGCAGACAAACCCTCTCTACTACCGTTTTGACGGACCATCTCATGAACACAAGTTCTGTTCGCCCGTTCATCGATATGCCACCCCAGACCATACACGAACCGCCTCCAAAAGGAACACGCTCCTCAATGCAACTTTGAGCATATCGTTTCCCACGTCGACGATAGACTCTTCTGCGACCATCTGCACCATATAAACATGTCCTACACTCGTCCGTGAACAATACGGAGGCCCATTGCTCTTCTGTCCAATTTAGGTGATCACGCGCAAATCTTAAGCGAGCTTGTCTGTGAGCTACAGACAACTTTGGACCATTTGCTGGTCTAAAAGGGGTGATATCCGTTTCCTTTAACCTTCTTCTTATTGTTCGTGCACTCACATTTACTCCACGCACTTCATTAAGCTCTGTTTTGATGTTAACTGACGTGAGGAAACGATTTCGCAGGGAAGTTGTAACAATAAATCGGTCATCACGACCGGTGGTTGCTCGAGTCCTGCCTGTACCACATCTCCTTCTCTAAGAACCTGTCTCCACAAACCTTCTGTATATTCTAGAAGCCGTAGACTGGTTTAAATTTAAATTTCTACCAATCGTTCGTTGATCCAAGTCCTCCCGCACCAGTGCTACAATTTGAGCCGCTTGTTCGGACGAAGTATCCATATTATGGTTCAGAAACTCTCGATGAGTTAAAAAACTAACCCAACAATTCTGCTGGTAACAATAAGTCAAATGACAAAAGAATAAAAAATCAATGCGAATCAATTTAAAACTTTGCTTTAAATAACACGCAAATCTGATACTACGAGAAACATTTCTTTTCCCGGCTATATTCATTTGTTTTACTGCAGTTCAGTTTAAATTTTGCTTTTTTTTAAGATTAAGAGCAAGTCTCTCCATATTAATATAATTTAATCTAAAAAGTTTGCATACTTATTAAAAAAAATCATTTCAAAGTAATCCTGAACTTTGATGCAGTTTATGAGTCCGTCAGTTTATATACGATCTGTATACAGTCAATATAGTAAGCCATTTGGTTTTTTTTGAAATTTCACCACTACCTCGCATAGTAAGTAGTAGAAGAAAACCTATGAAACTTAAGGAACTTATTCAAACAAAACTAGTAAAAATGAAATTCTTCCAAAGGCTTATTGGCAAGGGGTTATTAATTCGATTACTCGATTACTGGTGTTACAATTTAAGTCTGTGGATAGAGCTGTCCCATATTACTGCAAATAAGTTTGCTCAAGTTAATACGCAATGACTTTGTAGCAACAAACAGGGTTACTAAGAGACCGGTTATGAAATTCACTACGCTCATAAAAATACTGACACATTACTGATGGCTGCTACTAAGAAAACCATAGCAATCTCACATAAGCCGCTGGTGAAACTAACATAAGAAAACTAAAAGGTTAGCCTCCATTAGAAATTTGCATATTTCATGTGATATTAACTTTCTATTTCTGATCTGACCATAGCTAATAGGCAAGGGAGTAATTATTTTTTTACCTGGCAATAGCAAATTATACTTGTTATATTGTTGAGAGTGCTTGTGGGACAAAAACTAGTTGACATGAAAACCGACTTGACTACTTAGGTTTTTAGCGAATATTCATAACTTAATATAGGTACTTATAGTACGTAGATATTATATACTTAATCATATTTATTTTTTATAATACCTGTGAATTCAAGATTGCATTTTTTTTGTGCAAAGTATTTAATAGATTTTTCAAGAAAACAGAGAAGCAGCTCAAGGTCATGAACATTAAGGCGGTGCAGAAAATGCGGTTACGCGTAGACATAGTTTGCACTTCATAGTGCCTTTTATCCACGACCACGCTTATAAACCAAATGTGAATGGAAAAATCTCTGCTTTACTTCTTAGCTATAAGGAGCAGATTTAATTTTAACAACTTGGAACTACCTCTGTGACGCAGATGTAAGTACACAGAACAAGGGTAATAATTTTATTGATGAATAGGTACGGAAGAAGAGGTCAATTTTCAAATCGAAACGAATATCGTGTCGTAAATGATTAATTATTTCTAGTGAAAATAGAACACAACCCAGTCAAGCGTAAAGATAGTGATGAAGCAATCGTGTAGGTACCTAATATTAATATAAATAACGAATGAGGATCTAGCTATTTTAGAGTTTAAATATACTGCAAGTTTATGCAATGATAAATGCATATATTATTATTAAAGAATTAATAGAAGATATATTTATTAATAATTTATCCATACTATGCATACTAGTCCATACTCAAATTATAAATGCGAAAGTAACTCTTTCTATCTGTCTGTCTGTCTGTTACGCTTTCACGCCTAAACCACTGAACTCATTATGGTGAAATTTGACATAGAGATATATTAGACCTCGGTAATAAACCATAGGATATCTTTTATCGCGAAAAAATGGCTTAAAGAGGTTCAAATAGGGGATGACAGTTTGTATGAAAAATCGTGAATGTATAAACAGAGATAATAATATAACCGACATTCACGCGGGCTTAGCTGCGAGCAACAGCTAGTAAAATAACAAATGCGAAAGTAACTGTCTGTCTGTTACGCTTTCACGCCTAAACCACTGAACCGATTTAGATGAAATTTGGTATAGAGATAGAATAGGCCTTAGAGAACAAGTGTTTATTGCGAAAAAATGGCCTGAAGGGGTTGAAATAGGGATAAAAGTTTGTATAGAATTGCGATAACTGAAATTCACGCGGGCAGCTGCGGGCAACAGTTAGTACTTTATATCTACGTTGTAATAAATTATATACCAATTTATACCAATAGCAAACTGAATAGGTACTTTTAAGCTCATTACAAACAGTCTAGATACGTTGATTACAATACAATTAGTACCGTCAGAATTTATTTAACACCTTCTTAGTGAGTAAAATTCTATAAGCATGTACTTATTAGATGAATATAGTCACACCGTTGCATTAAAAATGTTAATGTCGATTGCTGTTCTATTCAAAGCATTCTATTAGCCAGTGTTGCGTACTCTGTAGTGGATCCGTGTGTTTCAAAATAGAATTCAATGAGTTAAATACAATAATTATAATTATTGTATTATCGACGAATGAATGTCTTTAATTTAACATTTATTTCAATAGGCATGAATTACAATTACCTAATCTATACTATTATATAAAGCGGAAGAGTTTGTTTGTTTGTTTGAACGCGCTAACCTCTAGAAATATCAGACGGATTTGAAAAAATATTTTTGTAGTATGATAGCCCAGTTTTCGAGGAAGGTTATAGGCTATGTAAGATCACGCTACTGGCGACGAGAGCAGAGCAGTAAACAAAGATTGATTTTGATTGCGGGTGAAACCGCGCTTCGTAAAACTAATGTTTCATATATTTAACAAATCACGTTATTCTTAGTATTTTATATTAGGTAATTTTTTTGTTGTTTAATATGAATAAATACTACAAAAAAGGTTTTATTTACAAACTGTTTAAATAACTCTAAAACAATTCGCTGCACATTAATCTACAAAAGGGTTTTAAATGTAACCAATATTAGGCAATAAATAAAGAGAACGAGGTTGAGGGTGTATTGTGACAAAACGGTGTGGCGGAAGGTATGCGTCATAATTCAGCTCGTAAACGTCGAGGAACATCACTCGCCCTACGCACTGAAGGCACTGATTTGTGATGGATCGCGAGAGGGTCACATTGGGAAACTGTGATACATGAAAACATATTTGATTTTCCTACGTTGTTTTAAGTGTTACTTAATTTAAAAAAACGAAACGTGATAGAGAACTGGTTTCAGGTGGAAATGTAAGAGAGATGGCTCTAACCCTGAACTACTAAAGGTTTGTTTAGAAATGAAATGATACAGAACTTGTCTAGATAGAGATGTAAGAGAGTTTGTAACACAACTCATGCTCGCAATTATTGCAACGCCAGTAAATTTTAAGTAGCCGTTTAATCTCAGAAGGTACTACTAGTACTACGTCATCGTTCGGGCGCATACTATAGTAAAACCATAAAAGTAAATGACTTAGTTTGTCATCAATCTAAGTACAGATTTACTTAGAGTAGGCATTTGTAATCTGCAGGTCGATGATCTTTTAATTACTAAGAACCGGGATTACCATAATAAGAACATGTACGTACTTTGTTCAAATTCGAAGTTATTTATGATGGGAATTTGAACTAGATATGTTATTTTTTTTAATAAACTGTCTTGCATTTTTGAAACGCATTTTAGACAATTTTACGGTACGTAAATTAGGTATACGCTTACGTCTTTAGACTGATATAATGAAAATACTAGTTTAAGTACTAAAGCCGTCCGGTCAGTGAGTTCCTCGTAGGCTCAATTTTACTCTCCCTTTCTTTTTTTTTATTCTCTTTTTCCTTCATCCATTGTTGAGGCAACCGGCCATATGTCACGATAAGTTTTGGATAAATGCCCACTACTTATGGTCCTTAAGTACTGACCGCTTGGCATCACATAGAGAAGAGTCATTTTGGTGGGCTAATATAAAGTCCTATCACAGACTCTTTCGTTTCATAACCCTTTATAGTTTACAAAAAATTTGGAACAAAACTTTTGTATTAGATTAGTAATTATTTTAAGACGTTGCAGTGAAGTGCCGTACTGATCACTCTGCGAGCGTGATGGATCACAGAAGGGGTGTGCCGTGTGACATCCCTCGCTTATTACTTAACATTGGTATACACTTACTTGTTGTCTTTGATACGGAAAACTACACAAGATTTCATATTGATTTTGTACTGAAGTGTTTGCTGATTCGATCTTTAGATAATGGTGTGACTTTGAGCCTTCTAATAAGACTTATAGTTTAGTTTAGCATAGCTTAGTTATATTTATATAGTATGTAAGTTGGACTAGTGAATGTTTTCAAATTGTAATAAAAACCTCTTTAGTTACACAAAGTAGTATCCAAAGTAAGTAGTAGTTGACGTCTTCATAAAGCCTGAAGATATCCACTGCTAAACACAGGTCGCTCATTACCTTCATTTGATGATCTCTTGGTTTCAAAGCTCATATTGTATATCAAAAAAATACCTTTTATTGTAATATTTTTTAATACTAATGTTGTTTATTTAGCTGTATAATCTTGACAGTATAACAAGAATGAGAGTTTCATAAAATAATATTGTACACACACAACTACTGTTTATGACCGATATAAATTCATAACACGCATTCCACCCGCACAGATTTGTCACGTTAACACAATATGAGTTTTATTGAGTTAATATACACTTTCATAATGTACTTTGTTCGATATAATTTATATGAATAATTGTTTAGAATAAATAATAAATAATCGTGGCAGATGAGTACAGATTGTACCTTCAATTTACTATTTATTACTATTGTTAAAACCAAAATATCATTTGAATAAGAATACGATTTGTATAAGAAAATAAAACACAGTAGGTATGCAGTTTATTCCAAAACCTACATGAAAGATGGAACTAAGGTGAAGAAAAAGTTATCTAAGAGTAGAAAAGCGAGGACAGCACCCCATAATGACTGGCCAGTTGGTCTAGTGGTTAGTGACCCTGACTGCTAAGCCGGAGGTCGTGGGTTCGATTCCCACCCAGGACAAACCTTTGTGTGATGAGCATGATTGTTTGTTCTGTGTCTGGGTGTAATTTATCTATAATATGTATGTATTTACAAATATATATATATATATATATATATATAAGTAGTTTATCAGTTGTTTAGTACCCATAACACAAGCAAATATAATTGCTTAATTTGGGGCTAAATGGCGCTGTGTGAATGTGGTAGATTATTATTATTATTATAAGAAACAAGTGTATAAAGTACTTCTCGGGAACAAACTACCAAACACGCTCTGCCTGTGTTTACCTACTGTCTTTATCAAATATACTTTTCTATAGGTCTTCTATCAACAATTGTAACTTATGAAAAGTTTTAATTATGGTGGCCTGAGTTTTTTGCTTGTTCTTCTCACGGCTCTATTTCGTCCGCGAACTAGGATAATTTGGCTGATATTTTGTTACTGTTATTTTCAAAAGTTTCACCGATGTGAGCTAAATGAAATAAACGTTATTCTATTCTATTCTTATACTTCTGTTAGATATCGTAAATTCAGAGGAACGAGAACGTTGCCAAAGAGAGTTGACGGCAATGAGCTAGCATTTGAGGGCACATCACACTATTACTACTAAGGGCATAATAGAGATGAGATCAGTAGGTACTTACTTCACATGCAACCTGACTTGTGAGGAATTTTAAAGGTTTCGATTTCGTCTAGTTAAATTTTGCGGCGAGAAACATTCGATTTTGTTTAGGTACATTTTTGCTTAGAGAAATATTCAATTTTGATGATAAATTTTTGTTGTAAATAAAAAGGATAAATTGTAAATTAACTAAATTTTTTCAATAATTTTTCTGTACTAGCGCTACAAATTTGGTTCTCTACAACAATAATATCCACACCCATCGCAACTGTTAGTCAAACGAACTTTGTGCTGTATTAGAGGGATGAAGTCTACAGCACTCTCTACATAAGGTGATGTTTATCACTACGTCATACCTGCAGATGTTTCAGTTTAACCTTAAATTAATATTTCAAAATATAAAATGCAAACAAAGCACAATCGAACATAACATAGAACAAAATAAGCTACAGGAACCAAACAAAGTCAAGGCAGTATAAATAGAATATACAGCCTGACACAATACATACAATCCTTCCCACGCTTTCATATTCAGACCACGAAACACATATTATAAACTACAGTCTGAATATTCGTATTCACACGAGCGTCGGAATTTGGCTTTAGTGGGTAGCGACGGTGGGCGTGTCGCTTGTGTAACCGCCCAGCCGAGACCCGCCCTACTACTAACAAAACCTTCCAATACCTAGTACTTAGGTGAGAATTAGTTTGGGTTAGGTATTGGTTATGGGGCATAAGGGGGGTATAAGCTATCACTTGTAATAGGTACTGATATTGCAAACGCGTAGTACCTATTCGATTATTCACCGTTCACCGCAATGATTAAAAAAACTCTGAACTTGGTTATATAATTTGTATCTACCTACATGTAGTACCTTTTACTATAAGTACTATAGTTTTGAAGTGAAGAATTGACTAACGTTTTTTGGGACACATAGTTACCCACACGATACAAGGGATGACAGAATTTTAAACGCTTTACGCTTACTGGGTATTATTAATAATTACTCATTATTCATACCAAAATCAATATTTTCTTTAACCGATTGTTTACTTTAATTATATGTCTCATTCATTTTTATGGGCATTTCCTTAAATAAGTAAACATCGCTTTCACAGCGCTCATCATTTGTTGAGCTGAAAGCAGAATAGATAGATTGTTAATTATACTGAAGGCAGCGGAATTAAAGAAATAATTAGGTGGGTGCTAAATAAATTATCTTTTACCTAATGATGTTACTCGTAGCCCACTTGTTCCGAATCCGGCAATGCGTAAATTTGCTTGAATATGTGTAGATACCAGTCAACACACAGCTTGTAAAAATAAACAAAAATGAATAATTGAAGTCCTTTTACACCTTGTTAACATAAATGACAATATCGCATAAATTATGACAAATCATCTGTTCATGAGATACTTACAAAAATTGGATGTTTTTAAATATGAAATATAAATAAATAAAAACTAAATTTTTAAATATATTTAAAAAAGAATGGATGCCCATTCTTTTTTTAAATATATTTTAAGGTATATCTGCATAAATTTATGCTCATGCCTTCTCTGTATGAGAAGAGGCCTTTCTCTGCAGAAGGATAATAAGATCTGGTATGATGAAGCTGCATAATAACTAAAAGTAGGTGACCATTGACCTGATAAAGGTGGCGATGGAGGAGGAATTCAGGAGCTAAGAGATTGTCCAGTGTCCACTTTTATTAGACCTACCATATCTGGACATTTGTAGCCCTTAAAGAAACGATATTCACTTTTTTATTGTGTGCAACTCGGTCGATGAGAGCCGCTCACGACCGGCCAAGCTGGCGAAAATTGGGGAAGGCCGGTGTCCAGGAGTTGACGTCTTTTGGCTGATATGATAAACTCTTGCAATTTGAGTCTTTAAATAGGTACTTTATTAAAATAGTTTTCATTTTCTTTGTCTTTGTGCGTGTGTAATGTAATTGTATAAAATAAATCAGCACGTGAAAAGGATTGAACCGATTTTCATGTCAATTTCAACGTGGATAGAATTCAATAGGAATATGTCTTATTCTAAGCGTCTTGGATGGACTGTCATAAGATATATGAACTATTAATATGGTACAATATAATACGTAGGGGCATCTACTCTTATTATAGAGATACTTCTTTACTTTGTTATTCTAACAATAAATCATATAATTTAATCACTTACCTATAAACGATCAAACAATCATATTTATTTAAACAAACAGGTTCAAAATCATTAAAGGTGTGAATGACTATAAGCAATGAACTGAAGCATTTCTAAGGAAATGCGCATTTATTAGATAATTGTCTACCTACTTAAGGTGCTTATCAGAATGTAAGTGAGTAGGTATATATATATACACACATAGGTAAGTACCTACTGATATATACTACATTAGTAATTGGGTAACATTCATAAAATAAATAATATTAAATTGTATTATTGGCGAAAATTTCCATCAAAGCAATTGTATAGTAGTTAATTGAAATAAAAGGTTAACTTACACATAAACAAGATTTAAGTTCACCTTTACAAAAGTACAGTCAACACAAAAATCTTAGTCATT
This sequence comes from Parascotia fuliginaria, assembly GCA_963082885.1. Lineage (NCBI taxonomy): Eukaryota > Metazoa > Arthropoda > Insecta > Lepidoptera > Erebidae > Parascotia > Parascotia fuliginaria. The sequence continues at coordinate 13,030,837 of OY720181.1, read as the reverse complement.
ATCCAATCACAATACACAGCACTACACTTGAACTTAAATATTGTTATTGTATCCGATCACATACAGTTCACACAGTTCCTATAACACTAGGCACCAACAGTCATCAAAAAAATTATCAATACAAAATAATTGTTATCAGCGTTACTATCGGAATGTCAGTGTGGCGTGGCGACTGTCAACTGTCTACTAAACGAACCGTCACTGCTTGCTTGCCGCCATGCCCACTTCCATATAATACAACGCAACAATAAGCACCAACGCTCAACTATTCACACACAAAATTTGATCTTACTGAAACCACGATTGATTCAAAATTAGACTTTACATCTCTGTCTCTTATGCCATTTTGGATAGGTAACATCAGTATAAAATATATTTTCTGTGTCGTTTACACCAACGCATAAGGTAATGTCCCATCTCTTTCGTTCCATGTTTGGAATGTTAGTTTTGATATAGAGAACTGCATTAGTTATACTTGCTTTTTTGAGATGTTCTATAAAAATCATTTCTTTACAAGGACAAGAAAAGTGTTCAGTTTTGGCGTCTCTTCAGCGGAAATGTAGAACTTATAAAAGATAAAAGTTGTTCCAAAGGCGCATCGCGTACCGATACAAGTAGCGCTGTCTCATTTGCTCTCATATTTCTTGTTTGTTTCACATCGCGCGATTGGGCCAATAGCATTTACGGAGCAACCCACCTTACTGCATATAAACTAGCGCGGAATATTGGGCTCTATCACTTCTGAATAAAGTTTAACTTTTTACCATTTAATTCCGAGTTACCGGCGTTTGTCACGCAAGAGTTCTAATTTTAAATCAAGTGTAGGCGGAGCTCTCGTGTTGGAGCTTTTATATTGAAAAACAAAATGTCTTTAACGAAAACCTGTTTTGAGAAACTTAAGCCTTTTATGTACGGAAGTTTTAAGTTTAGCGTCGCAAGTGACATAGAACCTTTCGTCATGAGACGCAACTGAAGCTAGTCCCGCTTAAATAAAATAAAAAACTTTAGTAACCGGCTTGTCGGTATTTTCCTTTTGTTTGATTTTTGTTTTGTGAACGGGACATCGCATGAGAAATGCAATGCAACAATATGGCGTCGTATTCATCTTTACCGTATACGTATGCAATTTTCATGGATTATTGAGATAGGTGAAGTACCTATGAATGCAGAGTTGGTGTGTATACTGAATTCACTGGTAGTGACTATAGCTAGAGATGGGTTACACAATACACATGTGACTAAATCAAACATTTTTTCGACAACATACCTACCTATTTTAACTGTGATAGGCTGATAAGTGAACACTTACAGAGGGGATATCTAACTCTTCGTCTGGTGTCGTCGTCTGTTCGTCGGGTGAACTCATTACGGGTGTCGGTCAAGGCCTCGAGGTCGCTGCGGTGGGTGGCCGCCTTAATTACACCCTACGATTTAGGACTTCTTTCTCGAACATTGTGCTCACGGTACATTCTTGAGACTACAGATGAGTGACTATCGTGATGATTTTAGTTGTTTATAACCAACATAGATGTGTTCTATTTATGTGGTATTTTAATATTAAAAAAAAATACTTGTTTTTAAAATAAAATATAACGTCCTAAGATTTTGTTGTATGTAAAGAAAATTAGTGACTTTAAAAATCGGGTTTAGATTACATATTATTATTTCTTTTGTGATAACTTATAGTCAGAATTTTGTTAAATTTAAAAGATGTAAAAATGACATTGCTGTCCGTGCTTACAATTTTTAACGAAAAATATTGTTTAAAATAAGTTACTAGATTATTGTATCGAAATCATATAGAACTACTTTCTAATTAATACAGGTCAGGTGTATATTTTGTGTACCTACCTACTTTTTAATATCAACAATTAATTCGCAATGGTTTTTATACGGTCAATCGGCCAGTAAGCATTCATTTATATAATTAATGTTAATGTCCAACAGCCTTTAGCAGTCACTCTGTGTATCGTTGAATATGCAAGAGAAGACATAAAAGTAATAATTAAATGACGTTAAAAACTTATTTAGTATTCTAGGGAGCAGCGATCTGAGCCCATCAGCTATTCAAAACTTGTTTTAATCATTAGTTGCCTTAGTACTTAGTTACTAGCCTATGGAAATACCTACATTTTAATAAAATGTCCTAGTGCTTCAGGGAGAATTAATTTACGCAAGGGTTGTCTGAATTATGCGACACTAGATTGCCTTTTTATACAATTTAACTAAGTGACAAATAAGTATAGGTACAGTACCTAGTAGGTACTTACCTAAACATGTACCAAAGCTTGTAAAGGTTTAAAATGACAACGACAGTACTTACATTGTTACTCAGTATCTTGTTACCCCGTAAAAAAGAAATAGGTGTTCACGATTATTTTAAGACAAAATAAAAGGAACAGCAATTTTCAAAGATGTACTAAAAAGCTGTTAGGATCATTTCGAAATCAGAAAGGTGGTAATAGAATTAGCTCGCAAAGGGATTTTAAGAATCTGAAGATTTTACGCTTTAAATTTAATAATAAACTATGAGTATGCAACTTTGTAAAACAAAAATATTTTGTAATAGTCTACTTACCCGTTTTGAGGTCGTGTTAGAGGCGTACCATTCGTCATCACAACAAAGTACCTAGGTTACTCAATAATAAGCAAATTTATCGGCTCTATCTAGACAGACAATTTTGAATAAATTCGTGTAACCTTTCGTACAGATATTTGCAGCAAACTTTTAAGGTTTAAAGTTTTTAGATAAATTTATTATGAAATATCTAGATTTAAGTCGAAGTTTTAACGAATTGTAGTATTTTACTGAGCTCAGTATAATACAATTTATCCACATACCTATATGTATATGTACTCAAGTACAACAGCTATTAAAAAACCTATTTAAAATGACTGATCTAATATAGGGACTTACCTATATAATAAAGTTGAAAAGCTTGCTTGGAATGAATAAAAGATCAGAATGAACATAATATTAGAGGTTTGAAATTATACAAACATAATAAAGGTACCTATATTATATGTATGTCATCTTTCATCCAAAGTGATACTTTCTTAATAGGCAGATACATTGACGTCATTGGCTTGTTATTGCAACTCTGTAGTTCTATGTCGAATTGTCAATATAAAAAGACAAAAAGTTTTTCATTTTTATCTTACAACTAGCTGCGCCCCACGACATCGCCACACACAAACTTTCGCATTTATAACATTCATAGGATTTAACTAATCTGTAGGGTTATGTCATACCTACAATATTATGTGCATCATTACTCCCTTCGAGAGAGGCTTGTATCATGACAATGGTATTAGTACTTATCTTTTTTACTGCAATGCGGCTAAATCACTAAGATCTTCGTTACTATTATTTTAAAAAATTTATTGACCAAAAAGCACTTCATAAAGACAATAAGAACACTAAATTGTAGTGATTTTTTTTTTAACTTCACGTCACACTCCACAGAGACACTCCACTTTGCCTGATGGTAAGTATTCAGTGGGATCTAAAATTGATGGTTACCATTCCAAAAGGCAGTCTATAAGCTAGTTTTATACCCAATGTCATACCTTCATAGAATACTAAATCTGTAGTAATACTCTTACATCTACTAATATGTAGCATGTGCGACAGTGCGTGTGTTCTAGCGATTATCATGATCACATCGCCATAAGATAAATATTTGTATGATTTACAGATAATTGTATATGTCCGAGAAATAAGCATATAAAAAGTAATAATTGCACGATCTGTTTAGTAAACATAATATTATCATTATGCTCTGCCCTGCTGATCAAGAACTCTATAGGCAGTGCTGTTGTTCGTCGTAGTTTCAAAAATGTTCCAAAAGAAAAGGAACTACGTGCTATGTCTAAAACGACATTAGTTATTTGATGACTTACCTATGTCAAACAGTTTGACTTTAATGTGACCAAGCATATTGGTTCGAAGTGTTTGAACTAACGTGGCGTTATTACAGGTAAACGTTCAGTATGCGAACGTAAAGGTAAGTGAAAAAACGCATCAATTACCAACAATGCTTTAAGTAATTGTTCGTTAGTGTTAAACCATTATAAAGTCGATGATTAATGTTTAAATCGCGATACAGATTTTAATTAAAGTGTATCAAACGTTAATATGTAGTAATTATGGTACTAATGTGGGATTGTAGACTGGTGTATGGTAATATAATATAATATGTATGTATAGTAGATTTTTTATACTATTGATTTTACTTACGTGGTAAAGAAGCTTAAGGTATGCCTGATAGTAAGTATTTACAGTAGTTTTTGGTCACAATGCTGAGAGAATCGTTATATAGGTACGCATTGCAACATTGTATGAAATGAACTCTGTCTACGGTGGTCATATCCATGACTGTAATCGTTTGTTACTAGTGTAGAACTCTTACAAGCACCGTGCTGCAACTGTTTGAAATGTCTGCTATACTTATCTTCCTGTAGAGTGATTTTATTAACATAGATTTGAAAGTGTAAAAATGTTATCAATGTCGTATTAGCAACAAGAAATGTGCAAATTTTCACTTACCTTGTTGGAGTATAGGAATATTACAAATGGAATAGAATGATAAAACTTTATAACAACGTTAAACGATAGCTGTTAGGTGCTTGTGTTCTTCACTGAAATTTATTAGGTAGAGCATTAAGTACATCTATTTACCAACACGGTTCACACACATCGAATTTGTAACAAAAGTATGGTATTTATGTAGGCGACAAGTGATAAGGTATAATTTAACATGACATGTGCACGATAGGGTTGACTGTCATTAGTGTCAGATGCTCGGCCGTCTGTCTTCGTGACAAAACAGCAGGCTTACATCTTGCTTATTTTGGACAAACGATTTTGATGACAAAGTTAAGCTTTGATATTGTATCAAAGCTAACATGATCAAAATTAATTAAATTGTTTTAATAGGTAACAATACCTATCTAATTAGGTATTTGAAAAGTTAAACTAAAGTAATGAGAAACATAACTCGTGTATTTTCACATTCCTATTCGTGTGAATATATATTACCCCTACAAATATTGTCCAAGTCGTCTTGTCAGCGTTTTTAGGTCTTACTAGATGATTATAGAGAGAAATGGTTAGAAAATAAAATTGTAACTATTCATAACTTGTGCTACGATGTTTCTGTTTAAACAAAACTATACTCTGTCTCTATACTTTAGCTGTAATGTTATTGAGTGAGACGAAAGACTAAATATATCACTCTGTCAGCAATAAGTGCGCAACTTATACCTATTGCTGTTAATATTTTACAGAGCGTGAGTAATATCATTGATTTACCTGCTTGTTATCAAGCCAACTCAATGCTTGTCTACTGTCTTACCTATATCATAAAATACATTATTACATACAGACGCCTCATTACTTTTAGTTACTGTTTTAATAGTCTTATCACACTTTATCGGTTGTAGTACTTATCTTATCTTGTTTTATGACTGGTACAATCCTTAATAGATCGGACAACTTTGGAATCTTTTGTGTTTGAACTTCTTACTCATTCATTTTCTAGGTTCCTTTTTTATACAGATGTGTGAAGTCTTCTGTTTCAGCATAAGCAAGTCTCAGAAGGACTTTTAATGTCAATGCTTCTCGTTCACATAGCAGGTGCAGCATGGCTTTAGATTTGGAACTAGCATAAGCTGTCACGAAAAGTAAAATGTGAAGAAACTAAATAAGTAATTTTCATGAATTAAAATCTACTAAGAATATTCTACTGTATTTAAATTAAACACAAAAACAATTTCATCATACCATAAACAAAGCTCATAATCATAAGATGTAAAACATAACGGTACATTTGTTACATTTATAAATCCGTAGGTCTGGCCCTTAATTAGACCCAGTTTCCTGTAGATTTGCGCCCGTTTGCGCCGTTTGCGCCCACCTGTCGTAGTGCGCCTGACGTACCTATTGCCGGCTTGCCACCAAAATTAATTATACCCATTGATTAATACCCAAGCATCCGCCAAAACTTAATTATACGGAGAAATTATTTCGCGAGTTTTTGTTGCGTGAGTTCCCTTGATATTTTGAGGCTCTATTTATGCAATGTATTTTATGAAAATCATTTATAGTGTAGAAAATAGACTATAATATTCTTTGTTACACACATAATATTACAAAACAAATAACAGGACAGGGGACAGAACAACATTAGGTAGGTCACCTATCGCTAAAAGTGATCTCTTCCAGACGAAAATTATTCTGTGTTAAAGTTAAAGTCAATCACATTTATTCATTTAGATTAAGATAGTGAAAGCCTTTTGAAAATGGTAGAGCTACGAGAAGAATTAGCAAGAAACACTTCGACTCGATTCGATCGACTGTTTTTTATCGCTTGACTATTACTCGTACTATTTGGTATGAGTAACATTTATTGGTAAATATAATGAAGTAGGTACAGAATAATAACTCATAGTACGGTTTAGTATATGGCAGAGTTTCTAAGATGCCTCAAAATAAATTAATGCTCATATTATTTATAATGAGTTGATTTTTGTTTTATTTATTGTTGTTAGTCTGAAATTGAACTCAATTCATTGACAGGCATTTTTGTTCGGTCAGTTTGGTATTTTTAATAAACTGTTGCGATAAGTATATTCTATACTTAAAAGAAACGTTTTCAAATCACTCGAATGTTTGTCATAGTTGCATGTTGCAACTTCTTGTTTATACTTTCTTACAATGCATATTTATCTTCGTTATCATCATATTTTAAATGGCCACAATGTATCAAGAGTCATCCTGAGGCAGTTCAGTGCACCTCGCTGCTCGGCCACCGCTTTTTGTGGCGTCTCGAACACACACACCCGCTTATTTGCCATCATTAATCATTATTTCGGCCCAACGATGGACCGCTGTATGCCTCACAATTTGAGAAAATAACCCTTTTTTGTATTTTAAGTAAGTCGGTTTGCAATACGGTCCTTGGAGCGTGTTGCCCATATTATTCAAATTATGCACATTTGTATGTTTATAACTATGTTTCTAATTTGATACCAAGAATCGCTTATGTAGCAAATGGTTCTTCAATCAGATCAGCAAAAAGCCAAAAGATTAAGGTACATGCCTATAAAACGAACCGTTTTTTAAATAATTTGAATATTGTTACAAATAAAATCTCTGGCAAAAAAAATCGCTTCTGTGGTACAGAACGTGTTTCCTAGGAAACGTTTTTTAAAATAGGCCAGTAATTAAGTACCTCTTTTGTTTTGTTAGAGTTTAGTTGTATTTGGAGTATTATTTTTGTCCCACTTTATTATTTTATTGTTAGCTAAGTTTGGTGCATGAATTTTGTGACACACAATAATTAATGAAGTGTTTCCTTTCCAATTTTTTAAATTAATTTCGTTTTCTCAGTTCAGAATTAATGACAGGTATCCTTTCCGGTTGCTGTAGTGAGAATAATATCAGGAAACGTCTGTTCTTCATATATTGCAAAACTATAAAAATGTTTAATTGATTTTTAGTGTGTGTTATATGATGTTTGTAAAATCAGTAGTAGCAGCATTGGAATTTGAAACGATGACTTGAGTATTTTACAGTTGTAGATAATATAGTGGGTACCTAAATGATGTAATGGTAAACTTATACTTAGATATGTATTTGAACTATCAAAAATAGTGATCATTTAATGATTTTTAAGTTTTAAAAGGCAGGTTGGTTGCGATGGGATTAGAAGGCTTAGAAAACTTCTACTCAAATTAAAGCAGACGGGCTAAGTGCCCGTAGTAATGTGCTTGATATAAAGTGCTGGTCTGCAAAATCCGTAAGGAAAACAATGTACAGCAATAGAATATCTTTGTACAGTGTTTCAAATATTTAACAATATGCTTAGTTCTATTTAAATGCAAATAATACATTGGAAACTTCCATTGCGTTATTTTCATAGTAAAATAACTGTAAGGATTATGGTTACTTACTTTTTATACAGATTTCTCGTAATTCTAAAAAGTGTTCTAAAAACATTTTTAAAATATAGCTCCGATTAAATGATAAAAATTAAAAACCACGAAAATATGATACTAAATTGCGTCGTTGCCACTCTTTTATGTGAACGTTCTTAATGATCATTTAGTTTCTGGTTGCCTGCTACAGCTCTAAAGTGCAGGTAGAATTGCAGGTCTTAGAATGGGTCAGTGAGGTGTTATAATGGGCTTTAAACATAACTTTTTAACCTTTATCAAATATACTATGCAATAAATATTCTCGGGGAACAAGGCCATAAAATGAGATACGTTTGTGAGTGAAAAAATTTTCTCCTTATTAGAATAAAGTTGAAATTGCTCTGTTACATCTCATTTTACGCTTTTATTTTGCAGAGGGTACGACATGCACAGTTGGTCCTTATTTCGCTATTTATTATGTATTACGATGGTATCGATGGTGTCGGCCTGTGTTCGCACTCGGATTGTATCAAGATAGGCAAATTGTGTGAATAATTACGTGCTACGCCGGTATTTTCTTTGTAAATAAGTCGTTTCTTTGCGATGAGAACTAGATAAAAGTTGAAGTATCAAGAATTATAAATAGCTATTTGAAAGGAAAGTTTTAGTTATAAGATAAATATCAGTAAACATTAATTAGCTTGAAGATAGGTAAGTTACGTACAATATAAAATGTACCAATGCTTATTTATTTCAAGTAAAATAATAAAATGTCATTCAATATTATTTGTCTGTTCTACCCCATCCATCTAATTTACAAGCAGCGGTGGAAGTTATTCAGAATGCCTATAATTTTTGAAAGTGTTTTGTAAGGATTTTTAAGTGGCATCTAAGAAAACCTGTATTTCAAACTGTTTAATGTATTCTATTCAATTTCCCCTATATATTTATTGAAACTTTGAGTCCATATTTATGATACTTCTTCGGAACGTAGGCTTACTTGAATAACATCTTCTGGTACCTTAAATCTGGACTTTAGAGCCTCAGCCTTATCTTAGCTCTGTAAATTAAAATTTTATAATACCAATACTTACTGAAAAATTTTCATTACAAATGATGGCACTGTAATCAATAAGTCATATACATCAGGGGCTCGTATAAATCGACAATGATATAACCTTACTTAATCAGTATTACAACTAAATGTAACATTTTCATGGTAAATTCTGTGAAATCATAAAACAATTGTACAGTACGACTATAACTTTCACAAAAGCATGTGATGAGATTTTACCTTAGAACAATTTCTATACAATTTTACGCTGAACGGCTTTTGACTCATTTGTTTGTAGGGAGATATTTTTATGAAAGTTTTTTTAGGAGAATTATATTCTTGTTGTGATTTTCAGTCAGAACACTATATAGATAAGTGATGAGATCGAATCTTGTGGAAAGTGTTTATGATATCAATGTTGAAGTTGTTAGGAATAAAGTAAGATCTAAGAAAAGATAGCTTATAGTTAGAAAGGGCGTAAACGTAGAACTACAGGCAATGAAAACAAATACCTAACTACTTATTTGGATACAATAAGTTTGACATATTATTATGTAGTAATCTTTTACACTCGAAGAGCAAAAAAACAGCTCACGATATGGTTGAATAGTCAAAGGTAATGTAATACGAAAATAGGTAAATATATAGTCGTAGTATTTCATAAAGTCGGGTGAAGTGCACAGGTGCTTTATGTAACTGCTGCATCAAACGAAAACCACCTTTAAAGTACCTACATTTAGATAGACTGAGATCTTCCGGCAGTAAACTGTAAGGGATATTAGAGAGAATTGAAACTAGATTTGATGCTACTGAAATAACGATTTTTTCTCATTATTAAATATGAGAGAAGTAGACTAGGTAGGTCACCTAATACGCCATAATGAAATACGATAAAAGGAAACAGAGGGGACCAACGAAACTAAGTTATACAGCACAAATAAATAAAGAAATAAAGAAAAAGCTAAGGTTATAGAAAAAAAGAAAAGAACTGGACTGGCTTTTCAATGCGTTTCTTTCTATTTTTCTCTGTCATGTGCAAATTAGCTTTATATTTTTTTTATTAAAAGAACTTAAATATATTACCTACAATTACATACTAAACTGTCTCTTATCGTATGTTGTAATAAATATGGGCAAAATATAACAATATTCTATTTTCACCTTCAAAGTATCTACGAAAGATTGTAAAGGAATTACGAAGGTATAGTATACATTTATCGGTATGTTTCACAAATTGTTCCATCTGTAAGGTGAGTGCAGTACATACGTATAGTCGGTGCAGGCGCGTCGGATGCTCTGTGCGAGGGGCGGACGGTAACAGATGCGCTGCATTGCCGCCGTGCCAACTCTACCAGAACACAGGTACAGATTTCGTGACAGTTTTTTTTTGTATAGAAAGGTATTTAAAACTATATAGAACAATAGTTTAGAAAATAATTATTTTCTATGTATGCAAATATTCTCAATATTAAAATGTACAGCAAAATACATATATCTTTTAAAATTTAGGTATAGCTTAGTCCATTTTAAAATAAAAAGTTAAAATAAATATTAAAAAAAAATTTGAGATGAGATTTTAGGTATTATTTTATAATGCATTAATAAAATCAACTCTGACTAAAGCACGACAAGTTTTTATTTTAAAAGAAACCTGTCTAAAACCGTGTAATGTTTAGAATGTTCCAGAAGAAAGAAGTGATTTTATTGTGTCCATTTAATTTGGAAACAGTGTTCAAAAAGACCATTTTGTAACAATGAAAAGGTTAAGGTTTGTCAAATCTGATGATCAAAATTATTAAATTTACAAAAATTCTGTTTTTATACAATTACTAATATATATACAAATACAACAATAAAAATACAAAACAGTCGTAATATGTTTAAATTATATTGCAACAGAATAATTAGAGGAGAAACAATAAATGACCTTAAATTCAGTGTGGTTGATGTTCAACCACATAATTAACAACGTTTAATGTCAATGCGTACATGTCGACGTTTATTCATATACTTGGTCAATGTAATGAACATATTACCATTGTAAAACTGAAATATAACACTTCAAAACATTTAAACCAAAATTAACTCACTTGGACCCCAGAAGTATTTCTTGCCATCTAAATCCGCTCCTGGAATAAAACGCGAGGGAGCGTCGATGACAAAATACAAATTTTATTTTATTAAATTCAAAAAAAACCTTCAATGATTGATAGGAGCGCGCCCTCTCTCAGTTTGCTGCATAACTCTTGCTACTCAATAAAATGGATCATTGATTTCGTACGGATTATTCTTTGTACGGTTTTTTATCAAAAATCTGTTATAGTTAAGGCTCAACAACAACATTAGAACAATTAAGCAATGTTGTTGTTGAGCGTGAACATCCGGTAAAACTATTTTATTTAAACCTTTTATCTTGAATTCCGATTGGTGCATTTTTTATGTTATGTTTTACGTGTTTGCAAATCATGAAATATATTTTGGCCTATGATGCATTATAGAGTTTAAAAATTTACATTCTATACCTAGGTATAAGTTAACTTCCTCGGGTTTTTCAAACTGTGTTCGATTGGGCACCCCATGTGATTGAATATCAAGATATATTCAATAGCAAGAATAAATGATCTGATCTCTACATTCTAACTAACGCGCAGCACCAATATTCCTAATAGTCATACTATTCGAGCTTCTGGCTACAACGATAGTCATGGTATGGTGTTCTTATGACATTTAAGAACGACATACGAGTATTTTATAAATAGTCATGCATCCAAAATAATCATTGACTCAGTACTTACATTTTTAGATTAAATACTTAACCGATTCTTCATGTTTTCTTAACTACGAATAAACACTAAACCTCTTTCATATAATTACAGGATGATAAATAGCCTACTGATCCTTCAGAATAATTATTAACTTATTTATTCTCGATTTGCGTTCCACTAAATTATGATACGGGTATAAATATCACGGTAACCGGTATCAACAATAAGGCTGGGCGATCAGGAGTTTTAGACGATTTACACACTGCCCCGCATAACGGATCGTAGTGTGAACGTGCGTGTTTTTGCGCTGCTTGTAAGTATCTCGATGTATACAAATCACGCGTGGTGCAATACACTGAAAACACATTCACGCGCGGTGTAGATGTTTTTTCGCCACGTACCCTGCAGCGTAGTGCAGGGCAGTATGCGAATCGTCTTATTATGGTGACAGCTCTGAGATATATCAGCTAAAAGTGGTCGCGACTTGTTTACAAGAACACGACATAATGACCTCGGTGGAAAATATCGTTGTGTTCCACATACGACTTTAAGATTTGGCCTTCATATGTAGTTGAGAAAAATATTTACTCTAATAAAACATGACGGTTTCTTTTACACTTAAGTCACATTTAGAAGTTTTGCAAATTAAACAAATTTCAGTTCTTATATTACTTAAAATATTTAATTTTCACTTTAAATGGAATAAAAACTAAATTCAATCAAACACTACGTATCCAGAATTTAAATGTGTCTTTTTGTAATCAGCTTTATTCAAATCAAACCTGTCATAATATTATATCATAATTTGTGAGTAAAGCAAAGCTAGTGTAAATAGTAGCAGTTGTAGATTTGGGTGTTATTAAACAGAAAAAGTTTTTTTATTAATGATAATGATTTAACTAAAGGAACCAAGTGGAACACACCAGATGATGTCGGGTCCGATACCTCTTGGGGACAGCATCCTCACCAGGGATGCTTTACACAGTTAATTTAAAATTCTCACCCGTATAAATAAAGGAGGGTAGCGTTTGCGTTTTATGGCTTACAATGTGCGAATGCAATGTTTGTGACGTTCCTTTGTGGTCGCCGACGTATTTTAATATCGTTAATTAGGTGTTACGAGCTTTTACGAGTGCTTTCGGCTCGTTTAAAATGTGTTCTATTTGTATAATGTGCTACAAGAATTTTGGGAGCGCGCGTTAGGTTCTAATAGGAGTAAATCTGTTTAGAATATTGTGTTAAAATTTTTGGATATAATAAATTGTGTTGTTAAAATACGATAAAATTTGCATGACTCGCGCGTTGGACTATTCATAAAAACGTATAACTTCTTTCTTGACGAACTTTAGATTGAGAAACTGTCGAAAATTGTAAAATATGACACTTGAAAATAGTGTCCAGTATATTATCGACCTCACATTGATCACCACGCTCAATGCGTATTGGCAATTTTAGACCTGGTCCAGGTCCAGGTTTGCTTACGTTGTTTTCCTTCACTATAAGTCAATAATGTTCAAGATAAACTCAGATAGTATGAATTTGAGAAAGTTACAGTATTACTTGCAAAGTTTCGAGCTTTAGAATCTAAATCTCTAGAAAGATGTAGTTAAAGGTGTGTTACATGCCGTTTCACCAGCTAGACTGATTTCAAAAAATAAGGTTACTGCATTTCAAAAAATGTGTTTTCATAAAATTAATAGAAATATCCTTAATCACACCCACATACTGAAAAGGCCTGACCACCACCTTTCGTTAAGTGTATCGTCATTTGTAACTTTATACAAATATCGTTTATTTGTACAATGTGGGTAGTTCAAATAAGCCTGAAAATAAGTTATTAAGCCTGTTTCTATATTTACTTAAAATAACATGTTATTTTCTTATATTAATGTTATTTGTATTGTCATTGTAAACATCATTCTGTCTTAATTTAGACGTTATACTTGCTTTTAGGGATAAAATCTTCTTTAAATTTCCTATTAGATTTTTCACTCACTGTAAAATAACAGTGCTAAAAGTTTGTATCGTTTGTCTGTGTATCTGTTTCAGATGGTCGTTAAAGCTTTTATATAATTATATATTATAATTATAATATCACAACAACCACACATCTACGCCATCTAGATCCAAAGTAAGCATACTTATATTATATAGCTTGTGTTATGGGTTCTAGAATGCGAATATACTTACGCAATTAAATACTTTTTTTGATCTATTACGTTCTATTACCACAAAATCATACCAATGGTATTAATTTATTGTCGTAAAACATTTTCTATTTCTGACGAGTACCAAATATTAAACATTTATATGAAGTACTTAATCTATTCTCAACGAATACCAAAACATAAGTTTAGGTACAGTCACAGAATCAATATATGTTATTTAAAAAAAAAATAAGGTTATGATTATAATACAATCCTAAACTATTTCAATTTGTTTATACAACTTTAATGGCAAATCAAAAAACGGCCCACGCGATAGTAAATGGTAATCGTAACCTATGGTTTCTAAGTATTGCAGAAATAATGCTTAGAAAACACAACCAAGCCGTTGCCGACCATGTAGGGAAAAGAGGATGAGGAAAGAAAAGGGAAAAGGAGCGAGAGAGTAATTGGGCTGCCGGTTCTCTCTCACCGAGCTAAACACATTAGCATGTAGACTAATATTTTAATTAAATAAACACTACTTATCACCCCATTTAAAAGCGTTTTTATTACTGACTGTACCTCATAGCATTTACCTTGTGTTAGGGTTCGTTTATAAGTGGTATTCGTTAGGAATAGAATAATTATTACGACAATAAAAAAATACAACTGGTATTAGGTCTTCCTGATATGTAACTACTAGGGGTTTTCTCATGCTATGCTTTATGGGCAAATTACCGATCACTTGGCTGCAGTCTCATCGCAGGACTGTAACTACTATGCAGAAATGTCGAGATTTAGAAACTATGATTATTTTTATAGTTACCGAAAGGTATATATATATATATATATAGTGAGAGAATAAGAGTGACATCTCAACCAATGCTTTTACGATACCTATTTGGGAAATACTGAACACACCGAAAAGATTTCATAGCTCACCGATTATTATAAACTTACAGGAATTGAACACTTATGCAAAACGGTACAAAGTATAGCCCCTCATATCATCAACAGAGCACTTACTTATAACCAAACGCGTAATTGAAAAGACACCTTATATGTTTTAAAATAAGAATCAAAATCGATATTTAGTTGAGTAGAACAGGAGTAAAGAATTGACATGTACACCACAGTTCAATTAGGCTAATGGGGTAGGGCTCGAAGGGATTAAATTAATTAGTAAGAAAGTTTCGCTCCATTTCGTGACGCCGCCTTTGTTTGTCGCCGTGTCTTGGATTTTTGTTTTCTGTACTAAGCAAATTAGATACATTGGCGACCGGATTGAATGGAAAATTCCATTCCATTTTGTTAGTAGTCTATTTTAGTAACGAACTTGGAGCGTAAATTGTATTTTATCAATTTTTCAAATGTAAACTATGGTTAAATTGTAGAAACAAGTAAGGTGGGTTAGTTTTTGACTAATATCTAGATTACTGTCTAAGAAATTGTTTAACAGTCTCTTAAATATTTACAAACTTTCGTGAGTCAGGTACATTTACAGTAGGCTGAACAATATAAGTTTATTTTTTTAATTTAAACAGACTGATAATCAATTATTTTATAAATTAAATACATCAACTGTTTTTCTGCAAGAACACACATTAATAATAACTTAATTGAGTCTACAAAAGAGAGGTTTAAACTCAAACAGTGAGATAACAACTTATGTACAACAACAAGTTATGAACGTTAAGATAATTAAAAGAAAATATCAACTAATTTATCTACAACCAGTTTTACTAGGTGAGTATTTTAAATATCTAGTTTATTTTAAAGTGTCGCCTCGCGCCTCTTAAACAACAGTAAAGGCATTCTAGATGGATGTAATTAAGCTTTCCATGAAAGGGATAATCCAATTATGATGAAAGTGATAGTATAATTTGGATTATATCTGCCGTCTACACGGATGGCATCAAGCAAGATTCCTCTGATGGAAGGCTTGATTAAATCCGTCTGGTACCCGTTTAGGTAAAAGTTAGTAAAAGTAAACCTTTAGGCGTCTTGAAAACTAACTACTAGGTACTTACCACACGAAGATTTATATAGAGAGGCGGCAAGTTTTTGACATTTATGATAATGTTTTCATTCCTACATTTAAGTAATTTTCTACATACCCACTTACTCTTAGTGACAAGAGATATACCAATTTCTTTATGGCAGTGTTGATTTTAAACTAAGTAAGAATATTACGCCATTTTCTAATTGTCGGTGGTTGACAGTTATACACTTACATGATAAATCAAAACCCGATACATCATGAGCTTGAAGACGTATTCTGTAAGATGACTTCTCCCAAAATGATGCCTGGGAGGATGGATGAAGGATAGTGAAATTTATTGATCAGGTAACGCTGCTGCTTGGTGCCTAGTATTTCCGTAGTCACCTCTTATGACACTCACCGGAAGAATTGGGATGATTTCCTATTATAAATAGAATAACACACGTCGGGTACAAATTAGCTTTAAATAAATGATCAACAAAAAGATAAATTCATAATATGTCATTAAATATAATTCTATGATAACTTTTATTGAAGCATACAACGATTCCATTAAAATACTGTACCTAAATAAAAGTAACCTCATACTTTTTATTTGTAAAGTGAGTTTGAATTAAAGCGATCAACGTTCGTCAATAGGGTTTCTCTGTAAATGGGAATTTTGTTTGCTTTGACCACAGTGAAGGTGAGGAACAGTGGGTTAAAATGTAAGAAAATAACATTTCTGGTGTGTTACAGATTGTAGAAAGGAAGAGGTTTATATAATTTTATAAGATTCTTTGAAAATCTAACAAGTATTGCATGATGTAATTTGGCACATAAAATTAGTTGTCTGATTTTTTATACTGGTACTCCTCGAGACTCCACTTGATCAGTGAACAGCTGGCTGTATGTAAATTGACTGACATATTAATTATTTTAACTTTATTACTTAGTAAATAAATTAAATTGTGTAAAGATTTCTAAATTTCAAAAAAGACGCCCCAAAATTTTAGAAACAAATAATTGTAATAAAATTATTGGAAGACTAATATGAAAAGAACTACTGCATCATTTATCTTTACAGTGGTTGTATTGACAAACACGCTGCTGACACGCACATCCTTTTCATAGCACCGCCATTGCTTGGACACAAAGGCCGCCTAAATTTGGTCGTTTAAACTTTACAACATTCACTAGAGTTAGGTATTGTGTTGTAGTCTGTGATGAAATGATGTTATTATGCTAATAATTTTAAAAGCCTTGCATTATAAGTTAATCGGTATTATAAGTAACTAAGCTTTTATATTACGTGACGTTGGGTTAGCTTACTAGGACGAAGTTTAAATGTATGTTGAGTCACTGTTTAGGAGAGACAAAATGGTTACATTATTTTATAATATACGTACATACTATGCGGTCTTGATATTCTAATAGCTATTAGAATTCAAGGCTACATGGAGTAAGTACCAGAGTGACTCGTTTAAACTCACGTTCCTGGGCGTTTGTGACATAGCTACGTATAAAACATTGTGAGAAAACCTGCATTAAACCAAATACAACAAAAAGAACTCAAGGTTGAAATGGTCCATTAAGAATAGTCTCAGCATAAGATAAAGATATCAAACATTTTCAATAAGAACTCTGTAGGTACAGAATAGAATAAAGTTTATATTCCGTTTCCTATTTTCTTATAAAAAGCTGACTATACTGTTTTTTATCTTTTTATGCTTTAATATTATCAAACAAAAGTACAAAGGCTAATGAAATAAATTTGTTAAAATAGAAATAGATAAAAGTTTGGCCTATAACAAAGTTCCGTGAAATGGGGTAAAACTAATTTGTGTGCGGTCAGCACAAACTCGGCATGTGTGGGTCTCGAGTTCGATTCCCGTGGGGGACCGTCTAATGTCACGCCTATTATTCACCGATATATCTTCCATTCGCGTCAATATTTTTATTTTACTAGATTTCTGTTCATTTGGGAGATCATTATGTCCCCTGGCGTTTGTTTGTATTTCATCTCCATGTGTAATTTGAACGTGTTTGATGGATTTTGTTGTAAGGTCTATGACCAAGCACTACTCAACTACTTAGTGAGCTCAAACGGTGCTAATATCGTCTCACCAATTCATTTTTCGTTACCTTTGAATAGATAAAATAAAACTGAAATTAAACTCAATTAAATCGAGGTGATTGTATGAAAATAATCAATTATTATTACGAAGTGAAATATCCTATAACAGCTCTCAAGGCATGTCGATAATATACTGACAAATTACATAAAATATGCAACGTGAGCCTGTTCTATATTAGCAGACCCAATTTTCGACTTGATGATTGAAGATATAGGTTATGGTTCAGTCATCGTCCGATATTTGTAGCGGGTCCATGCATCACGCTCGTTGAAGGGGACTAGACAATCTTATAAAGTACCCAGAGTATCACACGTCAGATCCCGGACCCGTCGGCCATCCTTTATTCAAATAAACCCTATTTTTATGGAAAACTTGCCCTTTCCACATCAATATCAATTTCCCAGCGATTGTTGCAGAAATAAAAGGATGACCCTTCGGGGACGCCAGGTTATCTGCTCAACTATATTAGAGGAGCTTTTAAAAAGCACTTTTCCTTTGGACAGTGTTTTGTTTCATAGATTTTGTTGTTGTGTTTTTAATGACGAAAAAGGTATGCTGACCTTGTACCTTAAACTCTTTATGGAAATAAAATGAATAGAGGTAAAGGTCATGAAGATATTACATATTTTGTGTTTTTATTCAATAAACATACGAGTAGGCGTCCGAGCCTTATTATCTCTCAGATTTATTCATTACTGGTTTATAAAGTATGATCGATGTGCCATTATTATAATACGTCAGCTAATAAATACCACATAACAGTGAACAACACGAACATTTACAACATGATAGGCGAGCTCTCGGTCGTCCAGCCGAACGCTCGACACTGTGATTACGAACGATTACCCCGTCACCAAACTCGTATTCGGTCCCCACTTAATATAATAAGCATCGCTGAATCGAAATCGATGCTATTATATGTCTGGTTCCATTTATAATCAGTGCATTACATCCCGGCCGTGCCGCCTTAGGGCCGCCCCATAATCGGTCAATTATCTATAATTTTCCACCATCACTCTTTACTCAAACCGGGCTAGATTCCTGGCAGTCCTAGTGCTAATGGTCCCTCCGGTTATCGATCTAATTGGTAAATTATGTATACCGCGTCGAAGTCTATTTGTCACACAAAAATAACAAATAAAAAGATGACTATGAAGTAGCAAGAAACAAATATAAAAATTGAAATAGGCTTGGCTTGGCGAATAAAAATCTGACTCTGTATTTTGGCTTCATGAATAACTCAATAAGTTAATTTCTTTGGAATTGGGAGGAACACCAACCACCTACCAAACTCCTAAGGAATCGCTTCAGGTGGAAACGAGAATTATCGTTAATACTTTGTGACCCACTCTTATTTTATTTTAATCCAAATCGAATATATTTTTCCTATACAATGGTATAACACTGTATAGGAAAAATATAAAGCACGTATATATACGCATAGTAACATTTAAAACAAAAACAGGTTGTAGTTGAAACTGAGCCGCCTGTGAGCATTCGATCCGCCCCCATCGGCTGCAAGCGCCCGTATTTTTTTACTAAACCTTTTTTACCCATGCCTTAATAAACTTTTTCCTATTGGCCGCAAGAAAATTATAATATTTTTTGTTCATAATAAAATAAAATTTATAGCGGGTGAAATGTTAGTTGTATTCGAAATATCGATTGGTATCGGTTGATTGGTAGCTGCGATTGGTCGTTGGAGACCCAATCGCATACGAGATCGATATGTATAAGATAATTGATGTAATTATTCGACTCGAATTTTAACAATTCTTATTAAGTTTCGTGTAGAAACTAGTTTATCACGATAACGTGGTTTTTGTACAGGGATATTTTGGTGGGCTGTGGTGCCAAACGCGATCTTGCGTGACCATAAGGCGTGGCATGCGATTACAATTAAAACATTGTTCGGTGCTCGCTTGTTCCAACGTATTCACAATTCTTTCTTTATTACATGCCACTTGGTTTGTAGATTTGATACTGATATAGGAATATCGACTACGACGAGTACGACGACCGTTATTTTAATACTCTGTACATACCAATGGTGTAATTTGTACAGTTTTTGTAGAAATATTTTAAGAGGATAGTGAGATGAGTAATAAAGTTAATTCAATGAGTCATTTATTTTATGTATAATTACATAAAAAAATACTACTTTCTTTATTTCTAATTAATTATATTTTTATTTTTTACTTGTACCTATTTAAATTTGCAACACGAATGCATGTCTAACATCATTGTTCTGTCACACATCACACAGCAGTTAATGTCCGACTAGAACCAGATAAAGGACATAAAAGCGAGCCGGTCTGTTAATTTGGTTAGAAACATATTAATGTCGTCATTAGTACACGTCACCACAAATGGAATTCGTGACAAAATATTGACACGAGTCCGGGACGAGTACGAGTAATAAAAACATGAATTAAATGATATAATAAAAACGTGGACTGTCAGGCAACGCATTTGTCTAGCGGCCGGCACTAAATTTATTACAAACTTTTAGGGTTCTATCGTCACTTTTTTAATTACACTAGGACGTCATTACTACCTAATTCGTACACAAAATATTTTCTTTCTAATATTGCAAGGCTACTAGACAACTTTAATCTTTCATTTCTACCTATTCACAGTTTTTGCGATCCAATTATAGTAAAAAAACTTCTTGACCTATTACGTCAAGAGAAGTTGCGGGACAACTCAATATTTGGTCGTGTTTATACTCTAGTGAAGATACAGAACCATGAGGCCCAAAACTATTTAGTAACACGGATACGTCGTCACGCATATACAAATTCGTTACGATTTCTTGTCGTACTTCATATCGCGTGAAATATAAAAATATGTTACATGACAAATCGAATGTGTCAGGAATTTCATGCCTTTATCTGCATATACCGCTGAGAGTGAGGTTTGAAGATAATTAAATATCGTTCCGGTAGGTTATTGTTTCATCTTGTAGTACATTATTAATCAAATTACTTTTAGTTTCTATTATATTTTTTGCGTGATTTTATGTAAAAGCTCATTTATTTATATCCTGCAGGTTTTGTGGATTTATTTTTGCTGACAAAAATGGAACATGAACCTGCATCATGCTAGTATTTCAAGGCTATTTCCACAATGAAATGTGTAATAGTATTTAATATTTCTCTCTTTACTCTTTTCAGGCTACAGTAATTTGGATATTGGCATAGATTTAGTATAATGTTCTTATTTGGAGACAATCTTTTTCCCTGTTGTGGCTAAATTTACCCTATCGTAACTTTTAAAAAACAGACACAAATTGTGCATGTAGGCAGTTAGTGTATCATTTGTCTAACTATATATCTTGATATATAGCTGTTTATTGCTTCAGTTAAACTGGAGAACTTGTACTCGTCGTACTCTTTTAAAGCATGCAGCCTGTCCTATACATACATATAGGTACTGCACAAATATTCAGGTTGATATTTACCAAGAAAGTTCATGATACAGAGTTTTATCGTCAAGAAAAAAGAAATTGTATGTTTCTAACATTAGTGACTTCGACTTCTTTCCTACTATGGAATTTTAATCTTAACAGGCTGGCTGAAGAGCTCCAATGCAAAAAGTGTAACACTACCCTCTGGTCTATATAACAGTGGCTTCTTAATTTGTAGTGAAAAAGTGGCAGCTGAATTGTTTGCACGGTAAATGATGTAGTGATAAACTGCCGCCTTTTCTGGCAGTAGATGATTATAATTGGGTCAGGTGTAAGCAGATACAGGTATCATTAATTGTACTTTATAGACACACCCTTTATAAAAAAAGATGCGAAATTAAAACTAGTAATTTTTTAATGAAAAAGTATGCATCAGTCATTACTCTCTGTTTTTAATTTGTTTTGGAATGACATGAATGACAATTAACCATCTGCAATATTCTTACGAGTTTAATTAAGCTCCTTGTGCACTGAGCGATTATTACTAAAATAGTATTCACTTTTTGTGCATGAGTATTCAGAGTTAGAAATCGAGCAAATAACATTAGGCTTATCCTGGATATTATTCAGATTAGGTGATGGGCAACATACGAAACGCATACGTGTGTGATTTGAATTTAGGCTGTCATTTAATTGTATGTATTTGTATGTATTAGTAAAGTCTTCTGTAACACAGGTTTTTTTTTAAATAGCAGAGATCCCTTTTTGGATCTATGTCAGAAATCGTTAGCAATACCTAATTTTTAGTTTTTGGCATTTTTCTACCATACAGTGTACCGTATATTTCTTATTCCGTGTTTTATTGTTGCAATATGTTATAAGACGTTGCTTTTCAAGGTACAAAAGTCATACTTAGGGGTGATATGATGACGTATAGCAGTCATCAATACGCGTCACAAGCGCAAGCATTAACCCGCACCTAATGAGGTCGGACAGTGTGTAATAGAATTAAACGTTTCGCCGCGGAAGGGTTACCTATGCCGCGAACATTTGTTACTGCCCGTGAGGCTTGCCTTATGATAGCACTATTTCCTGTTGTCTGAAGCGTGAAATGTATTTGTCGAGTAGTATAAATCAAATAATATTAACTGTGACGGTTTAATAATATTTTGTATTATTATTTGCGTCTAAAGGGTATTGTTTTGAGCATTTATTAAAGTGGCCGGGGATTTGAAATATATTTTAAACCTTTAGTATCCAGACTATGCCAACAAATATCTATGGTTCACACAAATCTTTGTCTTGGCAAGGTTAGTGTATACACTACATCAATCAAAAACATTTTAAAATAAAATATGTACCTAGTTTAGCAAGTTAGTCGCGGACAACCAAAATATAAAGTATCTCATGTAATTTTAAATTCAAAATATATAGAAATAGCTTGATCCGTAAAAATTCATATGTATAAATACTATAATAATGCGCTATTGTCTGGGACTACCTTGAAACTTACGCTTCATGAGTATGTGCAATAACATTAAAGTTTTCCCAGAGCTCGCCTCTGGACCGTATTATTCGTGACTAGAGTCAGGTGCGCGGGCAGAGGAGGGCTATGTTGAGGTCAGGCAGCGACGAGAGGAGGGAGGGAAGCTTAGAGGTTCTGTGCATTTCAACGCGGGCGGTACCGGACCGTTCTCACGCCTCTGAGGTCACGCCTCACTTTGACCATCGCCGCGCAACATTACAACCTTCTAGGTACTTGTAACGCACGTCGAAGAAAATAATGAAATAACTTTAACGGTATTGAGGTGTGCAATGTATCATTCAAGCCCTTCTGTGTCTACTACATTTCATGGGAAAAACTTTCTAAAATTGTCATAACGTTCTTGTTAGATTTCTCTATAATTTTTATTATTGTATCATATAGTAACTTACAAATCTTATTATAACAGCAGTACCTACCTATTACGTTTGTGGCTGTTCTTAACATATCAATTGCATTCCTATTCTTAGACATCGTGTATAATATATTTTTAACTTAGTTTTGGCGCCAATCTAACTCTAAGTAGGTGTAGAAATGCACCGAAGCTCTTGGTTTGTTTTGCATTATTGACATACAAGTAAGTAGATAGGTTCTTGTTTATCAATAATGCAGCATAAACTTGAAAAATAAGTATAAATAAGTATCAAACAAAGCATGACTAAGTTTCTGGCATGTCAATAAAATAACATATCGTATCTTGATATATACAGGGTAGGTGTTTTATTGTTTTGGTAAGGGCACCCAGATTCTTGAAACCAATATTCATAGATTACTCATATATCACAATATTTTTTGACGGGTCACTACCCGTCAAAAAATATTGCAAGGTAAGAGGCACCAAGCAACTTCTATCTTATTTTTATTACAAATACATTAGTGTGACTTATCTGTTATTCTAATTCAGATAAAAAAAACCGTGGTAGTTTCAAATACAACACAACATTACTTACGACAAAAGAAAACAGTTACACATCTTCAAATAGTTACATAATATTTTCGCAGTTAGATATCTACATAAAAGATCCTCTATTGTACGCAATGCTCAAGCAGTACCAGAAGCGATTACAAAGCCAGCTTTATCCCGGCTCAGCGCCTTTGTGATAGATAAACGTAATGCACGCTACACAATATAATATTGTAATCTATGATTTTTTTTCTAAGTGCTTGCAAAGGTATTTTTTGTATCTTTCTGCTGTAGGAATCATTCCAGTGTAATGTAATTAGTTTTCGTTTATGAAAACTAAAAAAATTAACTGATTTGTAGTGATAGTCATTTTACACACCTGACATACAAACTCTCTGTTCGTCCAGAACATCTTAATAAGTACGTGAGCATCATATATTAGCAAAATTTAGGTAGTAACAGATATCTTATTCCTTGCGTTAAGTCCGCCTACGCGAGCTTTGGCTCGGCTCGGCGTGACGCGGCAGAACTTACACAGAATAACACCTTCCCGGCCCCAATTCACACCAAAGCCTCGTTGAAATGATTCAAATCAGAGATTTCAGGACGATACCCGATTGTATTATTCCGGTTTCGTAACCAAAAATCCAATTGTGGTCGGATCCCTTTCGGGAAAATTTCGAAGTCCCGCTGAGATTGGCTGAATCGAACCGGCCTCTGTGGGAATGAATAACCGCGAATAATACGTTGTCATCGGCCATTATTATCTCACAATGATACAGTGCTTTTACGATAAAAATCTCGAATAACAATCGCCGAACTAGACCTTTACGGATAATGATATTTTAAATAAAAGAATATATCATAGTAATATGTGTAATAATGGTCTATTAAAACAATTATATCAATGTCTTTATACGTGCAGGTTGTTTTTCATATTGTGATGTCAGGCGGAAAAACATTAACCAAATTGGCCGGATTTGAAAATAACTTCATATTCGTTGTGCTGTGTGAGATAATAGCTAAAATATGTTACCAGCAATTATACGTCTAAGTACTATGTAACAGCAATGATATGTATGTTGGTTGAATAAGTTTTATAAGTAAAACACTGACTGGCCTGTTGGTCTAGTGGTTAGTGACCCTGACTGCTAAGCCGGGGGTCGTGGGTTCGATTCCCACCCAGGACAAATCTTTGTGTGATGAGCATGAATGTTTGTTCTGTGTCTGGGTGTAATTTATCTATAATATATATGTATTTACAAAAAAAATTATATAATTAGTATATCAGTTGTTTAGTACCCATAACACAAGCAAATATAATTGCTTAATTTGGGGCTAGATGGCTTTGTGTGAATATGAAAAAAAAAAAAAACAATACGTAGAAACTGACAATTTTGACTCTAAAAGTATACATACCAGAAACACTGATATTAGAAATTTCATACATTTATTTTAAACATTCATACATTTATTTAAATATCACCACACGATATATAGTACACGATATTCATGTCAGTCATGCCTTTTAAAATAGTACCAATTTATGAGATACATTGCCTCTCTAGCTATAATTCGTAGCTTGTGTTAATATGCTTGCCGCCGTGAGGCACGATTTTTTGATAAATGACACTGCATACAGTGCATACACATCTTATAGCTCTGCCTCAACTGCAGGTTTTAGTAGCAATATGATTTATGCGTTGTGCAGAGAAAAAGAAATATAAATAATATTTTACTTGTTCCGTAGTAGAGCTTAAAAGTAGAAGAGAATATAAATGCTTTTCTACTTTAAAATTTACTTACCTACATGTGTGTATCTTAAAATAGTACAAAGGAAAGTCGCTGTTTTCTTTTAACTAGTTTACCTTGCTTCTTCTAAATCACGCGAAGGTTTTTGTTAAGGTTCATTCGGATAATTTCTTCGGGAATTTGTATATTAGGTACTCGTATACTCGTATGTACTTCAAGTTTAAGAACTTTATTTTCTCAAAAGAATTATAACAGAATTCACATATAGAGAAAATCGAATATAACTTATTAATAAAACATGAGCCCAACAGAAACTTAATTAAATTTTAACAAAAAACAACAATAAATAGTAATAATCCGAGAACTTTTGAGGTTTTCTAATTATACCGTAAAATATATTAGTACACACGTGCGAAACCGAGCCAGGTTGTTAGTTTTCTATATACAACTCATTAGCTTTAATTGTGTTATAGTATCAAAGTATCAAATTCTGTTTAATTTGGGAGTAAGCTATTCCATTCGTTTAGAAGATTTTAGTAGATCAAAATACGGAGCGAGCTATGCTTAGAATTTCTTTGAAGAATGGAGTATCAAATCTTGGAGTCTGGAGGCGAGTCCGTATGGGACCCAACATTCCTTGCAAAACTTTCTTAATACCTATACACCTCTACCTACCCTGTCACAAAATAAGGCATGATGCTATGTTATTTTTGAGTAGGAATGTTCTAAACGTTATATTTCAATCAATAATGTTCCCTGTAAAATATAGATGTCACTAATTATTGTGATTGGGATGTCTACGTGCTCTGTCTGCACAGTGTACTATGATAAATGATTGCGAAATACGCGGTGCCTGTAACAACGCGGTTGGGACAAAATAGTGCGCACTATATGGATTGGCATAGTAATATTAATCACATATATTTTTGTTACATAAAGCTGCACTAGAGGAAACGGATGTAACTGAATGCAGTTACATCCGTTTCCTCTAGTGCAGCTTTATACTAGACTGTGTCTAATGAGACACAGTTCACAAATAAAAAAAGCATGTATCTGATTATAAATCTGATAAGTTTCGGAAAAATGAGTGAACGGCAGTCATCTGACTATTACGGGCAATCTTAGTTTTACAAATTTCATTAAACGACAAGAAGAATTTTTTTGTTTCCTATGTTTGGGGAACATTTCTGGCCGGGTTCAAAATTTTACTACTTATTATACAACTTATTATAGTCACTAGATATTGTATGCCAATTCACAACAGCGCTACTTAAGCGCCCAAAGACACAAAACAATGTCAATTGAGGATGACAGTGAGATGATGACGTCACTGAGCGTCTCCCGAAGAGTGTGACAAAGATAACGAGCTCCACAGATTTGTGTAGGGAATGAGGAAAATTTATAGGCACCTTCAAATATTGCTCGATGACGCGATGATATAGCAGAATGTGGATCATGTGCAAATTGTTTTATACTGTCATCGATGTATTGAATCATGAATATGTATTTAACTGTTTGAACATACTATAATGTTGGCATGGTGAGCATCTATCTGAAGTTTGATGTCATACAAAAGAATAAAATGCTTTACTTGTATGTAGGTAGAGGAACAATTTCGACTGCTGTCAATGCAGTGCTTTGATTAGGACTACTAGAAACCACTACTTTTCGTAAGAAATACAACACTATCGACTTAAACATTTTTATATATTAGGTATAGTCTACCAAAGTGATTCCACCCCGCTTGATGGTAAGCAGTCAGTGGAATCCAGAAGTGGCGGCCACTATACTAAAAGCCATCGTCTTAAGCTGCTGGTATGGTGGCCTCCACTATGGCGGCTGGGAATGGGGTTAGGGGAAGGGAATGAGGGGGTTGAGGAAAGAGGAAAGGGGGATATTGAGTCTCCGGCGCTCTCACTCACCGAACGAAACGCGGTGGTACGGATACTACTACTCTTAAGTCGATCTTCTATGAGAGGGTAGTACTTCCCCGGACGATCTGGGCCATTCATGCTGAAATCAGCGTGGATCTACTACCGTGTAAATAATGGTGTGCTGCTAAGAATCTTCTTCTGTACGATTGAATTTCCACTTCTACTGTGTAATACTCTCTCGCATAATCTAGGGGATACTTTGCTATAACCTCGATATCGATACGAAACCAACAACGTAATGAAAACTTTATAGGAATGGCATAGCTAAGTATAAAGTAATTGATCAGTAAGATTAAGCGCTCTTGTTGCGGTCAGTTTATTTATTTTGTAGGCGACCACACAGCTAAATACATCGTTTTTTTGCTCCCTAAAAATAACACTACTCGTAGTGGAGCTTGTATTGCCAGGACAGCTTTACATGACAGGCGACTTACTTACTAAGTATTAGGTTTATATAGGTAATTTGATATCACTACACCAAAAATTATTACCAACTGTTCCTTTAACAGATATAAAACGCAATATCTTGGGGCACTTCCTACGATTGGACGAGGTGCACGACGGGATGTGACGTCAAAGCTTGCTATCTGCCAAGCTGATTGCTCATAAACCCGTCGTCGGGTCTGATAACGCGACGAACTTTGAGAATAGACCCTCAAGATACGTATACTTATGTAAAGTGAAACGCCCTTATTACGGTGTTATTAGCTTTGCAAGATTACGTCATGTAGGTCGGGCAAAAATTTACGATAAAAATGAATAAAGGAGTAAGACCTTCTCTTTAATCTTTAAAAAAATCAGAAAAGTAGAATATTGTAAATTATTGATAATTTTTAAAAATGATAATAAATATCTGCTAGTAATTATAATATCTGGCTTGCTGTAAACTGATATTACACACTATATTTTCTTATATTGAGAGGGTGAACTTTAAATAAAGGCAAAGGTTTCTCTATGAAGAAGTTACTTGATGGTAAAAAATAACTGCCGCTTTTGGAACACCTTTAGGAGCATTTGAGTTGTTACTCCTAACAAAACACAGCACTATCTATGGCTATGTAGTCTTCTGTAGGGTGGTGGAGTTACTTTTAAAGTCAACCCGCAAATTGAGTAGAATTTTTCTACGCATGCTAATATTACTAGGTATGAATACAATAAGCCATCGAAGAAATTGTATTGCATTTGCAATTAATTTAGTAATAATTCCTCATTCAGTATAAGTCTCTATACCAAAAATACGCAAAATCTCAGAAGATATCCGAATATAATAAAGGCAACATAAATAAAATGAGTAGACAATAAGGTGCAATACCGGTGTCTATAACAAGTCTTATTTCAAAGAATCAGATGGCTATTCACTATTTCACAATGGTTGCGTGCTCTACCCCGTTCTTATTGTTTTAATTTTAGGCCACGTTCGTATAAGGATAACAGTATAATATCAACATAGTTTTTGCTACCCCATCTAATAACAACCTACGGCATATAGTCCGTATTCGTCATAGTTCGTATAAAGTATTAAAAATCTAGGTTTTCATGTTAAATATAGAAAGGTACGTTGTTTGATGCAAGTAGCTATTTTTCATTGAGATTTAACACAATTTTGGGTTGGTGTAATATTGGTGCAGCAAAACAGTTGTCACGAGTACATTATGTCATCATTATCCTTACTTATCATTAAGTGGGTCGTAGATATATTTGTTTGCTTGTTTACATAGTTATACATATTAGCCATCTAAGCTGTATAAAAAATGTGTGGCAGTGTCCTTGTCTCAGTTAATTGCCTGAGCTGGGACCCATATTACAATTATAAACGCATACAAATAAGTACTGCATTTGCAATACCTATTAGTAAAAAGTTTGCTTGTTTGAAATGTCACGGATGTGTTGTGAACTGATCCTCTTTTATATCATTATATCAGCCGAATAACGTCTCTTCTGGGGATGGAACTCCCCCAATTTTCGCCACCTTGGCCGGTCCTGGGCCGCGTTCATCCATCGGTTGCCCGCCCGCGAACTTTTACATAATATTTAAGTTTAATTGCTGAATTAGGGTAAGAAGAGACCATTACGAAGGAGAAAAACTGCAATATAGTATTAGTTGTTTTAAATGTGGCAGTCCTCAGTCAAAATGCATTACTCGTTTATAAGCACTTGAGTAGGTACGTACTCCGCTTGACAGTTTTCTAAATAACGATACCTACGTTGGCTGTGACTTAGCCACAAACAGTTCGTCTACGGGGAACGCTCCCTTCCTCGAACCACTAATTGCCAAAGGCCCAGGGATGGCGGACGGCGCATTTTAAATAACCCCGCAAACGTTTTTAACAACCACCTCATTGCATTTTAAAAGAAAGGATTATAATTTCTTTTACTCTTAAGCGGGCTCTTTTATTAATTCAGCTGAGTTGTTTAAAGATTTTTTCGTTGTTGTGAAACTCACTTTCTTCGGTAAAATGAAAATCGTTTTTTATTTTAAATATAGAATTTTGGGTAAAAGATTTGCGTATTACTGGAGTTGTTTATACTTTATAGAAATCTTTTTGATGTAAGCGATGTAGGCGTAGTGCTCATAACTTGGTTAGCTTACGAGTACCCTATACGCGATAGACATAATCCATGCCATTGTTATCTCTGCATCACCCTAAGGTTGACTAGCAGAAAATGCGTTAGGCATTAAGTCCGCCTGAACCATTAAAACCTGACCACTGCATATGCCTTTTGGCTTATAGTCATCATTCCAGTAACATAATGTATTTATTATAATACATAACAAACGAGTTATGGATGAACATATATTAGTCTTTATTATCAATACGTGACAAGCAACATGTATTAGCTACCTACTTACTGACTGAAAACTCAATGAATTATAATCAAAATAAAATCTGATTAACATACCTAATCAGTTTTTATTTACTAACTGTAAGCAACTTTATCGTGTGAACTCGGTAATTTCTAAGTGTACGAACAAGTTTTGTATTTAGAAGCTAGGAGATCCCATAGAAATAAATCATCTTCATAAAATGCTTGACATATTTGAATACGTGTACTTTACTCACATACTGCCTGTGATACGCGCTTTAATTAACAGATGGCGTTCTCAGTGAACTAAGCGTAGAAAATATATTTTTAGGTATACAAATGCATGTGTAGTTCTACCGCTGTGGGTACGCTGTGTGTAACGAGTTCCTTTCAGATTGTGACATATTCCTGTAATTTGCAAGTACTTTGTTTCTAAAGTCAAGGTAAGATGTTGAGTCGGGTCTTTGTGTCTATTAACTGTTGGTGCCGACCTGTTTGCAGTCTTCCGCGGCACATCCTCTTCTCTAGTATAGAATTAAAATAACAAAAACAATATTGGAATCGAGTATACTTACTGGGAATTGGAATCAGTTAGAGAGAGATCTTGATATATGACATATACATTGTAGACATTACATTATAGTAATCTACAATTTCATACATAGACTTAATTAGAAGTAACTGCCTTCTTTAGTCATAGTAGGTTAATACTATGCCTTCTCGTAGTGAGTTTGGTGTTTTTTCGTATGTTTTATTTATGTTTAAAGTTTACAGTGATCATTTATCATCAGGTGAACCGTTTATTCATAACGTAAATTATACAAAAAGACAGATATCTCGTAATACATTCCTATAAACATCACAACAAACGAAACGGGCGGTGTATCGGGCGCGGAGTTGCGTTGAACGAAGGTGTGCTTGGTTTTTGCGCACAAATGACGAAATAATGACAGACGTACGCGGGTTTACCACGTTCTCTCGCATGCTAATACCATACCATGAATATTTATAAACGCTATCCGACACTATAGAAAAAATCGATTGTGCCACAATACCAACATATTTTGTTTTGCAAAAAGAATATTAAATAAGATCGTATTGTTTTGATTGTGTTGTTGTGGATTATAAAGATTTGGTTGAATATTTCTAATTTGAACCAATTTTTTTACGATTGCATGGCTTACTGCTAGTTTCGTTGGAATATACACCTGTTTGGCCTTACTGTCACCTGATATGTCACTCATACGGACTGGTCTAATCAAATTCTTGTACAAAATTTAAAAGATGAAGAGACAATAAAACATTCTGTAACATGGCACTATAGCGATTTTCAGTTAGGACTACTAGCAAAGTGCACACAAGCAATCGTCGTAACAAACAGAATTTAGTTCAGGTAACCAAAATTATTCCCACTAGTCGGCAGAACGAAAACTAAAATACTTTTTAAGTATCCGGCACCGTTGCAGCCTTCCAACTTGATTTTAACTTACACGAGACCTTTATTTAGTCCTAACATCGACTAAATACAGAGAATGCGAGATTCATAATGTCCAGTAGCAGTAAAATTAGTAATTGCTTTATGAAGAGTAATTACGCTCGATCGTCAAAGCCAACTCAACCGAGGTAACAGGCTCAAAAAGATTACTGAACAGTAACTACTACATAAATAGAATAGAGTTCTTTTGAAAAAGTCTATGTTAACCTCAAATGTTCTGGATGTTAGTTTCTGACATACCACACGCAATATTTCATGTATGAAAACGAATTCTAAAAACAAAATAATAATTCTAACGCTAAACGCTTTGTGTACTAATAGATAGGATGTACCCTTTCTCTTGCAATATTAAATACATCCACCTAAAAGATTACGAAACTAGAATTACAGTAGTTAAAAATCTATGTTTATCTGCTGCTATTAGAATAGGGGAAAACGGGATCGTCAACGATTTAAATTTAAATTGCAGCGGCTCTATCTGACAAGTGTCACTCATGTCGCTAGCGTGATAGATCGATGATTGTATCGAGACATACAATACTGATACAATCCTTCATATTGCTTATCTGAGTTTACAGCGAAGAAAATTGGGAACTGAAACATTATTGGGTTCGATATTTACAGTATATATTTGAAGTATAATGCATGTCTACACTGTTGTTATGAAGTCCGTAAGTTGAGGTGAAGTAAATGATAATTTGCGTCATTTAATTGTAATAATTGGGATAAAATGTGATAACTTTGAATGAAAATAGGCAAAAAATATCTCTAAAGCTGAGTAGCTAAATGAAAATAAAAACTAAATTTTAAATGCACATAATTTGAACAGCAGGCCGCGAAATATCTAACAGACGGAAAATATTAAAGGGAACTTACCTACATTTTTAAAAAGAAGGTATCTTTATCCAACGAATAAATCGAAGGTGGGAGGGAGAAGTTACCCGGCGGAAGTAGAAATCTGTTGTTTTATTCATGAAAAAATAAAGAAGGGAAAAATGTGGTATGCCAAACGGCTTGTTTCTCAAACTAAGTTCAAGTTTGCTCTCAAACAAAAACCTAGACTTACCAATTTAAAATTAAAAGCAGGTAAACATCGAACACCGTACGAATAATCTTATAAGCAAATTTCTTGGTACTCTAACTTCTCAATAAGTAGAGAGTATTCCAATTAGTGTCTACTTCGTTTTAAAAGTAATGTCACGAAATTATTACTCAGTTAATGTATATACTATGGCGTAATAATTTCACGTTGCACATGAAAACGTGATTATTACCAATAATGTTCAAGTTCAACGCCTTTTACTATATTGTACTTTGAATAGGAACATACTATGAACAAATAAAAACATCATTAGGTATTTTATTTGGCGTTTAATAAATCATTTGAGAAGATAGAATTCTCTAAATAATAAAATGTAAATAAAAATTGTGATGTTTGTGATGATGCAACTGTCAATTACTTAATTATTCAGTGCCAATTCAAGTGAACATGTTCCCACTATCACATAATTATTAATATACTCAAAATCTATATCTATAGAAATCAGAAATTTCCAAATAAATTTATTTATTGTTTTATTACTAGAAGTCCGCCCTCGCTTCGCTTCGGTATAAAAAGTTTCATTCGGTCTCACAACAAACGCCTACGGAAAATATCATTGCAATAGTGTCGTGTTGCATCATTCAGATTTACAAAGGCGCTTATTGTATTAAAATTTTACATACATTACAAACATAACATATGACCTATGTTACCCGTCTTTTTTGTAGCTTTCTAAACGTGAAGGAATTTTAAATCAGTTACGTAGACCTTGAGTTTAATCGGAACAAACAAACAAAAATACTGAAAATCATATTTTTCCTTATAAAATATTAGTTGAGTATAATCCTATATTTTAATTTAAAAGAGGTTTACGTTACAACGTACAAAATATCTAACTATGTTCAAAACAAGTAAATTTGTTGACAAATCCTCACGCACGATATCCATTAAATAATGCAAATTTGTTGTAATCCCCACTCCGCGGCTCCCTGGCTCACAGTGAAATATTTAATTTTCATAAAGTATACATTAGAGAACTCGTGGGGGCAACGCTCTTGTTAACTGAACCGCACAAATGTTTAATAAAGTTATTTCGAACATACGATGCTAATTGAAAATGTTAGCTAATAACACAAAATTTTATTGCAAACTTTGCCTAGGAATGTTTTGTACTAACCACCGTGTTGGTCAAAGACAGAGCTGATCACTTTATTTTTATTAACTGACGACACGAAACGAATCAGCCGCAATGGTTGTCTCCCTCAAATATTTTGTTGATTGCCATCTATTTTTTTTATATTGGACCTGTCCTAATTTGTTAAAAAACCAGCTATAAATTGTTAAATGAGATCAGACCATCCACTCATTTGTTAGAACAGTTACAATGATAAGATTGTATAAAGAGACGGCTAATAAACTCAATACTTTGTTCAACTATCATGTGGATACAATCGGTGGCAGTTCGACGTGAACGACAGCAAATTTGCATATCACCAATATTATATCGTCACGCGAAAAACGTATCCCTTACGCCTGTGTACACATGAATGACATGTGATGCTGCCGACCTTCCCTGACGTCATCCATCATTCGACGTGGCGCCTGCACCTAGACTCGTGACAGCGCGGGTGGAAGAGCAGACACTGGAATAAAATTAAGCTATATTACTAACCGTCAAAGTATATTTTCGATTGGCATAATTCCGTGAAAGGTGGCTCTCCACCTCCCCGCGGGCGAGGGAGGTTCCCTGTCAAACGCTGGCGAAGAGTTTGACAGACGCGGGGCGCGGAGTATTTGACATGAAGGGGCTTGTTTGATACGGGGGTGAACTGACAGCGGGGAGGGAGGTGAATTCTGCCCGGTCATGAATAGGCAATGGGCTCGCTTTATTTATAAAGATTGTTAGCCCGAACACGGGCCCAGTGAACTTCTGTTGAAAAATAAACACGTCGTTACTAATGACAAGTATGGATACGTATGATACTTTTATTGGAAAACAGAAAAAGTGACCAAATTATCTTATTTGTTTGAAGTATAGTTTGTAATTCTTATTGGAAATTTAAATCTTACTAGATTAAGCTAGACTAGACATGTAGTGTACAAATAGTAGACAAATATTCGTAATTGCGTAAGTTTTCTATTAATGATATTGTATTAATTAATTTATGCCTATTCCAATACTACACAAAATTTTTAATACACCGCAACCAAAACTGTAAACTGCGGTGTTTACGATTTGGCGTCGACCTACTCAAGTTGCAATTTTATTCCACAAGCACGTAAGAGTTTATCAACGACAATTTAATTCAAGCAACCGCAACCCTCAAGCATCTTGTTAGGGGGAATAAAATCCATAAAAGACACGACGCAGAGGCAGCGTTGGGAACAAAATTTGATTATTCCGCGAGGTTGGCCTATCGCCAGCGTTTGACTATTTATCAAGAGCGCCGAGAGCTCGACGGTTTACAAGGATACTAATCATCGATACGGGATTTATATAGAGTAGCGAAACTGTGCCGAGTGAACGAATTTCGTTAAATTGTTCACCTGATTTAAAAAAGCAAATAAGGCCTTTTAATAAATACATACGTCATATTTTAATTACACCTTGGGTATAACTTGGTAGTTTAACATAATCCTAGTTCCTAAATCCACTTTTTGAGATATTTGACTTTTAATGTAGAGGTACATTGAAAGTCAAATATCTCAAAAAGTACTCAAATGTTTATGGCGTTATCTTTACCTATACCATGAAAACAAGTCCGTAAGATGTTAGATGTGTTTAAGCGAAGCACTGCGCTCATAAGGAGATATTCTTTGTGTTACAAGTGTAGTGTCACAACTGTAAGCTAAGTAACTATGTAAGATGCTTTTAATTTCCATGAGCGGCCATGATCAGTAAGTAGGTACTATATTTTGTGTTTAAATTTAGTTTCAGTGTAAGCACCAGGAGCGCTGTCTTTTTGCTTACGAATATTTTACGATGTATATCCGACAAATAAATGCACGTTAAATTATTACGACTTTGAGTTGCTGGCTTACCTGCTGATATTGCGACGTAATAAAAATAATATGTTTGCACTTATTGTGAATACGATGACCTAAACTTTATGCTTAATTTTCTTTTAAATTACACCTTTTAATAATATTAATTAATTAATTATCTATTACATAGGAATTCATTTCACCTAATTTGTACAGGGATAATTTTACAATACATTATTATTATCTAATGATTATAATGACATACGTTTGCAATAGTATGAAATTAAGACTCATTAAACACTGGTCATATTAATTAGGTGTACTTACTACTCGTAGTGTACTAATCATGACATTTTTTATAATAAGTGGGCTATTACACAAATTATGACACTTTAAGGAGTGGCTATTACTTAATGTGGTCATTTAATTGATCAATTACATGTGCCATTTAAATGAAATTCCATGGAGGTTCTAAATCGACAGTAATACGACGTTCATTATAATTAGACATTTTTGGAATTAGTATAGGTAATTGTATGTTCCATGGAAGCACCATCTCTCTTCCCATGGGTGTCGTAAGATTCGACAAATATAGTTACTTGCATCATCAAATATTTTAAATATCAATATTAATAAATAAATCCTGATTCCAAACATGTTTGGTGAACATATACTGTAATAATAATATAACATATCACATTTCAAGGGTCAAAATCATAAATTAAGGCAAAGAAATAATAACTCTAGTACTTAAATAATAATAAAATACTTTATGAATGATTAAGTAAAGTATTATTGAATCCAAAATATTAGTTGATTTTTTGATAATTATATTTACAGAAACAAGTATACAAATTATGCAACGTAACAATAACTAGATATATAAAGGGTCTAACATGATTTCCTACGGTGACAGCTTAGTTGTATGAGACAATTTAGTTTTCAGGGTAACTACTAGAGGCGCTGTTCATGTTACACGCTGTCATAGTTGTGAAATGCATACGTTAACTACTACAATTATTGGAGATCACCAGATAAGCAACAAATTCCTTGCGTTAATATAATATAAATTAACACAACGTTTGATTTTATAATCAAACTTTGTGTTATTTTTGAGTCTATATAGACTTAAAATTTCTTCAAAGCAACTTGATTTAACTAAATAAATTTTAACAAGCCAAAATACCAAAATGCAACATTATTAAAATAATAATAGCAGATAAATATTAAAGCATTAAAATGAACCCCTTGAGTTTAAATCTAGGGTTGCCGCCGCCTATGATTTATGGCTCGCGAGATTTCGCCTCGGGCTCGCGTTTCCTTTTGTCGACGTATCCGGCTTTGTGGCAGCCCTGGCTGTATAATAGACAGTCGATGATTCGATCCTGTAATGAATTCACGGTGCGTTCTCCTCTTTATATAGTTGTTTTAGCTTAATTAATATGCTTAATGGAGTTTAACGATTCAATTAGTGCTGAGATAGGACGTTTTATCTTTTAAAAATCGTAGGTCTGATGTAATGTTTAGGATCCTACATGGTAACCTCAGGGAACAGTTTTAAGATAAATTTAGTCTTTTTTGCAGTTTTAGAACTAATCTTGCACTATGTAACTTAAGTCTTAAGTCTTATTCAGCTGTAGAAAGGTAATCCTATCCTACTAATATAATTAGTGCGAAAGTCTGTGTGTGTGTTTGTTACCACTTAGTACTTAAACGGCTTAACCAATTTCGAGGTAAATTGGTATGTAGATAGATTCGGTGCAGGAGACGGACATAGGCTACTTTTATCCCGATCTGGTTCCCGAGGGTGACAAAACTCATTTTAGACGCGGGGAAAGCCGTGGGGCGCTACTAGTTGAACATAAATTCAAGATGCGTTATACTTCTGGCATTTCCTGTGTGTATGTATTATAGTTTTTGAAAATGTCCAACTTGATTGCTTTTATTGCAGTGACCAATATCAGTGTTAGATGTGACGAAGATTTGTGTGATGTTATTTGGAAGAAATATTTAGAAAATAGACCTGACATTCTTGTAATTTCTTTAAGCTTCACAAGCACTGACACATTTTTTTTCTATATGAAAATACCCTTCGTTTACAAGAAACTTCAGCTCATAATACTAACATCGTATTATGTACCGTCATCCCTCACGGCATCAATGTTGTGGGGTGGGTTTAATAAAACAAAAGACAACAGCATGTCGACAGTGTACCGCCCGATCTACCGTCTGTCAAATAATGATACTCATTTGTCAAACGCAATCGGCCTGTCTGTGATATTCTTTACTACGTGGACAAATACACTGGATGTAGTATTATAAAGTAAGTATTTTATTTACTGTTTTGTATGCAATAAAAATAACTTGAAAGATATAAGTATACTTTATTTTTCTGGTAGAAGTAGCAGATGTAGATCTAGTAGGAGTAGTGGGTATAATTTTGAAATTGGGCTATTGATTGATTTATTACCCTATAGACAATTGTAAAGAAATGTGATTTATAAATAATAATAATAATAATAATAATAAAACATTTATTTTCAGGTTGCATAGACCCATAGATAAATACCTTACAGACTAACATACATATTATACAATAACTAATTAACACGACTTATTTCGGCGTCATGTTACATGTAAAGGTGACCCATACATAATACTGTTGACGTCTTGTTGTTTTGGGAAATTATTCACAAATAGCGTTTTTTAATTTAATTAATATTTTTGTCACATTACATTTAATAGCAAAAAGGTGTAGATTTTCTAACATTAATTTATAATATAATATCTTAGTGACTTATACACTTTCCACCTAATTTTGATTTTATTGTATGTACTAAATTTGATGTTTTTTTAATAATAATATTAATAATGTAAATGTAAAATGATGCTTAAACTATTACACATAGTTGGTAATTAGAAAACATTACAGCTCTAACTATGTGACAGACTATTACAAATTACCATTCTTTCCTGACTGGACGATTTTAGGTTCTAGGTTTATAACAATTGTTTATTGCGTTTTGAACAACAATTCTCTACAATTCTTTGCGCCTGTTTACAAATCTGTATATTTTACATGAATGTATTATATCCGTAGATATAGCTACACAATATCTTATAAAGTCAAGAAATAACCGCCGGATAGCGGACTCCCGTCGATCCCATCATTTCTTTTATATTTTTTCATCAATGTCACACGTGACGCCCGAATGTCATTTTCATATGACGAAAAAAAATGTTTATTAAGACGACGGGCCACGATATTACAATTTTCCACTAGTGAAATATGGAAAGCGATATTTTACGAGAAAATAACAAGGTGCGTATGGCGAGATTAAAACCGAGAGGGTTTGGCCTTATTAATGTTTATGCAACACTGTGTGTAGCTGGTTTTATTAAAAACTAGATTTTTCTTGTTTATGAAAGACGACTGTGACTTATGTCAGGAATATATGGAACTATGTTTTTTTTCAGTGTGGCACTAGTATGTCATGTTTAAGGATAAGATAATAAATCGTGAGTAAAACTGGGTATAGTGAACGGTCACTGATTGATTACTCAAAGCATTTATTTATTCCCTTTAAGTCTTGACTACTTTCTTTGTCAGTGAGTGTATCTAGGTGAGTTTTATGTTAATTAAAAAAATAGCTAATAAAGCTTGTTAGCTTAGAGCTTAGAAATCCACTTTGGTTGACTCTGAGTTACTCTGGTTATCGCCACCTTTACTAGGATATCGGTATATACCTTGTTAATAACTATTTACTGAGTCACAACCGTGTGCTTACACTTACCTAAGTAATTTAAGTACATATATTAATATCTATTTTAAACATAGATTGTTATTGATCAATGGGTAGGTGGTGAGATTAGGTTAGGTACAACGTAAGCACTTATTTTCATTGTAATATTGTTTATTGTATGTTAAATAATTTGAAATACTATCGATATCGAGAGGTATTCAATTTGTTGATTTTTATCGCCGTTTTATCTACATATTATATTATTGATTAAAAACGAATCAATGCTTAATGTCCTATTAAAAAACTTTTCTTAGGTGAAGAATTTGTAATTGTACATATAAAATATAAGTGACATACTTCCGCACTACAACATTGTGCGTATTTTTGTTCATTATTGGCAACGTATTTAAAAATGTCCGTAGTAAATGATAAAATCCATTCATGCAGCAGTTTATACTGAGATATAGCATCAAGACATCCGTCATCTGCCTGCTTTTATACCAATTATTTAAATTACAATTCAGTGAAAGTTATTCAGTACTTTTTGTTTGTTAAATAATTATTTCAACTTCGTATGAACACCTCTTTAATGATTTATGTATGTAGGCTGTATTTAAATACCTACTTAGACTGTTACCTAGTGTGCGAATTTTTTGTTAAACAAAATCAACCCTATTCGAGTAGTATCAGCAATAGTCGCAGTTTGCATCGTTACAGTGCTTGAATGCTGCGCGGTATGACGCGGTGCGGTGCGGTGCGGCGCGGCATAGCGGCGACGAGCGTGGCAGATGTGCCACCGGTTGTGATTGTCTTGCCGCGATGATTGATGATCTTCTAGCGGCTGCTGTCTAGGGTTGTCATTGAACGGAATTTTAGAAATTTCAAATATAATGTTAAAATTTTAATTACTTATTTTATTATTATAGTTAATTATTTTATTTTTTATTAATGTATGAACTGCAGTTTAGGTATATGATGTAGGTACGTTTCATCTAGTCAATCTGTTCTTAATATATCAGTGCCTTTGAGATTTTCTATTGTATTTTGTAGTTTAAGTTATCTTTCCGATGTTCTGATCTCAACAGTGTCACATAAGGAAAACAAATATAAAACCCGTTATTTGATAAAATTATTTAATAGCGATATTAGTAAATTAGTTTATATTAAATAACTGTATTTTAATCTCTCCTAGCAACCGTAAGTTATTCAAATAGTAGGTATCGTATTGTTTTATACAATATTGACTAAAGCAGACGCAGTAGGTATATTTTAGACAAACAGCGTAATATGTGATACCAGCTTTCCGCGGCGCAGTTTTACTTGCGTATTTGCTTACTACTCTGCTCCTGTCACCAATAGCGTAATGTTACATAGCTTTTAAGCTTCCTCGAGAACTGAGCTAACATATGCAAAAAGATTTTTCAAATCCGACTGGTAGTTCTAGAGATTAGCTCGTGCAAACAAACAAACTCTTCCGTAACTTTGTTACAATAATTATAATTTTCATTAAGAAATGTATATGGGTTGCATAATTTTATCTCAACTACTTAAAACCTATTTTGGACACAAACAAAAACTCTGTGTTTACTTTACCGAGAGCAGGTAACAAAAGTACCTTTCAGATTACTTATCCCAACTTATCATAAGCATGTAAACAACAAACAAATTAGGGGCAAAATAAATCTAGTAAACAAAATAATTAGTGTATCTGTTTCTATTGTTATGTACCAAGATAACTGTGTAAACAAATCTAAGGCCCAGACACAAACAATATCGTTCGAAGGCAGATAATCCCCTTTATTAATAGTGATTGACAGCTCTTTCTATCTCTTTTTGTTCTATTATTGGAAACCCCGCCTTCTATTGTATTTTTGAAAATTTTATCTACCTGGATATGTAGATTTTGTGTCACTTCTATAATCATATGTGTGTTGTTTTTGTATCTTCTATGATACAATTTTATATAAAAAAATAGGAAATAATAGTAACTCAAATAAAAAAAATTAAGCAAAGTAACTTTACGTGTTTTACTACATTAAATGCTGATTTAATAATATATTTTGATTTTATAACAAATTTCACGTCATAATCATTATTATTAAATTATATTCATAAATTTCTAATTGTGAATAAAAATAATTTTCAACTAGAAATCAAAATGTGTGTAAGATAGAGAATTATTTCAATAAAAATAAAATGAACATTTGTCATGGGTGGCAGCCCTAGTTGTCTATTCAACTCACGTTTATTCAATATAAGCAAACTCAGGCATAGGCTACAGTAAAAGTACTTTGGCGAAATATTCTACATTTCTTAAACGCACAGTTGCGACGAACGTATCTAGATAATGTCTGGATTCGTCTGATTATTCAGAATAGTATATAGGTTGGTTGGTTTTCCATGTAGCGATACCTATTATTGGTTTGTGTTTATTTGGTATCAGAAATAAGTTGCAATAATTTGTAGACGGACATTTTTACCTACGTTTACCCACCTTTTTACATATGCTTGTAGACTTTTTTATCCTTATAAATAATAATGACTATTTATTAACTAAACAAATAATCATTTATTTTATATTGTTATTAATTCATCAGTAAAAAATATATTTAAGAAAATCGTATGACGCAAATATTATTACAATAATTAATTTGAGATGATTATTTTCTTTAGAAAATAGATTATTTTCCCGTAAGATCGTTGATTATTTTTTTTTATTAATGTAAGTAGATGCACCTAATGAGTAGTGACAAATATAATAGTTTGGCCTAAGTATACCTACTAGTAATGGCTAAAATTTTGGTGCTTAGTCTAATTTAGCTTTTTAATTACTCGTTACCTACTTGACTAATTTGCTATCGTAGTATATACCTACAAGTTATTGTTGCGGCTATGCTAATAACGTGTTGTAGGCGGTACATATATTATAAATCTTATTTTCAATGCTTTAAAGAAGTCTACAGTATCGGTAATTTCATTTTTTTATTTCTATATCATTTTCAATATCTATTATAAAAAATAACAGCAGGTCGTATCCGAATGATAATAATTTAGTATAATTTAGTAAAAATAATAATCTTATTGGCGTAATAAATGTACAATATTCGTTAAATACCTGACTCCGTGCTATGAGGTATACCAGTTACAGGAGCCCTCTTTTGTATCAAAGAAACATTACATTTATGCAAAATATATTTGACGTGATGTGACAGATGACGTGTGTTACATAAAGTCAAAAAAATTGCCTTGATCTTGAATGCTATCGAAGAAAAATATCTACATTTAAATGTTAAAAAACACATTGGCAATTTTTACACATTATTGTACACACATAATTATAACTCGTCTTTTGGGTGATATTATTAAGTATGAAGATTAGTCTATTCAAATTGTGTGTTGACTTCGACACCTTTGATAAGTTGTGCTGGGTCCAAATCTCCGAGGAAGACAATTAAATTACTTTAGGTTAAAATATTTTTAACATT
This sequence comes from Parascotia fuliginaria, assembly GCA_963082885.1. Lineage (NCBI taxonomy): Eukaryota > Metazoa > Arthropoda > Insecta > Lepidoptera > Erebidae > Parascotia > Parascotia fuliginaria. Next base: position 12,987,735 of record OY720181.1, on the reverse strand, counting down.
AGGTAGGTATTAGTTACTAATAGCCTATTCTGGATACATCATCTAGTTCTAATGGGTAACTTGATTTCCTACATTATTTAGTTAAATCTATCGGCTTTCAATGTCGTGTTAGTTAGTTAGTATTATTGTTTTCAATGTTTACCATGTTTTTCTATCGCGCTTCATATTTTCTCACTGAAAATGAAAAGCGCGACTCATTGCGCCATCTGTTCGTATTTTTAAAATTTAGAGTACACTTACGAATAGTAAAGCTACCTAAATAGACAATTAACCAAATTACATGTAGGTTATATGTAAGGATTATGATTTAATATACTTATAATGTCGTATACATCAGTATTATTTAATAAAATGTTAGTTCAGATAAAGTAAATATTTCAAACGTTTACGGCTACCAATCTGTAGGTTCAGTTCACAGCCCTCGTTGTTTACAAGTTCGTTTCAAAGCCTTCTTTGTAATAACCAAGTCGTACACTAGATGGCGCTTTCACAGATTTTCATAGTTTTTTGAATTATTACGGTATTTTACCTATTTAGCCGTACAATAAATTAATATCGTTACGTAGATTGCTGTAGCGTTTTTTGTTATGATGAACACAATGCAGATTTTGTGCAATTTGCTGGTGTTTTCTATATAAAACTTGATAACCTTTTTATTTGTTTCATAAAGTAAGCAAAATGACAATATTGTTAGAAATTAGGTAGATAACAACATCAAAACATAATAACATTAATTAATGATGTTAATAAATGTGCAGTTAGTAGCGTAGTTAGGGTGCACTAGGTGCTTAGACTTATTGCATTTAATTATTCATTAGATTAGTGATTACATCTAGTATAAAGTTTTGTGTTTCAGAAAATTTTATTTAGTCTTAGAACAACCAGTGAAAGAATATTCGTTTATTTTATTGAACATGATGATTTTTCAATTTTTATTTCAATAAGGACTGTATTATTGGTAATAATTGAAATAAGTAAATACAATGTGGAGTTTAGGATAAATTATTATTTATGTACTGGTAGAATCAAAGTAGAGAGGCCACCTGATAAATGTGGCGGGCAACCGATGGATTCTGTTTTAGACATGGGTCCAAAACAGTGGACATCTTTCGGCCGAAATAATGATGATTTATTAATATTATTATATATTCAAGAAATACGTTGATATTTTGCATTTGTTTTGTAGAACAGTACCGCTACAGTGGAAAAAAGAAGGATATTTACCCAATTAAACAATTTGTGGTATCTAGCACAAAGGTGTTTTTTTTTCCAAATGTGCCATAGAAATAGTTACATGATGGACTGCGATAAAAAGAAATTGATTTTGAATACAGAAATGAATGAAAAATAAGTGAAATATTATGAACATGTGGCATATTAGATATTTTCCCTAATGTTAGGTATAAGCAGTTATTATGTATAGTTCTCGAGTACATAATATTTATTTATAATATTGACGACACGTAGGTACCTATATAATATTGAAGTACAGATCAAAATTACAAATACATTGAAAGGAAATATGAATAATTTAAAAGATCCTAAATTAAAAACAATAGCGTCAAATATTGGCAATAACAACCCTAATCACTAATTACCTAATCGAAGGATTGAGCATTTAACTAGTTAGCTAATTACCTTAGCTTAAAGGACTTTCCAACTAGGTATAAAAATCAAAGACTGTTTGGAAAGTCATCATAATCATTTGAGCTTTCGCATTGAACGTTTCTGTATTAATTACATTCGAAAATGCCTGAATCTACATCCAGTCAGTGTTCGACTACAACCCCTTACAATGGGGTCAATAGTTCCAGTAATGGGAGTGATACTAAGTGGAACCAGGTCCAGTCCATTAGTCCTGACACTGTCCAGAATGAAACGGTAATTTGAATTTTATAAATTTCTTTTTCAGTTTCAGGATATAATAAAAGAAACACGTAACTTTTTGTTAACTTATTATGTATTTCGTTTTTCTAGATATCACACTTATATTGTGTACAACTGTAACTAATAAGATTTTTCTTCTGTTTACAGCCATTGGAATGGACGGAAATGCCTTTACAAACTGTCCCATTAGTACCTGTGAGCACCAGCAGCGCCATGGCCGTATGTCAAGTTCCTAGCGGTTTCAACAACATCAACGGATTGCAACAGAATATAGTCTACAATACGCCGAATTACATGAACATTCCTTATCAAAAGAACGCCATTCCTAACGGCTATAGCACTTTGAACGTTACCAGAGGAATTAACGGTCAAGTCGTTAACACACCCAATCTTATTCGCACCAAAATGGTCAAATCATTGGCGGATCCAATTGGGCGAATCAACCTACCGTCGCAAGATACGTATCACAGGCACCTACGTGCACTAGTAACAAAACCTCTGGAGGAGTGAAAAAACAGAAACGCATCAGAACTGCATTCACAAGCCAGCAAATGATGGAGCTTGAACAAGAGTACGCCAGAACTCGTTACTTGGACCGAGCGCGTCGAATTGAACTTGCAGGTGGCCTGCGTCTAAATGAAAGAACAATCAAAATATGGTTCCAAAATCGTCGCATGAAGGAAAAGAAGGACAGAGCTGAAAACCTAGAAGACTCTGAAGAAGCAAGCACTTCAGAGTTGTCTCCAGACGTGGGTAACATTCAAACACAGATGCTGATGCATGAGCAATATCCGAGTATTCCAAATGAATTATACAATCATGGAGGTGTTTACATCGAACAATTTCCAACATCGTCTACTTCTACTTCGATGCCTGTTGCAAATTTGTCTACAACAATGCCGCACATTCCAGTCTCGGTCCAGAATATGTACCAACCTCCTGAATATATTTCGGAGGATCAATTCCATGCTCACTATCAGCAGGTGCACCTTCAAGTGCAGCATTATCCTTCTTACCAGACTGAAGTACAGCAGTTGTCCCCAGAATCCGTGACCACAGTGAAAACCGAGGATGTCTCTTCAACAAGTGCACCAAGCGACATAATTGAAAAGAGTTGGGACTTATCCTGGATTAGAAGTATTCAGAACGAAGAAGAATATTAGTATTGTACTAGTTTTAGTATTTACCTTCTATTGTGAATATTGTAAATAAATTAATCATGCCCAGATCTAATACATATTTTCATTAAATTTCCCTTATTATCTATTCATTTGATGAGTATTCGGTAGAACTCTTTTAAGTGTACACTGCTTATAGTACTTAGTTCAAAAAAACATCTGTAAATTTTAGAAACATAATATTGAAGTTTTTGCTTACACCTAATTTCCTTATTTGCATAATAATCAGGTTACCTATTACTTAATCTGTAAGGATATTGTATATCATGATATTTGATAAGCACCAGTTTTCAAGTAGATATAAGGTGACTGTAATTCACTAAGTATTTTTTTTGTCTGCTAACGGCGAAACTTTAAAGTGTCATTTAAGTATTTTTATGTATCATCATAGTTTTAATATATCCAGTTGTTTCTGTTGAAGTATTACCCCTATTATATTGAGAACGTTATTCAACTACTAAGCTAAGTTTGTCTTTCAATGTCATATTATCTTTTCAGTAAAAATCGTAGCATGTTAGAAACTATCTACATACATGCTATAAGTTCTTACGGAACTATTGGTGCGTGAGACAAGCTTGCACTTCCTACATTGACTTTGTCAGACACTGAGAATAGTAATGATATGAAGAGAGTTTGTGACGGTATTTTAAAAGATTAGGCAAGCGAGCGGCTGCTAGTGACATCGTAGGTGACGTTAAGAATATAAGAAACATGGCGGCAAGCGTTTTTTGTTTTCTTGAGGTTTGTACAAAAGTGTGATATTATTATTTTATGTTTTACGAACGTATGTATGTATTATGTATGTATGTAAGTATGTATGTCTATTCTTTGGCACGTTCTACAGACTAAATGACTTGATGGATTTTAACGTATGAGATGTCATTAGATTCTTATTGTTTGTGGAAGTAACATAAGGCTTAATAAAATTTCAATGTAGGGTCAGCACGAAAAGATAATGGGTTTCTTTCTTTACACTTCGTTTTAGGCAAGCGGCCTTTTTGTTTTATAATAATATATATTGCTTGTTAAGTTAGGTTTTTACAGCGATCTCTTACTTTTATATAATAAAATTGGCATATACTATAAGTTTTAAATTAATAAATTTCGATTAGAAGTCAACTAACTAGGCTATTACGGTCGATTATCGAACACTGACAATAAAAGTAATACTCCAGTCAATAAAGAATTATAGAGTGCGTGAGCGAGTTACTTAGCATTTTTTTTAGAAACTTGTTTAGGATGATCAGGGAGTAAACATACTAAAAGTTCCCTCTCCTAGGAGGTGAGCTGGAGAGGGGGAAGGGGTTCAAAGTACCCAGTTTTCGGTACTAATATCTCAAAAACGGTGCGTCCTAGAGAAAAATGAATGTTTTTCTATCGAATGAAAGCTTATAAAATTTTCTACAACTTTTAGTTTCTGCACATTTTCCAATTTCCAATAGTTTTTGAGCTACACGCTCTCAAAAAATAGAAATAAACAACTAGGTACCTAATTCGAAGATAAGTAGGTGTAATATTTAGTACCTACTTAAAAAAACAAAAGAATGAACTAAGACGTAGGTGCTTGTAATAATTTTGTGGGTGAATATATTTCGCCCCTTTACTACTTTACCATATTAGGCAATAGCTTTTAATTATTTTTACTGCTTTCTATCTATTTTATCTTGTTTGCTAGAAGAATAAAATATGAAACATATGCTACTAAGTTTGTCATGTGTATAAATAAACAGAAATTACTATGAAACTACTGATTAACTATGAGCAGTGCGGTTCATTGCTTAAGAGAAGCAAAGCAGTGACCTTTTCAAACCATCATTATTACCTAAAATGATGATGTTCTCGAAAAACCATCTTCAAACTTCAAACTTCATCGTATAATTTTACAGGTTTTTAATAGAAAAGGCATAGAAGTACATAAATAGATATAGTCTAAGTTTTTTTTTAAATATGTATGTACTGTACATCAACTGTGGCTACACTACCATAATTTTTATCATTCCAACATTTCTATTTAAACTATGCCCACACAGAGCTAGTTACTTAGGTTTTTATTGATTTAATAAGTCAAGCAGACGCGTCTTTATTAGTAAAATGTTCGAACTTATCTAAATCGGATATAGAATCATTATAATATCTATCCATATGAGCTAGGTAAAATTGAATCATTTTTTGCAACTTTACCTAGTCTACAGTTTTATATGGTATGGTAATGTTACCATTTTTCTTGAACTAAAATTGTCAATTTACCACATGGAATGAAAAGTCACACTACTTGAAAGTTATAAAATACATACAAACATGGTAACTTTAAGGGTAAACTATTTTCGTTTAAGTTAGTTGATTTTCCGAGTTGTCAGTGTTCCAATCAAGAACAGTCTGCTCATCACATTCTTTGGGAATATAGTCTTTGGCATAAAGACCGCAAAATAATGTTCGATAGCTTACAAGTTACATCGGGATCAGTTTATTATAAGGATCTTGTGTCAACTGGGCAGTAGCGAAGAGTCACTTTTCCGAGGAGGGAAGCCGGTGGGACTAAAATATTTTGAGTTTCAGAAGGCTAGTTAGTCTTTGAGTAGACACGCAAGCAGTGATAGGTATAAGGTGGTCAGGACATATTTTAAAAGGGAAGCCGGCAGGAATCGTGTTATATGGACGCTTCGCCACTGCAATTAGGGCTAACTTCCGTGCGTTTAAGCGTTTCTGCCATACATATTAATGGAGTCAGATATAGCTCACATAGGTCCCTTAATATTTCTTGTCCGTGGTGCTCTCTTTTAATAGGTAAAATTCCTTTATTTCCAGATTAAATTTATCTCCCGCTTTGCAATGGAGGGAAGTGGACATTTTTATTCAACTCTTCCTTTTTACTTCTGATTAAATTCGTTGCGGGGTCCAAGACAGTAGGTTTAGCAGTCCCCGGGACTCCCGAGTGTCAAAGCTCGGTGTTTCGTATTGGTTATCACTGTTATTCCTGGTTAATAGGTTTGGTCACAGTGATGGGCATGTGGGCGGGATTGTCCCGATATACTATTTCACTGTTTGAAAACTATTTGTAATACCACAATATATCATAAAATCTACCAATACGTCAAAGTTTGCACCCACTGCAACAGATAAAAAAAAATCTATATTATGTAGTATATGTTATGCTAGGTAAAGTTGGTCAAGGAAAGTAAGGATGCCACAGTTGACCATAACAAAATGAGCCAACTCTGTGTGATGGTGAGTCAGTGAGTCTGATGGTAGGTACTAGTGGACTAGTGATAAACACCATTTGGCGACATAGCATGGTACGAATGGCTCGCGCTAAGTTGTCTTTGTTTACAACGTTTGTGTACAAATTTGATAAATTTGTCTTATGCCTGCCTATCAAAACTGAAAATCAATATAATTCACTGACTAATTGATACTCACCTTACTAATAAAGTAAAGAATAGTAATACCTCGTGGACTCAGGTTACTGAATCTAACTACATGGACACACCTACTGAAAAATGCTGTCCTCGTACAAAAGTCGCGCAGTGTTCTGAGCAAATAGTTAAAATTTTAGTTGACCTTAATAATGATTTATGAGAACAGACACGAAGAATGGTAATAAGGACTGATTTGATTTTGCCCTTGCGTAATTATTTTCGTCCACCTAAACCTATCAATACACAAAAAAGGTTAATGTTGGTTAATTACTTTAATTAGTTAGTTCAAGTCTTGAATAAATTATAAATATATCCCTGGTCTTTTAAAACTAAGAAGCAACAAAGATAACCTACGCGTAATAATACTTAGAAATTATCAGCACATATAATTAGAAATAGGACGTTTAAATTAGAATAGATGTATTTACTCGCACATTAAGTAATTTAACACTTAATTATCCACATTACGTACTATCGCTACCAAATTAGTTAATTGTATATGATTAGTAATATTGTAATTAAATAATGATTTTCCAATCATACCTATATATAAGACATAAACAGAGAAGAATGCTTAGTCGTTTGTACAGTGATGTCGATACTGACAGATAATAACATACATGTGTTTATAAATTTAAATGATTCTGTAATTATGCAAACTAAGAAGAACAATTTTGTTGTGAATACGGAATATTGTGTCAACACGGTAAGATTATTAGACCACACTAAATTTTGTTTTAATTAGTTTTTATAAAGAAAAATGGTAAAAGAAATCAATTAATGCGATTACCTATATATTTAAAGTGTTTATAAGTTTCAACGGATCTATCTAAAAAATATTGTTTTTAATTGCAACAGTATAAAACTGTATATACTGGATTTATTGACTTATCCTTTATTCTAATTATCCTAACCTACATTTGCATTCACGTTAACTGATCGATAAATGTGAGTGCAAATGTGGGTAAATTTAATTAATCATGATACTATTGTAATTTGATATTTACTTTGATTGCCTAGACTAGATAAATTTTTGTTAAGCTCGATCTCAGAGTTGTCCCAAATAAAAAACATGCAGCCTGTATTCCCTGTGCAAATTGTGAGATATATGTAAGCTAATATACTTTAATACTTTCATCAGATGGAGAATCTTCAAAGAACGAGTCCTACAAAAGTTAAAAGGTTCAGAAGCGCGTTTACAACTGACCAAGTGAATTATTTAGAATTGCAGTTTAAGAAGTTCCCCTATATTGGCAACGCACAACGCAAGGAAGTAGCCATAGCTTTGAAAATTCCAGAAAGAGCTGTAAAAATATGGTTTCAAAACCGAAGAATGAAAGAGAAGAAAGAAATCACAGGCAAGGAATTTGATGACGAACCAAGAAATCAAATGTCACAAGAAATTGCTAAAGAACAATTTAATAATTTTGGTAAACCATCAGCTAATGGCCAACGACTACACTCATTACCATTACTGATTGATAATAATAAGACGACTAGTGACTACATTGCGATACCTAATAATGTTTCTTGTAATTCGAAAGCAGGTTTACTCATTGCAGATACAGGCTTTAAAGCATTTGAAGCTGGAAAAGGAGATACCCCATTAACTTCATCACCTTATTTTGCCAAGCCACGGAATCCATCGACCATGCAGAACAAAAACAATACAGCAGATTTTGCTACCGATATGTATAAATATAAGTATAAATCTAACTGTAACCCAAACATAACACCTGTAGTAAAGGATCAAAATATGAAACCAATCATTGACCAAAAACCAAAGAAATCTAAACATATAGAGCAAATGATACCAGAAGATCTTTCAAGTCGTAAAGTAATTCTACCTCCAGCTGGTCAAGTCTCGAATATCATTCCTAATAATCCTGGATATATTCCTTTAGTGTCATCTGTATCACCTATTTATGCACAACCATATTACTCTACCAGTGGATTTATCTGGAACCCTGTAAACGTGGTGTCAACAACTCCTGCATCAATGCCACCTGTGATTCAAGAAACTGTTCCAAAAAAGTGCTGTACGTGTGATTGTCATGTGAAACCTCTAGTGCCTTATAATATTCAGCAGCAGCCTAGCCCTCAGTATGTATTTACTGCTGTACAGCTGCCTAATCCTTGCGCTACGAAGTATTAAGTGATGCAAGTTTTACAAAGCAAGTGTTAACAAAATAAAGATGCAAGTTGTACAAAGCTATACCGTGTAAATACTTTTAGTTTTGTAAAAAATAAATTACAAGTGACAACCTAAGATCTGTATAGATGAAATTGTATTATTAATATTACAGGTTGTACTGTTACAAAAGTTACGTGTAAATCAAATGCCTGGTCTCTAGTCTCTAGATAATGTTTTTTTAGATTCTGACAATCTATAGATATAGAAGCATTTTATTGTTGAAAGAATTTTAGAATATGTATTAAATTAAGTTTATTTAATTGTATAGCATATGTCTTTAAAATAAAATAAAAAAGTATTGACATGGTTTTATTTATTTCAGACATTTTATTTGAGAGACGAAATACAATAATTATCTTCTACTTAAACAATTATATACCTATTAACATTATTAAAGTAAAATAAGTAAAATTTAATGAAAACAAAGATTTTAACATAGATTCAAGATGTAGAACACAGTAAAGAACAAAGACCGGAATAACAAAAATGACGATCTGTAGATTTATAATTATTTTAGTAATAACCAATATTCTATATTTACAATAAGTCCAAATGTATTTAGTAGTAGTATTTAAAGAATAAGTTAGTAACAAGTGCTTATAAATAAATAATTTTGTTAAGGTTTAAGTAATGAACAAACACTATACACACACATTTATTTTATTATGTTCTTGTACAAAATTATATCTATTATCTTAGATCTAAAAATTAAGACTAAATTATTTAAACTGATTGAATTTCAACATGCATATAAATATTAATTGCTAAATATAAAGTCAAGTTTTAAGAAATAATTTATATTTACACCTATAAAATATAGGCATACAATAGTTTTATAATTAATCTGTGAAATAAATAGGAAAATATATTATTATCTATATCTTAACTTCTACAACATTATCTAAATAGGAGAGTAATAAGAACTATCATTGGATGTCCAATAGGGATTTATTTCACTGCCGTAATGACTATGAAAAGTGCTTGTAGAATCTACACACGGATAATTAATATCTACGGGATAGTATTGTGTAGGATAAACATTATTATCGTTATAAAATGTAGAAACGTTAGGTGTCTGCATATACATGTTTTGTTGCACATCGTAATAAGTTGGTAATTGATAAGAGTAATCTGTATTACAATGAAAATATTGATTAGAGTACTGAGTAGCTTGTTCAGGCTTTGTTTGTAGAGGAGATGCAGATACAGACGGTGTTTCATTACCAAAAGATTCGCTTGAAGAATCGCAACTGGACTCTGACGACTCTTTCTTCTCTTTCATTCTTCTGTTCTGAAACCAAACTTTAATGCACTTCTCGCCGATGTTCAAAGATTTAGCTAACTCACATCTTTTTTCCGAGTCGATGTATTTATAACGGGAATATGTTCGTTCTAAAGTGCGTATATGTTCCGTTGAGAAGGCAGTACGCACCCGTTTTGGTTTCTTCTTAATTGTTCTTTTTATATCTGAAAGGAAAGTATTGAGTCGTTATTATATTAAATTGCTTACTTAAACAAATTTTGAAGAATAACAAACTTCTGTCATTATATGTATCCTATCCTATCCTATCATCAAAATAAATGATGTCTACTGCTGGATATAGGCCTTCCCAAAGCATCGTCTCTTGGACATCTCCAGTTCTTATTATGAACGGTCTCTCAGTACAAAGTAGTAATAGAATATCACTATTTTTATTGCTAGAAGCTGAATAAAAATTAAGTGTAAGTATTTTCATCTTTAAATTAAGCTTTGTTTTATTCACTGGTTTAGTTTTCCCTGCTTTGTTACTTTAGAGAGAATTTTTTAATTTTTTTTATTACTACTACTATTCCTTTCATCTTTATTGAACCTTGAACATCATTTTTATAAGCTATAGTACGCTACAACAAACATTAACATAAGTACTTATGTTAATGTTAGTTATTATTTAAAGAAATTTTAAAATAGTTAAGATATAAATATTTGCTACCTACAACGTATGCGTTTGCGCCACATTAAAAAACTAGCATAGCCACAAATTGCCAACACATTTCATTTCAATAGCAAAATAAGTTTACAATTGACTTGTGCAAAAATTAAGGATGCGCCTTTACAGTTATATTCATAATATTTTATTTGAAGAAACAATATTTAGCACTTAAGACTAAGAACCTTTTTGATTACACAACATTATAAAAGATTAAACAGTTCTTGTGTTGCAATGTAGAATATCTATCACAAACAATTCAATCAGCCAAAATCACTACTGTTGAATGCTATAGATATATAGATATATAGATATATAAATACAAGGGAGTAAGCATGTGTCACGAGGTACTTTACAAACATCCAAATAATAGAAACAGACCACCCTCATATCCTTAAAATACTTATTTATGAATCACATACGCACCCACGAGACTGGACGAAATATTAATAGTGACACGTTCGCTAAAATCACAAATGCTCTAGGTAATCATTTAACTGTAGTTAAAAATGTACTTTTGCTCACCTTTTGTTTTCTGTTGTAGTTTTTCAGGCCATACCGTAGTAAATGGTCGATTTTCCCAACTGTTTTCCTAAAAAAAATATCCGTTAAATTTAAAGACGGTTGCTAGTTTTGCTAGTTTTATATCACGAACTACATAACATACACAGTGAAATACTAACTACACAACGACAAAGTTATCATTAAAAATATTGACGATCTAATACATTATAATAATTTACCACAAATTGGCATGGACCGTATGCTTTTCAGAATATGATAAACAAGCGTGGACCACTTAAAAAAAAGAATTTACTCAAATTTGCGTAATAAAAACAATAAATTTACCTCATTCTTTATACTTAAAGGAGTTAATGCCGTTAATAACATGTTTTGTAACATATCGATGGATAATTACACTCTTATTTAAAGTCACTGGTCTCAGCAAGCGAACACTTCAAACTATATGAGGTTAATGCTAGTGAGGAAGGTTAGAATTGTTTTGCAACTACCTTAAATTTATTTGTTTTTAAATTTTATACGCAGCGTGAATAGCCACGTTAGTTGAATGATAAGTTTGATTTTTTTAGAGATGCTTTGCTTTATTCATACAAGAAACAAAAAATAGATTATTACTTTTAAATGGTCGAGTTACCTACTTTCTCTAAAGTTCTATATTAATCGCCCTCGTCGAAATGTTAGCATATAGGTAGGTATTTGAATATCTATAACAATCGTGTAGGTATGTAATATTATAAAGATTATTAATGACTAGCGTTGCCTAATTAACTAATTATGTATCTGATACATAATTCTGCTATGAAATTCATCAATTGAAATATTTGTTACAATCTGATAACTTTTCTTGGGTCATTCTTTAGTATATACCTACTTTTTAATAATTTTTATTAATAACAAGCTCAGATATTGGTTATACTGGTACTAGCTACAAGTATCAAAAATGTAAATAATAAGACGATAGAGGATATCTCATAAGTGTTATGTTTATACAATTATGTTCTACGGAACACTAATAATAAAAATATAAGATTTGATTTTACACATTTGATATTAATTTCGATGCGACCTTTCCTTATAGCAAATTTCTTATCAACTTTCTGTTTAATTTCCGTCTTTCGTTAAATTGAGTTGCGAACTTAAAAAGTCCACTTTTTGGAAATATAACTATTTTTATGTACTAATTTTCTCCTAATTTTATTAAAATAACTTGGATTCACTTGGTTTTAAAAAATCAGTGGCTAACTACTAGAGACGTATTTTAAATACGTGTAGATAAACAGGCTGCAGTTAAACTTTATGTGACTTGCTTTCTAAGTCAGCTAACTTAACAATTTCCATAGTAGGTATGTACGTTTATATGTAGTATCAGCAATGTTCCAGGTACAACAAATGTCTACCAGCTCCTCTAATACTGTAACTAATAAGCTAATCGGACGCTTGTTTGCCACTTTAGTGATGAGTTGTGACATGATGATGACATTGTGAACAGCGTAAATCTTTTAAGATTGTTTATTACAAAAGGTGAATAGCTACGTCATTTTAGATAAATTATTCTGAGTATTAACATAATTTTATTAGAATTCATACAGCGACATTGTTTTATTAGCTACGTTGTTATTTACATATAAGCAGATACATATAAATATTGCAATTTTACATGTAAGATTTGCTAATAGGAATAAAAAATTAAGAATTTTAGATTTAAAGTTTTTTTATTTAAATAAAATAAATAACAATACAATCTAGTTTAATAAGTACATTATACTACAATGAAAGCATAGTTTGTAAATCAAACAGTCTTTGTAGCGACTCGTTTGGCTTAGAAGGTTGCCAACCCGTAGAATTTTCTTCATCGGTATTATCAGAAGCGCTTGCGGGAGAAATAGGTTCGTATACGGGACTGCTATCACTTTCTGACATGTCCTCGACGTTATATGGTCTGTTAGTTAAGAAATCATCTATAATGCCAAACAAGTCCCTGGTTACACTTTCATCTAACGTAACATAACCAAATTGATCAGTTTTTTCATTTATTTTAGATTCTACGTAGTCCAGTTTTTCATTATTCAGTGAACTTCTTTTTTCTAATGGTGCACTATCCACATATTCTTCACTTTGCTCCTGTACTTTCTTATCCTTCAATCGGCGATTTTGAAACCAAATTTTGACGGCTTTGTCACTGAGTTGCAATTGGTTTACTATTATTTTTCTATCATCCCGTGTAATGTATTGTTTCTTTTTAAATATTTCTTCTAATGTTTCTACTTGTTTTCTAGTAAAGATAGTACGTTTGCGCTTACGTTTCACTATAGCTTTAAAGTTACCCGTTCTTGTTGATTCAACTGAAATAATACATAAAGTCATATTTATAAATGGTACTTAGGAGAATGTAAGTGAAGTAGAACTGGCTGTAATAAAATGTATGGATACTTACAAGTAATAATTGCTCGATGGTTCTTAGCTATGTTTTTATTGTTTCCACATGGCTTCGGAAGATGAACTGGATGTGATACTAACTCAGATGTCAGTGGAGCATACTGAAACAGATAATATTAAGTAAATAAAAATAAAAACTATAAGGTTACAAATAACGAAAAGCAAAACCGGTTAAAAAAAAGTAAAAATACCTGAGTTAAATTATGTTGAACGAAATAATCATTATCAAAATGATTAGGTTCGACATAAAAGTTTTGATCAACCGATCCCGCCTCCTGTGTAGATTGCCCTGGTAGCCATACAATATGAGTTGGGCTGTATTCATTTTCAGAGGTTCCCGTTGTAGGAGAATCCTGTAAGAAAATGCAATGTTAATTTCTTTTGTTTAGATTTTCAAACTATTATAAATTTAGTGTGAAAATGTATGTACTTGATAGTGCGTTGATTCTGGGTCTTGGTCATAGAACCAATTTTCAGTGTACAGATCCATAGCGTTCTTACGGTCAAAATCAGTATTATGGCACGAAAACATGATTGATTTGTGAACTGGGATCGAGTGATGTCACCTGGACTATCCATATCCCTTTTATACGTGATCCTTGAATAATTACTAATTAGTTACCCCTTCTACAAGTGTTTCTTCTATTGTCATTAGTAAGCACTAATCCTTTAATTACCTTAATTAGTGTTTAAAATAACACCTTCACATATTTTATGTTGCATTTGGGGTAAACAATTTTGTTTTAGCTTTAAAACCTTTGTAAACAATACCCATAAGTATGAAAATTTATAAAGAATAAGATTGATTTTCGCGGACCTAAAAACAACTCCTATATCTATATTAGTACTACTACTGTCTGTCTATCTGTCTCTTAAGCTTTCACGCCTAAACCGGCTTTGATGAAATTTGGTATAGAGATAAAATAGACCTTAGGAAACAACATAGGCTATATTTTAGCGAAAAAATAGTTCAAATGGAAGATGAAAGTTGGTATGGAAAATGCGATATAACCGACATTCACGCGGGCGGAGCTGCGGGCAACAGCTAGTTAATTATAAATGTTAAATGTTTGTAATTTTGTAACATAACTCTTTTTTAAGATTACGATAGTAGATCCTTCATTCTGTTCAACCAAAAAAGGATCCATTCTCATATAGATATTGATGTATAAAGTAGTAGCATTCGTACTTGTGTGTTTTGTTTATTTCGTGGGTAAGAGGGACCGCAGTACCCTCTCGACCTCGTTACATTTACCTGCACCTCTGTCATTACCTTTACCCTTATTGCTAGAACACTCTCTAAGCTTTCCATAATCAATCTTAAGGAAATTAGCAACCAAATTCCGATGAAGGCTACCAAGACCATAAAACCACTTATTACTTTAACGTAATATAGGCTTTTTAATTTTTCTGCAAATGTATGCTAGGCAACCAATTTTTAGATTTGACTTAAAACCTAATCTTGTTTTTTTCAGCTTTAGCGTACAATTTTATACGTTTATATTACTTTCAGCTTGATACCTTCACGGGTTTTTAGGAAAAGGAGAAAACTAAGTCTTAGTAAAATATTAATAACAAGACTTGGCTGACGTGCCTGCGTGTTCCTAACGCATAATGTTGCTTTCGAGAAGAAAATTTAAACTTTAATATAAAAAAATATCATAAACTTATAATTTTTGTCATAACAGTGTAGGTTAATTAATATGTAATAGGTTAACCATTGTGAAGCTTGTTAAAATATGCATATAATATAAATTTGCCATTTTATTTTTTCTATTGCAAATTCAGTATGACTATAGGTTTCGAAAGCACCCATTATTATAGTACCTACTTTGTATTCCTGTTACAAGTACAGTACGTTTTGTCTCATCAATGTAGAAAGGTTGAATAAAAATCCTTCTTGCTAAATTAACATAATAATAATAATAATAATAATATTCTTTATTGTACACACCATATATCAGATACAAGTTAAGAATACAACATAAATATAAGTAGGTACAATGGGCGGTCTTATCGCTTGGAGCGATCTCTTCCAGACAACCTTTGGATGGATTTGGTGATTGGAAAAGCAGCAGTTGATGGTGCAATATAAATACAATATTGATAGATATTCATAATATAATACATAAAAATATACACAATAAATAATATACTTAAATGTATACAATATTTATATACTGGGTGGCGCAAAAGTACTGGCACTAAAGAAAATACTTTTTTTTTTTATATATGACATTTTCTGTCATTCTGTTGTTGAAAATTGTGTAGAGAACAAATGTAAAATACACTGAAAATAAACATGGACCGTTTTACTCCCCAAGAACGTGGAATAATTGTGTCAATGTTCTTACGGAATAATTCATCAGTGATAAGAACACAACGTGAATTTCGTCGACGATTTCCCCACCGTCCGGCACCGATTGGTCGCACAATTCGACGCTTTGCCACACGCCTTGAAGCAACTGGCTCAACATTGGATAGACCTAAGTCTGGGAGACCAAGAACAGGCCGTTCAGCTGAAAATATCGATGCTGTGCGCGAAGATGTGGAAGAGTGTCCAGAAACATCAACGAGGCGACGTGCCACGCAATTGGGCATTTCCAGACGGACCCTGCAGCGTATTTTGGTGAAAGACTTAAAGATGTTCCCGTATAAAACTCAAATGACTCATCAGCTGCTGCCTGCTGATCACCGAGCTCGTCTAGATTACTGCCAGCGCGTCATAAACCTCAACCTTGAAGAGGATGATTTTCCTTCAAAATTGGTTATGAGTGACGAAGCGCATTTCCATCTCTCAGGGCATGTCAATAAGCAGAATACTCGATTCTGGGGCACTGATAATCCGCGCATTATTCAAGAAACACCTCTACACCCACTAAAAGTTACTGTATGGTGTGGCATCTGTGTTGACAGAGTGATCGGACCCTATTTTTTCGAAGACGCTGGAGGCAATGCGATTACTGTCACTGGAGAACGCTACAGAACCATGTTACGTGAGTTTTTGATACCCAGTTTGGACGAATTGGGGCTGGAGCACATCTGGTTTCAACAAGACGGCGCTACGGCACACACAGCGCGCGACACTATGGACTTAGTGAGGGACGCTTTTCCAGGCCGAGTTATCTCTCGTTTTGGCGATTTGCCTTGGCCTGCAAGATCACCCGATCTGACCAGTCCAGACTTCTTTCTTTGGGGTTTTTTGAAATCTCGGGTGTATGTGAACAAGCCACAGACTCTCGCAGCTCTAAAAGAAAACATTCGTCAAGAAATAACGAACATATCGCAGGAAGTGTTACGGCAAGTTATGCAAAATGTCATAAATAGGGCTCAAATGTGTATCAACTCTGGAGGTCACCATTTAAAAGACATCATCTTTAAATCCTAATGGTACGAAATTTAATGGCACAAATATACATTTAAAAAAATCTAAATCTAGTTTTCTAATTTAGAAAAAATGTTATAGCTGAACCAAATAGGGTCTTTACTTTTGCGCCACCCGTTACAATACATACAATAACATATATATAAATAAATATGTTTAAATATACTCCTAAAATAAATAGTCGGTAATAAAACTAATAAATACATTAACTACAGTTACAATCATTATAGTGACAAATAATATGATTTTATCATAGATTTAAAAATAAAAAGTAATAAACAGACAAGACTGATAAAAATAGTAATGAACTGACTGAAGACTGATATTATAAATGATAAAGTTCTGTTTTGACTACATCTGTGGTTCGGTGACACCTACGGTGTACTACACAGGGCTCTCGTGTTCAAACCCCGGGTCAGGTAAAGTGGTATTGGATTTCTGTCGAGAAATTGTCAGTATTAGCCCAGAGAGTGTCAGGTAAATGGCAACAGGCTTGGCCCATGTTACCTGAGACCCAATAAAACTGCCTGCCCTGAGAAAATAAAGCGCGAAGCTTTGTATGTTATGTAATGTCAAGATAAAAATAAAATAATAATTAATTATTGCAAAGTTAAAACGATCAAAAGCAATAAAAATATTCAATAAATTTATTAGATAATATAAAATTACATCTGATTGTATATTGTACAAATTGCAAATATTAATACATTATAATAATAATTTAATTAATGTACATTTAACAATATTTGTTCAATAAGAATTTCACCATAGTAAATTACAGAAAATATTCATACATAATCATAATACCTTAATAATATTAGGATTAATTAACAAAATATAAAAAAGACAATAAACAGAAAAAAATAATAATTACAAAATTTTATTCGATGTCTATTATAAAGATATGTATGACGAAAACTTGTTTGTAGAAGTAGACGAATGCTGAGCTGTTGGATCAGATGGCGGCAGATACGAAAAGTAAGGATCTTGAGGCAACCCTAAGTTAGAACCCCTTGAGTGAAGACTAGTATCTTCATAAGTAGGTATTGTCCCAGAAGGCATAGAAGCACCGAAGCCGTAATTATCAGTTGTTGTTGGCGGCATCACTATAGTATTAGGTAATGTGTTGTAATAAGATGCACTAGAACCGAACCTTACTAAGTCTTCGTTTAATTTTAAATTGGTTCCATTGGGCACGTAGCTATCAGATGCTAACGAAGGCAGAGTGTTAGAGTTCGGTGGTAGTGACTCATCGTTGGCGTATCGATAAACCTCGGATATCGGTGAGTAAGCAGGTCGGTTTGTCGCTGTTGTGTAGTACGACGAATACGATAAGTTTGGTGTATACGATGGAAGCTCTATTGTGGTTTGTGGACCCTTTATCACTGACTTCAATGGACTGATTGAGGAGTACTCCGGCGGTCTTGAGAAGCTTTCGTTCGACGTTAGGTACAGTTTATGATGAGACGCATGGCTGTCACTAAGGAGGCGTCTGTGTCTATCGTGTCCACTGCAGCTTCTTCCATGACTCATTTTATGATCTTGACTAGGCGACATCTCCTTAGAACTCGATGGACTGTTATCATCCACTGAAGAGGATGGCTTGTTATGCTTGTTGTCTTTCTTATATTTCATTCTTCTGTTCTGGAACCATATTTTGATCTGTCGCTCCGATAATTGTAAGTAGTTTGCTAGTTCAATGCGTCGTGGACGGCAAAGGTACCGGTTTTGATGAAACTCATTTTCTAATTCAACGAGTTGGGAGCTGGTGTAGGCTGTTCTTGCTCGCTTTGTAAAAGCTTTTTGATAAGATGAGTCTGAAGACATATCTGAAAAATAAAGAGATTTATTATAAGAATCAGCATAATAACCATTAAGTATTTCTAATTTATTTAATTAGGTATTTAATTTGCTTTACAAAGAAAGTTCTAGGTAAATATAGGCCAAAATCTATATTCTATACTAATATTATAAAGAGAAAAGTTTTGATTTTTTTTATGTTTGTTTGTTTGCAACGATTTAACTAAAAATTATTTTACCTTAAAAATATTAATAAATTCGACGCGCAACATAGGCTATGTTTTACTATGTTTAACAAGTTATTTCAGTTATTTTCAGAATTTCGATATTTTAAGCGCCTTCGTAAATCTGAATGATGCTATACCACACTATTGCTATTATGTTTTCCGTAGAAGATGGTTGTGAGATCGAATGAAACTTTTCATGTCAAAGCGACGCGAGAGCGGACATCTAGTAATAATAATAAACAGATCAGAGAATCTTCCCTTATTTTATTCTCTGTCATGCTTTGCAATGGTTTAATTGTAGTTTCTTGCTGTTACTACAGTGTTCTAAGAAAACAATCATGTTATTGTAGACGCACATATCAATAGAAAAGTCGTAACAACTATTGCCTGAATATGAAAAAGAAATCACTTGTTGATATTGACTTACCGGTAGCTGATATAGTTGACGACGTTCTCATAGGAGTGCTAGACACCGACTTGTTAGTCCAGGCAGAATTCTGGAATAATGTAAATAAAAATAAATCAATACGTGTTGCGTTGCCTAGGTGTAATAATACAATAAGGTGAGTTCGACCTATTTGTTAATTGTTTCTATCTATAAGAAAATTAAAATGTCGTTAAGAATCCGGTTGTTCTGCGGTAAATCACACTCGTCATACTATTTGGACGTGTGCCAATTCATAGTATCTGCCTTCTTGTCTAATAAATAAAGCATAATTTGCTGTGGCACTTACCTGGCCGGGAAAACTAGAATCGTGCATGTCATTGATTTCTCTTGCAGGGTCTTTTACAACATCGCTGCTTAGACCACTTCGGCCATGATACCGAACAAGTTCATTAGCGGAGTAACTTCTTGGGTAAATAACTTGATTGCTAACTTGCGTTGTGGTTGAGCTAAACATGTTGTCACTCTTGTCGATGCAATCTTCTGTCATCACTTCCTCTGTTCCTGATCCGTAATTATTGGAGTTATTGCTGATATTTTCATAGTTTGGCATCTCATACTCATAACGGGCTTCTAACCCTTCTTGAATGCTAGCCGGATTGTATGCTTGATGTAACCCAAGAATATCGTGTATGCTGAATCCCGTTGAGTCTCTAGAATTGTAATCTTGTACAAAAGAATTAGGTATTGATGATAAAACCTCAGGCTTACAATCGGAGAATACGTTATCATTAACATTGTAGCTTACTCCATCCGATAATATATCCTCTACACCATGTGATGTCATTCCACTCGATTTGCAATCATTCTTGTGGCATACTTCGTTTGGGTCATATGTTGAAATATTTGGGTTCGAGAACTCCGACGACGAACTGTCCCTCGAGTCATCATTATCTGAATGAAGGCTCGGTGGTGACGGGGTAGGTGTTGACATGTTTACACTAAGTAGATAATCACTAATTATATGTACTTTTTTTCGAAACTCTGAATACCGTTATTGTAAGCACATAAAATTCTTCAATCACTAAAAACCTATGCGACTGCACAGAATGAGACTTGTTTACAAAATGCTTTTTCGTCACCTGAATGTCGTTAATTTGGTAATGACTTTATTTCTTTGTGTGCATAGTTTTTAAGGGCTAGTGCGTCTGTGTGCAGCCGATAAGACACATACCGGACCTCCGATAGTGCATACAATAGATAATAGTTTAAAATCTGTTTCGGTAGCTAAAACGCCTGTCACAACTATTTATCCTAAGTAGTTGTCGTTGTTATTTTGTACTCATATGTTTTATCTAACATGTACTACAGGTACCTACACTTTGTTTAAGAGATAGCCTTAAATTACTTGTGATTGCCCTTTAACCTACAAGTAACTTAACATTGTATCTATTAAGGTACCACTTGATGAACAGTCTTTGAGATGCCACAGCATTTAAAATATTCTTTTTAACGAAAATATATTTATAACATTTTAATTTAAAAGTAATAATTATGCTTGACAATGAATATCTACTACATTCAAATATGTGACCTTATCTTTGGGAAATTTTACCTACGTCATTGTCATTTAGTTGAACTCTTCTAGTGGTAGTTTCAATAGATAAATTAAAACCACAAGCTCATAAGTAGGTAATGTAGGTCTCTGCCTACATATACTGATACTAAACTCATTAAGATAGGATGCCAATTCCACACACCTAAGTCAAAGTTACATAAATCTTGAAGAATGTTTGTTTCTAAAGTGTGAATACCGGTAAAAGTATAGATTTCGCTAATCCAATAAGTGTTTTGAAAATTAAAATGGATTATAATGGTCACAACAATTACCATAACGTGCTAAGTAATATAGTTGAAGACGTTTCTCGTTGAGACAATCAGAAACCTATTGAGTTTGTATCAGATACTTAATGCTTAATGGCACGTGCTAAACACAAGTAATATTTACATAAACAGTAGAAGGTGCAGTCACGTTTTAATGATACGAGTAATTTAAACCAAATAAAACATGTATAGGGAGTATATCATATATATTTTATAATATATCGTATATACTTGTACCTATAATTAATTATTATACAAGTACATACACCCCATACATTTTTTGTTTGGTTTAAAATACAATAATAATATAATATTTTACCACATTCACACAACGCCATCTAGCCCCAAATTAAGCAATTATATTTGCTTGTGTTATGGGTACTAAACTACTGATATACTACTTATATACATTTTTTTTTGTAAATACATACATATTATAGATAAATTACACCCAGACACAGAACAAACATTCATGCTCATCGCACAAAGATTTGTCCTGGGTGGGAATCAAACCCACGACCTCCGGCTTAGCAGTCAGGGTCACTAACCACTAGACCAACAGGCCAGTCGTAACAGACGTGATGGCTTAATGCCAAGTGACTGATTTAAAATAATTTTCAAAGATCTTTATTAACAAAAGTATCATCATAATAATAGAATAGAATACAATATTCTTTATTGCAAAACAAATAACAGGAAAGCGCAACATTATGTTGATGCAATGGGTGGTCTTATCGCTAAAAGCGATCTCTTTCAGACAACCTATATCTATTAATCTTCTATCCATATAATAAAATTGGAGTGTCTGTTTGTAATATTGAAATAACCGTTTTTTACTACATATATATGAATATAATTTTAAACGGTACATACACCAAAATAAGATTTTTTACATTTTTTGTCTGTCTGTCTGTCTATCTGTCTGTTTGTTACGGCTAATGTCTGAAATGGACTGATTTTGACGGGACTTTTATTGGCAGGTAGCTGATGTAATAAGGAGTAACTTAGGCTACGTTTATTTTAGAAAAAACTTTTATAAATAATAATAATATGCGATGTAACTGACATTTACGCGGGCGGAGCTGCGGGCAACAGCTAGTTGAGAATATTTTCGAACCCGCGTCTGTGGGATATCGTCCTAGCGCACCGAGTACCGCTTTTAGAGTTAATGTGATTGATTACATAAAGAAATATATATTTCATATGCATTCCCGCTGCCTCCAAAATGTTGAATAAAGTTTATCTTTAAAGAAAAAGCAATACTAACGCTAAAATAAAATATAAAATCCTAGTTTATGGGTTAACTTCATATTAGATTGTGCGAAATCAGCTGCAGTGGCATTGAACCGGCGACCCTGAGCCATTGTCTGACATGATGGATGAGTCCCATTCGTGAGGGCTGCGAGCTTTCGTAGCTTATGTTTGTTCCGCTCCTGACTAGAAGCAGTTTATGACCTCATAAATTGGAATTATGGCCCGTTGAAACTATAATAGAGATTCGAATTAGTTATAAGATGTAAGTTTAGGTCTAGGCCAATTGCAATATCGGTAATACCTACCATATTTTTTCTTACTCAAGGTTGATCACCATGAAGTTTTGTATTGGTGTCTTTGCTAGGTATGTTTACTCTAAGAACAAAAGAAAGTTAGAAACAAATTATGTCGTAAAGAATACAAATAATTTGGAATTGTGTCCGAAATATATTAATGGGCTTGCATCCTATTAAATTGGACCTAAGATTAAAGCTGACGAATGGTGAGTACCTATATCACACTTCTGTCTACCCCTTCCAGATAAACGGCGTGATAAGTTACATAAATTTTATCATAATACTTTTTATTTGTGCAAGTCACGATCTGGTTTAATAGTAGTCAAATAATCTATTCGTTCCGCACAGAAACCGTTAAGTTATAAAATTTACTGCTTCTGGACAAAGCAGACTGGCCCGAAGACCCTAAGCTCATGATGTCAAAGAGATGATATATTACGATTTGCTCAAAGGGGACCCTTTTTTGTTCTCGCCGTAATGGTTTTACTTTAATCGACACCGGTGAGGGATAGAAATACGATTTTGCTGAAGTGCAAGTGAGATGCAGTTATAACCATGTCTGTTCCCGCCATAGACCAAAGTGATTCAAGCTGAGCTGATGTTTGGTTGACTATCAACAGTTTGCTGTAGACTCCTGTTAGTGATGTTTGTGATCGTATTTCTAAAATAATAATAGTGATAACTGCTTCAAAATCATTTGATTTCATATTGTAGAAATAGTGAGTTTTGTGATATTAAAATTGAGAGAGAATTTATAATTCAAAATCACTGCTGTGATAAATACCAGAAACTTGGAGGTAAGTTTTAACGTTTTTAGTCTTGTTTGCAAGCATTACTTGCTTATACACATTAGCTTTTAAAAAATCCATCTAGTTGAAGTAAGAAGTACTGCATAAGGCATACCGGTAGGTACTCTAAGTGAACTTGCATCATGCCAGGCTGTGTACGAAGGCTTTACAGAGTTTTGGCGTCGCTCCAATACTGGTAAAGATGGCGTTATTAGTCCTGAGGTAATAATAGTAATAAATTAAATATTTTGAAAATTTTCTTATGTACTTTTAATATTTAGCATATTTGACTTATTGGAATTTTAATTAAAGAAACCACTTTACGATCTAATTCAAATAATGTGGCGCCATCTACCAGAGCTATACCGTAACTAAGTCGTAAATTGGTATTGTACTGTTCCAAATGCGCTTCGTATCTTTAGAAAGATCAGTTGAAGCAAATACTCATTAACTCATTTAGGGGTACGTATAAATTTTTCTCTATGTAAATTGTTTTAATCAGGTAGGTATACTCGTACCTACATTTTTAGCATTTACCAAAATAAATAAACCATGGTAGATAAGTGAGTAAAGTAGCAGTAAAATTGAATACTGCCACTAATAAAATAGACCTGTATATCAATATAATATAATTATGAACTTTATAAGCGAAGAAATTAAACCTGTTATTGACAGTTCATAATATTATGCACATAATAAATTGACATCTATTAAAATGTGTCAATTAATTATTTTATTACCGAATAGCATGTGATTTCCGTTCTACAATACCACCTTTCTGATTTACCATTACCGTCGTGTGGGTGCCGTAAGAGGTGGCTAAAGAGATGTAACGGTAAGAGTTACCTGCGCTCTGAACATCACTTTATGCAGGCACCAACCCGCCTGCCTGATGGTAACTACGGAAAATATCTACCTTTAGGCCCTCAAAAATATGTTTTTAAATAAAAGGTTTATCAATCCATCTATTTAACAAATATCTCACACCAATCTAAAAAGTTAGGACTGGTTATTTTTTATTTTATCCAAAATATTTATATCTAAAAAGAAAATAAAATCTTAAAAAATATATCTAAAAAGTCGAAATGCCCCAGTGGATAAGGTACCCGATTCGTAAACACAAGGTAGCGGGTTCGAATCCGGGCAAGTAACAATATAATTTTTCAAAATCACATGTACTTACTTTCTAAGTTTATCTTGGACATTTCTGACTGACAGTGAAGGAAAACGTCGTGAGGAAACTATGACTTAAAAGTCTGAAATTGACAATCCACCTTGAGCAAGCGTGGTGATCAATGCTCATACCTTCTCTATAAGAGAAGATGTCTGATTGGGGACGACTAAATCTAGTCCAATTTAACCCTACCAAGACACAAGTCTGCGCGTTCACCACTAAGAAAGCTCAATTTGTAGATACTCCGCAATTTCAAGTCAGCCCTTACAACATCTGAAAGCCTTGGGATCCTTGGAATCGACATCTCCAGCAGCGTCCAGTTCCGCAGTCATCTGGAGGATAAAGCCAAGTTAGCATCCAAATAGCTCGGTGTGCTCAACAGGGCGAAGCGGTACTTCAGTGCGGGGCAAATACTATTGCTTAACAAAGCTCAAGTTCGTTCCCACATGGAGTACTGCTGCCATCTTTGGGCGGGAGCACCCGGACATCAGCTTGGGCCCCTTGACGCGGTCCAAAGGCGTGCTGTAAGAGTTGTCGATAATCCCAGGTTAACAGGCGGTATTGAATCACTAGGCTTAAGGAGAGACGTTGCCTCATTATGTGTATTCTATCAGCTGTACAATGAGCTGTGTTCTGAGGAATTGTTTAGGATGGTGCCAACGGCCACTTTTTACCATCGCACCTCCCGCCATCGGCTAGGAGTTCATCCTCACACCTTAGAACCTCTTAGATCCCGTACGGTGAGGTTTCAGAGAAACTTTATCCCTCGTACGATAATAAGGTTGTGGAATGAGCTCCCCGTCGAGCTTTTCCCGAGAGACTACAACATGGAGTTCTTCAAGAAATTAATTAAAAGTGGTGTTGCAAGCGTCCATAGGTTACGGTAACTGCTTACCATCAGGCGGGCCGTATGCTTGTTTGTCACCTTAGTCGTATAAAAAAAAAAGATACCTTTGCCCTGCAGTTGGACAATAAACAGGCTGGTATTATTTATATATTTTATTAAAATCTTACCGAATAGCCGCAGTGTGGTTTAAATGGCGTGAAGTAACTGGTATTATATGCGACAAAAAGATGCCTGTCAAACTCAAAGGCCTTATTATATAAGACCACCATAAGGCCAGTTTTAATGTATGGCAGCGAAACCTGGGCCATGACCCAGAAAAACGTCCATATTATCCAAGTCGCTGAAATGAAGATGCTGCGGTGGATGTGCGGTGTAACCAGACTTGATAAAATTCGCAACGAGCACGTGCGAGGAAGTCTTGGTGTGCGCGACATCGCCGACAAGAGGAGGAATCGCAGGAGAGTAGACTGCGATGGTATGGTCACGTTAAGCGAAGACCAGCAGACTACGTCGGGAACTTGGCACTACAGCTTTCCACGTCTGGTCAAAGATCCAGAGGCAGTCCCAAGACAACGTGGAGGAATGTTGTGCTGAGAGACATAAGATAGTGCGAGCTTTCCGATGACGACGTCCCAGATAGAGCGAAGTGAAGGAGAAAAAGTAGGAAGGCTGACCCACCACCATGTGAGATGAATAGCCGGGAAGAGAGAGAGATTTAAATCTTACCAACAATCATACCTGATACCTGACCATAGTTGAAGTTTATTCTCCTTTAGAATGAACTCCATATTCAAATAGATAATTATTTCCTACAATTCCATTAAAAATTTTATCGTAACTAAAAATTCATTGCGCTGTATAATAGAAAACGGAAACCACACATAGAAAAGCTAAAACTAAACGAATTTGAAGTAAAAGATCAGACAGTCTAATCTAGTTTTATCAAGAATATTTTGCAACGCGGAAGAAAACTGCATTATAAGACTAAAAGTATGTGCTTATTTAAAATAATATTATCATATGAAAGGATTAAATGCACCACTTCGGATGAAATGAGACGTGGAACACTCGTTTTAAAGTTTGTCATTTTTACTATTTTCGTTGAGAAGTTAGCCAACGGATAAAGTGAGTTGTTGAGAGTCAATTCCTTAGAGTGTATTGATAGAAATATAAAAGGTTAATAATGATTAATTGATTATAGAAACTAAGCAAAAATTACCTACATTGTATACCTTTCTAATTAATATTGTATTAATAAATTTATTTAATTGATAGAGAGAGAGAGAGAGAGAGAATTATTAGTTTTATTTATAATTGTATATTTAATGAGGCTTCATTTAGATATATACCTTAATCTGTTAAACCAACAATACTTTATTTTATATTGGTCCGTATGTCTAATGCGCCATTGCATTAACCAGTTGAGATAATGATGATAAGCAAGTATTGCTATTTATTATTTATTTTATTATTAATTTTCAACATATTACCTATTCTTTATTTTTACTCTAATTGATCATTTAGAAAATTTAACATCACTATTAATACTTACTCCTAAAAATATACCAACATTTTCCATCCAAAACATACAAAGTATAGTATTTTTATCACAACTGCAGAGCACAAGATTTGTGAGTTAGAGCTGTAATTGTACAAGTTGGTCTGTCGCCCACGATACATAAATCGCGAAAGAAATTTTCAAGTGTTGAGTGGAAGTTCCTAACTAAGGTTTCGATTTTAGTTTCAATCAGTTACGTCGAATCAGTAAAGTGCTAAACTGGGACGAAATATATAGAAGCTGGTTATCAAACTTACGAAAAGTTTAAGCATAATTCTAAATCGTCATAATTATGTATTCTTAGTGAATGTATCATTAGTAAAACTCGTCGCTTAAATCACAAGTCGAAATTATTTTCTTCTTTACAGTATTACAGTTATAGATGTGCAGTTTCGAGAATTTGTAAGTAGTACCTACTTAAGATGATAGTTATAGAGTTAGTAATTGCGTGCAGTGCATATTATTTAGGTACCCACATGTGTAGGCTTACATGTATACATAGAATAGACCAAGTAAATGACTTGGTCTTTGATCATTTAACATTCATAGACGCGAGAGCGTAGACAGACTGGCAGACTGGCAGAATGTCGAGTACCTATGGACCTGATGTAGGTAGGCAGCTCTGGAATAGTCAAAGTGGAGATGGTTGTAGATGACCATGAGGTCCAATAATGGAGTCTATTAGCTGAAACAAATAAAGGAACAAAATTTATATCGGCCATCAATAGAAAAATATTATGTAATTTTTTATTGTTATTGCCATTATAAAGTCGTTAGTAAGATGCAGTCATGATGCAGCATATAAATATCAAACGTGAGTTTTATATTTTTTCTAAAAATCTATCTAACTCTTTACTACAGTCACTAGCGATAAGTTACAAGAGGCATAACTTGACGTTGAACGTTTTATCGTCTCTAAAGTTGTGTAGTTTAGTGGCTTGTGTCTCGTTGTAATATTAGGTGGCTACTTGGACAGACAGCGGTAAAATCTAGATATTATTTGGCAGACGTCGACCAAAAGCTGATTTAAAATTGTGTGTTGACAATACAGAAGTTTTACATAATATGTAAGAATTTACTTTGAAGATTTCAGTTAGGAAAAAAAATTACGTTGCTGATTTGCATTTATTTGTTTTGTACAAAAAGTATAAGTTGTATATGTTATTTAGAATAGAGAGTCACCGAGAACACCAAGCTTTTCGAAAGAAATACAATCGCATAAAGATTTACTTATAACATTTTTAGTTCATCGGATACCTTAGAACTTTCCTAAATCGATCTTGCCTGAATCCAACACCTCGCTACTAACTTGATTATTTTCGTCAATTTATGTTGCCGAGGGCCGTCCCATATCACGTCATCCAACTCATGTTCGTCTCTCTAGAACTCTCAGTACTTATTAGATATTAATTCTACAAATCGCGTTATTTAACATAATACCTATCGGTTATCGAATTAATTATAACCGATGTAATAACCGTATAACTTATGGATGGGATAAGGGATTTTTCATAAACAATTCATATTTTAATGTTTTTTACGTTATAGTAAGTACCTATCACTTTTATGTCAGACTAACCAATACCGAGTGACTTTTTAAATCTATAGCAAGAGTCTAATTAACTTTCTACCTATGACGACGGTCAACGTTGTTTAAACAATCAGACCCAATGTCCAATTGCTGTCTGTCCGAAATACGGGAGATCTCTAGGTAAACACAGATCACTCACTTAGACGGACCATTTCAAGTTGACCACTTAGACCGATCGGTTTTCGTATAAGGCCTTGACAGATTACACTTTATATTGTAACACAAAGGGAATTAAACCAATAAGATATATTTTATGAAGCTAAGTAATCTGAGATTCCAATAATCGTTTCTATGTATATTATTCAAGGTATTGAGGCCTAGACTTATTTGCAGCGATTTTTCCAACTAGATTGTAGTCAGTTTAAAACAAATTGATTGCTAACGACTGTCATCTGATCTGTAAATAAAGCTGCAATGATCTTTTTTTTTTTTTTTTTTTTTATAGTATAGCCTACCAAAGTGACTCCACCCCGCCTGATGGTAAGCAGTCAGTGGAATCCAGAAGTGGCGGCCACTATACCAAAAGCCATTTAAACTGCTGGTATGGTGGCCTCCACTATGGCGGCTGGGAATGGGGTTAGGGGAAGGAAATGAGGGACGTGAGGAATTTACAGAATTATATTACTACACCTACCCATTTCACTGATCATAGCGAGACACTAATTGACGTCGTGTGCACGGATGCTCATGTGATATCGGCAACGGTATCATACATTCCTGATCTTGGTCATCATGCCATGATTTCGGTGGAAATTAGCATTAAAGTTGATAAACCATTGCCACAATGGGTTACTTATCGACCAGTTAAGGATTTGTTACTTGACTATTTTAACAATGACCTAAACAAAGTAGATTGGAACTATATTGTTGCGATGTCAGACCTCAATTCAATGGTGCAAACATTTAACCACTGCATTATAACTCTTTTTGATTTACACGCCCCCGTTAGAAAGGTGCTGATAAAAGAAAAAAGCTATCCTTGGATTACTTCTACAGTGAAAGATATGATGCAACTACGTGATAGGGCTCATAAGAAGTCTAAATTAACAAAATCTGACAGTGACATAATAGCATATAAGGACCTAAAATATTTAGTGAGGACTGCGTTAGACAGTGAGAAAAGTGCATATTTTAAACAAAATATTGACAAAAACATTAAGACACCAAAAAAACTTTGGCAAAATTTAAAATCCACACCAGCCATAAACAATATAGGAAATAACAATTTGCCTAATTTTTGTAAAGATGTCGAAGCAGTTATGAGACACTTCATGGATATCCCGGGAAGTGATGTAGTTTCGATCTCTGAACTTACAAGATTTGAATTTGATAGATTTGGTAGTAGTACGTTTAATTTTAGACAGGTAAATGAGGATATGGTGCTGAAAATCATTCGCAGTCTGAAGTCGAATGCATTGGGTTCTGACAGCATATCTCTTGACATGCTTGTTCTGACACTCCCGCAATCACTAATGGCTATTACTGCCATAATTAACGAGTCACTACGAACCTCCTCTTTCCCTGAGCTTTGGAAAATAGCTATAATCAAACCCATACCTAAGAACTCTAACCCATCTAGTCCTAAAGACTTAAGACCAATCAGTATACTCCCTTGTATTTCTAAAATACTGGAAAGGGTGGTCTACAATCAGTTGAGTGACTATCTGGAGCATCATAATATTTTACCATCTCATCAATCCGGTTTTCGAAAAGGGCACAGCACAACAACAGCTCTGATAGATATTGTGGACAATGTTTTGGAGGCTAGGGATTGTGGTATGGGGACTATGTTAGTATTACTAGATTACTCCCGCGCATTTGATTGTATTAGTGTCTCACTTCTCCTATCCAAGCTTTCATATTATGGATGCGATCCAGAGGTGATAAAATGGTTTCATAGCTACCTGAGCAACAGGTACCAATATCTACAGGTCCCATGTGACAAAACTGGCAATAATATCACATCGTCACTGTGCTCGGTTAAGAGAGGAGTTCCACAAGGGTCCATTCTGGGCCCGCTTCTATATATCATTTACACTTCAGATGTTGTTGCTTCTATTCACCATTGCAAATTTCACCTCTATGCTGATGACCTCCAAATATATTGTCACGTCCAACCACGCAATTGCGGCGTAGCTGTAAACGATATGAACAATGACTTGAGTACTATCACAGAATGGTCCAAGAGAAATTGTCTTGTTATTAACCCAAAGAAATCTAAATTTTTACTCATTGGGTCTAAAGACATGCTCTCGAAATTAAATGGATTAAGCCTAGATATTGCAATACAAGGTAGCCCAATAGAACAGGTAAAGGAAGCACGTAACCTTGGAGTAGTTTTTGACAATCAAATGCAGTTTGAAACATATGTGCTTGAAACTGTACGCAACTGTTTTTATCGCCTTAAGCTACTCTATCGTATACGCCCATACATAGGTCTAGATACGCGCATCATGCTGTGTGAGTCACTTATACTCAGCAAACTAAATTATGCTGATACCCTATATAGCAGCTGTTTGCTGAGTAGAAGTATAAACATAATTCAGCGCGTGCAAAATGCCTGCATTAGGTTCTGTTTAAATATCCCACCTCGCTCTAGAATAACTCCGTTTTTAAACAAGCTTAAGATGTTGAACATGGTCTCACGTTATAAGCTGCACTTGGCTACTTTATTGTTTGGTGTTGTACTGTCTCAGCGTCCAAAATATCTGTTTAATAAGCTCACCTGGTCAAGAGACTATAATAAGTACAAGACTAGGGCTTCAAGCTTTTTATTAATTACTCCTCAACATTCGTCAGCTGCATTTCGTGGGAGTTTCAGGTTTGCCGCCAGCCGTTGCTGGAATGATCTTCCACCGCCATTACGCGCTCTGAAAACGTTGAATAATTTTAATAAGCTATATAAACAGTACTTGCTATGTCAACAACTGAAATAATAAACTTACCTACGACATTGCAATTTTATAGGTATAAAAAAGAATTAAAATCATTGAGGCGCCACGTTTTGTTTATTTTTAGCGTTTTTGTCATATAATTTGCACTTCATTAAATTCATATCTTATAAACCAACACTATACACTTTCTTTTCCACATCACTTTATACGTATAATAAATGATATAAATAAAACATTTACTATGTATTTAATATGAAATAATTTTGGTAAGTTTAGCGTCCTTTCCGTCCATGTCATGTTTCTACCTTTTTGTCTAATTTGACAGATGACAGCAAAGTGACAGTTGGGTCTGTCAAATGAGACCGATGAGACATGATCACCATAGAATATAAAAGTTAATTGCACTATGTAAGTTAAGTTATGTTCATACATTATTATTTTATTTTTTATTTTTTATATATATACCTATTGCATATTTTTGTTACGTCTATTCTTGTGTAAGGCATAATTTTATTATTGTTTAGTTGTTTAGAAATAAAGACATCTATACGTCACATCAAATAGGCCCATTTGAAAACCAGCGCCGTGCACTCGTGCTCGGCATTATGCTGAAATGGTGCCTATTTGGTACAGTCATGAGACTGCTTTTTATTTGTATCTTGTTACTTGTCCTGTCTATACCTATAATTGTTAATTAGTATGTCTCGTGTTATGTACCAAATAAACGTTTTCTTTCTTTCTTTCTTTCTTTAAAGGGGAAAGGTGGGAAATTGGGCCTCCGGCACTCTCACTCACCGAACGAAACGCAGTAGTACGGATACTACTACTCTTAAGTCGATCTTCTATGAGAGGGTAGTACTTCCCCGGACGATCCGGCCCATTCATGCTGAATTCAGCGTGGATCTACTACCGTAAAAAATCTTAATTAAATTAAATACTGTTATCTATATGGAATAGGAATTCAGTATAAATACTGCTCCGTCCCTTTTAAACAGATAATGGTCGTGTATATCTGGAATGCGTATTAAATATTTCACTACGTTACCAACAACACTATTTAAACATACATGAAAGATCGTCTTAGAAAAAAAAACAATCGAATGTATCGCAATTCATCACACTCGTTCATTTCCTTTCATTCCAATTACTACTTTATTGACATAGCAGTATTTTTCAAGGAACGATTCAGTTATCAATCACGCTGTCTAAAATAAACTGTTACGTATTTGATATTCCACCATCAAACTTCAGTAATATCTGCGCTGTCATCATCCAACCCATACATACAACTGTAAGCTTTATATTAAAAACGTTTGGGCCACTCAGAGCAGACAGATGCTGCAAATGTGGCTGTTAACGCCCCAGTTCTGAACTCTTGCCAGAACTTGATACGCAGCGAATGCCGTATTGACTTTTATTACTGTAACTAGCGGCTGGGTATAATTTTGAAGTTTGATAATTTGTGAACGGATTAAACATTATGTTATACCAAATGTGTTGAGCATTTACAATACTAAATAAGACATCGTTCGCGCGTGGCTTCTGCGAAATATTATTGGACTCCTGTTTTTAAAAGACTATTACGCACTCTCTAAGGAATTCCGTGAGATTCTCATTTTACAACCTGCTCGTATGTGACCTAATCGATACTACAGCCTCCTTACACATAACCTAATTGATACCGCTTGAGATTGTCAGCAATTACAACTTGACATCTCCCAATGGTACTGGATCTGTTGAGTTATGTAGGGACCTGAGAGCTCCAATGCTAAAAAAGTGGTAATAGTGAAATAAATTTATAAGTATGATATTGAATATTTTTATATTTAGGTACCATCTCATTGCATCAGCTCATCTCATTCAGCTTATTTGTATGTTGCCAAAGTTAGGTCGCGGTATTTCTTTTTTTATTATTATTGTAACGATAATAATAATAATAATAATAATATGTGGACACTATCACACACTGTCGTCTAGTCCCAAGCTAAGCAGAGCTTAGTTATGGGTACTAGATAACTGAAATATAATACATATACATACTTTTTTTTTTGTAAATACATACTTATAATACATAGAAAACACCCAGACTAAAGACAAATACTAATGTTCATCACACAAATATTTGCCTTCCGCGGGAATCGAACCCACGACACCCGGCGTCGCAGTCAGTTACACTAACCACTAGACCAACGGTGCAGTCAACGAGATAATTAGTTCTATATTATAAATACTACAACAGATTTATTTTATACAGTGTAGCCACATAAACAAATCAAAGTTTACTGCATTCTTTAAATGTTGAACAAATACCGTTCATTGAAAACGCTCATGCTAATTTTATGACTGCTATAAAATTTACCATGCAATTATAGAAGAGATACTTTACTTTTTATGTACCGAACTTGAATATTGGTTAGCGAATTTAAATGGCAGTCCTATACTTTTTATTTTTGCAGTTTTTTGCATTTGTCTAGATGAAATCGACTTTGGTTGTTTAATTATGTTAATTATGACGGTCAGCTGTGTAGTTTTCCGTCTAGAATGTTTGTTTATTCCTCGTTAATAGATAAAGTAATTTTCCTGAAGATTTGAAAAGCCATTATTTTATTTGAATGATAAATGAATCACAGTCCGATGATTCTAGAAATATTTTACTTATTTTAAAAATCAATCAGACTAGCTAATAAGATCATCTGAATGATTAACATAACCATATAGTGAATAAACACAAAGGCAGACGCGGGTATAATAATATAGGAAGCCGGCTCAGGTCAACCCGTAGTGGCGCTCTAGTCAACATAATATAAAGTTTATGCTAATGAATATTGCTTTAGTTATATAGCGCCATGTAGTATACAAATTACAAACAACCCACCATAACACAAGGTGTGTACTAAATACCCTAACCATATTTTCGGGTCATTGTTCCCATTGCCGCCGACAATTATCCGAGGGGCTCATCCCTATGCTAGCCAATGTGATTCTATTTCACCACCCTAACAAAAGCTACCCTTGCCCCTTCAACTATATTACTTTAGATTTAAACTCAAGGGGATGCAGTTAAATCCATAGTTCTTAATATAATGGTTAGTCTACCAGGAGAATGTTGAACCTTTATACCTTTTTTAGTGCTTTTACTCAACGATCTAAAACTAAACTTCAAAAATTATGTTAGTTTTTTTGATAGTAAATTTAACAATATGCGATATAACAGAGTGTTTATCACTTCCATAGAAAAATAATTATAAGGGGCATTTTATTAGAGTTGTGAAATAACAAAACTTTTTTTTAGAGGTTGGCTTAGTGTAATTTTTTTCTTGTATTGGGTTCTATCTGCACTTTCGTTCGTATGGTATAAATACTTATTAAGTTGATTGTGAGCCTGCTTGGTACACAACTTTTAACAGTCACGTAAAACATATTTTAGTCAAATGAGTCAATTAAGTGAGTACAGAACTAAGCAATAACGTTACCACCGTCAGTACACGTTTATTTTCTTATAAAATATGTTTGCATGTCATGCAAATGTTCAATGAAGTAAATTTATCGAAGTGTAACTTCGTTATACACAAGGAACACAAATCTAATTCAATCATAGATTAAATAATTGTTATTCTATCTTGTGCATTACCATTATCCTGAAAAAAGTTGTTAGTTGGACACCGTGCTGGCTGCAGCTGGACACCATATTGTATATACATAATATAGTATAGGGCTACTAGTTATACACGATATATCACTGTTATCGCTTATTTAATATCAGTGTTGCCAAATAAACTAATATTTGATCACTGTGATTTGTGAGATAAAAACTGCTTTGTTTACGATCTATCGATAAAATATAACGGCTATTATTTTTTATTGTTGGTTTATGTAGGATTACATAAAAAAATATAATCCTTAACACAATCTTTCAGTTCAAAACAATGACTTTGTGAATGGTGGCCACCACTTCGCTTCTGACTGCTTACCATCAGGCAGAGTGGAGTCAATATGGCTGATATGACAAAAATATTACGAAAAACGTTAACCGAAAGATCTCACATTATCATATCAAAATGTGGTAAGAAAATTTTCTGTAACAAGATGGTCTCCTCTGCGAAGTACAAGTGTGGTACATCAAAGATTTATTTCTAGTAGTGGACGTCTTAGCTGAAATTTTGTTTAATTTACTTTTCCTATCATGACAAAACAGGTTATGAATTCTTTAGTAAATCTTATTCGATAATCACAACTACTACAGATATCTAATGTTAATTACAGCCGCAATACTAATACTGATTTATTTTATTCATTAGCTATAATATTGATAGGTCTATTGGGTGTTTGTATTCGGCTCACGTATGTGAATATCACATAGAATCGGTGCTATGTTTATTAGTGGTGCTAAATCAAGCCTAATTGTCACAACGGCTGGCTTCGATGCCTCCACAAATTGGAAACTGCCTATCGCTTGGTCATAATACTCTGTAATAGCATTTTAGTGTATCTGATTTTACTGTAAAGCTTGTGAAATGTTTGAGAGGCTATCTTGATTATTGGGATCGAATTTATTAGCCCTGTGACAGTATCGATATAAGATTTTGGTGTTGTCGAAATATAGTTGTTATCTGAGCTTTTTGGAATTGGGTTTTGGCAAAATTTTGCTAGGCGTAATTACGATATTTAGGGGTATGCAAAAAAAAAAAAAAGTTGGTTGAATACATCATAGGATACAATTAATTTAGGAATAACATAATTAGCGACAAATAATCTTGAATGATTATATTAATATTAATTTGAATTATTAATACTAATGTGTAGCAATATTGTGATGTATGCTTAAATGTATGCTATAATTCTAATTAGTAACATAAATAAATCAGCATCAAATGCCATCCTATGACATAAATTGTCAAGTAATAGTATAATAATTAACATACCTTATGAGGAATCCTAGAGATAACATCCCTGGAATCAATATGTCTTGCACGATAAAGGCTTTTCAATTACACATAGGTATGAATAAAGGTCTATAATATATTTAGATTTATTATAAAACTCACAAACATAAATATATGCCTTGCCAGTTTTGAAGTAGGTAATGATACAATACACACAGCCTCTCAAACACATATAAAAACCTATTCTCTTTTAATTAAGTTTAAAAACACATACACAAAAATAAATTAGAAGTAATGCTAGTCGTGCAGAAAAATAAATCAAATACTAATTTTAAAACATTCTCTAGATGCCGACAAACAAATTCCGGGCTCAGTCAATATATATTTTTCGTTCCATTTGCGAGAGATTAATGTAAAAGCTTTTTCCAAAGCAAAAAGTGCACTGAATTTTCATAAATTTCTACATTGTAGACACCTTTTACAGTTTAGGAATGTGAAATTGCTTATATCCGTGGCCCGAGATTCTCATGGGAACAACTCCGTATTGCCAGTTTAATATTGGCATTATTTTTCATCAACCCCAGTTTATTCGGCTTCGTCCAATATCAGTATTAAAAAGCATATAACTCTTCATGTTCGGGATATTAAATTTAATTGATTTCGCTGATAAGTTCAAACTTTTTGGTTTGTTACCGAAATGTATCATGTTATATAATGGAATTTATTTTTATAACATAATGTTTGAATAACGTAGATTAATGAATTAAATATTAATTGGTTTAACATATTCAAATAATGGGATTTCCACCTTCTGTTGTTATTGTTTGGCGTTAAATTAAACATTATGTAAATTAACGCAGTACGCCAAAAACCAGACGAGTCTTCATTTTCACAACATCAAAAATGCTAATTTTTGTACATCAAATTCTACCTTCATCCTCGTTTTTGTGGAATATTTCATTAAAACACGAAATGACAGGCGAATAAAAGGTTTTCTCTTTTTTCAGCGCGTCGAGCCCTGGTATACATGTGACGCCTAAAGCGAAAATGGCTCGGTCTAAAATGGCGGGTGAAAGATCAATATGACCTACCAAAAGGTAAGCCTGTCCCTTTCACACTTGAACGTTTTATTTGTCTGTCTTTGTCCCACGAATTGCTGTGTTACACTTTCGATATGTCGTATAAGAGTGCAGATATACGCTGCGAATTTTTCTGGAGAGCCTCGACATATGAATCTTTTAGAGTCCTACGCTGCGAGTTATGTTTGTAAAGCGATTAGCGATTTGCGGTGGATGTCATTACGTCGGGTTTAGAGATAATG
The DNA here is from genome assembly GCA_963082885.1 of Parascotia fuliginaria. Lineage (NCBI taxonomy): Eukaryota > Metazoa > Arthropoda > Insecta > Lepidoptera > Erebidae > Parascotia > Parascotia fuliginaria. The sequence goes on along the minus strand of OY720181.1, from coordinate 12,949,848 downwards.
CTTGATTATGAAAATTCGAGCATTTAAAATTATTTTACGGAGTGTAAACATTTAATTGGCAATTTCGTTAATTGAACTTCTGCTATGTTCTGCCGGAATGAAAATAACAAAGTCGACGATTTAACCAAAGCTATCAAAAATTAAAGGTAAACTCGTTTCTGCTTATCCCTTTAATACAGCAAGCGCTGAGGAAAAATGTTCTTTATTAAGGGTTCTTAAAATTTATTTAGACATGGCCTGCGTAAAAATTGTGTTGTAAAAACTTCAGGAAATATTAACGTTGATTTATAGGTCTACCAAAAGTTTGTGTTGGCATGTCTGCGATATTTTGTTACTGAGGGTTAAGCGAATTAGTTAAAGCCGCTGTATTGAAAATTCGCTACTGTATCCTAACTGTATCTAATAGACGTGAGAATAATAAGGAATGAAAACATCAGGAGCTGATATGTTCAAGCATGTAAGCTGTGATAATATAACAAAATATTTAGTCGAGCCTCTCGGCAAATAGGGGTGTGAGACGTTCTTGATGTTGTTTATGTCAAATTGTTTAATCTAACCTGTGGCATTACATCAGATAAATACAAAACATGAAGGAGAAAAGGTAAGTTAGGTAAAGAAACATTTTCGCGGTTTATATATATACACACGATCAAATGTAACATTTTATTGTGTAAGAGAACCCTTTGTCCCTTTCAAAGCAAAAATATAAGACGTAGTTTGTAGTCATGTGCTGTAAAATGTGGTGAGTTTTGTAATGGTTTTGGGTTAAGTATAGTTCACCTTTTTACCCTTTTCTTTATTATGTATGTACTTAAGTTCTTGTTACTGACAATACCGTTACATTAAAATAAAGCGCTCCAAATGTAAATAGGATGTATAAATTAGAATAATTATTACTTACTAATGAAAAGGTAAATCCATCTACTATCGCTGTTATATGTACTCATACCGTTTTATTTGCAAACGTTAAAGATAATGATATCCACTCATCAAGGTGGATACTTTTTACTGGTCTAGTCCACAGGTCCTATGTTTCAGAATTAAATCCAATTTTATCTTTATTAAAGCTTTACAATGGGGTCGCTCGCGGGTCGTTGGTAATTGAAGAGTTAGTGCGGACACGAAGCTACCCGATTTATTGCCGGTTCTCATCGAATCTGATAGCTCAACCCAAGATCCGTAACGGAAAAATTGACTAGATATATAATAAAACTAAGTGTAATCGAGTTCCTCTACTGTAATAGTTCTCGGAATTTCCCAATCGCCATTAAGCTACTCAGAATAAATTACCAATTCAATACAATCGTTGTAAATTAAATTCAAATGAAATACTGAATGTTTTTCTCGACGCTAAATCGAGGCAGGATTTTTCCGTTTCATCATTCTGAATAGGCTGAACACTTAACAAAAGCTTCTTGAATCCCACCGCAAGAGTAAAAACAAGGAGTTGGCACTCATCACTTATCAAACATAACTGCTGTTTTAACAACACGGCAATTTGTGCTTTAAGTTGCAGATGTTAAAGTTTTCTTTGCAACACGGTGGTGTTAATGGTTACGTCACTTAAAATGTGACGTGGATTATCCCTTGAAGAGATAAAAACTGAATAATTCGCGAACATATCTCGTGACATGGAACGCGTCTTGGGAGTGGCAACAATTTCCTATTTACTCGTTATAAAAATACGATGTTTAGTAGGAATATGTTAACTTGGTTAAATAAGGATATGTTTTACCTATTATAAATTAATTGACAAAGACAGGTTTATTATATGAACATGCAAATACCTCTTTGAAAGAAATTACCCGAAAAATGTAATCTCTCTTTTTTTATGATGTTATAATTTTTAAAGCAAAGGTGTAAATTGAGGCAGTCGGTGAACCACGTTTTTTTTTGTAATTTTTGTTAATTAACAAGTGTCATTAAAAAGAGAGGCCTGAATATCTTTCGAGTATTTCATCTAGTCAGCCCACAGCCTTAGTTTTTTTTGTTATCTTGACGTAATAACTTATAAAATCATAAGTGTAACGTATGTGTTTTAAATAACTTATTTAAGTCTAAGTTATATTTTCCTAACAATATCGACTAGGCGCATTATCTAAAGTCACGTTAAATATTGGCTCCTATTCTTTGTTTTGTCATTTGGCTGTAGATTTATACACAGTTAAGTTGGGTTTATAGTTACGCAGTCGCAACGATATTTTTTTGTATTTTTTTTTATATATACCAAAATGGCTCCACTATTTTATTGACGGATTTTCGAAATTTTCAATCACTTCAAGTTTGTCTCATACTAACTTAATTTTGTAGACTTATTATACAAATATTGTAGTTCGAATACAAAAACTCGTTGAGATCGACTCTATGTAGAAAATACGGACAGAATCATAAATACTTTATCGAAAACGTAAAAGAGAGGAAGGGCGATATTTTATTTGCATTAGAATGTATTACATGTTTGAGGCACGAACGGATTGCTTACCTTATATTTCTACCTTCAAAGATTTGTGTTTTTTAAGACGGTACATACATATAAGAGTTATATATTATATATATATAAGTGTTATATGTTTAAGTACATTAATTTCATGCTATCTCGTCGCGTTACAATTGTCACAGAATTTGTTCAGTTTATTAACGTAATTTTTCATTTTTCTCGAGTTGTGTTTTAGTACAGTGAAATTTCTTTTAAGATATTTATCTAGTGCATATTGAATCAGAACGGCTTATACTAATTACATACGATCAGAAAAAGTATAGAAGCAAAATTGTAAGTAAAATATGAAACTGGAAGGCAATCGCGGCTACTGGAAAGCAATGTTCAATCTCGTTGAATTTGTTACTTTATTTGTTTTTGTGTCGTAACTTAATGTCTACGGTTTAAATAAAGCAACTTTATTTTCACGGCGTCATGTTTTACAGCATGCTGCTGCGGATTAAAAACGTTGAAATGTAACGAACAGAACATACCAGAATATTGCAATTTAAGCAAAAATCTTTTAATGGGTAGGTATTATAGTATAGCTAGAAGCTCTTACACTCTTATATTTATCTGGCCATATCAAATTATAACTATCTGGAGACAAAAACAGTATTTTTACCAAATTTTCTTATCGCGCTATCTTTTTGTGTATAAGCGTCATTCAAATAATTTTAATAAATTAAATTGTCTTTGTAATGAGTAAATAAATTGAAAATAAGGGTTAGTAGGAATGTTGCATTAAATCGATATTCACTTACGTCTCGCTAATATTTTTATATTTAGAAATTGGGTCAGTGTAGGGTTATTTTTTTAATATTATGTAATAATATTAAAGGGTGGGATTGTTGTGATGATTCCTGAAAAAGTTAGTAAGGGTCGGGTCCAGATAAAAAGGGTGCGTGAATCGAAGCAATAATGCGAACTTGGTGACGTTGGCGACGTTCTCCGTTACCAATTTGACTGCCATTTAACCGAGTGTGTATTTAGATGCAGTATGAATACTGCACTGTAGTTTTAGTGTGAATTAACGTCTGTTTGTCTTACCGATGGAAATGTAAAATAAGTGTGCGAAAAATTAACAACGGCTCTGGTGATTGCTGTGAGTACTAAACGCTGTCAAAATAGGTATTCTACTTACGGCGGTTAGACAAATCCACGTTGTTGTTAAAGTTAGTTGTTAATAGTGGTTTATTAACTCTTGGTTTCGTAGGGTTATCGGGATTTCATTGTACTTAAAAATATTATTTAAGTTCTATTATAGGGTATAGTAGTAAATTTGAGCTGATATAATAAGTTTAGAAACATGAATATAAAGATAAACTCAAATATTGATATTAATAAAACTAATCATCTCATTCAACTTTAATTTTATTGCCAGATAGTTTCAATGTAACTTAAGTAAAAATTTGTGTTACTTGGAATCCAAAATGCAAGTGGTTAAACTATAAATGTCTCATTCAAGGTTAACTTTTGTTTCATGTACTGTAAGTATTATTGCAGTTTTAAAATCGAACAAGATGTTTGAAATAAAAAGTTATAAAATTTCGAGTTTCACAAGGATTTATGTTATAATGTCCAAATAAATTCACCACTTGGATGACTTTAATAACCTTTCACACCGAGTTATTTACAATATAATAAGTTTTATACTTCACAGAGAATATGAAAGGACACGAATCCCCGATCCCGTTATTTACATGAGTATTCCGATAAATGTAAGGAGGGTAGATCGCTCGGCTATTTACCCTGCCTCGGCTATGATACGAGTAATCTCTTGGAAAAGGGTTCCATGCCCAACATGGCACGTTTTGACGTCCCAAAACCTAATACTACACAATCCTAATTGATGCCATCTTTTTTACTAATAATGGATATGGTAGAGATAGAAGTAAAATTAGAATTTTGATTGTTGGGATGTTTGAGAAATGGTTTAGATAATGTCGTATAAACATATTTAATAGCATATAGGATAATTGTTTCTGTATTAAATATGGTGCGCGTAAATATGGTAGATCCCAGAAGGCCAAAGCAGAATTTGTTCAGGAAAACTGCAGCGAAAAATGTGTAGCGTAATTTTTGATTAAAACAGACCGGAGATTTAACTTTATTTAATTGATTCATCTGTATTATATATACTTACACATTAAATGAGTAACCTACTAGGAGGTAACCAGTTGAGCGAAAAGTATACTCTCTCTATTCTGATTCTCCTGCAGGAGTTCTGACACATTGGTAGGCAGTTACGATGTTTCGGGGATGAAATTATTCACCATCAACTTGAAAATTCTAGCATCTATTGCCAGTCACTGTTAGCGCTTCTAGTCCAACATTGACAGCAGAGGCATTTCAATTATTTCCTGCAAACTGATTGAGTAACAAAAACTAAAACAGAACAGAAGAACGTGAACTGATGGTCGAAGTTGAAAGTTCTTTTGAACGAGTCTTTTAAGGCAGTATACACTCATTATTTTAACTCGATGTACACGAATTTGCATGCGATAGCATTGAAATAATCGATGAAATACCTTCTGTAATGCTTTCTGAACGTTATGACATGCTTAGCGGCAGGCATCGGCTTTGTTACATGAATAGAACTCCTGACGAGATCCTGGTGAGGTAGACTCTAAATCTCTTTAAGAATTGTTTTATTTTTCATAAGAATAAAGTTTAATACTTAGTATTCTCTGTTGCTTACCTGTGCATTGTAGAAATAAACTAAGAAAAATTTTGTTACAAAATTCCACTGCGAGTTAAATCTACTAAAATTTCATTTCTACATGTAATAAATTCAACCCCAGCAGTTCAACGTTTAGCAGAATGCATTAGTCCAAATCCTGACAATTTTACGTAGATAATCCAAAAATATGCAGCCACTAGTCATATTAACGTTGTTTTTAACGTCATACAAATTAATGCTATTGGCATGACATTGGTAATGACATTGGTGTGTCGAATAATATCAGACACCTCTGTTGTAGCCCTTATGGCTACAAATGGTCGGAGTATAATTATTATCGCACTGATTTATGGCAAAGGTACGGTTAGCAGAATATAAACGGTAACATTACGAGCTCCTTCCGTATCTAGCCGGTTGATTATGGTCGCCATAATTGTGTTATGGCTGTTACTTACATGTTACGTGTAACAAAGGTATTGCGATGTTTCGGTACATTCCGAATGATATGTAAGGAAGTTAGGTTACAAACTTATTTTTCATAATACTAACACACGATATTTGACAAAACAAAAAAGCTTCAAACTCAAATTTTAAAGAAGGTACATATTTTTCTAGATTCCTACTGAAGAAGAGAAAGAAGAGAGAGAAGAAACTAACGCTGCTTTAAATGAGGTCATTTAAAGCAGCTTTAGTTTCGTCGCAATTCTTAATATTATCGCATGGTCTACAATATACTACGTAGATATTATGTCGACCAAGAAATTATGCAGCACAAAATATTCTGGTTAATTATTATCGTTCCACTAACGTATATTATTCGAAATAAATAAAGGATCAAAAATAAAAACTCAGAGGAATTATAAAAATAATATTATTTTAAACATAATAATTTAAATTTACTTGTCAAGTTTTTTTCATTCTTAGTCTCACACCGAGTTTGTTACTGTCACTAGGTATATAAAAAAAGAAAAAAAAATACTCGTAGTTACAAAATTGTTTGCTTGTCTGGGTTTAGTGTTATTTAAACCACTATGTCCCGTATGCTTTTATTTAGCATATATTTAATTTCAGTAGTACATGAAGTTGCCAAAATGATTGTGCTGCTGACTGTCTGTGATGTATGGCGCTGCACTATTTCTGCATCAATTTAACGACATCATAAATTCTCAATTAAATTCAGCCTGCATGTGCCTTCACCAGATATACTGTGCTATAACAACATAAAACTAATTAGTTGAATAGTTATTAGCTTTTCTTGTGATTTATTCACAATTCCCGCTTTTAGAGCTCAAAGCCCAGTTTAATTTCTTTAATGTAACAGTGTTGTTTAATTATTTCAGAGTTTTATGGAATATTCGAGAAACCGTTGGAAATATTGTGTATGCTGTTAAACATCCTTTGTTTGAAAGCAATCGAATAAAAATTTTAATCAGGTGAGATTATTTTTTATTAAATGTTGTCTTCTTCATCTTATCGTGTCGACACGGACTAGTCAAATCTGTGAGGGCCAGTACGCTGCCACAAACAGTGCGTTGTCTGTAGCCTGTAGCGTTGTACAGGTCTATGCGTGTACAGGTGTCAGAGCACGCAGGGCAGGATCATAAATGTGCCTCGGTCTAGGGAGAGACACCACACAAACAAGTAGTTTCCGAGCTGTAGCCCCATCTGTTCATATTCTCCTTACTTCGGACTTAAGTTAACTGTTGTTCAAAGACTTCTATTTTGGCCAAGCAATGTCAGCTCTGACAAGTTAGTGATGCTGTGGGGTATCTCTCTATCCAGAGTTTTAGCCTGGATTCAACAGCATTTGTATCTAAAGCGACCACTTCCATTATGAAACTTTGCCGGCTCTTACGACGTTGTCAACCAGCACGTGGTAGTTTAATGAAGGTCGAGGATCAGTTTATTTCTTAGCCCTTTCGAGGGAACTGGCCACATCTTTCCATACATCCGGAGTTGCTACGCCAGCTAGAGGATACAGCTTCTTTACGGATGTTGGTTTTAGACAGTAAGTACATCTGTATCCACCAGCTGTGTGTGTACTGATCGGCTCCAGACTAGGGTGGCGTATCTTCTGCCGCGAAAAAAAGGGCTAAACCAGTCGTGCGCAGAACTTGTGGTGAAGCTCCCCACTTCATGAATGTGCGTCGACGCAAGAGATTGTTACGTGTGCCGACTTTCTGCTTTTTACGGTAGTAGATCGACTTAAGAGTAGTAGTATCCGTACTACTGCGTTTCGTTCGGTGAGTGAGAGCGCCGGAGGCCCAATTTCCCCCTTTCCTCTTTCCTCACCGAAATGGGAATGGGGTTAGGGGAAGGGAATGAGGGATTCCCTTCCCCTAACCCCATTCCCAGCCGCCATAGTGGAGGCCACCATACCAGCAGTTTAAGACGATGGCTTTTGGTATAGTGGCCGCCACTTCTGGATTCCACTGATTGCTTACCATCAGGCGGGGTGGAGTCACTTTGGTAGGCTATAATATATATAAAAAAATATATATATATATTTGTGTTAAGGCAGTGCTGTTTAAACGATAGTGTTCTACAGAAGGTAATATCGAGATACCTTCAAGTGGACAATGGGCACATCTCGCCAATGTGTATAACGTTCACTGGGCCTCTCGATTGCGTAAATTAAAAGCGAAGGATTGGATCTTAGACGGGTTTGGTCTTAAAGAGTTTTATTTTATAGTAACAGATTAGAGTTTCGAATGCTGCACTTAAGTTCCTATCGTCCGCTTAAAAATGTCGCGCTGGAGAAGTTAAAGCCAAATCACCGGCGTAGAGGAATCTACACGTTTTTTGTATCAGAGGCTGGTTATTGGTGTAGATATAGAATAGGATTGGGTTTAGCACACTACCTTTGGGAAGACCATTTTCAAGTGACCTGCAGCGGCTCTGTTTGGCACGAAGATGTACCTGAAAGCGCCGGTTACGAAGTACTTCACTTAGAATGTTGGTAAAGGAGTGATCCTTTGTCATGTCAAAAACCTTTCATAAAAGCCATTTTTTATCTACTGTGTCATATGCAGCTGAGAGGTCCACAAACACTAGTTACGTGACCAAGCTCAAATCCGTCTTTAATGTGTTGTGTGAGGCTTAATGTTTGATTGCAACACGATTGTTGGCGTTATCTTATGTAAATCATATAGATTTTTTAATCTATTCTATGAATAAAATAGAAGTCCATGCCACGTATCCAAGCTCTCTGGTCGGAAACCGGCTTGTTCGGGAAACAGTTTAGGGTCGATGATGTTTACCAGACGATTTAACAGGAGCCTTTCTAGCAGTTTGTAGGTTTTACACAGTAGTGATATAGGTCGATAAATTTGACGTCATCACTAGGCTTACCAAGTTTTAGAAGTGTCATCACCTTGGTGGATTCATGCAGATACCATACAGATGTTAAATCGTTATAAATATAAAATTTTTCTAGTTTGATTAGTATCTCTATGTGTCTCTTGAACACATTATACTTATTTGGTTTTTGAGACACATTTCTGACAGGATCGCGGCTTTATTGTCAGAGAAACCTATGTCGGTAGGTAGGCTTTTGATAAAATCTTTCATAATATACTTTTGAAGAAACTTGAGCACATCGGTATACACGGTGATTTGCTTCATACCTCCGTAATCGCAGTCAGGCTGTAGCTATCAAGGGATTCTGTTCAGAGAAATTTATGAAGAAACACATCATTTGGCGGTGTGATAAACATCTTATTTCGTCATACACAAATAAATTAGTTGTGACGAATTTCCCGACCCTAGAATCTCGAGTGTGAACCATGACTTAGTATTTCTTTATAAGATTATAAGCAATCATGTCATCAAGGGAAGTCCTCCCTCATCTTCCGAGTAAAAAAAGATTTGGATGTCCACGACTCAGTGCACGAAAGAATCTCTATCTTTCAAGTTCCCACTGCTAGGACCAATTATGGTATGAACAGTTTTAGCCGAAGAGCTTGCCGTGCTTATTACAACCTAATTGAAATTAGTGGTAGAAATGACGACGTAGATATTATATTTCATATATCTCTGGCTAAATTTAAAAGATCGCTTCCCAATAACAATATTGTTTATTAATGAATAATTTGTATCATTATATATTATCACTTCCAAGTTGTTACCTATCTATTAATTTTTTTTTCTGTATTATTACTATTTTAATATCCGTCACAAATTGTAAAATAATGTGTGGAAACTGCTTTGGATTATGTTTTATTTGTATAGTTTTAATATTACGTAGCATCTGTTTGTTTCCCAAAGAACAATAAATAAATAAATAGTACTTTCAACGCTGGTTCTCTTTAGTTTTGTTTAGCCTTGAAACAGGCTTTTGTGGCGGCCCTAAGAAGGGTCGTTTTGAAGAATTATATTTCGCCATTGGTCGTGGTAGAAGAATCACCCAGTCTGTCTACTGACTTGCGTACTCGTAGACTGTTGCCCGGGGTACGCCAGACGCATACGTCTTTTTAGTGCGTCACACAGTGCTCCTTCTCAATGTTGTTATTATATATTTTGTATATTGTGTAAAGTGTAATTTCTATATATTACAGTGCATACAGTACATTACTACGGTAGTAGATCCACGCTGGTTTCAGCATGAATGGGTCGGATCGTCCGAGGAAGTACTACCCTCTCATAAAAGATCGACGTAATAGTAGTAGTATCCGTACTATTGCTTTTCGTTCGGTGAGTGTGAGCGCCGGAGGCCCAATTTCCCCCCTTTCCTCTTTCTCCACTTCCCTCATTCCCTTCTTCTAACCCCATTCCCAGCCGCCATAGTGGAGGCCACCATACCGACAGTTTAAGACGATGGCTTTTGGTATGGTGGCCACCACTTCTGGATTCCACTGACTGCTGACCATCAGGCGGGGTGCAGTCACTTTGGTAGGCTAATATAAAAAAAACCTGTGGCACTCGGGGACTGCCGCGGTAAAGCTATTGCATAACATTTTTTCAACTTATGCAATTATAATTATTTATTATTTTTTTATTTATGCAGTATTTTTTTATCTTTGATATTAAATCAAGTTTTTCTTTGATATTAATTCAATTTACACTTTTTGAGCGTGGTGACTTAGGAAAACATTTTTTTTTCTTTTATTGAATAAATGAGAAGTTAATATCGTTTAAATCGGCCTGTTACTTTGATACCAGTCATTTCAAAAGTATTCGAGAGAGTAATGCTAAAAAGACTAAATGATTTTGTCACAAGACATAAAATACTCAAGCCCGAACAATTTGGTTTTCGGAAGAACAGTAGTACTTCATTGGCGTGCTTCGATTTGATGAAATCAATTACTGAGGCTATTGATAAGAGGAAACTAGTAACTTTATTACTGGACATGAGTAAAGCATTCGATTTTGTTGATCATAAATTACTTATTTATAAATTGGAAAGATACGGAATCAGAGGTTTAGCTGGCGATTGGATAAATAGCTACTTAAAAGATCGAACACAATGTGCAGAAGTATCCAAAATACAAGATAATGTCAAAATAACACAAAGATCAAACTTTATACTAAACAGATTTGGAGTTCCACAGGGCAGTGTATTGGGACCATTTCTGTTTTTGATGTACATCAATGATCTACCCAATATCACTCATCACAAAACCGTCTTATTTGCAGATGATACCACACTCGTTATTAAGTCTGACAATAGGGTAACATATGAAAATGAAATAAATACAACACTTAGTAATATAATAACTTGGCTAAAGAGTAATAATTTAACAATGAATGTTAACAAAACGCAAATTATACAATTCCAAAATTACAGAAGAAAAATCGATAGTATAAATATTATTTATAACGACGAAATAATACAAGAGGTTACTACTGCAAAATTTTTAGGATTGATGCTCGATAGGAACTGTAACTGGAAGGCGCATGTAGAATTAATATGCAACAAACTTGACAAATTTGTATTTGCCATTACTAGGTTGCGACAAACCGTATCAACGGAAGTGGCATTAAGTGCATACCACGGATATGTGTCCTCGGTGCTCTCGTACGGCCTATTATTGTGGGGAAACTCGGTTGAAATTGAAAAAGCCTTTCGAGTACAAAAGAAATGCGTTAGAGCTATTTGTGGAGCCTGGTTCACAGATAGTTGTAAGCCACTATTTAAGAAATATCGTATACTACCACTGGTTAGCATGTACATTAGGGAACTCTGTGTTTTAGTTAGGAGGCATCCACATTATTTTGAAAAATATTCAGAAGTGGCAGGCAGGGGTGGTAGAAATAAGTTTAAACTAAGACTTCCTTTATGCAAATCTGATATTCATACACGAAACTTCTACATTAAAGCTATAAAAAGTCTACAACGAACTACCAAATAGATTTAAGGAACTACCTATCAATATTTTTAAAAACTCATGTCGTCATGGCTCAAACAAACGTCATGGCTTTTAGAAAAATGTTTTTATAATTTAATAGAATTTATGAATTATAAAGAAAAGGACAAAATGTAATTAATTAGTTAATGTTAAAATTGTTTCGATTTAATATGATCTGTAGACATTCTAACTCAATTAATTGACATTTAAACTATAAAAAAGGTTGACATTTTAATTTTTTTTTATTGGACATTTTAAAATTTTGACATTAATTAAACACTTACTAAACTGACATTGATCATAGTTATATATAATACAGTAATTTTTATCTCATTGCTTACAACGAGCGAGTTTATAATTTTGAAAAAATGTTTTTTTTAATTTTTTTCTCTTTATTAAATTTGTATCTTCAGCTATAGAGTAAATATTTACGTACCATCGTTGTGGTAGAATGTGCCGGAAGAATGATTTAATAACACCATTATAACCACCACATTTCTAGTAAATAAACAAATTTCATTTCATTTCATTTCATTTCATTTCATTTCATTAAAATATTTTCATTATCTTACAATACATGTAGGTTATTCAGGAATTTTTATCATCCTACTAAGTATTTTTCTCCGAAAAAGAATAAAACTGGGACATTACATTACATTGACGAATATTAAATCTGGAAAATTTGTTATAGTTGTAATAAATCCTGATGCATGACGTTTGCATCAACATTTGGCAGAGTTTCCATACTAGTCGTGGCAGAGCAGCTGCGCTCGGTGATTGCTCTGCGAGTAAAACTTTGGCAGCGCCGACTTATTGTACTATGAAATATACGTGTTTTGAATGTTGCATTAATATTTGTTTAAGACGACAGATTAGTTTGTCATCAGGTTTCGAATTTGGGAACTATTTTAGCACAATGCCAGTTAGAGCAGAACGCTGGTTTAGTTCTTGCATAAACTAAACAGAAATAATATTATTACAGTCTGAGGTCTGAGGTCGTGTAGGTAATAGTAAATAGCTTTCCCCGAAAACTGATTCAGAATGTTGCTGAGCGTTCGGTTTTCAATCAACAACCCAATCAGCACCGCGCTACCTTGATTAGATCGTCCGTCCATTTTGTGGACGTCCATGTGTATACTGTGTTTTATAAAGAGAGTATATATTTTTGTCAATGTAATAATATTAGCTCTTTTTAATTATGGCGTTTTATAGTCATTAGTAGTAACATTCACGATATTCAACGTCTTGTAGGAATTTATCAGTATTCAGCCTTTGAGTATCAGCACAGTTTTTGTCACCGCCGCCGTTCCCTGGTGATCCTATTTTTGAAGAGGTGCTTTGCATGTTTCATAGAGTATTCAGAATTTTTGTGATAATTTTTTCAGAAAATTTTAAAGAGATGATGCCATATTCCATTTTGGGTGGAAGCTATCTAAATCATAAGGCCGAAGTAGCTAGCAAAAAGATTTCACCAATGTTAAAACTAAAATGCAGGTAATGTCTTAAATGTATAAACATGGATAATGTTTTAGAAACGAACAAGTTCTTAAGAATAAAGTAGCGCAATATAAACGCGAAAGAATAAAAGTTGTACGTTATGTTCCGCTTGTGAGTAACATTGGAAGTTGTGAGCGTGTTCCTAATAACTTTGCCATCGGTGAGATTTGCCCGTGAAATATGTTCAACATTACTGGATAGTACTGCACGAAGAATAAATTTCTTACTGGAATACCATATGCAGTTTACCAAGGTACTGTTATTAAACTATTGCAGGTGAGGTAATTTGTTACATAAATGCTAATAGAAGTTTATGAATACACATTACCAAAAATCTCATCAGATAAATCTGTTTACGTAGGTGACACAATTTTTCTCAAGTAAAAGTATGCAAAGTCCAAATTTTGTAACTTTGTTTGTTTGGCGACCTTGTAGATATGATATACTTTGTAACTATAATACATAATATTATTATAGTAGTGTATAATATAAATATAAATAAATAAAATATAAATTAGCTTTTAGTGGTTTTCAATGTTTTATGTAGTAATTAACTATATATTATTATGTAGTTTTATCGCTGACATTGATTGAGCAGTGTTAAGTTTTGGTTGGTGGTATGAAACCATTGATTGAAGTTACATCCACAAGAAAGGTTCAGAGCAATCACGGTCTGATTTATAGTTCACTTAGTTATCTATGCCTGTTCATTACGTTGAGATATCGGTCGAAGCGGCTCAAAGACCAGTATCGATTTTTATTGGATGGGTTCGCTAGCTCGAATATTAGACTGTGGACAGTTTAATATAAAAAAAACAAACTATATTTGCATGAGATCCGCCAGATATATACTTACTGTACTGTTTAATTGCGAGTAAAAAGATAATAAAATGAAAGTGAAATAATTGGAAGTAACGAACTTTACTTACATTTTACAATTTCAGTTCTTGTTTAATTAGAAATTGGTATAAGAAACTGTAAAATCTCTGTCGTTAAATTGAAATGAATGAAATAAGGTATAAAATAATTTGATATTTGACTACGAAGCTGACTAGCTAGCTAATGGGTTAAATAATTAAACGTAATCAATAGGTTAATTAAATTGAGTATGATGTAAATAGTAACCTTGATTATTAATATCCTAGTAGTATAAGTTACGATCAAGAATCTCGTGATTTTTAACGATAGGTACATACATCTGCTTCAAAAGTGTGTTTTTCTACAATAAATTCTTTTGGTAGATATTAACATGATAGGAATGTATACTAATTGATCGTATCTATCAGCTATCTTTCACCTTTGTTTATTTATTGGAGTTCATTTGTCATTTTAATTATACAACTTTGTAAATATAAATGATCTTGATATTGTAAAATTTAAGTCAGTCTTTCTGAGTTACTGTTTATATTCACCAAAAACAACAAAAAATCTTAGCGGAGTTGAAACTCTGTGTTTGAATCAGAATCGGATACTAACTAAGTTTGGATTAAGTAAGAACGTTCAAGAAAAAGCTAACTGCACCCCGCTGGTATTACTTTGTAAGTTCGCAGTTTATGCTCCCAGCAACTGTTAGCAACTTATTATGAGACAAAACCGCACTCGCCTCTAACCTCGTTACTGGTTATATGAAACTTACTTAGTTCCCGAAGATTCTATATTAGTGTTCTATACTTGTGTGTGTAACTTCAAAATATTACTTGAATGAGTCCGGGGTTACACCCCAATAGTTTTATCAGTCTTGTAGAAATTTAGGTACCTATATTGTAATACATAGAAGTTAGTAATTATCTTAAAATTCAATAGAATTCTGCAATAGCTAACGTTTTTTTGAACCGATCTTGATGAGTAAATTTTTTTATTTAAAGACCTAGTTTATTATTCGTAGTGTTTATTATTTTACGTTAGTTTATTATTAAACATATTCTTTGTTTTAGTAAATATTATAGTTGAAATATTAAAACTGAAGATACTGAGAAGCACAGTGGTATACCTGCTGCTGCCATGATGTAGCCGAAGAGACAGTCTCTTAGTCTGTGGATGTTGTGTTGTCTTTAAATAGGCACGTAATCTTATAAATATTGCTGTAGCAAACATTTCGTGTTTGAGACAGTTATCAGTATATTTTGCTGTGATCAGATATATTGTAGAATAGACATTAGACTGTATTTCTGATAATCGACTAAAATTGGACAGTGGTGATCAATGAGCTTGAGAATGGTGATCAAAGTATGTGTTGAAAGAATGATGGCACGAGTTCTTTATTTTCTCAATATAGACTTTCATCAGCATTCTCAAGCACATTTACTATACTTACACTAAAAGTTTAAATTCAAATTCATTGTTCGTCTTCTAGACATCTTTTCGTGTTAAATTAAATACTTAGTAGTTGCTTTCTGTAAAATTTGTCTGATTAATGGGTATCTTGAACTGACAAACGTTAAATTTATTCTGTTTCTCTTCTACATCAAAATGAATGTTGATTTGAACAAAGAAAAATATTTTTGCTTGCTTTGCAGCATATATTTAATCAACGTTAGATATACATATGAGTGTATCGTCTAAATATGTTTGAATTGTGAAGTCGAATAGTCACTATAGAAAATATGAAATATAAGATAAGCTAGTTATAAAATGCATATTATTATGCAATATGATCTTTTTTCAACAGTGAATCGTTTAATGTAATGTCACCATTGTCGTAGGATTTTTGCGCCTCAAAAGTAATACAAAATTAAAGTATAATGTTTAAAAAGCTTTCACAATGTAAATTCTTTTAAAATTTTAAATAACTGCCAGAAACGAATATGATGTAAGTAATATACGATACGCAAAATGAAAGCATTTAAGTGCTGGATGCCGTTTCGTTCCAACGTCCATTGACAGAGCTGACCCCATTTAGCATTGTGACCTTATTCTGTGCGGTGAAATATTATTAGGCCGAATGAATTTAAGGCAGATTGCATCGAATATGAAATGTCCGTCGTAAGGACGGCAGATATATTGGCTTCTGTTTCCGATGTAATGTATTCCAATAGAGAACTGTTCGAGACATGTTCAGTATTAGGCCGGAGTCTAGTATTGTACCCCTGATATATGGAAATAGGTTTGTTGAATAATTGGCGTTGTAGAAGTATGAATTTAGTAGCTCCAATTTTAATGATATTGATAGATGGATGATTAAAGAGTAATTTTGTCATGACCAAAAACTACATACAAACAACAACAGTATTTCTGTCGATAAATTTAGGTCAAATTCATAGAAACAGCCTGAAACTTAAATTTGAAAGATGTTTCCGTATTTGGGTATTCTCCATTTCTTAGTTGAATAATGCCATGTTATGGTTACCATGATACCGAATATGAACTTGCTGTTATAAAATGCATAGCAGATTATTTCATTTTATCTGAAGCAGAAATGTATTTCTACAATTGAAATGTAACAGAATACTCTTCAAAATTTGTAGTTGCTATCAGGTGAAAGTGCAATGTTTTTCTTTTGTATACAAGAACAATAAAAATATAAACGACTACGTAGAGGTTAAAATTACCATGACAAGATATGCCCCTTCATTAACACTAGGCTAGTATCTTAATTATATCTTTGGCACTTCATAGAATAAGTACGTACATTTGGCTAGACACCAAGTAAGCGCCTTCGCTCCAATTAACATGTTGATAATAAAACTAACTTGTAGTACATCGAATTTCGTCTACGAGCATTACCAGCAAGCACTATTATTTGTATGTAATTAGACAGTTCTAGAGGTTTTTGATACTGGAATTAATTTGCACGTATATTAAAAATCTTTAGGAAATTTGAACTTTATTCTTTTTCTGATAATGCTTAATATTATGACTGCATTGATTAGCAGTAAGTCATGATGGCAGTAAGTCGTAATAGCCTAGTGGTGAAGGCACCCGCTTCCTAAACACGAGGTCGGTGGTTCGAATTCAAGCAAGTACCAATATGATTTTTCAAATCATATGTATTTTCTAAGTTTATCTGGACATTCCTGACTGACGGTGAAGGAAAACACGGACTTCTGAGGAAGTCTGAAATCGTCAATCTGCCTTGAGCAAGCGTGGCGATCAATGCTCATACATCTCTGTATGAGAAGACGCTTTTCCCTGCAGTGGTTAATAACCACTACAACAATTCATATAGTACCCAGGTATTTTTGTATTGTTGGATCAAGAAAAAGTAAGTTCTGTTGCAAGTTAAGCAAAATGACTTAATTTTGCTTAACATTCAACAGACCTTACTTTGGGCGTATTTTTGGAAAATGTATCGAGAATTTTTAAAAACCCAAATAAAGAGCGATATGCCGAAGTATAAGACAATATTCTAATTACTAGCATTATATGGTCGCACTCATGATGGTGCTTTAGCAAGATACCTTTTCGCGCCTCATTTAAAAGGCTATATACTATGTAAGATCGTATTATAGAATTATTATACTTTATAGACTTTTCTTCTTGTTTTGTGTTAACATCTTTATACTATAAGAGCAGATAAAGCGATATATATTATATAATTTAGATTGAAGAACAGGGCAGATGTTGAAGTTTCGTTTTACGAGCACCAAATAACAGAGGCAGTAAGCGTTGCTTTATAAGCTAATAACATAAAATTTATTACCCACCCTGTTTACACAATGATTTTATTGTATTTAAGGCTTTTACTCAAGGTTTGTTTTGTATACGTTATGCCAGAAACAAATACGATATTAAATGAAAAGACGTTGTTGCTGCACCTGAAATAAAGACGAAAATTTTTTTTTCAAGTTTTATTGTATCTGTTGTCTTTTATATTTTATGTAGTATCTTTATAATTTTATTCAAAATATGGAACATTTACGATGTTTCGTAAGTGGGCGCAATTATTGTAAACCACACTGATATTTGCGTATTTGGTTGCACAGGAATTTCAAAATTTCTTATTATTTAACGCAGCATAAGTACACTACAATACCACTGCATCTATTAGGAAAATTCTACATCTTATCTCACCAATCGCGCCTCGTCGTCGTCTTCAAAACGACTGTTTCTTGAGACTATATTAGTAAATAACAAAATAATTATGTATTTGAATATACTTCTGTGCTATAATAATATCCATGGTGGTTATTTAAGCGTTGCGTCTCTAAGACTTAACTGTGAGACCTAAAACTAGTCAGAAAAATATTTATATTGGGAATTTTAATATTTTGACAGTGAAATGGACCAGGCCTGTACTTAAGTACTTCGATATACTGCATAAGTGGAAGGCAACCGCAGCTATAGTTCAAGATTCTAGAAAGAGGATATTCTTATTGCCTACGCTATACGCAGACGAAGCAATGACTCAGCTGATGGTAAGTTAACCTCTACATATGGAATACAAATGTTAGTGACACAGTTGACTAGTCCTGAAAGATTCTTCTGTCCCTGTAAGCATTAAAAAATAGAAAAATGTTGGACTTTCAGCCAAAGACACGATATTTTTTATCGATGCTCTTTGCTCCTTGGTGTTCTGGAAATCCGTAAACCTGCCTGGTAACTAAAATAATTAAATGTATGAAAAACACACGCTAACGCTATAATAGGCCTGCTATTACTGTTAAATGTCCAATGTAATATAAATCACCTGACAATATAAACGCAGGAACACGTTCCTAAACATTCAGGTTACAACGCCCGATACATTGTTAGTGCACGACCATAATTTCTATTCAACATTGGATTACGAAGCGAATTCGTGCCAAGCAATACATTAAATTGGCCGAAGCCCAAGCGCATAGCCTTTCTGTCCAATTAATGGGCTTTTACCAAGTAGACTCTGTTTGAAATGTGCCGCTTATTTGGGTACTGTCTTGGCATTGTATGTTTTAGTTCTAGTAAGGCCAATGTGTTGTTGTTACATATTTTACTTGCAATATTTTTCTATCTGATTTCTTTACTTTGGTGTGTTGAAGGCTGTATGTCAGACACGTGGATTCAATGTATCTTAATCTATATCAATTTCATAAAAATGATTTTGTCCAGAAACTAAATTCACAAACTGAGTCACTCTCTTATTTGTAGGTAAAACAATAGGCACAGGTAATCTTAATTATAATGGTTTTAATGTATATAAACTTTATTTCAATAAACCCTAATTTGTATTAAATTATAACGCAGAATGGAAGCGCTATAAAATAAAATCAGTGATAAAGCGTTCGTGTTTAATATTAAAACGCATCTTTTTATCGATGCTTACCTGATTAATATTTCCTTAAGGTCTGAAATTCTTATAATAAAAGGGTAAAGTTATGTTAATTTTGCATATGCAAACAAAACGTAGTGGGTTCGAATCCGGGCAAGTACAAATGTGATTTTTCAAATCATATGTACTGTCTAAATTTATCTTGGAAAACATCGTGAGGAAACCTGAACTTAAAAGTCTGAAATTGCCAATCCGCCTTGAGCAAGCGTGGTGATTAATGCTCATACCTTTTCTATATGAGAAGAGGCCTTTGTCCTGCAGTGGGACAGTAAACAGGCTGGGATTATAAACAAATTCATGTATTCATTTCATTTCCTTTGAGTCATAAACTCGAAGTCGAAGAAACTCAGGTTACTAGGTAATAAAATGGGCGCAAAATAATTGTGTTCATCGTCTTATTCAGTCATTTAGTACTTTAATATTCAAATTGTAACCAGTTGTTTTAACAAGCAATTTACCTTATTAAAACAAGTCAATCACAATAACATAACTAGCAAACTTAGTTCCGAAGTTATGGACGTCGCCCATTATCATAAAATGAACATCCAAGTGTATTGGCACCCGCCCAGTGCACTTGCTTGGCTTGCAAGGTGTTGTGAGATATCTCTAGCTTCCGCACGACCGGCCCGTCTGTCTGGTCTGGACAATACACCGATTTACTTTAGTTGACATTCGATGCAAGTGTCGAGAATGCTCGCATCATTTTTCATACATCCTTAACCTAGGTATTGTAAGTTATTTCTAAGCTGGGCATGTCCATCTAAGAAATATAGATCTTGCTTGTACTTTGTGTAATGGAATACTTTGGATTCTGTGAAAGTTACCGTGTGTATCCTGTTTCATATTAGAAGCATTCTTTATCATTTATTGTACACAACAGAATATAAGAAATATTAGATACAAATCTTATGTACAAAGACGAGCGTAACTCAAAATTGAATTCTTTTAATTTTGGAAATTGTTGGGGACCGCTAAGGTAAACAATGTTTACGAATTGTTATAGTGTTCTTTAATTTCACATAGAAAGGTTTACTACTTATAACAGTAGAAGCATTCTAGAGAAATGAAATGTCACCTGAAGAAAATACCACTGCGCTAACCTCGATAGTGGTTAATTGTAAATAATAAGATAAGTTTAAAGAGATAGGTATATTGACAGTGGCGTCTCAATATATCTTTGCTAACATTATGTTTATCAAGAAAAATATTCACTTGTATTCAAGAAACTGTGACATGCATTCTGTGTTTACGTACAGATACAACCTAAGTTATTAGCGTTGTGGTTCTATTCAAAACAATATAATTTAAAGCTCTATTTCATCTAATCTTGTTGATCTTCTAATTTGTTCTATGATTAAATTGCTACTCGCTTCGTCTCAACCAACCGAGACTATGTAGAACACGACTTACAACATTATATTTAGCTTAAATCCTAAAATTATGACCGCCTAACTATTATTATTATTATTAACTGAAGGGAAATATTTATATAATAAAGATACTATAACTGTACTGTAGGGAAAATACTGTACATAAAGTAGAGACCAACACTAAATACTTTTTATGTAGTGGCAGAGGTGTGTTAGGTTAGAACTGTTAATTTAAAAAAAGCATTTAAGTAGCCATTTCTTATAGAATTTTTTTATATAGTAGCAGTACCTATTAAAAAGGGTGAATATAATTATTATAAGACTGACTGATTATTTAAGTTTTCAAATGATTCTAGGTATCACACATTTTGTATTAAACACAATTCAATTTCATTCGTTTCAAAAGATATGCCTAAGTTTTTCCCCAAGGTATAATCTATCTCTATACCAAATTTCATCACAATCGGTTCAGTGGTTTAGGCGTGAAAGCGTAATAGACAGACAGACAGAGTTACTTTCGCATTTATAATATTAATATGGATGGCTTAGTAAAGTATGCTTAGTAAGTATAATATTATGCAGTACCAAGGAATCTGCTTTACTTTTTAATAATAACCATGTAATCGAAATATACTTTAAGTACTTGCACTTTGTATATTTTCTTTACTAAATTAATGTGAAACCAAATATTTTTGCATCATATCGATCATGGCGAATGAAATAACATATTCAAATGTATTCTTTTTTATTGTTTACTTTGTGTTGATTTTATATCTCAAATTATCATCTTCTTCTGAACGATTCGCTCGTCTGGTGACGGAGTCCGCTCTCTTTATACTCTTTTATACTTTAAATAACTTATATAAATATGTGAAATATTGTAATCATTTTAGTTGTGTAAAAGAAAATTCCGTTTCCGTTATTTCTATAGGTATTACTCATTTGTATGTAAGCATACTAGTTACAATAAGTATTTCATGTCTGGTAGAAAATACTTGAATAAATTTCCTCAACAAAACATCTTGCTTTGCAGATAATGTAATGAGAGCGAATTCAATTACCATCTCTCTTTGTTTTTTCCTTGCCGAAACCAAGGGCTTAGTAAAAACTGATAGAAGTGCACATTCGTTGCTCACTGTACATTGGCGATTTGTACCACGAAGCGTGCTTCCGACACAACAGCGATGGTACCCCCGCGACTCTTGCTTTCCCCGCCATCGCCTACCGCGGGAAAGAGCCGGCGAGGTCTATTCAAATATTCCCTGTCTGTTCACACCCCTCCCCACCCGCCAGCGCCTCGCAGTCTCGTTCATATTTCGTGTTCCTATTTTGCGCAGCATCCCCGGGTACCCAAATGCAGTGCGCAGACTCCGAAGAAGCTTAAGCAGAAGTGATGCTATTTTATTAGCAACCTTACAGACTTAATATTATGGTTGAAATTATTTCGAATTTGATTTTTGCACTTGCAATGTAACGTACTTAAGACATCGCTTGCCTCCCGAAGCCCGGAATAGGGGTACAGATTCAGTACAAGTAGCGTGTAGGGGCGCGGCTCGCCGCAAAGTTAGACGCAACTGAGCTCTTGCCGATAACGACACTTCATGTTACATTCAGTTTACAATTTAAAATATAATACTTTGAAAAAATCAACGGGTACAGCAAGGAGCCATGTAAGGTATGTATTTGTGAATATTACTTGTGGTCAAATCACGTGTTCTGCGTCTTCCGAAGTTTCCGTATAATTTGATTGCGTCAAACGCTCCCTAATGCGATTATTCGGTGCCCTCACCTTTCCCCCGCTTGAGTCGTGACGCGTACAAGTGTTGTTGACTTGTTGTTTCTATTTTGTTTTGACTTGGATTCTAACTGGCGTTTATCTTTTCTTTCTTTTATTCTATGAAGGTTTTCTTTTTATTTGGGTGATTTGTTGATACAACCTTTTATTTTTACAGATATCGGGCGGCTTTCATTTCTGCTAGCGTGGGTGATGGTTTCAGGTAATGTATAATTACTTTTTGTTATTATATTTGTTGTTTTACAATTATTTATCAATTTATTTCCAACATATTTTATTTTGGTTTTATTTCTTCATTTATAAAATACTATTTTTTATTCTAATTTGTAAATTATGTTCTCTTGAAATTATGTTATATTTTTTAATGCATGCTAATATAATTTGGTATCGCCCTTTTTGGGAAGCCTTTACTCCTAATTTGGGAAGTTGAAAAGCTTTTGTCGAGACCGGAGATTAAAACTTTTTAATATACTTTCATCTTACTTACTCAAGACGAAATTTTGATACTATTTGATTATATTAAAGTCATGAACTTAAAAGTTACATAATTCTCTGTTTTAATTTACAATTATTCCATTCGCCCGTCCTCTAGAGAATGGTAGGTACGTTTTTTGGGATTCTTGATTAAAGTAAATCTTTATTTGAAAACGAAAGACTGTCGATAATATGTAAAGTACATTTCATTAAGTCTACTAATTAATATGGTATTATTATATAATTTATAATATTACACCAACTACACACAATGCCATCTTGACCTAAAGTAAGCATATGTTAAAGCTTGTGTTATGGGTTCTAGAAATCTGGATATACATACTTTTATTTAGTCAATACATACATATTATACATAGAAACACCCAGACCAATGCAAATAGACATGTTCATGCATACAAATATTTGCACTGAGTGGGAATTGCCAAATTAATTTGTTTAAAATTCAGATACAGAAAGGTATTTTCCATTATGTATTTGTATTATGACGAAGAAATCATTGTCTTAATAAGCACTGAAATATGATAACAAACAAAGAAAACTCGGAAAAAACAAGTTGTTCATATTTTAAACACAAAAATTTTAAGAATATTTTGCTAAAAATTTCCCTTCTCATTATGAATCATCAAACCTATCTTTTGAAAGGCATTCCGGTTCGTTATGGGTAATTAGGAACATAACACATTCGTTATCAAATGACCGAAATAAATACAAAGTAAAGTAAATAGGTATTTTCTCGTTTTCATATCATAGCAACTGTAGCAAACGGTCCCAGGAGAGCCATATTTATGAAGGCAATGTAATAACAAAAGCAAATAAGGATTTCGTGTCGCCGACTCCTGCAAACCTTTATATACTTAGGACTTTAGGTATTTTTTTCCCATCGGGCATTTAGTTTTAAGTAGATTTTTTTTTAAATTTCAATGTTGATGGTAATGAAAGAATAAACAGGAAGAATATTAGGACCGTACTTATTGCGTTTCAAATGCGACTGAACACATATGTTTGAAACTATTCTGCTAATGTATGGAACGAGTACATACATCGTTCATATACTCGTGTTTTCAATTATTCTTACATTTTCGACCAGTTATTATTTGCTGTGATCTCGCGGGTTGTTCCGTATTCATCCTATATCGTCTCAAACCCATTTTTCACTCATCCGAAATTAGTAGGTATTCCTAACTCATCCCACCTAATTTTAACATAATTTGCTATATTAACCTAAATATATTCCTTACTCATTCCGTAGCAAATATTAACAAATTTATATTAAATATTACGTAACAAAGTATGGATAGCAAATCAACGCCTCATATTTTTTTAGAAAATATTTTTTTTTAACGATAGAAATACTAAGCGACATCAATATTTTTTAAGTACGTTGCAAAACGTCATATCATACCGCTGTTTTGGCAGCTATATCAATGACGCCTTGAGGACGTGAAAGTATTGTAATCGTTAGTAGTACATAAATATTTAAGTAACATTTATAATTACTAGCAAATATTTTTGCAGTTGACCTTTTTGGTCTATTTCAAACAATTTTACAAAATATGTTTTTTGTTCAGACTGTACACAACACATAAATCACAATACATTTTTAGGTGGTTTTACAATAGGTTAAGCTAGGAATACCTATGGGATAAATAAGAAACTGAAAAAAAATTCTTGTGGGTTGAGTAAGGAACATAACTAGGTTGAGCCAGGAAATATGATGAGTGGGATGAGACGTCACAGGATGAATACGGAACAACCCGATCTCGTCTCGTCAATCTAAAATGGTTAACAATAAATGACAATCAATTACAAGAATCAAATATGAACAGCCTCAATTTTACCACCATTTACTTTTGATAAACGGACCACTAAAATATAAGGATAATGTATGAGCTTATAGCGAGTAGTTTTCAACGGTGCAAAGAGGTTGTTTGGTCGCCATCGTGAAGCCATTTATTATAGTACCCCGCCGGGTAGTAGCCGAGATTAAGGCTGGCTGACCATAGAAGCGGAGCAAACCTGCAGAGTGGATAATCCGAGAAATACTAACCTGTTCACTGAAGCTGTGCGCAAACCTATTGGTTAATATTTTTCGGTTTCCTCTCGTTCTCCATAGCCTCGCTCCGCTTAATCGCGATTAGACTAATTGCAATGTATCGAGTACAAAATAATGGCTTACAAAATTATTGAAATTGTTTTGAGAAAAGCTCGAAGTATTAAAAGAACGAAGTGATAAATAGCTAACTACAGTTTCTGAAAGGCTGATCAACGAAAAATTAACAAATCACCTGCTAAATATCATGTGAAGTACCTAAAAGCATGAATTTTAAGTTTAATTTGATCTAATTAGTTATTAATTTAAATCAAATTCAACTAAATATTCATGCTTTTAGCAACCCAATTGGTATTTCACATGAGATTTAACGGGTAATTAGTTAATTTTTCATTAATTAACCTTTTATAAACTGGGGGTAAGACTAAACTTGCACTCTAAAATAAAATTCTATTTGAATATATAAATGCTTATAATATGAGTATCTATATTCCTCGTACTTTCCACAACTGTAGCTTTCTGCGTCAATCGATCGATGAGGGTGTTTTTTATACATATCGCCTCATTAGTCTTTGTGAGAATATTTCTAGTATGTATTGAAAAGTCTGTATTGAATTTAGGTTTCTGTATACGTAATACTTGGTTTTCACCACAGCGTTTAGCTTAGTAGGTATATAAAAAAATTATAACTAATAAAGGGTTGGTCATCATGGATCATATAAAATTGCGACAGTTATTACAAGGTGCTTATAATAATGACTACGATAACCGTGATAATGAATTGTGATGACGCTAATTTCAAATAACAATATTCAAAATTGGTTGGTTAATTAGTATCATTAATTAAAACGAATATTTTTATACAAAATCCTTTATACCTATAGATATGAAGCAAGTTTTTAGTCTACAGAAGACTATAACCACTTCATACTTAACACTTATTGGGTAGTATTGTGTTCTTGCTGGTGACTATTAGTTTTAATACTCCAAAGAAAGCACAGTACTGATAGTATACACAGTGGAAAAGAAAGGTATAAGTTAGAAGAAATAAAACTCTGATTTTGATTTTTTTTTTCTACTATGTATATTATAGTATTTTGAGATTTTCGTGAAGCTTTAACCATAATACGGTTTGCTAGACAAATAATACGACGCTTTATTGTCAAAATACCTCTGTAAGCTACCCTATACTTAATCCTCGGGTGGCCGGTAATATGGCCGAAACAATTTGGTATACGTACCGCAGTTTATAAGACTCTGTGGATTCCTTTTATTTACTCACAGAAAAATGGAGGAAATTTACAATACTAACAAGGTTTTACGTCTCTCTTGATAGAGTTTAGCGGGTGTAGTGAATAATTGTAGCAACAAACCGACCAGCTATGTTATTCAGGAGGGACATATTTGTGGTTGTGTTTGAAGGATATAATTAACTTATACACAAATGAAAGAATTTGAGTTGCTACAGTCACCATACAGACATCAACGAGATCTATTATCTGTTCATAAAAGTATATTTCGTATCGAACATGATATGTTTTACAACATTTTCAGTATAGCTATCCCCGAATATGTTTAAGAACGTTTTATCTTCACAAAATTTATGGGCCCAAAATTTATAGGAGTCCATTTACCGACCAAGAAAGATCAGCTGCGCTCGCTGAGTAGTTCACAGGGTGCTATCTTTATTGTTATACTAAAATTTTATCACATCATAGCGTAAAATACAAGACGTATAAATTTGGAGTCATAACTAAGAAAATGAAAATGAATAACTAATGAGTATGCTCAACAAGTCTTAGAAAGGGATCTTTTATTACGGAGCAGCGCAACTTTGTTTTTATTTTACCCCATTTAATCCCATTTTTAGACTTTTATTTTATTCTAAAATATCTAAATGAATTCGTTCTACGCAAATTTAAATTAAATTTCAACATTTGCTCGACTGACAACAGTTGAACTAGCATAAATTGTCGTCATGACTGTTCTCAGATGTTATAAAAGTAAGTTTTTATGTCTTTCGTTTGACCTTTCGACTTTGAATAATAAAATCTTAGTTTTCGCTCAAGAACCATTCAGCGAGTTTGCGGAAGATCAGTCTAGAATGTTTGATCTGGAAAGATCCATCATCCGTATATGTCACACCTATATACACATCGACTTTTTCAGTTTCGTCGATTTTTTGTTTGATTTCTACACATTTCTTCTATAATAATATTTATTTTCTACTGTTTGGAAACTGTCTCAATTTTTATTGCCTTGGATATACCTATAATTTATTGCATTTTACCGACCAATTCTCGCTTAATAAAAGGTTTGATTATAATGTGACAATATCATAGATTAAATTGAATTAAAATATATTCTTTATGTATAATTTTTTGTAATTATAATAATTATAAAAACTGATATCCAATGTTTCCATGACTGAAAATTAAAAGTAGTTTTACAATTTTTTCAGTAAAACCAATAGATCAAACATAAATACGTGAACGCATAGACATTTCGAAAAGCCTATTATGTACTGAAGATGAATTTGCCTTTTACTGAATATTCTAAAAGGTTTTGCTATTAGAGCCTTAAATTTAGCGGATTTTATCGTTCAGACTATGTCAATGTACTAATCGCGCCTAGAATTTGTTCTCGTCTCGCAATCTAATACGTATGCTAATTTATGATAGCTCTCGGGAATTATAGATGTCGCCCTGGGCGTGAAATTACGATCCTCTTTCTCCCTCCTGCCATTCGGTGTCCGCCATTTTGCCATTTGATTCGAGGCCCGTGCACAATTAAAATGCAGTAAACCATCTGCACTAGCTCGCTAATGTTCTTTTTAGGCGCATAAACCAGCTATTCTGCTAGCATAATACGATTATAGATAAATCTGAAAATTTTTGTTTACTTTTTAATATTACTTTATATAAATTGAGATTTTTGTCAAACAAGTATTATATTCTTTTTTTTCCGATAAGTTCTCTGCTGCTTTTAGTGTCATGTTAGTCGAGGTCTGTTTTATTGCCGGTCCTGTTTGTCACTGTAGCTAACCAGCTAGATTATCAGCAAGTTATTTTAACGTTAAAATACATGCATTTTATCAATCAATCAACTAATATTTATTTATTTTCAGGTAATGTACCTACTACAAACTATATAGAAATGCAAATATGATTATAATTGCTAAAATAATATAAAAAAATATATTGTCAGAAAAATTTATAAACAGTAGTTTGTACTATGTCAGTTAACATACCCTTGTTCACAGATAAGATAATACTATAGAAGTCCTTGTTTTATGTTAAAATGTAAGTCCTCGTACATCCGCGACGCATCGCACTGATGAGTTCGCGTCATCAGTCTGACTGACTGTGTATATTTATACAGATATTTATAAATATGTTTCTATGTATAACATATATTTATTTACAAAAAAATATATTTAAGTATGTATATCCGTATCTAGAACCCATAACACAAGTTATATAATATGTGCTTAATTAGGTCTAGTTGGCGTTGTGTGTAGTTGTTGTGATATTATTATTATTTTATATTTATTTAATTATATAGAAGGTTTGACTTTGCATTCTACTTGAACCTGTAAAGAAAAGAAGGTATTATGTAAATATCTAATATTTATAGCATTAATACCCCCTGTACCTATTATAAATGTATCTCGAAGCTAGGGAGTCATTGAAGGGCTGACACTGAATTTTTTATATTGTGCCTCGGCTAGGTGTTTGTGAAACGTTTGAAATATTTTGTACTTGATGACGATGAATGTGTAGTAGGTAGTAGGATAGAGATTTCAAGTGCGAGTAAAATATTATCCATTTTATTCTTATTTCCATTTTCATAATAAAATGTATATATTAATAAAGTCTATAAACTGTGATTACCTTTAGATATCAGTTGAACAGCGATTATCATTAGAAGCAATAACATGAAGAAGACTAAATTCATAGCTAAGAAACGCAAATCGATAAATGTGTGAGGTTCGGGCGTCAGTAGCGAAGATTTGATATAAATATTGATCTCTTAACAAAATTTTGGCGTTGTCGAATAATCAGGATATAGGTCAATTAAAAAATACTAAAAAGTTCTCTCTGCTTTCTTTGTGTGAGGAACAAGAAAACTGTAGCTTTCTATATATGCGCGTTTCTCTCACTAGCGACAGCGTCAAATATTTAGTGCATAAAGTTAATACCAAGGGCGTTGTTCATTTTGCATACAAAACCCAAATTTACGGTGTCACTGTTGAGACAAAAGTGCTTTACCTACTTCATGGTAAAGCTCTTATAGTTAAATTTTCGGGGTTCTTTTAGCTTTAATTTTTAGC
Organism: Parascotia fuliginaria; assembly: GCA_963082885.1. Lineage (NCBI taxonomy): Eukaryota > Metazoa > Arthropoda > Insecta > Lepidoptera > Erebidae > Parascotia > Parascotia fuliginaria. Next base: position 12,920,558 of record OY720181.1, on the reverse strand, counting down.
TTTTTAGATGCGAACGAATTTATCAAATTATGTCGAAACTGTTTATTTCTTCAAATGTAGTAGATTATGGACGCAATGTGAATACGGAATAAAAAGTACGAAAGCAAACACAACAGCAGCAAATTATTTTACTTGTATTATGTTAACTTTATATGGGCGTCGCCGTCGTTTCGCATTAGTTTCGCTACGCTTTTAGGAACTTGCATAAATATGAATAATGACTTTTACGACTGGACTGCTAATTTAAAATAATATTTGCTCTATGTTTATTATAAGACGCAAACGAAGTAAGACTAGCATTAACTTGAACGTTTCCATAGTGTTTTTGTTCGGTATTAACAAAAGTTTATAAATTCTGGTGAGTGGAAAGACTAGCATAGCACATGCTAGTTCCTCGAAACCTTCTGAGCCTTGATTGACAAGTATCACTTATATTATTTGAATAAATAAATAATTTTAATATTAAAAGTTGATTGACGTTTGAAAACATTAATCTTTTTAAATATTTCAAAGAGCATTTGGCATTTTTAATAGGATTTCTTAATTTATTTTCACCCTTTTTTGTTAGGTGTTGTGACTTTAATATATTACTGATCTTTTCAAATAATTGCAAAGGGTATTTATAAACAAATAACAGCACTTGAAAGTTGAAAAGATGAATAAATTGTATATAAAATTATCAGAATATTGGTTGTTAAATTGAGCTTTGAAACATTTGTTGGGAAATCACATTAAGAAAACACATTTGGAAGAAGACGGGTAAGCCGTCTTGCCAAAGTAATAAAAGTTAACAGAATAAAATACTTTATAATGACTGAAGAACACTTTTATTGCACACTACATATTACAAAACAAATAATAGTACAACAGGCAGTGATAGTTGGCACTGGGCAGTTTTATCGCTAAAAGCATCTCAGCAAAGTGTATACATACAGAGCCGACTACTTACATAAAAAAAGGTTCTTTCGAACCAACATTAATCCTTGCTATTCATTTAATGCACTATGCGGCGCAACGAGTTCGTTATGCAAATGCAATTTAAAGCAATAGTGGCCGAGCTCAAGTTAGCAAAGCCAGGAAATCGTATACCTACTCTATTTAAACTTAGTTGTAGGTATTAGTTTATGAACACAAGTAATCTTACTTCGGAATATTATTTGATAGTTTGGTTGGTTTGTATTTCTTATTATCTATAGGGTTTACCACACGATTATAAAAAGAAATAGGTAACTTGATTTTAATTGAAGAATTACAGTAATAAACTAAACTAAAAAGATTTTTTTTATAGTGGTCATCCTCATTAAAATATCTTAATCTATACTAATAAATAAAGCGGAAGAGTTTTTTTGATGGTTTGTTTGAACGCTCTAATTTCTGGAACCACTAGTCAGATTTGAATAACAATTTTTGTGTTTGATAGCCTGATTCTTGAGAAAGGTTATTGGCTATGTAACATCACGCTACTGACGAGTGGAGCAGAGCAGAACCAAAGTGTAACTTAACGCGGGAAAACCGCGTTGCAGGAGGCTAGTTTATGATAAATTTCAAATGCAGTTTATACTTTATCGTATATTTAAAGTACATGGAATCTCCATGTAGCTTGTACATTCTGTGATTTGTCAACCCAAAGTACGTCGTCTGATGAGCAAATGCCTTTAGAACATTACATTTTGAAACTTTGCCATAATCGCCACGTTTGGCAAGCGAACTGATGCTTGCAATGGGTGTATGATATTGCTGCTCGTCCTGTATTGTATAGTTTTGCTGCCGTGTTTTATGTGATTGAGCGCCACCATTCGTTTGACTTATTGCGCTAGTGAAATATATTTTACCCTTAGTTGTATTTTGCTACTAGGCGATGGGGTCGTCAATTTCCGACGCCTGCCGTACATACTGTATTATTTCTGTCGCGTCTAAATTGTACCCCACTATGTTTCAGCTTAACGGATTTTGTAACTTGAGTCATTTTTGGTTATTTGAGGCTTAAGAAGAAATTAGCCAGACAGAAACTGATAATCTAAAAAAAACTTCTAATATTGCAGGTCTCTCTAAGCAGCCTTTGTGTTACTAAGCTTATTATCCAGATAAAATTTCAGCATTGTGCGCCATTTTAGACCAATTATATAATTAACCACACCCATAGCTTAACTGTACAATGTTCAATGTTCTGTTATGCAGATAAAGCGAATGCAGCATCGAACTAAATTAAGTTTCAGTTCCAAGCGTTGCTAACATTTCCGCAATTGTCTCATACATAGATATATAGAGATTGTACTCGAAAGTTCCTCACTGAGTAATGTCGTCTTTGTCTAGCTTTAGTGCGGGTAATAGTGTTTATTTTATATAATGCAATGGATAATAGTTCGTGGCATTGTGTCCAGTTGTTAATGCGTTTGTAGCTATTGTTCTATGGTTAACTGTGCACTTATTTCGATTAACGGCAGCTTTAATTTTAGCTAAAACTAAAAACATATTAGTTTTGAGTTTTAATTTAAAGGTTTCTTCTAATAAATAATAAGATAGAATACTGTTTCCACAAATTTATCTCATATTCTGTTCAAGCTCAAACAAATTTTGCAAATGTTTAGAACTAAAATAACAAAATAAAACTTGGCTTAATATTGAATAGATAAAATAAAAACAAAACAGAACTAAGATGACTTTTGTTATTTTAATGTTATACCCTAATAATACTATCGTAAATTAGAGAGTTAAGAACAGAATGATTTATCTTAGATGATATCTCAATCAATTTGAATAGGCTTAAATTAGCACAAGAAATAAATTGCGACAGTATGTATCTGTAAGTAATTTACAAAGCTAATACAACACTACATTGACAGTAAGAGATATTGAATCACATGCCGACGGCGAGTGGGGATGTCACATTATACCAAATAGGAAAAGCGAGGGCCTATATTTCCTAGATTCATGAACGGTTTACTACAACCAACAGGGCTGCTATCAGCGATAATGAGCAAACAACAGACAATAGTAACATTTCATTTTTTTTTTTATACGACTAAGGTGACAAACAAGCATACGGCCCGCCTGATGGTAAGCAGTTACCGTAGCCTATGGACGCTTGCAACACCAGGAGCATCATTAGCGCGTTGCTGATCCTGTTAAAAACCTTTAATTAAAGGATCTTTGCCATATCGGTTGCAAAAGCTGCTCAAACAATGCAAAGTTCCAAATTTAAAGATGTCGGAGTTTAAAGAAATGCCATTGGGTCCAATTAGTTTCGTAATCGGTAAACCTTAAAGTTTTACTACCAGTATTATCCGATAAAAACTCTCAAGCACTCCTTTTTACTTTAATTTTCTTTTGACTTCACGTTTCATTTTCTTGGTTTGTCCCTCTGTTTGTGTTTAAAAGAAAAACAATTACGAAAGTTCTGGTCACCGTCGCATCTTGTTTTTAGATTGAATTTTGCTGTTTGCTTCTGCTATGTAATAACGGACTTTACTTTATAAATGTTCATATAAATCTTTAAAAGACGGTAAATGATGTTTGTAGCATCTATGTTTAGATTATAATATTTTATTCGATATTTGTATTTAAATAAATACACAACTCAATTTATGTTCAATCTACGCATAATAATAACAAAGTTTGTTAAATGAAAACAAATAACGAGTTTTGTGAACTTCAATATGACGAATTGTCATGAAAATTAATGAGAGGTTTCTACTAATATATTACATTTTAAAATGTCTAGACTTCTTGAGGATTTCCTCGTAACCAATAACATTAATACTGACAATGTTGACGATGTTTACATTTTAAAACAATTTTGTGCATGGAGGAGCACGATAAGAAGTCTGTTCATTCTATGACCGTCATTAACTTGTTACGAGCTGTCACAAGTTTGAACAAGTCGACAAATGCTCCAAATCTTGGAATAGTTTTCCTTTCATTTTGTTTACGGATACCCGAATTGATCAACATTTCTGTTAAAATATTTGTCTTGTCTTTTTGATTTCCTTCGTTGAAGACACAATTTGCTTTTGCTTAAAACTAACCTTCACAGTACCTAAGGAACATATTGTTATTTTTTCATTGGCTGCTTATATATAAATTGTACTACGTTGGGCAATTCAATATTTTCAGAAAATCATAAAAGTTTTGTAATTACGACAGTAAGGACCCGCTTTTATGCAACATGTATACATGTGACTTCATGGGTTGTACATACAACTCCAAAATCAACAAGATTTGCCTGCCGTCAAAGATTTATATAACATCTTACATCGTAATTTGGGAACTTTGGAAATTGTGCCTCCGAATAAGTTGACAATAACGTAGTTCATGTGAACTACTATTTCGGATCTATTATAATCTGTGCTTTCGACATGAATGAGCTGTGTCTATTAAAGAGCACCATAGCATAACTCAATTTATATAAAATTGATTACACCGGTCAACAAAAAAAAAATATTTTTTTGCGCATGGGTTTTACCTAATATATTTTGATTATTTAAGCAAATCTATATAAAAAATTGCGATTACAGAACGAAAATATTTGTTTTTTAAGAAGTTATAGCAATTTTGATTTTTACGCCTGATTAATGTCGGTCTTTGCGCGCTATCGTTGTCGAAGAGAGGTTAGAGGGTGGGGGCAGTATTTCTTGCGTCGCTCGTTGTGTACGGTATTATGTGTTTGCATATTACACAGGAATAACGTGTTGTTTTTTTTTTGCTGTATAACCCATCTAAAATGGCTTCTAGAAGTTGTAAACGAAACGCTGACTCGTTTTGCTTTATTTGCGGCGAATTTATTAAAGTAAGAGAGATAAAGTATGATTTGAGTACAAATTTAAAGATTTGCGAGGCATATCAAGCTTACTTTAATCTACCTGTTAAAAATCAAGACAAAAAATGGACTCTACATGTGTCATGTAACTCTTGCAGATACATTCTGGACGGTGAGTATATTTTCTCTTTTTTTATTGTATTAAACTGGAGCTCAAATAAAAAAATCATGGATTGTGATATTTTCCCGGACTTACTTAGCAATGAGGAGAAAAAGCCTGGAACAGTTTTAAGGCAGTAGTTCATGGTTTTCTTGGAAACCATAGAGCTGAAAATTATGACGATCAGCTCGTCATAACTGTCATTATTACAATTTTTCCATCATCGGCTGTAGAATGTCTCTAAAGATGCACATGTTACATTCTCATTTGGATAAATTTAAAAATAATATGGGAGTTTATTCGGAAGAGTAAGGGGAATGCTTCCATCAAGATATAATGGAATTTGAGAGACGTTTCGTAGACCAGTATACCAAAAGCATGATGGAGGACTATATTTGAGGGTTTAATGAGAGAAACTTCTACTGAACATGAAAGGAAAAGTAAAACTGTTAATTTTTAAACGTATGGACTTTATTTTAAAACTTCTATTGTAAGAATGAATCATAAATGGATGTTTGGTATCTTTTAATAAATCATCTCTACGTTCATTTTTTATGTATTTTCATTTATTTAAATTTTCTGTTTTTCACACATAAAAATAAATTCAGAACTATTTTTTGTTATTTTTCTTATTTCTAGGTATAAAAGGAATAAAAATTAGGCATGCATAACCCGTGCGCAAAAAAGTTGTAGACCGGTGTTATATGTTCATTATCCACATTATACCAACAAAAATATGTAGTAGTACTCGTAATAATTGCTGAACTATTTTTGCAAGCAGGCAAAAAAATGTATAAAGCAAAAACGTTTTAAAATATCGTAACTGCAGCACCAAATAAAAACATACATCGTAGTGAATCCTCCCGTATATTATGTTAGGCTGTATTGATCGCGGTTGTCTGGCGTATGTAAATATGTTCGCAAATATAAATCGTTGGCGGTCCCTGGCTCTTCGCCAAACATTGCCCTCTGCTCCCTGATTTAAGTGATAGTTAATCAGGGTCGGGCACGAGGCTATGTTTATAATTTTTGATAGTATGTATTTATGTGGGGCTTGCGATAAGTGGATGCCTCATAATGCTATTTTATTTTGTAATATCGTGCGTGAGATAAGTAGTAATTGCAATAATAACGCTTAATATTAATTATAGCTAAAGTGCTGTATTTATGATTGCTTTCAATAGCACTCGTTAGAAGTGGATGTAGAAAATATTCAATAGTAGATGTCCTACGGCTGTTTGCTTTAATATATAGATGGACGCATGAATATTCCTTGAAGTTAACGGACTTCCACATGCTACTGTATTTCAAGCTGTGAAATGTAATGTCAACATTAAAGTAAGTGTAAAAGGGCATATAGAAGTTAACTCGTTAGCTAAAATATTAAGAGCAAAGTTTTTGTTTAATGGTGCTAAGTTAAATGCGAGTAGATATTACGGGTCACACGCACTCCACATTAATGGATTGTTCACTTTAACTTATTTAATTTGTAATTACTATGAAGGTGACGTTCCTACGTAGAGTTATGTCGGCTACTTTCAACAAACGCTGTTGTTTTCAAGTATTCGAAAAGCCGCCAATTTGCTTTTTGAGACAGTGTTGACGCAATGTGATGATAATATTTAATATTGTTACCTTGATAGTAATAAAGATATTCACTTCATAGATTTCAGGCACTCTATTGTATTGCAATCCTTTTTTTATCATAAAATTTTATATGACCCACATTTTATAATTCTAAATAAAATAAACCATTGATTTTACTGCTTACAACAAAAACTTTATCTAAATCCGAATATAAAAATATATAGACACGTGGAGATAATATTGTTTTCTAATATAACACGTCGAACGGCCAAAAAAAAAGTTACATCTCTTAGTCAGCATATTGAAATGTAACATTTGGTTCGGAATGTTACAGAGTGAGGTCTTGAGGGAAAACACGCTGATATGAAAAAAACAGTTCAAACATTCTTGGTACCTATCTCGTATTTTGTATACCTATATATTAACTTGTATTTTTCATCACGTACGTACGTACTTACATTATAATTATCGCATTCTGTTTTGAAGTTGATTAGCTGTGAATATCCATAGATTCGATACCAAAGTAAACAATACAAGTAATAAGTTTAGACTGCAAGATTTGAGTAAATCAGTAAAGATTACGAATAAAAAAATATTACGTGTTTTCTAGGAATAAGTAAATATTTTTTTTATTTCAAAATCTATTGTATTAATATTTATTTATGTACGATATAATACTACTGTTAGTTAACCTGCGGTATAGTATAGTATATAGTATGTAGTATAGTATACAAACAATACTTTAAGAATTAAATCTCCTCTTACAAAATATTTACACTGTCACCGGAGAGACAAACAACATTTCATGACAAAGCATACAGACAGTGGCGTGCACTCCATGTAGGCAGAAAAGTACTGCCTACCTTAATAATTGCCTGGAATCACAATTTTAGCAACATCATTAAATAATGCCTACACTTTCAAAAATCTATAATGCCTACCCTGTCAAAAACCTCTGTGCACGCCACTGCATACAGATCATTACATTATTCTCGCTCAAATTGCGAAATTAATAAATATTTTATTACTTAGCTTTACTTAGCAAATCAAAATTAATAGCCATTAAATTCTGTAGAAAGCGAGTTTCTGAGGCCTGTATCTAAAATGCAATTAATTAAGCATCGTCGGAGAGGGCTGCGAGCGTCGTCGGGCGTTGGGCAAGCCTCCTGGTAGTTATCGTTCATATCTGCGATAGTTTACTTACATTATCGACATGGCACAGCTCTAAACTTGCTCTTGTGTTTCTGTTTGCTCGACGTAAGATTAATGATGGCAGACGACACTACACAGAAGAGGGAGGTTAGGGGGCATACAACATCCGAAGGATCTCAGTTCAATCCTCCGAAGATTGTAATACGTTAGTTCTATTAGGGCTAATTGTGCGTAGATATTTACGTGAACAGCATTTATATTAGCTCTTGTTAAATTTATAAATTAGGCTCAATTAAGGCTTAGTCGATGTACGTCGTTAGAACTGATGGTTAATATGTTTAGATTACCCTGTTTTACTCTTGTTTGCTCACTTAACTACTGTAATGGTTTCATTATGTAGCTTTTGTAGCGCACTTATGTGTACTAAGTTTTTGTTGTATTCAGCTGAAGGCAATTAAAAGCTTAACTTTTATTAAGACCTTGAAAAATAAAAATACACAAAAGTATGTGTATTTTTAATTTTGTAGAATATAAAGAGATTTTTTTTATGGTTAGCTTACAAACAATTTAGTTCCACAATGAAATACGAAATATTTTAATTTATTCTAATTTATAGATTTTTTGAGACTTAAATAAACAGATATGCGAATTTAAAATTATTTTATCTTATTTAATGAAACCAGTAGCTTAAAATGAGTGAATGTTAAATATTTATGTATATAAACAGAACAGCACCCCTAACAATTACTTTGAAAACAGTTGTTTTATACGCAGGAACGACCTGCGTATAAAAAAACTTTACAGACACGCATTTTACGCTATCAACGGTAAGGAAAACGTAAGTTAACTTCTTGTAGAAGTTTATTGAAATAAATGTACCTTTTTCCTAGAAACGTTTACAGATGTATTACTAAACCAATTCTGATATCTTGTCGACACAATTCGCACAACGTACATCAGTTCGTGTTAGCGAAAGACTCAAACGTTTTTCGTCAATCTTAGGAAATTGATGAGTCAGGCGATCGGGTGAGCTCGTACAAAGGCCTCGCGGGAAACAATGCCGTTCGCCTTTCAGCGTTCTTCCCCCGTGCAATTAAGTGAACCTTTTTGTTAGACCCGCTTTTCTCAACTACATTATCGAGTATACAATGGTCACAATGATTTGCGGAAATGCGACGAGATTTTATTTTTTGTAGATCCTGCGAGCTCCAATGCCGATTCCACTGATTTGTGATCCCTCGTCATGCTATGAGGTTTGGGTGGTACTTGTATTGTTGCGTGTAAATTGAATTTTGGTAGGTGCTGATCCGTAAAAAAGTTCGCAGAGAAGGGTTATAGATTTTGCTATCGAATTAAGCTTTAAAATATATGAAGTGGTTGCATGTTACGCTCGGCGGATATTATGTGATAATAATCATAAAATAATGTAACTACATAGGTGTTTAGTACGCTTTTATATAGTTGTACAAAATTTAATGTATATTTGTGCTAGATACAGTTCTTGTCACTAAAATAACATCGACAGACTACATAGACTTGCATTGCCATATTTGTCTATCAAAGCAATCGCGTCTACTTTTCAATTTGTATAATATTTTTTTAAATACCTAAGTAAATGTACCGTTAAATGCCTTATTGATTACCTTTATAGTTTTATTTATATAGCTTCCAGTGGCGCGGTTTTACCTGCGTTAGGTTACATCTTTGGTTACTGCTATGTTCCCGTTCCCAGTACCGTGACGTTACATAGCCTCGTCTCAATAACTGGACTATCAAACGCAAAAAAATAATTTAAATCTGACTGGTAGTTCTAGAGATTAGCGCGTTCAAACAAATAAATTCTTCCGCTTTATATATAAGCATAGATATAGACTACACAGTAACTATTCACTAAAACGATTTTCCAACATTGCTCTAATGAAAATTCCTCTACAATGCCTACAAATATACGAGGTATTCTCAAATAATATGTGATAGATTATACACGTCACAAGTAACGAGATTTCTATATTAAACGGTTATGTCATGTTAATTACACGTTTAGCACTTATCTGAGTACGCTTTTGTTGTGTCACGTGTGGCTCTTAATACATATTAAGGTTTTCTTGTACCTACGCTGTTTCTATGAGTCTTAAGGTAGGCATTATGCCGGCTTTGATGAATGGTTTATAAGTAGGGTTCAAATTACATGTAAAGATTTTCCGCTTCGTAGTAAGAAATTACAATCATAATTGTGCGGGCATCATTTATGGCGTACAATATTACACGTTCATACTTAGTAAATACGGTAACTACTTAAGGAAAAACAGACAGAATAAATTGTTGGTATGCTCTTAACCCTCAACACAAAAAAGCCCTTCAACCAGTAAAAACAACCCGTGTAAAACACCTTTTCAAAACACCGGGCGCCTAAATAAGTTTACTGCTTTTAAGGGCAGATTTAAAGCACTCGGTGCTTTTATTCTTTGAATTTTTATACTTACCTCGCTTCACCTCTCTTTTAATAACATCTAAACAGACTTAGTTAACCCCAAATCAAAAGTTTTTCCCGTAAAGAACAATTAAAAATTCCATTCATAATAACTTAATAACTCTGCCAAAAAAGGAATATAATGAAAAAAATCGCTTTCAGTTTCAGGCCATAATCCCGAGGCAGCGATAACAGCTGTAGCCGAAAAGTTCGAGAAACTTCTACTACGAAAACTTGAAGATTGAAAATTATTATGGCACATTCGTGATCTACCCTGTAGATCCGGGCTTTTGTAGTTTAGTTCACATCAGAAGCTCGTCTCTACAGGTATCTCACGGCTGGAAGACCTCGCTACTTTTACATCACTCCTGTTTGCAGAAAGAATACTTCTGGCAAGAACGGATGTCTTTTATTATATGTTTTTTTGCAGATAAATAGTAATCTTGCTAAAAGAATGAATACAAAAATATTTCATATATAAAATTTTTAAGTATTGTGCTCTGAAATTTGAATGTTCTTTAATCTCGATTCACAAATTCTTTTTAGCAAGATTTTAATGTAGCGTATATATTATATAACTTATTTTGGCCGAAATGGCGCTTTAGTATTATTAGCTTTTCAGTGACGATATTATTTCTTATGACTTCCAACATTGTCTATTTAATATTTTCATGTTTATTCTAAATTACTGTTATTTTATCTGTTTTCATTGTTTTCATTGTATACATGTCATTGTTTTGTTTTATAACGTCATCATTATCAAGTCTTTGGTGTAGTTCTAACCTTTAGGCTCCTGTTTTATTATCATTATTTAAACATATTATGTGTATCATAATTTATGCTAACGTTGTAACATAATATAGGCTATTGGGTCTATACCTCAATTTCTGCAAACGTTACGAAGTACAAAAACACATTCAGATCAAAGCACAACTCAAAAAATCCTTATATCCCGTAAATAATTCTTGTTCAATCTCATCTATGATCATAACATTTTATTTCTCAATCCACTATCGTTACTTAGTTATGATATCCTTTAAAGAGAGTAGAGACAATGTTCGAGCGCTCGAGTGCTTTATTGCCCATGTATTGCTATAGAGGAGTCGTTTCAGGGTTTAGTGGGAGGCTTTAGCGTAATTTATGACGTATAGAAATGCACTTGATGGAGCGAATGCTTGCTCGATGTTTTCATGATATGAAACTGTACAGTTTTATTAAGCTAGTAAGGATATGGGAATACAATTTAACGATGATAAGAATAGTAAAATATTTTATCTTACTTGTTACGTCTTTTCATAGTTAGGTAGGTATATGAGTTACTTGTAGTAATTTTTGTGTTGCTTTGTTTATAGTGTGTTAATATTATGCCTATCTGTTTCTTTTTAATAATGAGGTATTTTATATATTTAAATTGCAGTAAATTATTTTCAAAATAAGTTATTGATTATTTCTGACTTTCGCTGGTACCTACATAATAAACAACAAAGCGAGCTTATATATCATACATGATTAACAAAGAATACATGTAATTTTCGTAGAGTAGTAGATTATCTTAACTTTATCTTTTGAGATTTAATTAACTGTCTTTGTAAGTTCAATATATGATTTGGATCAATAATTAAATCTCAAAACTAAAATATCAGAAAATTTTATGTATTTCAAAAAACTTTTTATTAATGAGCATAAAATAATAAAATAATAATACCTGTCTGTACTGTTCAACTTTAGGTCAAAGGATATTTCACTATATCGCACTTATAATGGAAAAAAGGTATAAAATAAATAAACCTGAATGACCTGAAGTTGGACAGTAACAGACAGGTATTATTAATTTATTATTTTATGCTCATTATTATAAAGTTTAAAACGGTTTTGTTCGTAATTTTATTTTATACCACTTTTCCACTAAGGGCACGATATGTTAAATACTAATTTATTCCGTGTGTATGTTTTTGTGTGAATTATCTGTTACAGATAAAGTGAAGATTTGGGTGTTTATTTTTAGGTTCCATACTTCAAGAGGCATAACGGAACCTTTATAGAATCACTTTGTTGTCCGTCTGTCTGTACTTCAAGATCTTTTTCTCAGTAACGCGTGGAGGAGGAGCACGAAATTTATACAGAATATTTTTGTCTGTAACCTCTTGAGCTGTAAATAAATCAAAGTTCTATGTCAACGCAATCAAAAGATATATGGCCATTCATGTTATTTATATTGACTACAAATTTGTACGGAACCCTCAGTACGCAAGTCCGACTCGCACTTTATCGGCTTTAAATTTGTAATTTTGCCAATAACTCTTAGTTCTCTTAGTAGTAAATACTGTGAGCTCAATATACCAAAGAACACAAAGAAGAAATGTGAAAGAAGAACACACTGGATTCGAAAATGGATAATGTGTGCAAACAATTTAATTTAAATAATAAAAATATTTTTAATAAAGAAATAAATACACGATTTCCTTCTAAATATTCTCCTATCTACTTTATAGATACATGATATCTACTCATTGAACTTTCCTTAATGTTATCCTTATCACTGACAATACGTTCTGTCTGAGAAATGTGGAATAGATAAACCAATTCTAGACCATATCTAACTAAAGCCTAATTACTACCAGTCTTTTGATTAGTCTTGGTCATACTTTATCTGTATAAAGAGAAGATTTTACTCAGCAGTGGGGGAATATAATAGGATAGGACAACGATAACGAGTATTATAGTTTATAATTGCCTTTGCACAGATAAGTAAGTAGTCGGTTATAGAGTTTTAATATTAATTACGAGAGAAATTATTCTAAGACTGAAAACAGATACATTCAAAGCAAAGTTGTAGACTTAGTAAGTACCTAGCTATAAATTTATGCTTTTGACGAGTTTGAAGTTTAGTAGAGGATAATTCAAGAATCGGTAGTAGATCCACGCTGGTTTCAGCATGAATGGGCCGGATCGACCGGGAAGTACTACCCTCTTATAGAAGATCGACGTTAGAGTAGTAGTATCCGTACTACTGCGTTTCGTTCGGTGAGTGATAGCGCTGGGAACCCAATTTCCCTCCTTTCCTCTTTCCTCACTTCCCTAATTCCCTTTCCCTACTACATTACCAGCCGCCATAATGGAGGCCACCATACCAGCAGTTTAAGACGATGATTTTTGTTATGGTGGCCACCACTTATGGATTCCACTGACTGCTTAGCATCAGGCGGGGTGGAGTCACTTTGGTAGGCTAATATAAGAAAAGAAAATGCAGACATAAGATGCATTTAAATATAATATATGTGCATTGAACTAGGTGCTTGCATTTCTTTATTGTACAATAAAAAGGTTTTACTAAGGTTGTTTAAATCCTTTTATGATTAGGGCTTATTTATTTTTGTACTGTATGTATTCTTTGGTACAAATTTATATAATTTAACACACTGCTAGCAACAAAATGAGAGAAAACGAGAGATAGGTATAAGTACAACAGATATGTATGTAGGGCTGGTAGATTTTATATAAAATGTGTTTAGGTATAACTTAATCTATACTATTATATAAAAAAAAAAAAAAGTTTGTTTGTTTGAACGCGTTAATCTCTAAAACTACCACTCGGATTGGAAAATCTTTTTGCGTGTGATAGCCCAATTCTAAAGTAAGTTTATAGGATATGTAATATCACGCTACTGGCGATGGGATTAGAGCAGTAAGCAAAGACGCGGGTGAAACTGCGCCGCGCAAATCTAGTTATAATATAAGCTTACGGTTCATACTATTATGTAATAGTATGAACCGCAGGCCCAATTATCGCTTCTTCTTATTTTTCTTCATAACTCACATTCATTTCTTATTTCATGGTCAACAATGACTTGGTTGCTTTCTTAGCATTCTTTCTAATGTGTTTAGAATACACATCTACGTTCATAGGTAGGTAATCATATACCATCAGATGGGCCGGAAGATATTATGCTTGTTTGCCATCTAAATGAGTTCAGGGTTTAATATGTTAATAGGTTCAATATTAATAATATAAAATGAACTGTGGTCACAAGTAATTACAGAGAGTTTTGAATAATATAACTTATACTATTATCTAAAGCGGTAGAGTTTGTTTGTTTGTTTGAACGCGCTAATCTCTGCAACTACTAGTCGGATTTGAATAATTCCTTTTGCGTTTGATAGCCCAGTTCTTGGGAAGGTAATAGGTTATGTAGCATCACGATGTTGGCAATAGGGGCAGAGCAGTAAACCAAGATGTTACCTAACGCGGGTGAAACCGCGCTGCGGAAAGCTTGTTACGTATACAGTTGAATCATAAAACAAGTACCAACTAAGAGTAGGTAAACTAGGTATAAATACAACCTATGAACAAGAGCGGCTTACGATTTGCTAAGGTGGCGAAACTTGGAGGAGGCCTTATATCCAGTAATGGGCGTCTTTCGGCTGACATAAGGATGACGATAAAAGTATAATTAAATCCACAGTTTAACAATGATATAAATTGCACTTAGGAAACTTGCTTCTTACACTGTTGACAATGAAGAAGATACGACGATCTTTATGTTCATTCTTTAGAAAATTGTCAGGATCATTGTGTTGTTTCGGCGACGAAAGTTGATAGTCGTCCAAATGGCGATACTTTAATTTTGAGCTGAAATATTTAACTTAAAATAAATAATCTGATGTAGATAATCTGATTAATTTATATATCATAAAAAAAAGTTTTGTAATGTTTTAATAGTAAGAGGTGGTTTTTATTCCGGTCAGGCACAACTTGTTTTAAATTTAATAGAAATAATAAATGAATTAAAATAAAACCATTCTTTTTATTATCTAATACACTACCAAAATATATTTCTTCAGTCTGGTGGTAAGCGAATAGTGTCACCCAAGAGTATTCATAGTATTCATAGTTCGTAGTAGTGTTCACTAGGTAGCTATAGGTATAACAATTTCTAAAATCGTAAATGAAACCTCATAGCCATCACTCATACAAGACTCAAAATCGAAAAATCACTTGTAGAGATTTTTAACGTTTTAATTGAACTACTTAATTGTTCATGTTGTATCATCAGTATAAATATTTGAAAAAACAATTTTTTTGAGCTTTGTCTGAGAATCACATTTACTTAATGTTATTTAGTAACAAATAGCATGGCACATAGATTGTCCACCATGCAACTGCATAATATTATAATATTGCACTAGTTACCGACACAAATTTAGTATATATATAAAACTATACACATAAATACCAAGTTTCCAAAGCACCTTGCTATTCGATAACAGATGGCGGTAACAATTTAACAGCACAGCATACCGGATGTCATGTAAAACTGGTATACAACTAACTGTGTTAGTGTTTCTTGTAACTTCATTAGGTGGCGCCACTTTACTTATGTGAAGTTAGAACTTCATCTTCTCGAAAGCCAGAAACGAGAGCTTTTGTATACCCGCTGAGGAAAATATTTTTTTTTAATCGAGAGCTTGGTTTTAAATAAAGATACTTGCTACTACTTATACATTGTCTATGTCAGTTTCAAACATCATCATGATTTTCTAATAATATGTTTTATAAATTTAATTTATTTTCAAATTTTATTAAATTTATATTATGTATAATTACATCTACGTACTTATGTAGATAATGTAGCTACAGTACTGTTTAGGTTTTTATTTACTTTTTCCATAATGTGAACGTAGAACTAAATCATTTTATTATTTAACTTAGTTCATTTCAACCCCACGAAGACACAAGTATCGTTCAGAGCAAAGAAGGACCCTTTTGTTATAGCGCCTCAGTTCCAAGGAGTTTCTCTCGGTATCTCCGATGACATTGGGACCCTCGGCGTTCAAATATCCAGCAAGTTCCAATTTGGGAGTCATTTGGAAGACAAAGCCAAACTGGCGGGCAAAAATCTGGGCGTCCTGAACAGAGCCAGACGGTACTTTACGTCATCTCAACGGCTTGTGCTATACAAAGCACAAGTCCGACCGCACGTGGAGTACTGTTCTCACCTGTGGGCAGGAGCCCCCAAATACCAGCTCGACCCACTTGACTCCCTCCAACGGCGAGCTGTTCGAATTGTCGACGATCCCAATCTCACAGACAAATTGGAGTCACTGGAGCAGCGGAGGGACTTTGGCTCTCTATGCGTGCTCTATCGTATGTTTAACGGGGAGTGCTCTGAGGAACTGTTTGACTTGGTGCCATCGTCTCCTTTCTATCATCGCACCACTCGACATCGCAGCAAAGTTCATCCATACTACCTGGACACGATCTCGTCTAGCACGGTTCGTTTTCAGCGTTCATTTCTCCCACGTACGTGCAGGCTCTGGAACGAACTACCAGCTGCGGTGTTTCCCGAGCGTTATGATATGTCCTTCTTCAAACGAGGTTTAAAGAGAGCATTAATATCACGGTAGACAGCGGCTTCGCAGAGCCCCTGGCATTGCAGAAGTCTATGAGCGACAGTTACCACTTACCATCAGGTGGGCTGTTGGCTCGTCTGCCACTGTAATCAATAAAAAAAAAAAAAATTATCTACCCCGATAGTGAACAAAATTTTGTTGGTAATTTGATCAGATCAAAAAGTTTCAACAAATTCTTAGTATTGATATTGAAATGAAAATAAACTTAAAACAGTACCTAGATGATGACGGCATCGTTGGTCTAGTGGTTAGTGTAACTAACTGTGACGCCGGGTATCGTGGGTTCGATACCCGCGGAAGGCAAATATTTGTGTGACAAACATATTTTGCCTGGATGATTTCATATGTATTCAAAGTATGTATTTATAAAAATAAAGTATGTAGTATTATATTTCAGTTATCTAGTACTCATAACACAAGCTTTGCTTAGCTTGGGACTAGATGACGGTGTGTTATAGTTTCAAAGACTAAAGACTAGATTATATAAAAAGATTTAAAGATCGTGGCAGGTTGTGTTAAAGTCCTATATTTTATAGCTATCGGAGTCAGTAAATTTAAAATTTTATCAATTGTTATCTCAGAGAGATTTCAATAACTTAAGCACATTTTGAATGGACGAAATAGCCTTTGACCGGTTAGAACATCAAAAGCATCATTCATGTGTTACCAACCCTGTAAAAATGTTTTAACACCTTTGTCGAAAGACTCCCTATAATATTGTCTTGGTAAAACATCAACAGGGAGCTCATTTCACAACCTTATCGCAAGGGAACCATAGATACAAGCAGTACTTAGAATACACAAAAAAAGGCAAACTGCTTTCTTCTTGTTAAGTTCAATTATTCGTCGAATAATTCAACTTAACAAGCTTTGTCTTTAAGTAAATTTTGGTCTATAAATCTACGACGTCATGTAAGGCAGTACTGATTGATTTTATATGTCGGTACACAGAAAATCATGTGATGTTCCGATAAATGTATTGCCTATTGTCCCTTGACGTTGTCAATACAACGGTTACTATCGCCCATCGGTAATATAAAGTGACCAGATAGCATGACCTCTCCGGCCTCCTCGTTCATACAAAATAAACAAGTAAATTATGAACTCTATGTCAGTGTATAGTTCAAGTATCACTGGTTCAGTTTAGTCTTTCAATCGCATTTGAACTTATGAAATAAATCAACTTACAATACAGACCGCCCATTTTGAATGTTATCGAACATTGATTAATAGCGAAAGACAGGGTTATTTTTGGGGTTCTATATCTTAAAAAGCAAAAAATATCTCGTAGGTACAGTTTCACTTTGTTGTCTGGTTGTCTATCAAAATCTTTTCCTCGGGAGTCGGGAATACAATGTATGCTTTCCATCCTTTGAAGTTGTTATAAATTTAAGCTTCTCTCTCAAAATCACATAAAATATCCCTACAAGTTCTAAGTTTGTAAGGTTATACTTGCAGCTGCTCTGTAAGAATTGACTCTTACTGAAGAACAGTTTTTTCACCGCAAGGCAGTTATTCGTACCTATATGTGAATTTGTACATACGAGACACAGTATAGTGCTTTCTCGATTTTTTGTTAGGTTTGATAAAATATAGTACAATAAATATGATTATGAGTATCCATATAACTAAAACTGCCCTCGATTACTGCGTGAAAAGTTATAGGCTGATGTAACATTCTGATAAATTTGATTAAAGTCACTGGATTTAACTATCAAAATATTGGGTCATTTAATAAGTAACTGAGCTGTTTTAGAAGGCATTTTCATGTTACATTATACCAGTTCGTTACTATCCCACAACATGGAAAAGTTTCTCATATAAAGCATGAGCATTATGTTTATCAGCTTACAAAGAAAGAAAGAAGAACAATAAAAATTGGTGGTACCTAACATTAGAGAAAAATATCAACGGAATCAAAACAAAAAATGTCGCCACGACTTCTGCTGCTGCTACTATTACGTCACTATCATCAGCTTTTAATTTTTAGGACGCTTTTTTTACCATTTGGTATCTAATATGCTTTTTTATTTTGTAGTAATTCAATCGTAATTATCATTATTGATTCCAACATACAGTTTAGCCTGCTAATAGAATTAATGAGTTCTATCTGAGAAATATTTTCTCATATTAAGACGATGATAAAACATCTAGATACGGTGGCGACGGTGGCAATGTCCACAGTCTACAGTAGCCGAATGTCAGTCGACAGAGATAACGGATTATTGATGTGGACACCTTCCGTAACCGCCGTATAACATGAGATGGCTATCTGAGTTTTTATTCCTGTTATTTTCTCAAGGTTATTTGTAAAGTTGGGATACGTCAAAACTTGCAAATAATATTTTAGCTATTTCTTATCTGATCTTCCATCTGATTATTTTAGTAAGCTCTATATATACTGTTTGACAAGTGAACACATTCTCCAATAATATTCAATTGAAAGATTTGGTATTTCTGGTATTTAATTGTACTACTTAACAACTACAGATTTTGTCCCACAAGACTTCGGGTACTTACTTATTTCTAAACTTATTGAAAAAATAACATTTCGGACTCCTATCTCGTGCCACAAATAATAAACACGGCTAAACATAATAAATAATATGACATAAACATTTATAATGATGCTGACAAGAATTTAGGATTGCAATAATAATTTTGATTTTATGTTTACGCATGGATTTAAAAACAAAACATCAATGCGTACAATACTCCAGTGTTTAATTAAAAAAATTAGCCTTCATCTACCAACATCCCAACACATTCTTAATCGAGGAGCACTCGATCATTTTTATCATTTCAGACAAACCGGACTCACAGAGAGACGCGATAACTTGATGCCGGGTGAAAATTTGCAACACTTATTCTACTGATTGATGTTGTTCATTTATCACTCCCCTTGTTGCCTTACGTATAAAACTTTTAAAATGGGTCACAGGGTCTCTGCTTGATTGCTTCACTCGGTGTTTGAGTAATTAAAATTTGAAAATCGATATGCGATATCGTGGGGAGCTTTGAGGAAATGGATATTTGTATTTGAATGTTTTGATAGCTGTGTTCGTTTATTTGAATGAAATTTTCAAATGCATTAAATTACTTTAATTTTTATGTATTAATTATTTGGCAGTTTATCATAAAAATTAAAGAATTTAAAAAATTAATAAAAAGATATGAAAATAATAAAAAAGTAACTAAACCAAAAACAAAAATAAAACACATAGGTAGACAAATAAGAGATAATAGTGTCATCAAAAGTAAGTTAAAACTGCTTTTTTGTTTCGATGAGCTAAACAAAAGACAGAAGAAGACCAGGAAGATATAGACGTTGTGTCACGATAAGAAGAAGTAGGAAGTAATAGATGATATAGTAGTATTGGCTGATATAACTTACCCAGTTTCTCATATTGTATGTTACAAATGAAACACACATATTAAATGGAGAATACTACCTAATAAGAAATTGTGTATATTATAAACTTTGCTAGTAGTAACAGCCATGTGTTAAAGTCCACGTCAAAACATTGACGGCAGAACCGGCAGAACAAGTTGACGTCACACTGGCTGTCTTGAGATGGTATCGCCTGATGATGTTGAGGCGAGGCGCCCCCGCGTAAACCCGACGGAAATTCTACTACCATGATAAACACCGCCATGTCAAAACTTATCATATTTTGATTATCCGTTGCGCATTTTCTAGCGTAAGCATTCTTGGCTGAACATTAAAATAAAGCATTGGATGCTAAATCTTAGCTTACTGCAATAATATTGTAAATTATTGCTGTCGTATTCTTGAGGTAGTCTCTCAGATTGAAATGATAAGTCAATCAAGGAGGTATCCAGGTCGTTTGGTATAGGACAGTTGATGGCTTCGGAAACAGTATGTTTGCTGATTGAGGTAACTTCTCAAATAAAACAAAAGGAAAAGTATCATGATAATATATGTTTATGATATTATTTAACGTGCCAAACGTTATGAGTCGAGTTTGCAATTATTCGTATTTACTGATTATGTATATGTCTCATAAGTAATTTTTTGCAATATTAAAGTTAATTTCTACATTCATATGAAGTGCCAGTTTTTTAATTGAACGTCACTCATTGTGGCCGTTGCCTGTTCAAAGTTTGTTGCACCTGTGACCTGCCTAACGACGTTTAGCACTCTTTATTACTTTTCTAAAATATTTGAGTATTGAGTTTGTTTTATACGGTTTCCATTTTATAAAACAAGAACGAAGTTGTTTGAAATATTTAATGAACGTAGTTTAACCTTGTGATCAGTTAAATATTTTATAAAATTCTATACAGTGGTTGGTTGATGTAATTACTCGTATTTTGAATTTTGTAACTAGTACAAATATGATTTTGTGAATCATAGTAGAATCAACAAAACATTCATCTATGTAAATAAAATAGAACGCTTTCATCACGTGGACGTCTTTTGGCTGATATGATGATGACATCATCATATCAGCCAAAAGACGTCCACTGCTGAACGTTGATAGGCCTCCTCCAAAAATAGAACGCTTTAGTTAAAACTAAATATTTGCCGACACGGTGTAGGTATTCTAACTTATTTATTGCGCTACTACCACCTGCTACACACTATATTCAATAACAACCTTGGTTAAATCATTAAACATTTTGTGAATACAATTTTTTCTACTAATTACGCAGTTTCGACAAAAATCTCTAGGACAAGCTAAATCACAGAAGTGTACGTACTGAGGCACAACTATGAAAGAGTGTATTCAACTGTACCCTACTAGCTGCCACCGATATCATTAATTTTGGTTTTTCCCCTTAAATGTGTCTTTACAAAACCAGTGTCAGTTGACGTACTAACCTAGGCTGTATGGTATGCAAAATAAGTTACAGTAGGTACTGAATACAAATTAATAACTATGACTTTTTTTACACAATTTATGTGGCATACAAACATAAAGCCCAGTTGATGGTAAGTGGCAACCGTAACCTATGGACATGGCTATGTTTACCAAGCATTGTTGAAATAACGCTTAGAATAACCAAGCAGTTGCCAACCATATAGGGATAAGGGGATGCGGAAGGTAAAAGTAAATGGACCGAGAAGGTAATTGGGCTGCTAGAGCTCAAAATGACTTGTATTTTACGACTTAATAGTTATGTTTTATCTTGCCCTTATATTTCTACAACCAGTTATTATGTACTTGGTGCATCAAATGGCCTTGTAGATATAATTTGCCATAGTGCATACCGATGACAAGTAAATTACTCACTCGTAGCTCAATACCAAGTACAAAGTAATGATTTAATATTTTTAAGAACTTAGTATTTTAATAATAATACTAAAATAGGCAAAACATTTTGAGGCGATAATAATGGCACATACAATGTAATCAAAAAATATATTTGTTATAACATTCATCCCACTCTTCTCCTGTCCATGTTGCGTTTTTTGGTTCAAGGTATTTTTACGACAACGACTATCAGTCGAGGTATACGTTTTACTCATTCCCACTTCAGCAATTTCATTATTTTCATTGCAATTTCATTATGTTAACCAAGCCACAGCGATTAAGTCAAATGTGTAATAATAATAAAATAAAAAACGTTTACTAATAAAAGTCTATAAACATAACCATTAACCATTATGACGTAGCTATTACCTATTTCGTTAGATTATGCTAATACAAGTATCTTGGATGGTGTTTATCAGAGCTAAGTTGTGACAAGAAGAGAATGACAGAATTCGCTCTCTTTCTTTATTCGGACATCCATAGTCAAAGCCTCCATGTAGGTACTACGTGTTTCTAGACTGTGGACTTTTCTTCGGTGCAGTGTTGAGTAGTGCGATAACAGAGGCGTATTGTTGCTTAGAAGACTTCACTTTGGATAGACAACTAAACACATAAAGGGCAATAGTCTACCGACTGTCTGAGTCAGCAGTGAGTCGCGGTCGCAGTGTACTGTGAAAAGTTTTTTTCGTGGAGGTTGAAATAAGTTTTTACAATAATTTTCTCAATAAATTGAACTTAGTTTTAGAGGTCAAGCTATTTTCTTAAAATTCAATATCCTATAATTTTAAAAATCACTTGTTGAAATATAATAAATTCGTTGTTCGTTTTTGTTGTCTGTACCAGTAGCGTACAATAATTACCGTCTCCAGTTCCATGCAATGTCGCGCGAGCGGCTGTAGGTATCGAAAAACTTTTAATTTAGCCAAGTCCCATTGTGAACCTTTTAAAAAGCTTCAAGTATTGTATGCATTTAACAAGGAGCCTGTGTGACAGTTATTAATGGATTTCCTACTATTTTTCTTGGCAGCAAAGGATCGGTTTGTACTTTATACCTACGGTCCTAGTCTTTGTTACGTTAATATTTTAGAACTCGCTATTTTACGTAGAACGTAAGTTAGAGATTTTTTGTTAAAATGTCTGTAATTGGTGTTCACACGAAAATGTAGTTTGAGTTTGAGGCGCCGACAAAACTATTTAATTCAAATCTTGAAATATAAAGTAAACTAGAAACTGTAGTCTTTATGACAATGTAATGTTCTCTACTCTCTACTCTACTGAAATTTAAATTCACAAATTAATACAGTTCTGTATATGGAAATTGAATGCCTATGACTGCCACTAAAACAGTAGAAAGTAAAAATAAAAGCACGCTAATATTTGCATCTGAAGTTGCAATCTCTTCTACTGTTATTACATTGCTTTCTTCAGAGTTAGCACTTAAACTTACTACTTACCAGCAGGAATAATACTGTTGCTAAGACTGCGGTCTTTTACAGACTTTTACGTTCTGCTTTTAAAATACCTAAATGTAATATTAATGACTCAGGCGCAATGAATAGGTAATGAAAATTTTCTGCACAATGAACTAATGTGGAGGCGACAGTGAATGTTGTAGGATTTTGCGTAATCGTAGTAATAAAACAGGAATACAACTTAAATCTTTTATTTTTACAACCACAATATGATACAAATGACAGGAGTGAAAAAAAATATACAGAGTACTCGCGACAGAACAAAAACAAATAAAAATGGTTATGTTCCATTTATGAATTCAAACATTCAACACCCTCCCTTGGAACGTAACCATATTTTTGTTACACAATATACTAAAAACTATGAGTGAGCTCGTCATGAAGCTGCTGCAGCCACAGTGCCTTCTGCGCCGCGGAAGACATCGCCATGTACTCCGTCTCGGCGGTTAACAGAGCGAGAGTCTGTTGCTTGTGTGAACGCCACGATATAGCACCATCCTGTAACAGAAATAAGTAACCTGTGCACGACTTTCTGTCGCGCAAGTCACTGGCCCAATCAGTGTCACAATATCCAGTCATCTCTTCATTACTATCTTTGGTGTAAACTAGCTTCAAACCTTTTGTGCCCTGTAGATATCTAAATATTCTCTTCACTGCAGTCCAGTGCTCGGTGCTTAGATTTTTGTTAAATCTGCTCAGTGCACCGGCCGTGGTCACAAGCAGACTCTCTGTCTGCTGCACGGCCGGTGTAACCTGGTCGAAACGTCAAGCAAAATAAGGTATGTAAATACCTAATGCATGATCGCGTTAATTCCCGTATGATTATAAATTTATATCATGCAACGCGAAAGTTTAAAAGTAAATAGTCACCTTACTGTCACATTAGTGTCATAAATCTGCCTAGTTATATAACTAGGGGCTTGGAATGTTTCATCTTGTTCCCCATAATCTGTATCATACTCACTCGACTCCTCGCTCTTACTTGATTCTGTGTTCAATAGTCATCTACATGAATCCTGAGTAAGCTTTTCTTGGTTCTGAGTGGCAGATGTACTTTCTTGCATTCCACTGCTGATGGCAGGTGGAGCAGCACTGTTTTTGATTTGGTACATGTACAATAGCAACGGAACCAAATACTTTCATATGAGATAAATTGGGTTTTTTAACTTTCCATAACTTGTATGGTATTTTACCTTCCAATGAAGTTTTGTGGGAGATCTGTTAACAATATATGCCGCGGTTGCTAAAGCTTCTGCCCATAGTCTTTTCTCCAAGTTGGCATAAAACAACATACATCTAGTGCGTTCGACTAGTGTCCTATTCATTCGTTCCGCCATGCCGTTGTGCTCCGGAGAATAAGGAGTAGATGTCTGGTGAATAATACCATGTTTATTTAAGAAATTCTCAAAATTGTTATTGCAATCCTATTTACCGTTCTCGGTGCGTAGTAGTTTAATTTTACAGTCCAATTCATTTACTACTTTAGACTTGAAGTGTTTAAAGGTCTCTAAAACATTCCATTTATCTTTCAGAAAGTAGACACGCACCATCCGCGTGTAGTCATCAGTAAAAGTTAAAAAATATTTCATACCTCCATATGACAAATTCTCTATAGGGCTGCATAAGTCTGAATGTATGTGGTTTTACTGCTCTTGAACCTACATTTTTAAATGGCATCCTGGCATGTTTACCTTCAAAACAGTGAATACATGAAATGTGTTACCTTTATCTGAAGTCACCCTCTGCGCAATTTGGCAATTGCTTTATGTCTGTATTATTCAAGTGTCCCATTCGCAGATGCCACAAATAAGTGTCATTAGAACTCACTGGACTTGATGTCAGATGAACCATTTCATTACCTGTGTTCATGATATATAAGTTATTGTTGAATATTGCAGTACATATTACTTCTCCTTTACGATTCTCAATATCACTCCCTTGTTGTTAAATAAAACATTGTATCCACTTTTTACAATAGTGCTGACTGAAAGGAGGTTTGCAGCTAACCCAGGCACAAACAAAACATTCCTCACTTGTAATTTGTCCTAGTTTGTGTGTATATCAACACACCCAACTCCCTTTACAGCTAGTGGCTCTCTATTTACTACAGTTACATTCTTTACTGATGGCTCAGTGACATTGTACAACCAATCATTTCTGCTTGTCAAGTGCATGGATGCACCGGAGTCTATTAGCTATATATCACTAACATTTTCTTCAATGGTTGCTGCAAATGCAGCTACATAACTGGAGCTCTCTCCTTTACTTGAGTCCTTTGGTTCCTTTGGTTGCTTACAGACTGACTTTGATGTGTTAACTTCTTGTATGAGCTTAGACTTAGCTGAGTCTACATTATTTTTTATGCCGGAACTCTCTTTGAGTAGGTCGACTCTTCGGATAAGTCCATTGTCATCAAATGCCTGGTGTAAACATTCCCATACCTCTTTAGCTGTTTTGCACTCCCGTACGTGAACGTAGTTCTGATGATTCAAAAGCAATATTAGCTTGGCCTTGGCCTTAATGTCCTTGCTAGCATCAATCAGATCGTTGTTACCCGGCTCGATACAACATCACAAGTTCTCTTGCTGTAAATATGTTTTAACACTAAATTTCCAGGTGGCAAAGTCTTCTCTTCAGATTAGTTTTTCAATGTTGAACATGTTATTTGAGCCCATTTTGATGAAGAGTTTTTTTACCTTACTTAGTTCTTTTTTTTCACGAGAACCAAGTTGTGCGTACTACTTATCCTCAAAGCTCGTCTTGTATTTCGCCAACTGAAGTTGTATTCTCACTTTTCCTTTTCCTGTATCTGTATTACTCGGCAAACCACGCTCTGTACCATGTAGAATTTTGCGTGATCGTAGTAATAAAACAGGAATACAACTTAAATCTTTTATTGTTGCAACCACAATATGATACAAATAACAGAAGTGAAAAAAAAAAAACAGAGTACTCGCGACAGAGCAAAAAAAAATAAAAATGGTTATTTTTCATTTATCAATTCAAACATTTAACAAATGTAACTGGACCTTTAAGCAGTTTAAGAGAAGACTTTCTATGGTTATTAGGGCTTTTCATTATAGTAATTCTTATGGTTTCACAAGAAATGAGACTGAGTTCATCATGTCGACCAGTCATCACCATCATGTCGGCGGTAAAAACCGGAAGCGATCACCGGATGATGAGATGCACATTAAATATCAATCCTAAGCTGGACCGGTCTCGACTGATGAAGTCTGCGCTACGACCTGCACAGATTCAAATTCAAAGCTCCCAGAGCTTCCAATTCGAAATTCTGAATCGTTTCGAAAGCCTTGGCGATTGCGTAGACGTAGACGAATACAGCAACATGTTCGTGGAAACTGTCCGTTCGGTAGGGTGTAACATCTTTGAAGCCCACCACATTAAATGACCGAGAAAGATCACCGATCAGACCCTCAAACTTATGGAGGACAGGCGCAGGATGGTACTGCGGTTCCCTGAGAAAGCTTGTGACTATCGGCGGCTCAACAGACGGATCTTTGATCGAAGACTTTGTCTCGCTATCTTCGCCAATTTAACACACAACGTGTGAAAAAGGCTATAGAGCATAACAAAGGCTTGAAAGTGTTCGCACGAGATCAGTCTGTCGGGCAGGTCCGGCTTGTCAAGCTGAAGACTAGGGATGGCAGGAAGATCTCGTCTAAGCCAGAAGTTTTAAAGGAGGTCGAGAGGTTCTACGGACACAACATGCACATGTTAGCTCCCTAGCATCAGATCCAAGAGCTAAGTAAACTCGATACTACACAGAAGACATCCCGGACGTCAGCCTGTGCGAGATTGGTAAAGCCCTTAAACAGCTCAAGAAAAACAAGGCGCCGGGTGAGAATGGAGTCACAGTCGAGCGATTTCGAGAAAAAGGTAACTCAAAGAATGAAACTCGGCTGGGCAGCGTTCGGGAAGCTACAACATATCTCTCGACCACATTACCGCAGGATCTCAAGACCAAATTCTTTGACCAGTGTGTGTTGCCAGTGATGACATACGGAGCCAAGACGTGGTCGCTAACTATGGGTCTTATCAGAGGGCGATGGAGTGGGCTAAGTTGGGCGTCTTCCTTTGCGATCGTTTGAGGAACGAAGAAATTCGCGAGCGAATCAAAGTAACTGCCGTGGCTCGCAGAGTTGCCTCTCTAAAGTGGAAATGGGCAGGACACAAAGCTCGCTGAACTGAAGGCCATTGGGTAGAAAGGTTGTGGAGTGGCGACCACGAACCGGAAGACGCAGCGTGGGCAGACCCCTCACAAGGTGGATCGACGACCTTTAAAAGGTGGCAGGCAACCGATGGATGAGAGCAGCAAACGACCGCCACGGCCACGGTAGCGAACATTGGGGGAGGCCTAGCTCCAGCAGTGGACGTCTTTTGGTTGATATAATGAATGTAGTAAACCGTAATGTCGTCCCAGTATATTTTATATTTGTATTCATTATAGGTAGGTACAGCTAACGGGCAGTAGCGTTATCGTCGAATTAAACATTACCTTACTGCGGTCACTAATCTCCCTACCAAGTGATCAAGATAAATTCAGCCCTTTCAGTCGATGTCTTCAAGCTGGTAATAATAATTGATATAATGATAATGTGATGGGTCTACTGAAATATTGAATAACGGCTCATCATCGTAATTTCAGCCGAAAGGCGTTTTGGTCACTCTGCCATTACATGCTCACCATGTTTACCAAATATGGGTACATATTGTAGGTTGATTTAATGACTATTTGCCTTAACAACAGTATTCAAGGGTTCAGTTTTCATTTGCAAATTACGTTTATAGTTTCTGAGACTAAATTAATTTGTAACGTCATAACCACAAAATCCGTTCAAATTTCTAAAAACGCGGTGTTTTTGAACATCTTTACCCAATTATAGCTATTTAAATCGTCATTGTCTACGGGTAGCGAGACAGAGGTATTTTTTGAAATACACTGCAAAGCTTCACGATCATTAGTCATTGTGAGGTAGTGCCGAGAGGCGCTTTTTGCGAATATATTGATGCAACCAAACTGACGATGTGAATTGGCAAATCGATTGATGAACAAACGTTTTGTCGTCGTTTTTATTTTTATAAATAAGTCATTGTTGCTTGATTAATAGAAATGAAAGATTTTTGTATTTAAAATTCGCTGTGAAGTAAAACCTAAACTGGGCTTTCACTTTGCTTCTTACAAATATTGAATTATCTCATCAAATTTATAAATATCTTATAATGTGAACTTCATTTTTTAAGCTTTCTTATTTTGAACCTCATTTTTGTATTCTTATTATTTCCTAGTATAATTTGTGTTGAAACTTAAAGTTGCCTATTTAGTTATGATATTGAAATGTTTAGTTCCTTTGTCTGGATAGATTCGCAAACTTAAAAGCGTTTATCTATTGAAACATTAACTGCCAATCTTTTCGAAATCCCAAGCGACGCGTGTTGTTTCTAAATCTTGCCATTGCACTGTGCCGAAAACAACTGAATTGCTACTGTTCGGACCGAACAGTGAGCACCCCCGAGACCGATCTATCAAATGTCTGCGATATTAAGTTTTCTAACATTCCCCTTAGATATGAAAGCGATTGTTTCGTCATACGATTATCCGTTGATGTCAAAATATTTACGTCAAATCAGTACAATTTTCCGGACGATCGATCAGATGTTAGAAAGTAGTGAGCGTGAAATTTTAGTTTATTTAAGTTTAATGTCATAGTCAGTTTGATCGAACGGTATTAACTTGCAGATTCGATTTTATTATTGCTGGTTATGATATCTATAGCACAATGATTTGTCGATTCTTTATAATGTGCATTCATAAGTAGGAGATTATCTATTTAAAAAAATGCTTGTATATGTTTCGAATTTATTTTATTTTAATAGACCAATATTATTAAGCACAGTCAAAATGATAAGTAACTGGACAATAATTTTGTCAAGAAGTAGTAAGTACAACAGAGTATGAGGCCACTAAAAGATTTTCTGAATATTGAAGAAATGAACATTTATCAAACCTCGTAGTAAACACATCAATAGCGAAATTTTAAGTAGGTAGTCTACGTCAATATTTAGTCTTCTAACTGTTACTGATAAATTTCGAGTTTATTTATACACAATACAGAATACTTAACTTGAAAGTATCTACTCGTATCAGACAATGTCCGAAGGGTACGTAAGCTTTCACACGTTGTGTGTGAAAAATAGAAAAGTAGCAATAGAGCTTTCACCACTACTGGATACCATTGACTACTTACCATTAATACAGTGTGGAGTCAAAGTTACTGATACGGACCTGACCCAGACTCAAAACAATATGAATTACATAAAGTTTTGTCCCGAGCGATGAATCGAATCTATCATCTCTTGCACAGTTGACAGTAGTCTCACGTCCTCCCACTGTAGGGACAGACAACAAATGTTTATTGATTTCAAATCATTGCAAAATGGCAGTGTATAATTGATAAGTGTACCAGTAAATTATTATTATTATATTACCCATTCATAACCTGTATACAAAACTATATGGCACCCAAAAATATAACAATATGAAAATGCATCAACAAAAGCTTCCCTCCGAGAGGGATAAACCAGAGTGCACACTGAAGGGTGAAGAATGTAGATAGCAATACTTACACAAGGATATCGTGTGTTGGATAAATTTATGCATTGAAATGCAAATTGCTTTTGCTTTTAGATAAAGTTGAAGAGGGTTAAAAGATTTCATTGGATTTGGGAGCTGACGAGATGAGATATTTAATTTGAAATGATGCGTGAATCGATGAGACTGTTTTACAAAAAGTATACATGGTTTAAAGTTCAATAAGGGTAAAATAAAACAACTCTAAGGGGGTAGACAAGTAGTATAAACGCCAATAGAATAAAATAGAATAGATTTAAAAAATGTATGGGATTGACGTAAGCTAGCGACAATGCTCATACATTTTTTAATATATTCCATTTTATTCGATTAGCGTTTATACCACTTGTCTAGGCCCTCTGAACAGTTTCTACGTATAGTTTTTATCTATAGATATAAAAGCGAAGGGTCACTGACCTATCACTCTCAGAAACTACCAGTCCTAGGAGTCTCAAATTTTGTATGAGGGTTCCTTTTAGACCATATTTGCTCACAAAGGTCTAAGGGATTTAGTGAAATTTTGGGGGTGAAAATTACTTATTTCTAATATTTAGAAACTACTTACCCTTATTAAGTGGGAAAATAGGAGTCGAAAGTTTTTGTTAACATTTAGTCAGTTTTAGTGTGGTAGTGGGTGAATAGATTTAACTGGGATTTGCCTTACAAACGGATCATACTGATATTTATTACTGATACGATGTAAGTACTTACATCGTAGGTACCTACGATTGTCGTAACATCAGGTAGGTAATATTCTCATAAAGACACACATCTCAATTTTCACGCGAACGAAGTCGCGGTAACAGCTATTACGTTTATAAAAGAAAGTATACTAGATCACATTTGTAACTCTGGTATGGCTGAGAAACTGTAATATAGCCAATAGCTTAAATTAAAAGAAAGTACTTACTGCTTTTTTTTAACAAAGCAACGGTGTACTTTCTTTTTCAAGCTCAAGTTATTCTTTTTGTTATTAAACTAATGTGACAAACAAGCATACAGTCCGCCTGATGGTAAGCAGTTACCGTAGTCTAAGAACGCTTGCAACACTAGGAGTACCATTAGCGCGTTGCCTGTTAAAAACCTTTTAACTCCTTTCTTCTATGTTGTAGTTCTACAAATATCCCAAAATGTATTTGAATGCTTATAAAGGGTGTATTGTATATTAATAATATTAGCAAGTCTAATATTATTCAGTATATAATTTAAGGATTTAAAATAATTCTCTGTTCATATCATATGTCAATAATACATTATTTTCCAAAAGTACAGTATCAAACGCTACCCTTAAATTTTCTGAAAAACAGAATGACGATTACGTCGCTCAGATAACGGAAGCAATTATTATCCTGTCGCAGTAGGTATTCGTCAATATAAAAGATATAGGTATATTCTATTGATTAGAAGCGACCACCCAGTCCTTGTCAAGTTTCTCAGGAAATCGTGTCCAATATCCAATCTAAGGGCGCAAGAGGAAAAAAATTGAGCCGCGACGCCAACGCTGCTGCACTGTCGCGACTGCTTGCTGATTAATGAAACATCTGCTCACTCAACTGGAAACTATCGTAAAAGACACACATGCAATAAACAAAAAGTAACTTTACCTCTTTAAGAATAAGACTTAAAATAAGGTAAAGAATCTTGTGATGTAGCCGTTTTGATGTAGGATACTAGGGAATACCAAACGTTCCCCTTCGGCGCTGTAACATTTGACGTTTTTGTGAGGCATACATACACATAAAATGGCAAAATATGAACTTTGCCATGGTAGAAAAATATTGTATAAATCATAGCGTAAAGTACGTGTTTGGACAAAAATATTAGAACATGAGTGCTAACTTATAAATAATTTAATTTAGAATACCACTGTAAATATGTATGCACTCTTTTCACGTACCATACTGAAAAATAACTAAATTTTATTTGGGAACTAACAAAATGATAAATAGGTAGGTACTAAATGTTTTTGATAAAAACAATTTGCAGGATTGGAGATGAAGTTTTGGATGTTTTGTATTGAATTAATGAAGTATATAATATATCTGCATGTCTTGTAGATAAGCCTTGAAGCTGAGGATAGAAAAGCAGAAGATATTCTTATATTTTGCATTCATTATAGGCCATTAATTTTATCACATGAATGTATTTGATCAACAAATGTAGGGTGTAAACGATTTTTGAACTTAATTTGGGAATTCTACGTCTTCTAGATATAAGACGTTTAGAACTGTCTCAGATTCTCTCCCTTTATTGAAAGGGTGCGTGAAAGGTGAGAAGACCAGAGTAGTAAAGAGTGTCAAATCTTGGATATACTATATACTTACCGTATGAGGAACTTGTGCATAGCTTTGAAAACTCGCTTGATGAACGTATAATATATTCTGTAGGTAGTTTTAACAAAAATAATAATATAAAAATAGAGCAACTAAATTTAGATAGAATTATATTTAAGTAAAGTATTATATATACTTACATGAAAGCAATACCTATACGAAATCAGGAGCAAAAAATAAAGAGTATGTAGACACGTATATACCCTATAAATTTCATCACAGCCAGCCCTCGGTATGGGAGGGGCGAGACATTGTAAAAAATGTCGGCACTCGGCCCAACAAAGATAGGAAACGCAACCCGCCATTACAGAAAATTGGCCATTTGATCCCTTCACAACACATGATTGGGAACATATCCTGCGGAATTTTAAATTATAGTTTTTGTTCTCAATTTTAATAACACACTTCAAAACAAGGAACTGCTAAATAGTACTCAAAGATTTTGCTAGAAATCTAAAAACGTTAAGAATGTTTATAAAATCTACCTTAAATAATCTTCATTTATTTCGGGTCTATCTAAAAGGCAAAACAAGAAACAAATAATACGATCAAAGTCAGCTAAATAGGTTTTTCTCCAGCTGAGAGTTTGAAAAGAGAAACATCGTAAGTGAAGATGCATAAACGAATTTAAATACGTATGCTCGCGTTTTAGAGTTCCAAATGGCGTGATGGGCAAGTTAAGAAGTCCAAAGTTTGATTAAGGGCCTGTCGTATTGTTCATTAAACTTGGATTAAGTTTGCGCTGGATATAACGAGCTGGCAGGCAGTTAGCGTCACGGGAAAAAACACAACGGAAGTGAACAAGTTTGTCGAAGAAAGTTTAAGCCGATAAGGATGTCTTCATCGGGGACACTTATCTTTTATAGG
The DNA here is from genome assembly GCA_963082885.1 of Parascotia fuliginaria. Lineage (NCBI taxonomy): Eukaryota > Metazoa > Arthropoda > Insecta > Lepidoptera > Erebidae > Parascotia > Parascotia fuliginaria. The sequence goes on along the minus strand of OY720181.1, from coordinate 12,887,419 downwards.
TAAATGAATTAAATTTCAAACTTTGTGTGTCAATCATAATGTTAATAAGATATTTTCTTCAATATCGATTTAGTAATTGGAATATATAAGAGCTGATAGGTACGCAAGAGAATAATTGATTGACCAATAAAAGCATTTCATAAAGCCGCCACAGTAGAGACCACCATGCCAGCAGATTGAGATGATGGTTTTTGAAATGGTATCCACCATTCCTAGACCTCACTGAATGCTTAGCATCAGGCAGAGTGTAGTCTCTTTAGTAGACTAAGAAAAAAATCTGGACATAACTCTTTAAAAGACTGTTTCTATGATTATAGTTAATGAAATAGATGAAAGATTCTCCTATAAAATATACGATACAAATATTTGAACACTGTTGTGTTTTTCACTGGAATAAAGTTGCGTAATATTATTAGTTTTAGAGTTTATTTATGAATTTGCTAGTACAAAAGACTCGGTTCTGTGTTACTCTTTTAACAAAAAAAATAACTAATTGATCTGAATATTAAAAAGTTATTAAAAATACTAAACAGACAGATAATAATAATAATAATAATAATAATATTCTACCACATTCACACAGCGCCATCTAGTCCCAAATTAAGCAATTATATTTGCTTGTGTTATGGGTACTAAACAACTGATATACTACTTATATACATTTTTTTTTTTTGTAAATACATACATATTATATATATAAACAGACAGATATAGATACGGCTTGCTTTGTCTTTAAATATTGTCCTAACACTTTTTCTAAAATATAGTTCCTAGTTAGGCTTAAAGTAAATACTCGTAAATACATAACCATGCCTAAATTTTATTATAAAATAAATCATGGCGTACAACTGTAGCATCTACGTATCGAGTACGTCAAGCTGTATGTTTGTGTGGTCCTGAATAAATGTTTTTCGTAAATTTATTGCATTACTTTGATATCACGTCTATTCCAAGATATTTTTGTTAGATGGTTTACAAAATTCGTGCACACAGTACGAATACGGTTTCCAAACTGGCCGAAGAATCTATACATTGTAACATTTTTTTTTATTAGTTGAGCGATACTAACTTTCATCTACCTCTGATTCTCTGGCTAACAAAACATAATCTTTATCAAAAAATCTGAAGCAAACCAGATACACGTCTATTTATTGATCAAACATCCATTGATCGGATGTTACCACCTTTTGTGGCCGAGCCGGGAGCTAGCGTGACTCAGCGAAAACCTTCCGTGAGCTATTGTGATCATCTAATTCAATAAAATCACCATTTTTGTTTATTTGCTGGTCGAGTCGGCTCCCTTGTCGGGTCTTAGTGTAGCATTAGAGGCTTAGACGCTATCATAGTGTAACGTGACGCAGTGCTTTGTTTTTTGTTTCTAAATGTCATTTTGAGTTTGATCGGATTTGTCTTGGGTAATTTGAATGACGTTTTCAATTGAAGCTTAAACTTTGACTTTTAAAATTACACATTTTATTATGTCTAGCATACCTAGATATATTTTGTTAATTATATATGCGTTGTCCTTATTTCATATTTATCATAGGTTCATTTGATACCATAAAATTTTAAAATTCCTTCTGATCATGTCTATCCTCAATATTAAATTTCAGGAAAGCAGAATTATTTATTCATCGGCGATACTTAGCAACAATAATTACTGTACGTATATAATCTAATGAGTACTCTTAATGCTCATGACTCATGATATCTAAAAATCTAATTCAATCAAATTAATTTAGCTGTCTCTAACTATTAACCGAATCTCGGAGATTTGAAATAATCTTATTAGATTGAACTCTTACTTTCATGACAAAGTAATTTTCGAGCGATGGTGAGACAAATATTAGGCATGACATAATAAGAAAATTTAACAAGAAGTCTATATACTTGCCTATTTTACTTGTTAAGTAGATACGTATTTTTCAGGTTACCTAAGGGTGTGATAATAGATATCATTATCATCGGTGACTAAATACAAATGACAGTATAATATCCTACACTGCTTTGTATTAAAACTATTAATTTCTATTTAATTATATCCTACTTATCGTCCATTATAATAATGAACTGAATAATAATGAAAATAAAGGAAATTGCATATTAAATATTTAAAACACGCCGTGTCGCTTTGAACAGAGACCATGTTCATTCTGAATTATTATTAAACAGCTTCTTAATCTCTTCTATACTAAAGCCCTCTTCAAACTTAGATCTCATTTACTCTAATTCAAAACTTTATTAGACAGAATGAGACAACTACACAACAACGGCTACGTAGTCGACCAACGATTTATGGCTCTATTTCATTCGCACGCATCAGAGTATTTACATGTGGGAGGGGGAAAGCCATGGTTGCAGCTTTATGCTTTTGTGTGCCGCTACAATTTGAAATGGGCCTTCTGCTATCGAATTAAGATAAAAAATTGCTTGCAAAATTTTAAACAAGAAGCAACAAGAACAGCTCCGCCTTAAAAATGGAAGGTGGTATGTAAAAATTGATGAACATGTATAGGAGTCCTTAAAGTGACAGAGTGTGCTGGCGTGTTGGGCAGTGTATATTGTCTCAAAATGTTGCAGGACAGTGCGTCTCTAGCACCATTGTTTATTATCAAAAAGTGATAAATCAAATGACTTTGCATTAATGTTGTTTTAAAACTTTGGCGTTGGTGAACTGTGAACCAAGCTACATGTTTGTGCGCTAGTGTTTGGTGGGACAAAACTCATAGATGAAGTGAAGATAGTGATTATTCACGTGATATTAATTACACAATAATTGAAACTACAAGGACTGAAAGCAAAGGTTTGTGGACATTTAGAACTGGATAAGCAAATGACGAACGTTGGACATCTGCAAAAATAAAGTGAACAGAAAAAATACTGTTATTTTGTACAAATCTTTTAGTAGTAATACTGAATGGTTTGTTTAGGTTTTGATTATCTATTTAACTATGTTGGTGAAAAATTAATTCAATGTATTGTGATGAATCTTTGACTAATTGTGTATAGCTCTGTATATAAACTTAGGTGTACATTTTATAAATATCTGCAAAACCCTTCTCAACAAAATTCACGTCAGGTTTCAAAATTACAATAAATAAACTTGCATGCTGTTTCGCAATCAAAGCCAATACAACACATGGTAATCACAATAATATATACTTAAAATTACACGTTATAAGAGATAAACATGCAAAAATGTGATCAAACTAAATGGCGGCCATATTAACAGGCGTATTGTGTGAGAGGTGATGCGCGGAGAGAACCACGCCCACCATGAGCTCATTCCTCACAAACGGCGGATACCAACCGCAGCCGGACCCCAAATTCCCGCCCTCGGAGGAATACAGCCAAGCAGACTACATACCACCTGGGGAATACTACCAGCATCAGCATCTACAGTACGGTTACCAACATCAATATGCCCCTGTCCAAATAGGGACAGGTTATGGGTATGGAGGGTACTACCATCCCTTACCTCAACATCCTCCTGTTGCTCCGCCGCCGAGACCACCAGAGCCTTCACACCCATCAGATGCGGATCATGGTTACCCTGCTCACAATGATAGTACTCCAGGGTTAGCAGAGCTGGGTCTTCGGTTAGAGAGACATATTGAGGAAGCGGCACCAGCAGGAAGAAAGCTTCATGCGTTGGGTCGCGAAGGTTCACCCGCGTCAGAACTGGACGATGAGAGGCTATTGTTAGATAGTCCACCCGTTGAAGATGATGATTCCTCGATATGTTCTGATAATACAGACAGGGTTATTTATCCATGGATGAAGAAAATTCACGTGGCTGGCGCGTGTAAGTATTACTTCAGTATTTTTTTGTTTCAAGCATGATCCTTTAGGTATCTCTTCAAACAGTTATAACCACATAATAGTACCAGCTGCTTACAAAAGATACCAAGACTCTAGATTTGGCCTATTCAGAACAGCCCAACTGCAGAGTAAAGATAAAAATATGAAACGGTTATTGGTTAACATCATTTTAACAGAAAATAAAATAAAATAGATGACTTTAGAGATGATAAACGTAAAAGCGTAATTGAAATCAGAACCAAACCAAAAATATTTACGGTCTCACATCACTTGTAAACACCTATTAATATTAAGGAACAAGACTTATATACTTTTTACTTTAATTATAACAGCACACTAATTACAACAATTAAGGAACCCAAAAACAAAATTGCATATCAAATAAAAACAGAACATACTAACGGAATATAGTCAGCAATCATCGTTCTTTGGATAGAGCATGATAGATATACCGACAATATCTTTAAAAAGTCATTCTTGATGCAATTTAGTTAATGTTGTCGTATATTACTAAGACATATTTATAATGAACGACTATTAAAAAGATGTGTCGCTAACTTTAGTCTAATGAACAATAAGCACTGTTTGAAATGTTCTTTCTGGAGGTATCTATCAGTAAGAGTACTTTCCAGATGGATGCTTTTAATATAAATTAGCAGTTATAAAAGCATATATGTTTGACACCAACAAGTTTAGTTGCTGCAGATTATGTAATCAGAATATATAATTGGCAAATATCGTCATCGTAAAGTGAAGATCTACTGCCGGATATACCCCGTACTTTCGACTTGCAGCAACCATTCCCTACCACTAAATACAGATATGTTAAAGTCTTAACTGTTACCCTAATACTATGCCACTGTCTTCAAATTTGTTATTTCATGGAAATACCTAATAGATTTATTTACCGACAAAGTGTTTATAACTGCTTCATAAAAGACTTCAACTTATTTGGTCACATATGGCATTAAATTTCTTTTCTTTCGGTAACTTCATACAATAGTAATAGAGTTGTGCTGTTACTTATACATTAATTTATACTTTTGATAAAGTTCTTACAAAAAATCAAAATCGTTTTTTGTTATAATTTGTAATTTATATATATTTGTAGTATTACCACTAATAACTACCTAAATTTATTGTTGCGTTACATGTAGATAAAACGTTTTTTAAAAAACGTGTATACCAAAAATAGATAAATCGTGTTTTTGATCTAAACCGATTACATTTACATTATAAAATATGGCAAATGTAACAAAATTATACGGTAGTAGATCCACGCCTGTTTCAGTATGAATGGGCCGGATCATTAGGGAAAGTACTACCCTTTCATAGAAGATCGACGTAAAAGTAGTAGATAGTATCCGCACTACTGCGTTTTGTTCGGTGAGTGAAAAAAAAGTACCGCAACCTCTTAGTTTGGTATTTAAAATGGAAATTTGAAAGATATACCTTACAATAAAAAATATCAAACCTTATGCAGCAATTAAGAGGCATAAAAAAAGACAAATGAACAAAATTGGTAAGATTATAAAATACCGCAAAAACTTTACAATACTCCCAAATCACAATTCAAAACCATCTAATGACGAATAAATGAATATAAAAATACATTTCTCAAAGATTAATACGTTTACATTAATTTTGCACCATTGTGGACTCATTAAAGTGAAGTATTTTAAATGTATTATGTTCGCGGTATATTCAATAAAAGAATAAACAAATCACTAGCAATTAATAACTATTCCGAACTTTACGAATGTTGACGAATACTCGTCTTCGAGTGTGTCCTTTCTGTTTTGACATTTTACTAATGCGATGTCATTATAAAGGTCTTAAGACGCCACGTCCCTTGTAAAAGTAGAATGGTCCCAACACTCATGTTAATGAGTATCATTTATTTTTATAGCTTTTAAATAGCTGTTTGTGGTTGCACATTTTGCATGGAGATTATCGATATCTATGTTTTTTTATATTTACTTTCAATTGTTTAGGTGTATCTTTGTTGTCATCCGTTCTCTTGAGCTAAGTTGGGTTCAACAGTATTAAAAGGAACCGTACATTTTGAGGGTCTTTGAAAAAATATATGTTAAGGACAACATTTTTATTTCTCTCTAGTTGTTTATTTGTAACCTAAATACTTTCATACGAATCCGAGTTGTCAGTCAGTTTCAATTTCACTAAAAAAAAATATGTATTTTTAATTATATACCTACCTAATGATTATTATCTATTCAAATTAAATAAACTACCAAAATATATATATTAATATATATGTTTGTGTAGGGGTCCCCCTACAAAAATGGCTAAATGGCAAAATGGCAAAAATTATGTTGGCAACAAGTTAAGAAAACTTAGCATATTAAAGTACAAGTTGCCATATAAAACGCTAAGAATGTTGTAAGTACTTGCGCTAGCGGACACGGTAATCATACTATATAAATTTATTTTTTACTTTTTAGTTTCCTTACTGTTTGAAGTCGGTTTTCTTGTTGTTAAAAAATATTTTATTTTACAATTTTTAGTGATGGGTAGACCTAAATCTTACTAAGGTATTATTTTTGTACACACTAAACAGTTTGGCATATTGAATCGTATGAAGTACGCCTGACATGACTGCTGTTGAGAAATTCCCTCGACTGTCTATAGTCACCTGTAATGGCACTTATGACCCATATGGAAGCAAAGTTCTCATCATTAGAAATGAATTAAGTCCAAACACAAAGTAATTGCTGTAAATCGTTGAGGAGTTCCTACGACTGTCTTTGTGCTCCATCATCAGATCGACGCCGAACCTTCACTAAATAGTAGTGCCTTAAAATACTTAATGAAAAACGTAACAAATGCACTAGTCGTCAGTACGATTTTCGAAAGTTCTTCTCTATTTCTCGGAGATGCCATCATCAGATCCTGGTTTCCTTATCATAGTATCACCCTTGGTATATCTCCTTTCCAACAAAAATAGAAACATAAAAATCGGTTCATAAACGACGGAGTTATCCGCGAACACACATAAAAAAAGAATATATAAACGGTCGAATTGAGAAACCTCCTCCTTTTTTTGAAGGCGGTTAAAAAATTAAAAATACCATTCCTACCAAAATACAACAATGTGTATGTGTATCGTACAAGAGTTACTCAGTATTTAGCGCCCTTTTATTTAAATAAACTTTAGAAAAGCTGCAAAGAATGTTTATAAAAGGAACATAAATTTAAATGTTATTTCGTACAAAATAAAAAAAGCATTTAGATATCTATATGTGAACGACTCGCCACCCAACAAATAAATCCATGAAGTTTTTGTTGGTGCCAAAGCACAACATTTATGTATTCACAAGATTTGGATAATAAATAAAAATATTAATAAAAGCTATAATAAATAAAGTTGTAATAAGTTATTATATTATCAATACAATTGCTTGAAATCGTCGATTAATGAAAAATAATATATTATTTATAACAATATTTTTAGTCGGTGTATGGTGCTGACATGTATACTCTCGTACTTATCTCGTACATATCATGTTTTGACTGTAGTAGATCCACGCTGATTTCAGCATGAATGGGCCGGATTGTTCCGGGGAAGTACTACCCTCTCATAGAAGATCGACTTAAGAGTAGTAGTATCCGTACTACTGCGTTTCGTTCGGTGAGTGAGAGCGCCGGAGGCCCGATTTCCCCCCTTTCCTCTTTCCTCACCTCCTTCATTCCCTTCCCCTAACCCCATTCCCGGCCGCCATAGTGGAGACCACCATACTAGCTACTAGCAGTTTAATACGATGGCTTTTAGAATAGTGGCCGCCACTTCTGGATTCCACTGACTGCTTACCATCAGGCGGGGTGGAGTCACTTTGGTAGGCTGTAATATATAAAAAAAAAAAAAATGTAATTCTTTACTTAATAGGAACGTCCTTGGGTTGTGACTCCACCCCGCCTGATGGTAAGCAGTCAGTGGAATCTAGAAGTGGTGGCCACCATACCATCTTCTTAAACTGCTGGTATGGTGGTCTCCACTATTGCGGCTGGGAATGGGGTTAGGGGAAGGGAATGAGGGAGGTGAGGAAAGAGGAAAGGGGGGAAATCGGGCCTCCGGCACTCACCGAACGAAACGCACTAGTAAGGATACTACTACTCTTAAGTCGATCTTCTATGAGAGGGTAGTATTTCCCCGGACGATCCGGCCCATTCATGCTGAAACCAGCGTGGATCTACTACCGTAAATGTTTATTATCTTAGAGTTTCTTGCAATTTTTTTTCTCGGCTCTATTCTAGTCAGTTAATTTCTTCGTTGGTGATTTGACAGTCTTCTTTTCTTTAATAGGTTCATATGTTAAGAATATTTATTTTGCCAAAACATGGTTACAGAATATTGATATTATAGGTATATAGTTATAGCGTAGCACACTGCATAATAATACGGTATGCAAAAATACACACAGCAACTACCTACATAATTATATTGTAGTCAAAGTTACAATGCTAAAATGAGTATGTATTTTAGGCATTGACTAAATTTTAAAATAATTGTAACTGAACCATATTATCAATATTTTTCTATTTTATTTTATAAAAATAGCACGCCACAGTGCCTATTTTAAAACGCACTCCTAATATTATAGTTTGTCTGAAAATATAGTAGCACACCATCAAAATTTTTCTATACTCAGTAGCAATAAACTCAGTGATTAGGAAACCTGAACAAAAGTACCAACACTCAGCGACTTTCATGTTGTCAATATGTTGATTGTACCAACTTATTCAGGCAGAACTGTTCCATTGGTGCAGGTCATAAAGCTGAAATAGAGATTTTTATATTCGCTTTCAAAGAAAGTTTCTAATGTTAAACAGTTGTATCAGACAAACAAGCTTAAAAGTGCTCAAAAGACTATGGATCAAAATCAAAAGGAAGCACAAGCGCTAGTAATGTGTTTCAGGTTTTAATTGACAGCCATGATAAGTATGAAGCACCAATCCGTTTGATTTGAGAGCCTTTAATTTCCACTGTGACGGGATAGCTCTTAAGTCCTGCACGTGTCGTTCTGGATAAGAAGGGAGAGGGCAGTATTCATTCAGAGTTCTTCAGTATACTCTCTGTAGCAAAAGCGACAGAAAACAGCCATTAGGCACTGTTACTACATTAAGTGTTTTCGTTACCTATTATGAAAAATAAATACGTATGCCTGACAGTTATATTCAGCTATTGAACAACAAGTATCAATATATCTATACTGTTATATGAAGCGGCAGAGTTTGTTTATTATTTGATTGTTTGAACACGCTAATCTCTGGAACTACCAGTCGGATTTCAATAATTCTTTTTGCGTATTATAGCCCAGTTCTTGAGAAAGGTTATAGGCTATGTAACATCCCGCTACTGGCGACGGCAGTAGAGCAGTAAGCAAAGACGCGGGTGTAAACCGCGCCGCGGGAAGATATTATTACATGTTGAAGATTATGCGGGTAAACATTATACGTGTATTTGGGCAACTACTCGGGTGTCTTATAGGGAAAATAACATATATTTCTAGCAAGTTAAAATTGAACTGAAAATACCTTATTAATACTTTAAAATAAACTATTGAACATAAATTTGGTTGATATATAAAAGTGACATCCTTAACAATCAAAACGATGATCATCGAAGGCATGTTTGTCCATTGTGGCCTGCATTAATGAATCGATTTGATTGATCGCCAAAGAAATGGCTAGTATCACATTCGCACCAACTTTATTTTGAAGTTAAAAAAGTCTGTTGGCTTATCGCCACCTGTCATTGAGCTAACATTTTTCACTAGTACACAATAGTGGGACAAAGAGGCTTTAGATTCATCGTAAGTTTGACGTAATGAGGCAGGACCACCTCGTGTTTTCGATAGCGCATGCGTCGCGAGATCGACTGGAGATTAACAGATGGACCACACGTTGGTCGCAGGTAGCTCGTAATTCAATTGAGATTGTCATCGTCGTGATGACGTGATAGTGGCTAACGAAGCGAAGATGGAACGGCCAGTAGCCGTAACGGGCCAGTTCTGCGGCTTGTTAAAATAATGAGTTGAGTTTATACCGACGATGACGTGGCTGTTTACAGTGTATTATAGTAGTATCAAATATCAATGGATAGTAATGATCTCTTCTACATCTTTAATTACCTTTCAAAGAAAAGCTTTATCAATATTATGATTAGAAGCTATGAAAGAGCTAGTCTTTATGAAAATGTTGAATATATTACGATAAGAATTTATAGCGCTATTCTGGTAGCAGGAGATATCTAGAGATGCGATTTTCCATTTTTACATGGCGGCAGTCCTGGCCTAACAGCAAGTAGGCTTTAGCTTGTTTTCCAAAGCAGATTGCTGATCTTATAATATTCACAAACTAGCAATATTTAGGTGTATACTTACGTACCGGTCATAAGGTTTTATATTTTTATTCGTATTCAAATAATAGGTTTTAGAACTACAACAAGTATCATTATTCAAACAAAAAATGTTCACTAATAGTTTTCACAGGCAATCAGTCAGCAAAGTCATAGTTTGTCGCCTCGGACGTTTGTTTAATTTGTAGGTAATTGATTATGGCTGCACAATCAGATATTCGGTAGCCATTGTTTTTGTCGCTACTTGAATAATATGCGATAAAGATTTGATGAGTGGATTTTTTTATGTTAGCAGGTCAGTTTAATCTACAAGTATGATGATACGAGTAGGCACATAAATCTTAATAATCTTTACACGAAATTAATGGTTTTATTATAAAGAGTTGGGTCATAGTTTTTTTTATCAGAGACTGCTAACTCAAATAGCATAGCAGCTGAACTGAAAAGTTAGTACATAACTTTATAGAAGACCTCAGTTACCTTTGTGTATATATAGTATAGATAGTAATAGTACTTGTTATGTTTCTTACGGTGAGCAGTGGTTTTCAGTATTATAAGGGAAATTTTACTCTCAGCAGAAGAGTGTCTTCAACTGTTTCAGTGTTTTTTTAATATGCCAGGGCTAAGTGTCTCTTGCCACACAGTCACAGGAAATTTTAAGCCAATGTTCCTTGGCCGTTATTTCTTAACAGTCTCTATCTACCTGCCATTAGCTACATAATAATGTAATGCCCGTAGCTGTACTATAGTAAACGCAATCTACGTATCACGCCCATATTCGCTTTTACCTAGCCATACACATACCGTCGCGTTACGCCCACAACGTTTGTGCGACATTTGGCGTAAAATAGACACATATTCGCAGTCTAAAAATAATTTCCCTTTATTTGAATGTTAGATTCTATTGATTTATAGTAAAAATAATTAATGATATTAATAAAATATTTTATTTAAACTAGGATATAGATATTTGAAACGAAATTAGACTAAATCATTTTAGTGTTAGATGCAAACTTACAAAGTGAGAGTAAAGCAAAAGATCTTAACATGGATCCATTTATTGTTTTGGATAAGGTGAATAAATGAACGTGTAGCATCCTACATTGCTTCATTTTTCCTCGTACGAAAAACTCAACATATCTACCGAACATGTCTTCATAATATGTAGATATATACTCAGCCAGTCTCTAGACCCGGATCAATGTGGCGATGTCAGTGGTCAGTAGGAATCTCGGCGCGCACCCAAGGCGACCGCACATACCACGACCGCGGAGATTCAAAGAAATACCACTACCGACCCCACAGAAATGTCTCTATCCCTTTCTAGCATAGGCTCTTTTTATATAACAGAGCCTCCCGAACTCTTTCTAGGTTATCTTTTTGTTTTATCGATATTAATATTGTTGAGGAAGTTCGTCTAATTGTAAGGTTCTTGATGGTAGATCGATTTCAATGTCCGTTTGATCAGACTCTATTCACTTGCCTATGATATAGTAAGCATTTATGTTAGTTATAAAATTACAATAAGTAAAACCACTGTAAAAAAACCAAAGCTACTGTAAAAGTAGCTAGTTGTCATAAATTGACTCGGCTATTGTTATTAGGTAGGTACTCATATATTAAATTTCAGTTATAACAAAGAAATATATTTATTAGCAATTACTATTTTAATAGTCAGCTTTTACCAAAATATCTCAATAGAGAATAGCGATATCCTTAAAGAACATAATCGCAGATATAGTACCTAATTTAAAAATTTGCCTAAGTTGCTTATGTTTAATTTTGGTTTTCCAGTTTTATTTAAGGACTGGCTATAATTACATATAAATAGATTTGAAGTAACTAAATTTATAAAGACGTCGCGTCGGCTGTATCGTTCCTTTAGCGTCGAGTATAAAGGCAATTTCCTTCGAAGGAAATTACAAAATTACAAGGACTTGGCCGACAATAGAACATTTTATCAAAGCTATTACTTCTATTTTGCTATGTTGAAATAAATTCAAAAGCTATTTCAACGTTAATTATCACACTTTTATTATTATTATTGTTTTTCATTTCATCAGTGACAGTTTAAGACTTGCGACAAAATTAGTTCTCAGAATAAATACTAGGTGCGCTATTAAATATTTGTACATTAAAGTTAGTTCTCAAAGTAAACACTAAGAGCGCTATCATATTATGAATAGATTTATCGCTGTCATCACCATTTAGAAAAAACACGTTAACTTACAAAACTAAATACCTACATATTATATTTCATCGTAGGTACGTGAAAACCTTGTTTAGTAGATACTTTTGTATACTTCTATACATTGTTATGTTGTAACCTAGAAGTCTGTAAGAAACAATGTCTGATTGCGTTGCCATTGGCCGGTGCAATTCGATCCTAGAGTTCTTTTGTAGCAAAGAAACAATTTAAAAGACTTCTGTATAATTTGTTGCTATACTATATGCGATAGGCAAGATTCGAGGAGATTATAATGCCGTCTTTTTTTTTTTTTGGCAAGTTAAACAAGGACAGCTTCTGCAGTTGTCTTTTGTCTGAACTTGTACTGATTGTATCTGTATATTATTGTAGACACCTAGGTTTTACAATCTTTCTCATATGACAACAAAAAATTATAAAAATTATGTAAGTTACTTTACACAGACCGGTAGAGGATTTGTAAGCAGAAAATGTCAACCAAAAAAAAATTTTTTTTTCTTTTAAAAACAAATATATCGAGCTCTCACATTACTGAAGTTAAACAAATTACTACTTATATCTGCAAATACCTACACAGTTTGTTTCTAATGACACATATTGACAAGATCTCACTGATGTAAAAACCCACAATCAATTGATATATTATGATCAACATACAAAAGCATTTCGCCTACGCTACGATTTTGATTAAGTCTACTGAATGAGATAAGGAACTGAAAGCGCATCTATATAGTTGTACTCTTTGCAGTATTTGTATACTTTGATGAAACCTTAACAAATATTTGCGTGGCATAGTTTAGAATAAACATTACCTCATTATTATTTTAATGTAGGAGTAATGTTAAATTTTTACACATATATGTATACAATTTTTTATTTTAAGATTGAACTTTATTTAGATTTCATTATCAAAAAGTGCATATTATTTCTTCTTATGTTTATTTTAATGAACTTGCCTTCTTACAATGCTAATCCTATATATTTTGTTACGCAAAAGCTCACAGTCCACTGTAAACAGGTTTGAAAAAGAGCTAAATGTCATTATCCGCGTATCTGTAATATAAAAATGAATCGCTGAATGTGTTGCTAAGCGCAAATCTCGAGAGCAGTTGAACCGATTTTGCTAATTCTTTTTTTATAATATTCCTTGAAGTACGAGGATGGTTATTACGGAGAGAAAAATTTAAAAATTGCCAGAAAAAAAATAAACAATCGGCTGTTAGGCGGTACGAAGTTCGCCGGGACAGTTAGTTCATAATAAAATTAATTATTGTATAATGTGCCTATAATTGACGCATGTATCATTATCTAAACATAAATGAATATATATGGCTCGGTTTAAGAGGCTAAAAAAGACAAATGTAATAACCCAAACAATTGAAACAAATACACATGATAGCAAGATAGTAATTACAATAATGTAATCATAACTAGTAAGTAGCTACCATTCAAAATTCAATTAAAACATTATTAATATAAACCTGACGAGAAAATTGAAACTGTCAAAATCACGGGCAACAGTCAATACTACATAAATAAATTTCACATAGGCCAGAAAACTTCCTAATCTAAATACCTATATATTTTAAGCATGCGAAACATACCTTATAAGCCATATCAATTTCTACATTGTCTGACTAACCAATTACTAGACGTAATTAATCACAACTAAAAAGGAAGCTCAGGCGCATGCATGTGTAATTAATATGCACATTAATTAGCAGTGGACCCTGGTACATAAATTATTGAGTACGATAACACGCAACGCCTGTAACGCTACCGATGTTAGTTACACGCCTTTTATATGTATATTGTTGGAGCACACCTCAATTAGAATTAGTAGGATATTGTTTGTGTTACATAATGCTCATTTTACGTAAAGTAAAATTATAATAATCACAGTAACTCAGTCTATTTTTGTGTATACTTCTAGGTATTTTTCATGGTTTGAAAGATATTATTTTATAATTTAACTAATAAGATTTAAACTGACGAAGTTAATGTATACTAACTAAACTGTTTAAGGTAAACATGCACTACAGACTTTTTTTTTCTTTACAGCTAATGGCTCCTTTCAACCTGGAATGGAACCGAAGCGTCAACGCACAGCCTACACGAGACACCAAATATTAGAACTGGAGAAAGAATTCCACTACAACAGATACTTAACGAGAAGAAGAAGAATAGAGATAGCCCACACTCTAGTATTGTCAGAACGGCAGATCAAGATCTGGTTTCAGAACAGGCGTATGAAATGGAAAAAGGATAACAAACTGCCGAACACCAAAAATGTTAGAAGAAAAACTAATCCGGCTGGCGTGACTACAACCACGGCAAAAGGTTCCACACCAAAGAGTAGATCGAATAAGAATACAAATAACAATGATAAGAAGAAATCGAATAATAACGGGCGACCGGACAGCATAGAAAATGTTACGGATAATATTATGAACGATTTGCACTGTGTTGGAGCGCAACAAAATTTGTCACATGATCCTGCGATTAGTCCAATGTCCCATCATGGAGGTCAAATAAATTCGGGGCATCCTATGACACCTCATCACTTGCACATGTTGGGTATGCACGCAGGTATGGATCCGGCGATGCTCGCCAATTTATCCGCACATGGCTCACCTGTCGGCTCAGCCGGTTGCGGCACAGGCATCCCCAATCAACCAGTCATTAAATCAGACTACGGTCTAACCGCCTTATAATCTTTAGATGTGTAAAGAAGAAAACTATATTTTTCATTATCGAACTCTAATTCTTACCATTCCTTTGTGTCTAAGGTGTAATAAAGTGATTAAATTAATTTAAGAATTATTTTTAAATTGTGTAAGTATTCTAGAATAAAAGTCATAATCGGATGTTTGGATAGTTAGGTGAAAAACTTTACAATGTCAAAAGTGTGATTATTATTATTTTAGGGTAGGTAAACATCTTCTGAGTGTTGGACTTGTACATTACAATTTAAGTCATTGTCAGTAGTAATTTCATTATTTATAACAAATCTGTCTTTTTATATTATTATAATGCAACCGCTTAGTAAGTTAATGGTTACTGTATTATTCGTAGTTTTTCTTTCCCATTGTTGAGACATCTATCAATCTGACTTTTATTTAACAGGTTATTCAGTTTGGAGCTCTTGTACATAATATACCTATACACACATAATTGTCTGCTAAAAGTTCCTTTAACAAGCACCTGCTACCGCTTTGTATAAAATTGTTTAGTCAGCGTTTTGTGTGAATTTATTTTGAAATCTAGATTGTATTAAGAATATTGTTCCTAAACTACACAAAGATGCAGATGGGTAAGATGTTTGTATGTATGAAATAAAATAATCATGTATCAAGTGTTATTCATAAGCAAGACTTATGTGATGTAGGCAATGACTTAGGCTTAAGTACAAATGTGGATTTAATTTTAAAGGAAAATTGTTTTGTAACTGAAATAGGCGAAATGTGAATATAAAACCAATAAATATAGTAATGATATGAATAAAGAATCTGCAATTTTTTATTTTATCTTATAAGATATTTTGGCAAAATATAAACTTTATCAAACACGAGTTGGACAAAGTTTTAACTTTAAATTGATACAATTCTTCCGAACTTTTTTACCGAATGAAATTTTTAGTGGCATATTACCCAAGAAATGCGTAAGATTTTGCTATGTAGCCATTTTATGAATTTCTCAATTCTCTCAAATGAAGAGAGTCATAGCATAAATTAGCATGGAAACAAATTTTAAGTAAATTGTCTTTATAACCCAGGGCTGTAGAAACGAAAGTGAAATCTCACATGGATCAAAATCCTAACTAAGATAAGGTGTGTGATTTAATTCAAATATCTCGATTCAAACATCTCATTAGCCCACCCTATTTAAACTCACTAAAATTGCATCGAAGCATATCGATGTATCGGTTCGATAGTCGCCTACACACCGATCATTCGTACCGCATCGATATCATAACCTTGTGACATTCGTATCAAACGAAATGAAAGCAAAAATCGTAATGTATTCGTTGAATGTAAAGTCATTAATCAACGTCGCCAGCTCATTGTGTGGCCGGCACGCAACATCTCCTACGCGGACTACAGTTTTATCATAACACTGATATACAACGTAGCTATACTTCAGTCTTATATTTGGATGGAGTGAATTTTAACACTTTATTTTTACTTTTATTGAAGATGAAGACAGATACATTTTATTGATATGCTGCAATCGATAGAAATCTAGATCATGATCATGAATTTAAAAGATAAGTCTATAATTGACAATCTGCCTTGACTAACATAGTAATAGGTGATTATATTGTATCTTTATGAGGAGAGGAAATATAACCAGATTTTGACAAGATCAACATTTTGACCAACATTCTGGAATCAACCTTATTGCAACAATATAGCAGATGGCAGCGTACAGATCGTCAGTGAAAATACGCGACCTACAGAAGACCACAGTCGTAAGAACACTAGCTAACTATTTTATGGTATGGTAGGTATTGGTCAGATTTCTTAAACAATTAACTGACAAATATATAGATTATGTACTTGTAGTATAATAACACACGGGGAAAGGCGCCAAAGACACAGACATACATTTGTTTAAGGCTACCAGTTAATAGCGATTTCTTCGTTGCTGTTATTCATTTGTCTTCATTTTCAATAAACAAATAGTTTGTCTAAAAAAAAAAACATATATTACGGTCAAATTGAGAAACCGCCTCCTTTTTTGAAGTCAGTTAAAAATGCTTAACATTTCGGCATAATGTAACGTATTATTGTAAGTATTTTTGCCTTTTTAAATCATTTACCCAACATGCTATTTTTATTTAAATTATTTTGATAAGGTATGCCTGCGTCTATCATATACTGCAATATATCATAGCTGCAGGGTTTAGTGGTGAACTCTAGCTTGATAAAGCGGCGATCACAATAGACCATTCATGGTCGCAGTGACATTACAGCCGCATCACAGAAATAAAAAAAAAAAAAAAAAAAAAAAAAAATGCCTGCGTCTGTGGCTCGGTGGTACTGTGTACAGATTACTACGCCGAGGTCTCGGGTTCGAACCCTGGGTCGGGTAAAGTGATAATGGGTTTGTCTGTCGAGAAAGCCGGTAAATAGAAACAGGCTCGCCCCCTGTCACATGGGGAAAAAATGGCGAAATGCGGGTGGTTAAACGCTTCTGCCTACTGCTATTAAAGGCGTGAAGCTATTTATATATGTATGAAAAGGTTACTCAAGTGTCACATAAGCTTATCTGTTTGAGTGTCTCTTTTGTAATCCTCTGACCTCTACACATATCAATAATAGGTACTTACATTTACAAAAATGTAGAATTATTTACCACTACAACTAATTAATTTCTGTCGTAAACTTTTAGTTTATACCTATTCATTTTGTGTCTCATACTGCCATGATGTGCAAAAAACATTAACAAAAGCACAAAAATTAGTCGAAACATTTTCTTTTTCAAAAATACTGGCAACGATTACAATAACCCTTTTTTGCACGGCGCGTTGAGTTATAATTTTTGCAGAACTTAGCGGCTACTAGACAAAGGTTGTTATTGTTTGTAAGATTTGTATGCAAATAATAATATTATGCTACCGTCTACCGCTGAAGGATTTATTGTACTTTACCGCTTTTAAAATGTTTAGTGTTTTTCATATCCCTTGAGGCTCTTTTGTAAAAATATCAGACAGTAGCTCTGCTTTACAGTTATTTGATTGTTTTTGAATATTTCGTTTAAGAAACGAAGAAATCAACAGGCGACACTGGGTAACTAACGTGGCTCGCAGAGTTGCTTCTCTGAAGTAGCAATGGGCAGAACACATAGCTCGCAGAGCTGACGGCCGTTGGGGTAGAAAGTTTCTAAAGTGGTGACCACGAACCGGAAGATGCAGCGTAGGCAGACCCCTCACAAGGTAGAGCGACGACTTTATAAAGGTACGGCAACCGATGGATAAGAGCAGCGAACGACCGGCCACGGTGGCGAAAATTGGGGAAGGCCTATGTCCAGCAGTGGACGTCTTTTGGCTGATATGATGACGATGATAATATTTCGATTGGTACGATCTTTGGGGGAATGAACAAGTAAATGAAACTGACTGTTATTATATTTAGTGTAACACGAAAGTATGAAGCAAGCACAAGCACTTTATTTTATTTATTGCTACAAGTTGCAAGTATACACATACTCATCGCTTCTGACCCACCACACTAACGGTAGTTTCAAAGAAAACTGAAACGGGAACGAAGATGTAAGACAAATTACCCACGATATTACAGGTTAGTAGTGCAGAAGGGAAAAATATTCTCGACGTCACTACCGTTAGTGTGGGTTAGTAGTGTGGTTGGTCAGAAGCGATACTCATACATCATAGAATGTAACCTGAAACCTACATACGCGTACATCACTGGTAATGAACAAGCTTTCAGTCATATTTACGATTATCTAGTTTTAGTTTGATAGCATTAACCTGTAGTAACTTTAATTTCAAAAGAAAAAAAATACTAAAAGTCTTATTTGCAAAAACTAAAGCTACTGTTCGTAGATAAGGTCTTAGGGGACTGAATCATTATTTAGCAAGGTTTTAACATTTAGAAACAAAAGGCGGTAAAGTAAAAGGTCTATCGTGGGCTGTTCGGCAGGTGAGGTCGTCTCAAGGGACTGGAATAGTTGAGTAAAAGTGCCGCTGAGACGGTGATTTGCTGAATAATGTTACTAGATATTGCAGGTAAGGTTGTGTCGTGTGTTAAGTGTAGTGAAGTTCGATTCTCTAGAAGATTGTTTGATAACATCAACCTAATTTAGAAATGTGAGAAAGAATTATAATATAGAATAAAATTTGATTCTAATCGTGAAAAGCATACATAAAAACTTTTATATTCACTCGAATGTGTCTATGGTATTGAAATAGAACTATTTTGCACAGTTTTATCGTACATTTATAATTCTGTGACTTTTAAATCTGAGCGAAAAGCCTTAGAATACCTAGGTAACTGTAGATAATTATGTTTTTGTTTCCTGAGGCCCTAGACAAGTGTCAAAGATTTCTATTCTATTCATAGAATAGATAGAAAAATGTATTGGATTGACATAAGCTAACGCCGACGCTTATGTATTCTATGAATAGAATAGATATCTTTGACACTTGTCTAGGGCCTCTGGTCAGACTTTATGATGACTTAATGACGTATGGACGTACAGTTTACTGCTGAACAAAACTAAAGTCAAAAATTTAACATAGAACAATTATTTTTTATTTTTGCAGATGAGTTTCGACTAGCAAGTTATGTGAAATTTATTACTTAGTAGTGCAATGACTTGTTGAACTAATCTGAATATTTTTTTTAATAATAATAATATTGAACCAGATAATAATATTATCTGTAGAAGTTACAAGTCTTTACTCTTATGTTGCTGAAGAAAGCGATACAGAGCTTGTGTCTGTGGCTTCAAATACATATTAGTGTTCGTTTCACACCATGTTTCTATTTTACATGATGGTAGCTATCCTTTAACATGTGGTGATTTGTTTAGTTACCTCATGAAGTAAAAAAAATACAAATGACGTTATTTTGTATGTGGACACAACTTTATAACCAAATTTTTGTGAAATGTGTCTTCAATTATTCATAATGTATCACTTACACTAAGAAGATAAACCCATTAGTAATACTTATCAAAATTATTATATCAATTTACGTCAAAACTAAACAATAGTAGCCTTAAATTTAAGACGAACTTATTACACGTATTTCATGTAACAGTCAGCAAGTTTGGTAGTGGCAAGTGTACTCAAAGGGCTGAAATTTCAACTGTACGACGCGACAAATTTCAATACATCGTGTGTAGGGTGACTGAATATGGCGGATGGATGATGTGTGGTATAATCGTATAAAAATATTCAAAATGTCTATAACTTTGGTGTAAAATATGAATGAGGCACATCATGGTATTCATTTGATTGTAAATTGCAGAACTTAAGCTAAGAGAACACAACTAAGTCGTTATCGTGTAGAAAAAAGGGAAATGGAGGAAAATAAAGAGGACCGAGAGGATGATTGGGCCTGCTGCGCTATCACTCGCTCAACGAAACGCATTAGATGTGAAAACTAATAATTTATGCTACTCAATGAGAGGGTAGTATTTTCTTGGTCCATGGTTGATCTTTCCGACTAATGTGACAATCAGCAAGTTAAGATGTGTACATAATATATTAATACTGCCGTAAAAATATTGATTCTTTCTAGGCAAACTTTAGGTGCTCGCGTTGTTTTTGTTGTTTACCTGTCAAATATTGATTAGATAAAAAATAAACGAGAGCTTTCATTAACCAAAGTTATATTATTTATATTACCGCTTTTGCTTATAACTTGGGGCTGTAGGGGTGACTCAAGTCGTCTGCTGTATGTAATCCATACTTGAGTTGATTTGAGAGCTGCAGAAATGTACGTGAGAAGCCGACATATGGGAGGGTGTTGTGTATTGGAGTACTGTTTGTGAAGTATTATAATATTATTATTTTAGAATTGTTACTTTGCTATTAAACGAAACTATGAAATTCAATACCGACGGCGTTCTACTGAAGAGACGTATTTCAGTAAATTCGGCAATGTTCATCAACATTACTTATTTGCTTTGGGTAAGGACAACACTTATTTAATTGCTTAGCTCCTTAGAACATTACATACATTACACACATAGATACATCTCTATACATTCTTTTTTGTACATATACTTACCTACCATGTATATTAATTTGTGGATAATTAACTTAACATTTTTTTTTGATGTAAGTACGAGCTCTATATTAATTAGTACAAAACAATTTTTTAGTAGTTAGTTACTTATCAGTAGGTAATGATCATTTGAATACAATTTCATCCTGTTTATCATAGTACTTACAACAAATTTATTAAATCCATAATAAAAGTCAGTATAAAACCTCTTTACCTATTTATTTATTACCTTAATAATTTTTATATACAAATAAATATTTAAATATTTACTATTGATTAAATCAATCAACTCAAACATGCTTCTAACGTCTCAAAACTCAAGACACACGAACCCTACATACATTAATACATACATAGCAATATATCACAGCTGTATACACTGTATAGCACATATCTCAGTAGTCAGTTGGCCAAGCTTTTATGCCCTTCAGTGGGGCGACGCCGACGTGCGACGCACAGTGTATTCAGTGTGTGTGTATGATGATGTATGTGTGTATACTGTGTGTGCGTTGATTTCCCGACCGACGACGACGCCGCGCGCCGGCCCGATACTGTTCCAAGGTACGGCTAGCAGGAAATGCTTTGCTATTATATTTTTAATCATCATTTCATCTTTTTATAAATTTTCGTTAATTTATTCATTAGTCAACTTTGGCTCGTACTTAGAGTCAAAAGGATTAATATCATCCAAGAAATTTGTCATCCTGACCAGGCTGAGATAGTACTTCAGTATCGCAATTGTCGGGACCTAAAATAACGTCAACCTCAGTCAAACATAAGTGAGATCTTGCTATTAGTGTTGTATCTCTTTTAGAATGATTGCGCCAATATCATCTTTATAATTGCTCTCTAAATATTTGAGTAGAGAGCCAAAAGATCCGCTAGTCGAATCCAAATTGCAATGTCTCGAACAACTAATAAACAACATAGCTCAGAATTGGAACAAATTACTAGAGTCTGTGTTACCTGAAGAGTTCAACATAGGATGTCACAAATGTGAGAGTAGAAAATGTGTATAATCTGGGTAAGTATGCTCCATAGACCTTCATTTTTAACATTAGTTATGATGGTGGTCAAACGAAAACAATAAAAATACACATTATAAAGCGGATCAGAATAGATTTTCTGTTCTTAAAGATTGTAATAAATTCTATTATATTCGCCGTTATCTACATATATATAAAAGCGAAAGGTCACTCACTCACTTACTCATCACGAAATATCAGAAACTACAAGTGCTAGGGGTCTCAAATTCTGCAAGGAGGTTCCTTTTAAGATATAGGTGCTCACTAAGACAGGATTTTCTGAAATTCGACTCCGGGGGAGGGTGAAATGGTGGGGCAAAGTTTGTATGGAACAATGTGATTCCTTGGTCCAGTCAACTTCAAATTTTGCATAAACATTCTTTAACAGAATTGATAAAAAACGTGTTTCGTATTTTATTGAAATTCATCCTGTAACGGGGTTAAAAGAGGGAAAGAATGTAATTTCGGGGATAATTTTCTTCGAAGTTGATATCAATAGTCCTTAGTGCTTTTAATTTAAAAATATTTTATTTTGCCACTTCTCATGTTTGAAAACTCAATCAACCTACGTCAAATGAAGTTGCTGTAGTTAGGGTGCGTTTCCTCTGACGCGGAGCTGGGCGGAGTGGAGAGAAGAAGAGTGAAAAGTGGCAAGTGCTTACATTGTAGCGGAGTGGACGGAGTTGAGCTGATCTAGGCAGAACAAAGCTGGTTTCAGCCGCGTTTCGGTTAGTCAATTCTACTCTACCCGGCGGCGACGTGCAGTGCCGCACCGCCACGCTACCCTCCGCTTGGTATAAAACGGAGTCGAGCGAACTGCGGTGCCAAGCGGGGGCACCACAGTCCGCTCAACTTCGTTCTGTCTAGGTCAGGCCCACGTATTTACATATTTTATTTGAAAGTCTGCTCAGCTCCGCTTATACTGTCTCCACTGACGCGGAGTGGAGATTTTGAACACTGTGATTGGCCAATTAACGGTCTAGCCCTGTCCACTCTTGCTAGCTCCGCGTCAATGGAAACGCACCCTTATTGTTGGACAGCAATTTTCTAAGTGAGATATCGTTGAGAGAGCTATGATAACACAATCAAATAAGTGAAATCCATCGCTCATACAATGCATTACAGTACTCACTTTCAATACTTCATTTTAATACCCCAGTGTGATCTTAAGACGTAACAACCGCTTAAAAAAATGGTATCTGCTGCAAGTTTTTATTCTTAGTGTATAATGATTAGAAAAGGAGAAGATAATCATCTGCTATATTTTCATTCATTGTTTAGCCAGTTTTTAGTCGACATGTTTGCGAAAAGAAATCGAGATGGAAAGTTTAATTTTTGTATATTAAGAACAATCATTCGCAACTTAGAGCGGACAGTATCTTGCAAGTAAGATAGGATCACAGGACGTTGATACTGATCAGCTGGATTAAATAGTAGTGCTGCCTACTTCTTTTACTGGGTGGTGGAGCGGAGGGAGAGAGGCGTGCTATATGAATGAGCGGCCACAAATCACTACGGCCCAATTTATAGTTGAAACGCCAATTAGTTAAGTTGCTGAGCAATATAAACCCACAAAGATTATGCTAGGGTACCAGATTTACTAACCGGTTATTCTCGAGGAGTTTCTATGGATATTTATTTCTAGGATTATCCTAACACCATCAAATACCTCTTCGAATTTAAAAGAGTGCAGTTTAACATCAAAGTTTGTTTCACAATGACCATAGACTAAGCTCAAGGTCAAACGGTAGCTGGCGTAGGGAAAGCTGCTTCTCCCACTTTCAGTTGAACGTGGCATGCTCCAGAGTAATCGCACAGAGCAGACTGGTAATTCTAGCACCCAAAGGAAGAACAAAATCTAAAAAGCGAAAGGTCTCTCACTCATATCGAAATTTCAGAAACTACAAGTGCTAGGAGTTCTAAATATTGCATGGGAATTTCTTTTAGGATATACCTAGGTGCTCACTAAGACGGGATTTTACAAAATTCATTCTCAAAAGTTTGTATTCTTCAATAGTTTTAATAATAGAATTTCCAAATACTAAGAAAATACAATTTTTTTAATATTTAGGAGTTACCTTTATTACGTTGGAAAATAGAAATTGCAAGTTTATGTAAAATTTTGTCAGTTTCAGTGCAATTGAATGAATAGATTTAAATGGGATTCGCCATAGAGACAGAATATACTGATTATTACTGATACATGGCAATTGTACAATTGCCGTAAGATCAGGTAGGCAATATTTTCATACAGGCAAACATTTGAAGTTTCACGCGAACGAAGTCACTAGCAGCAGCTAGTTTTTTATATAAATCATCATCATACCAGCTTATTAAATAGTATCTTACTGCAGAATTGGCTTCTTTTATATCAAGAAAGTATATTTATATTAGAGGCGAAAAATTACTGAATGGTTAGGGTTGTGGGGCGGGTCTGGGCCTACGCTTTCACGGTTTCCTATACGACATGCTAGCATGGTAGCATAGGTGCAGGCCTACCCTACCATCTCCTTCTGAGACGGTAGGGGGGCGCTGGTCTTGGGAGTAGCGCAGGTCGCTAAGATCCCCAAGGCAAGTTCGGTGGACTAACCTTCTCGAGGTTGCCAGCCCTGTTGTTGGTCTAGTTCACTCTGAAATAGACATAACTGAAACCACCGAGCGCTTTTTAGATATATTACATGCATGTATGTCTATTCATATCACTCATTTATATATGTATTAATATATAACCAATCTAAGGTGTGATCCGAACCGTGCCAAGAGATGCATGGCTGAGGGTGTGCTCAGTCGTCAACGGTGGCTACTCGACACCAGGACGAATCGGGTAGTATTTTAGTCCTCCCTTCGGCATGCGGGGCTCTGCTGTTGGGTATTTTTAGTTCCCTAGCTACTCGTGGGAATCATATGGATGAAACCGCAAAAAATCAACTAAAACCGTCTTCTCCGGTTAGAGAACAGTTCTCTCCTCTATTAGGGGAGACTATAGTACTTATGGAGGAGGTTCTATTAGCCTCTCCTCAAAGTACCAATATGACGTTGGAAGGGACTAGTCCGGCTAAGGCAGGAGGCTCCTGTGACTCTGCCCCAAAGACGGAAGAGAACCCGAAACGTCATACCAAGCTAAGTGGTGCAGCACGGAAAAGATTGAAAGCCTTGGAAGGAAATTCCAATCACCAAAAAAATTGAAAGCCTTGGAAGGAAATTCCAATCACCAACCTACCTCCAGACCCGAAGGCCAAAAAAAGGCCTAGGTCGGAGGAAGAATCTCCAAAGGAGCAGCCGAAAAAAGCTCTCCGTGCGGAGGAGCCCGTAACCAAGCGCAGCTTCAAATTGGTCGTTGAGCAAACGCGCGTGGGTATCAGAAATCTGAAACCCATGAGCGAAGACCAAATGAAGCTGGTGCATCGCTCCCTGACCCTGGCGATGTTAAACATCGCTGACAAGGGAAAGGGGCCTAAATTTACGGGCTTTACACACAGACCAGGGTTTATTATTGTCACTTGCGAGGAGCAGGCTAGTCTCAAATGGCTGTCTGACAAGGTCCCCAGTATAAAACCCTGGGATGGGGCTTTGCTCTCGATCGTTCCGGAGGGGGAATTACCAAAGCCGACGGTAGGGACCATCTTCATCCCCAGCACTGAGGCAGAGTCGCTAGACGAAGCTACCCAGCTGCTGGGGATACAGAATGAAGGGCTAAACACCGAGCTTTGGAGGGTCGCGCACAGTAGGGTTGAGGGAAATGGACATGTGGTGTCCTTCTTCCTGGATGAACCCTCTGTCTCGGCTCTCCGGGCTAGGAACTTTGAGGTGGCTCTTGGTTTTAAGAAGCTTGTTTTTAAGATCAGGAACGACCCAATGGTTGGCCCTTCAACAACTGCTCCTGTGGGACCACAGCCTTCTACATCGAGGGGCTCTGAGAGGCAAGACAGGGCGAATCCTGAAGTGCGGTCAGCCGCGGCCAAGGTGACGCCCAAACCAGCGCCTCGGAGCAATGAAAGGCCTGTGGAACCACAGCCGAGCACATCAAACAGGTGCCCAGTCCTTGTGAGGCAGGAGAGAGTCGCGACCACGCCGCAGTCTGCTGTGGCTAGGGGGTCTCAAAGGACAGTGCATCGGGGTAGAGGCGGACATAAGCCTAGAGTAGCAGTTTCCCAAGGCGAATCAGCAAACGCTTGGCGTACGAGCCGAGGACGGTCGCGTCCTAAGCCTGTACGCACCAAGCCGGCGGGAAACTGCTAGCGGCTACCCAGGTGGGAGTGGTGAGGGTCCTGCAAGCCAACCTCCACCATGCTGTGGCAGCAACTGCGGTAATGGAGTGTTGTCTTGTTGAGGGCAAAGCTAGCCTCGCCTTGATCCAGGAACCTTGGGTAGCAAATACTCAGGTTTTAGGACTCAGTGCTGCTGGTAAGATTCTCAGTCATAACAATGGCAATAGACCTAGAGCCTGTATTTTATTCAATAACCTTGTTGACTTTTTACCGATTACAGAAGTTTGCAATGACGACTTGGTAGCTGCTTTTGTCAACCTCAAAGGATGGAATGGGGCTAGGGTGATAATGTGCTCTGCCTATCTATCTGGAGAGAGAGACAACCCGACAGAAGATCTGGCGAAAGTGGTAGATTATGCCACCAAACACAACGCCGAGCTACTAATCGGATGTGATGCCAACGCCCACCACACATCTTGGGGCAGCACAGACATCAACAGAAGGGGTGAGTTACTTTTTGACTTCCTTATCTCTAACCATCTAATAACGCTAAACGTAGGTTGTAAACCAACCTTTGTTACCCGTACCAGGCAGGAAGTATTAGATATCACGATCGCTACGACTAACTTAGCCAGACACATTAAAAACTGGCAAGTCAGTAGTGAAAACTCAATGTCAGATCATAGGCATTTAAAGTTTGAGATTAGGGCTGCTCTAGACACCCAAATCACAACATACAGGGATCCCAAACTAACAGACTGGGTTGACTTCAGGAGTCAACTCAGGCTTCATCTTGAATCCTTTCCCAAAGCCATCAGATCAACTGAGAGTCTAGAGATTGCTGTGACAATCTTGACAGAAGGCATACTTAAAGCCTATGAAGAGAGTTGTCCGCTCAAGACAAAGACCTCAGTAAGGAAGGTACCTTGGTGGAACTCAAAGCTGACGAAGCTTCGAGATAAAACCAGGAAATTATTTAACAAGGCTAAACAGACTCATATGTGGGAGATCTACAGTAAAGCCTTGACGGAATACAATAAAGAGATTAGGAAAGCGAAGAGAGAATCATGGAGGAAGCTCTGTGAAGAGATCAATAGTCTCCCACAAGCAGCAAGACTTCATAAACTGCTCTCAAAAACGAAACCTAATCAGATTGGGCTCCTTAAAAAGGACGATGGCTCCTTTACGAATAACGTGAAGGAGACCTTAGAGTTGCTGGCCACGACCCACTTTCCTGGGTCCAGTGTAAGGGACTCGACAAGTCAGCAGCCAGTGCCTCACAGTAAACCTCGCAATGAGGACTGGCGCATGGCTGCAAAAGTCGTAAGACCCAGGCAAGTCCAGTGGGCCGTTGACTCCTTTAAACCAAATAAAGCGTGTGGTGAGGATGGAATAAAACCTATGTTCCTACAACAAGGGATTGACATCCTTACCCCCTATCTGATCAAAATCTACAGGACGAGCCTCGCCTGGGGATACGTACCAGAACAATGGACTTTGGTCAAAGTCATATTTATACCTAAAAATGGAAGGAAAGATTATAGCCAGCCAAAGTCTTTCAGACCAATAAGCCTCTCATCATTTCTACTAAAGACAATGGAGAAGGTTATAGACAGGTATATTAGAGATGTAGCTTTGGATAAATACCCAATCCATCACACCCAACACGCCTATCGCAAGGGAAAGTCGACAGAGACTGCCATCACCAGCCTCATCGACAGGGTGGAAAAGGCTACAGAGGACAAGGAAATAGCACTATGCGCATTCCTCGACATTGAAGGAGCTTTTGATAACTCACCAACCACACTGTTGGTGAATGGGCTGATAAGTAAAAATGTCGACCCTACAACGGTGAAATGGGTGAATTCAATGCTTGCACATAGGAGTGCAAAAATAGCCCTTCATGAAATCGCAATTGTAGTATCTACAGCAAGGGGTTGTCCACAAGGTGGAGTTCTATCGCCACTACTCTGGACCCTTGCTGTGGACGAACTCCTAGTTGATTTGGCAAAACTTCAGATTGATGCGCAAGCCTATGCAGATGACTTGGTAATTATAGTCAGAGGATTTTGTCAATCAACCATCTCATGTATTATGCAAAAGGGACTGAACACTGTTAGCAGGTGGTGTGTCAAAAGTGACCTCTCCGTTAATGCTGACAAAACAGTAATCGTACCTTTTACACAAAAGAAGCGATTGGATAAACTAAAAATGCCAAAGCTTAATGGTAAAACGATTGCGTTTTCCACAGAAGTCAAATACTTGGGCGTCACAATCGACCAAAAGTTGACTTGGAATTCACACTTGGACAATGTACTAAAGAAAGCCAAGATGACGATGGGAATTAGCGGCCGTATGATGGGCAGCAATTGGGGCATAACCCCTAGAACAACTATTTGGCTGTACACTGCCATTGTGAGGCCGATCATTACGTACGCATCAGTTGTGTGGTATAACAAGACGCGTCAAACGACCACCATAAAGAAATTAGACAGCTTACAGAGAACTGTCTGCCTCATGGCCTCGGGAGCTATGTCGACTAGCCCCGGAATGGCGCTAAATGCTTTGCTTGGATTACCGCCTCTTCATGTATTCATACAAAAAGAGGCGAAAGCCAGCATGTACAGGGCTCATATCCAAGGCAGAAGCAATTGGATCTCCCAGAAGTTGAGGACTTTACAGAACTCAATACTGGAAATACCAATACTTTGCATGCCTACGGATGCCACCCTACCCCGGTTTGTATTTGGAAAACAATACACAATAGAATTGCCATCTAGGGAAAACTGGCTCGAAGACCAGATATCTTTTGAGTCTGGTTGCCTAGTATGGTATACCGATGGCTCCAAAATAGGACAAAAAGTAGGCTGTGGAATATATGGGGAGCGACCAAAGCTCAAAAAAAGCGTGTTTTTGGGACAAAACGCCTCCATCTTCCAAGCAGAAGTATACGCCATTGTGGAATGCGCGGAAGCCAATCTGCAAAAGCGCTACACCAATCAGACTATATATATAAATTCTGATAGCCAAGCCGCTCTACTAGCACTGGATTCGAACGTAGTAACATCGAAACTAGTTGAAGAGTGCATGGATCGTTTAAACTCTCTAGGTAATATGAATAGAGTAGTTCTCAGATGGGTACCAGGTCATGCAGGTGTCATCGGTAATGAGTGCGCCGATGAACTTGCGAGAGCGGGAGCTAATGGAACTCAGCAGGGCCCAGAGCCCTTCTGTGGAATACCAAAAAGCCTAGCTCAAAATGCCCTTACAAACTCATGCATCGAAACAGCCATCAAACTCTGGTCGGAATCGCCAGGAATGAACCACTCTAAAGCCCTGATCAAAGGCTTTAACAGAAGGTACAATAACCTTATCCTTGCGTTGAGTAGGAACAATCTACGCATTGTGTCAAGAGCCTTGACAGGTCATTGTTGCTTAAACAAGCACATGCATAATCTAAGGCTAAGCGAAACACGCACCTGCAGGCGATGTAAAGAGGCAGATGAAACGCCCCTCCATCTTCTGGGGGAATGTGGCCCGCTCATACACAGGCGTCAGTTTCTTCTAGGGAAACACACTCTGGGCCCTGAAGAAATTAAGGAGCTCACCCCTAAGCAAATACTGCAATATATCATAGCTGCAGGGTTTAGTGGTGAACTCTAGCTTGATAAAGCGGCGATCACAATAGACCATTCATGGTCGCAGTGACATTACAGCCGCATCACAGAAATAAAAAAAAAAAAAAATAGGGTTAATTATGAATAACCAAAACCTTAAATTAAGTAGGTAAACGTAAGAGGTTAATATTATTATAAAAGCTTATCGCTAATCACTATAAGTTTGCCACACTGACAGAGAGGATTCTAAATACATTATTTTTACAAAATTACAAATTTACTAAGATAATAAATTTGAATAAACCTATACGCCATGAGATGTTTTAAAGTTACAATATTTATATCATATAATTATAATACAATTGTTTAATGTAAAATTTACTTATTCTGTCTATAAAAGGACTAACTAGCTGTGTAATATCTAATTAGAAAAAAATAATTTCATTATAAATATTTTTTTAATATTTGTCATTTTCTTTTCCAAAGATCTTCTAAGTACTATGTTTGAGGAAAAATTATTGTAAATGTAATTTATTTTAATATGTGATAAAAAAATTCAACCTAAAAAAAATCGACTACATACAGGTAACTAAAAAGTAAAAAAAAACTACTTAGCACAAAATAGTTCGTATTTTGATTTAATTAATCAGAAATGATAAAATAATGTAATTTATAAATTTAAAGTCGGTACAAAGTAAAACAATAACTAGGTATAGGTATAATCAACTTTCTCACAACTCAAGCTAATACTAGTAGGTAATTATAACAATTCGGAGACTGCGCACGGCATAAATTGTTTTGACATATCTAACATAATTTTGTGTGTACTTATTAATTTTTAATTCACTTGGCACCGACTTAAAATTTATAAAATACTTATTTATTAATTTCTGATTAAATAAATCAAAATGCGAATTACTTTGTGATAAGTAAAGTTTTCTTTATACTTTTTAGTTACCTGTATAAAGTTGTTTTATTTTTGTTAAAAATTATTTTATTTTACGATTTTGAGTAATAGGTAGGTAGATCTAGAAAAAGCTGTTAGAGATTTAGCCAAGAAAAATCACAAAAGGATATGTTTACGTTGCTCTGAGTCGTGTTAAAACCTTGGAAGGAATAGCGTTGTCTGACTTAGATTAAAGCAAATTATTGAGTTGATGATAAATGACGCTGCGTAATCACGCAACTTAAATTCAGTGTCAAATTGACGCATCAGCATGCTATATTTTTGTAAAAACTGAACATTTAGACATATTGAACCGCATGAAGTAAGCCCAATATAACTGCTGTAAGTCGTTAAGGAATTCCCTCGACTGTCTATGGTCTTCATCGTCAGACCTGTTTTGACACATAAAACCTACATGGATGCAAAGTTCTCATAAATAGAAATATATTAAGTCCAAACACCAAGTAATTGTTGTAAATTATTGAGATTTTTCCTCGACTGTCTTTCGGCTCCATCATCAGATCGACTGCAAACTTTAACTAAATAATAGTGATTTAAAATACGTAATGAAAAAATAACAAATACACTAGTCGCCACTACGGTTTTCGAAGGTTTCCCTCAATTTCTCTGGGATGCCATAATCAGATCCTGGTTTCCTTATCATGATACCACTCTTGGGACACCTTTCCAACAAAAAATAATTATCAAAATCGGTTCTTATGCCACGAACACACATAAAAATATATATATATATATATACGGTCGAATTGAGAAACCTCCTCCTTTTTTGAAGTCGGTTAAAAATTAACTCAGGCAAAATAAATAAACTTAATATTTATTCGGTACTGTACTTTCTTTCCATCCGTACCCAGCTGTCAGCCTTTCGTTCCGAGCGCACTCACACACACAAAGCAATATGACATCGGCATCCACACACACATGCACACCACGGGGGGTGCGCCCGGGAGGCATGGTGGGGACTGTATTAAGTTCCTTTCTTTCACTAAAATAATTTTAGGGGATGGTTTTAGTTCGATATTTTTTTACTAAGGGCTCCCCTTGCGTTGAATGCGCTCCTTCAATTTGAGAAATGGCCGCCTGTTGGGGTGCATTTACTAGCGGTTGAGATATTTGCAACTGTTATAGATATTTTACGCACATTTGTTTCTACAAGTGAACTGTACATATGTAAAATGATAGAACTGCTTTCACATCGCATGTAAGATGTTTGCTATAAATTATGGCTTTTTTTCTCATATTTGACTATGTAAAGTTGATTTTTACTGTGTAGGTCTTTAATTCTAAAATAAGCTGATTGTCATAAAAAGATTTCATTCTTTTCAGATTTGAAAGAAGAATTATGTAGGTATTTATTTTTAAATGTATAAAGAATTTTGACTTGATTAGAGCGTAAATAATGGAACTACAAATGGCAATATAAATGCTTACGGTAGATGTTAATTTTCCAGCAAACTTAAAAAGAAAAAAACAGAAACAGCTGAATCGAAATAGTAAAAAAACGAATACGAAGATATAAGATATCCAAGATAGCATCGCAAGCTTTTGCTGAAATATTTTAATCAAAACTGGTTACCTGTGCCGCGGGCTCGGCGGGAACGAACCGACCTGTCAATCTTTCAAACCATAGATTAAAAACATCATCTTTATTTTTTTTGGCATTAAGAGGATCAAGGAATTATGAAAAAAGGTCGTATGATTATAAGGCGTTAGATAAAGTTTTGACGAAGGTCGATGGGAATCCTATATATTGTATGTTAATATATAAGGCAGGTAATAATATGTATTATGTTTTTATTTAGTCTTGGGATTAAAACATGTGCGAGTTCTTGGTATCAATGTACTTATTGTTAGAGACATCTTTATTTTTTGATGCGTGTTTATAATAATAAGCAGGTAATGCAAAGCAATTAGTCTTTGTCTACATTTGTCACATACCCCAGAACTTACTTATTCAATGTTATATGGTATTTTCTCAATTATATATCCATACGCTGTCTGTCTGTCTGTTACGCTTTCACGCCTAAACCACAAAACTGATTTTAATGAAATTTGGTATAGGGATATATTAGACCTTGGAAAACAATATAGGCTGTATTTTATCGCGACAAAATTGGGTTGAAATAGAGGATGAAAGTTTGTATGGAAAATGCGATATATCCGACATTCACGCGGGCAGAGTTGAGGGCAACAGCTAATATATATATAAGTTTTTGACCAAGTGTGTATCAGTATTCTACATGACTCCACTGCGATCCGACTTACAAAAGCCAAATACTGTAAAGTTCGAACATTACACTAGGATATTAGTATCCTAGTGTAATGATCTGATGTTGATGATGATCACTGAGTTAGCTGTGTTTACAAAGTTCTAAGTGCTTTGTGTTGGTCATGTACGACCAGTACGGCCAACCATACCCTGACTAGCCGAAAATGCGATTATTCTTGTAGGTTTATTAATCCGATTCACTATTATTTAGATATGGCATTATCTAGAATCAGTAAAAACTAAGTAAAATGACACTCAACATACATATTTTTGGTTTGCGCAGTATGGTATCTTTAAAAATATGTACTAACTACTAATCTATGTCATAAACATATCTATGATCAAAAACATACTAATACATCTGTTTCCCTTAACAATTCATTTAACAATAACCTCTAAGGACATTAGCATACGAACTAGATTCCATTTTTTCTTATCCGTCACTAAAGCAGGTGTGTTTATAATGCTGAGTCAGCACAGTGGCACCGGTAGTCCGTGGTAGCGGGTTCGAATCCCGGTCGATCACGATTTACATGTCAGTTGCGCCGCTTGATATCCGTTTGTTTGAACTATGCCAGTCATCGTATGAATAGTATCTACGAAAATACGATTATGATAATGTACATTTTTAAAGTGACATTTAAGTTGATAACAATATTTTAAAAATCGATTTTGTTCAAATAAGTTACTTCTTTTTAAACTTTGGTATTAGATCGTAAATAATATAGACAGTCTTGAATTGACTATGAAAATAATGAGGTACCTAACGGGCAATACGTATTTTTTTTCGAAAGCATAAACTGACTTAGCCGTTATAATATTTTGATATTGATCAATCAGTCTATACCTACTGTTTAGCTACTGATCTTAGACAGGTATAATTCCTTTGTGCCTTTTTGTTTAGTACTTTATTTATTCCAATTCTATTTTATTGTAGCATATACCTACTTATTTTCAATCTATCTAAAGAAACATTGTCCTGAAATCTGAAGCCACTATTTGGCATCGCCCAGCGTAGACCTAACTGTGATCTTGTGTGAATTATGATACTTACTTACTATACTTACTATACTTTTAGATATTAAGGTAGGTCGTTCGCTTATACCAGGATGGTATAAGCGAACGACCTACCTTAATATTACTAATATTACTTACTATACTTTTAGATATTAAGGTAGGTCGTTCGCTTATACCATCCTGTAAGTGCATAAAATTTTAGGAGTCTAATTTAGGTCTATTTTATAAATTTCTATTTATGGCATTTTTAATTACTAGAGCATAATTGAAATAAGTATGAGTTTTTTTTTATTGCTGACAGTGGAGACGAGCAAACGGCCCACGTGATGGTAAGTGGTAACTGTCGCTCATGGACGACTCAGAGTCCTTAGCATTACTTCTGCAATGCCCTACAAAGCTGCTGCCTACCGTAAAGGATTGGTGTAGGTAAAAGGAGTATAAGAAAAGGTTAACACATAATTTCGTATTTACTTTTGATATTATAATTTTTTGTATAGCTTAGCATAAAATAGGTACTTAAGTCTAGTGGGTTAAATAGTATTGAATAGCACTGTGGCACCTTTTAGGATGAAAAGGATTACCTGATCGGTTTAGTAAGCGGCGTTTCATATATTTATTACCTATATAAAGCATATTCATAAACATAAACACAGTACTCTTTCAAATTTCATAATAAAATATTATTAATGTAAACTGACACATGCCTGGTAGAGCTGTGTTATACCCACATTTCGTCAGCTGTAATAGGTCCCATGTAGGGCGAGCCTATTTCCATATTCTACTCACAACTTTAAAGGGTTGATGTATTTTTTTTAACATAATTATCTTCTTTCACCCTGTACACTCATAGACTAAAAGGGTCGGAACCGGACACCACACGGGCTAATGTAATAATGTATAATACTTTTTAAATAAAAAAATATAAATTGAGTACCTACTAGTAGTCTTGTCAGCTTCAAGTTGGTATGGATTTAACAATATGGATAATAACAACTGTCTCAATCTAGCTACTCTTTATAAACTGTCAAAATGCTCTATTATTTTTAATCTATTATTTACAAATTTTTGAATATATTATAATTTTAATGGAATTATATGGCTGTACTTGATTTAAATTTATGTCTTGTGATCTATGTTTTTCTAATTATAATTAAATTGTATTTCATGTTTTATGCTGTAAGTTCAAATACAATGTAAATTGTTTATGAATAATAAAATAAATAAATAAATACGCAGTTCGTATGAAAATACAAAATTGTGACTTCATCAATTTTAGCGTCAAATGGCGTACTTATTCGCAATAAATCTAGTTTTACAAATAAATGGTTACATTATTTAATAATTCTGTTCGTAGATGGTAATTTTTATACGTGTTAATATTTGAGCATAATTTCATATTTTAGTTTTAACGTTGTCATGTTCCATATTTTGTTTCTTGGTAACATAGCAACCGTGGCATTTGGGTTAGATGCCAGAGCTTCCGTTACAAAGACGGACATATCAATTGTGTTCAATAAATAAACTGAATGCTAGTGGTCGACAATGTCATAGATGAGGGCTTTGTAAAACTCTATACGGCGAACAAACGTCTGATATTGGTCTGACATCACACTGTCTATGCAAGAATAGCTTGAGTTTTTTAAGATGTTATTTTCATTTACCTACCAATCTGTAAATCTGTTTTAAAATATTGAGCTTTAGAATACACTACAAGCAACCTAAATTCTAAAACCTTTGTAGCCTAAAGCAATAAAACCAGTCCTCGAAGACTATTACAATCGACTAAACGATTGTAATAGTCTTCGAGGACCGGTTTTTAGAATCCGAATATGTAACCGAAAAGTTAAGTTACCTACATAATTTTTTTTAATAGTATATTCGGGTTTAATATTTCTTACATTAGTTATATTACGTATACAATACCTAGTTATATAGTTACAACTACCTAAAGTATCTGTAAAATGTATTACGTAACCATCCATAATCTTCACAGAAACCATTCTAAAAAGCATAATTATATAAACCGTCACATTAATAAATATGACCCAAAACTAACAGAGACGTACCACCATAGCTGCACTTTATTCAATTTGCGCAAACACTTTCTTTTTGAAAGTCACGCTAACTATTAGTCTTCATTCCACTGACGGCTCAATACTGGACGCCATGACCAGAAATCTGACAAAATTGACACACAGCAAAACAATGGCATGAATTAAAAACGATAAAAAACAGCGACAATTGTCTTGTTTATAGTGACAAATGAATGGATGAATTTCTGCCCATCATTGTACTCGTAATCCGTAGATTACAAATGTTACACTTTTTAATATCTTTAAGACTTTGAGTCTGTGCTTTAAACTTTACTTGCTCGTTAGTACCTACGAGTGTAGATTAAAATAAAGTTCTTAATTCAATTTTACAATACGACGCAAAAAAGTCGTATTGAGATAAATTGCTTTAAAACTTCAATTGATATTCCAAAATTTAATAAAACTGCAAGAAAAGCTACAACTAACATAACATAATGTAACATAGTTCACGATACATGAAGGAAAAACAAAATCATAAACCAATCAATAACACCCAATCAGAATTAGCATAAAAACCGGCATCTGTCTCATTTCCCATTGTGTTTGGAGCACGTGCTTGGTACATGCAACGTCATTGGGCAGTCATTACCGGGGTCAACGGCACGCTGATTACCTCGCACGCCCTGTCGTTCATCATTAGCCTAGGTTAGGATGTTTGTAAACATAGCCTCCATTCAACACATCCCGTGTAATTGGGTCACTTGAAAAACTAGTGGAACATCTTTGTTTTCATTTGGGCGGTAATGTAAAAAGATTTAAATGAAACTGCCGCTCATACCTACGCATTTTCATTTTTTGCAGAGAATACGGATTCATTGCAATGTTTCTTGAGTGTACCTTCTGATAACTTTAGATTAATAAAATTTATGTCACAGTCATTTCTGTTATAGTTGCCGTGGCTTATACATGACCGACAAATGCTGCTGTGATATAGGTAGGAATAGAGAACATAAACTATAACTAAGTAAAATATAGGAGAAAAGTTTTCAAGAGTTGTAATGATTCGTCTATTCTAAACAGTTCCAATCGAAATATTAAGACAAAACATAGATTTATCTCAAATCAAATTAAATCATTTAATCAGTTGAAATAGAAGGTATACATTTTTTTGTCATTAATGCAATTCAGGTAATCAATTATTAGTATAATTTGGATTATGAGGGGTCTGCTCACGCTGCATTTTTCTGTTCGTAGTCACCTCTCCAGAACTTTACTGGCCCAAAAGCTATCAGTTCTGGGAGCTATGATGTGGCGGTGTATTACTGTATCCCATGGCACCGTAGGCGGTGTTACACATTACTCTATCATACAATCCGAAGACGGACGAGTGTTTTTATACGCAGTTTTGTTTCAGAATCGTTTTTTACATATTTGACATTTCTGTTTTTCATGCAAATATTGTAGAAGCAAATAGATATCTGGGATGTTAACGCGTTATTATTAATTGTGGGAAAACTCCCTTAACAGTTATGCTACGATGGGTAGACCTCTTTAGAAGGTGGACCGATGACCTGATAAAGTTGGCGGGCAACCGATGTATGGGCTCAGCTCATACATCGGTTGGTGTACTCAGGCTAAAATTGTGATGATAATGATATTTGGATTTTGAAAAAGACTGATAATATTATGAAATACTGGCTTGAAAATATGTGCGTGATGTATATAAGTTGTTGTGTGAGTATTGATGGGTAATAAATCAAAGAGCGCCTTCGTGCGCACGATTCTGCAGTACTGAATATATCAAATCAGCTTGGTGCCTCACGACCGATCAAACCCCTTTGTTTTGTAAGCAGTGATTTAAGTGAGTTCTGTTGACCTACTTTCAGTATCTGTACAATAAACAAAATTTTTATTGGATGTGAACAAGTATACTAAGCAAATGTTGCATAATTGGGATTCAAAAATAATTCACAGCAAATGATCTTAAAGTGCTTATCGTTATAGTTTATGTATCTATATCCTAATCATTAATATCAAATCAATAATTGCAGTTCACTGTAAGACATCTCCCAATACTTCTACGAATCCTTTGCCCTCTGCATCTATTTTATCCCAACTACTTTGTAGTGAATTGGACAGATTTGAAAGAAGCAAAGACAGAATAGTAGGTATTAAAATGGATAAAGAAAACCGCACTACCGCCGTCCCCTTATACAAATGCCGAGTCGATATTTGTTACCATACATGTTATGATTGTACTACATCAATGTAAGTATGTCACATTCTTGCATTAGCTCTATTGACATGTCTTTATTGTAGGCATTTCAACAAATTTTCATGCAATCCAGTGTATGCATATCATAATTTACATTCACGTTGCGCATGAGTGGCCGGTTGCTTTGATCTCCGTTACAATCGGTCGTAATTGATGATAGCGCGCCAACTCCGTGTACGGTGAGTCTGTGCGACGCAACGTGCGACCAATTGTATGCACGCGCGCACAGCCTGTCACACTGACACTCACGCGCATGCAATGTACGATCAAGCGCGAAGTACTTACATACGAAGTATGTTCTACACAGGTAAAATATGTAAATGCACCTTGTGTAACTTCAAGTTATTGTTGTAATATCTATGCAGGTATTTATTACAAAAATGTTTAGCTTTGTTTATGTATTACCTAGCAAAATGGCATCATTCTCCCTGATGGTAAGCTGTTAGTAGAGTCCGAGAGTGGCGAATACCATCTCAAAAGCCATATTGTCGAACTGCAGGCACGGTGACCTCCATTATGGCCGCTTTATTAGGTGCTTTTGCACATTCCTCTTGAAGGACGCGGGACATAGGTATAAAGGTTACCTTTGAGTTCTTTAAATTTTTCTTAGTATTTTATTTCAACGTGTGATAGTATCCTTTAAAATATACTTGCAATAAGACTATGAACTAATAACAATTGAAATCATGTCACCCTGATTATGAAGGCTACTTTTGCTGTTGCTCCAGGTAAAATAGTTAATATGCAGTCGTAACAGTTGTACCTTACTTAATATAGACGGAAAAGGCTTAAAACAAATTAAGTGTATATTTATCAAATTTGTAACTTTAAGAATATTGTTGTGTGAAAGAAATAAGAAATGTGGTGTTATAACTTACGTACAGTAACTAGTGACGGGCTCCACATCAAATTATAATTATTCAGATAATTCTCGTTTAAATCATAATTTGTTATGATCATGATCGTGGTAGAAGAGTTAACGTCTCACTATTTGGCAACCGCTGCCTATGAATGCTTATTATCTACAGAACAAGGGGCTCAACCGAACCAGCTTTGTCAGAGTCATATTATTACCAGGTCTATTTTAGACAATCTTCAATATATGCATAGTTGTGTAAAGCTTCTAACGCCACTATGCAAAAACAAAATTAATATGCAACAAATATAATTTACGTAGAGCGTCTCATTATGTACAAGGTATATTAATTTTCAATCCTCTTTGAAGGCGCGTCGCGACGATTACGGCATGGAAAATTGCTATGATGAAGTCATTACAAGGAGCCATCATCTTAATGGATAAAAGCTCTTAAAACTTAATCGATCTTCGTGTTTTTCAGCCATGTTGCAATTTTAAATTATGGATGTTATGTCTAAGAGATTCCGGTAAGCGGTGTCTTATTATAACTTAACTAATATTATTGTTTTTAGGCAGTTGTGTAGCTCTTGTTGTGAGGTCGTAGCTCGGTGTTTACAACATGCAAATCGATTATACATCATCTAAACTTCATTATTAATTGTATCGATTGAAATAATATTTCGTGCAGGTAAAAACAATTGCAGGCAAGAATAAATAAAATATATGATAAACTATTAAGGTTTGGGTATTAAGGTTTTTTTTTAAATAAAACATTTGGAGGTTAATCTTTTCTAGAAATCGCTATACTATGTTACTTAGAATTACGATAAAAGAAACAGTGTAACAATCGGGCGATTAAAAAGGGTGGCTGAAGCGTTTTGCTAGTTCTTTTATGGTTTTATCTTTGTCTGTGAACTGCCTGTAGGATAATTCGTCGTGAAATCAGGACATCTACTAACCGTCAAGCGTTTAAGGTGAAATTTTGACATCTATATTTAAGCTCTTAAATTATCATTTAGCAGATTCATCTCAGCACTGTTGTTATCTTCTCAATTTTATATGTATGTATATACTTATTATTATTATGTAGTTATATAATTTTATGGTAAGTATATATATGTAATTTTGTATTTGTTCATATCCATTTAAACACTAAATTTATTTATGCACCTACTTCGTCACATCACTGCATCTCCCTATGGTAGACTGATAGAGAATGTCTATAGGCATTAAGTCCGCCAATACATCTATTCTCTATAATGTTTTGATGATAAGTGTCATTAATGAGCTTTAAAGTAATAATTGAGTTCGAGAATCTTTTTATATTAGGTGACTAAAGTCTAATCAGACACAATTAAGAAAAAATACAGCATAACTACTATTAATTGATTCGGAACATGTGTTTCATAAAACATTAAAGTAATTCAATTACAAAAATAAAAATGCTTTGAACTTTTAAATGTATTTCAATCAATTTCAGACCTTTGACAGACAATTGAAATAGATTCGTGATTGTTTCTAAACGAAAATGGTACATTGTTGTATTGTCTAGTGAAACTCGGTCTGTCGAGCGAGTAGAGCCAAAAGTCGAGCACCAAAAATGTAATAGCTGTCACTGGGCATGATTAATGCAATTAATCCCACAATAGCCACATCGCAGTACACTGTATGCCGTTGTGTTACGGACAGCTTGAAATTTTAAACTTTCTTTTTTATTATTTTTAATTTTACGCGAGGATTTGTTAACTTTGTACAATGTTTCTGATGAACCAAGTACAAATGTAGCTTACCTTCAAAAAGTAACTGCTGGTCATGAACCTCATAAATGACAGAAGAACAGTTGGTCCTAATTTCTTTGCCTAAACTATTGCTGCCACCATGCAAATTAACTAAAACAGTGTACTGAGCCGAATGCGCAACTTCTTAGGTTACCAATATTTGTTTTTTTTTTAAACTCCAGAAACCCCCAACAGGAACATCAAACATTACTACCTGCTACAGCTACTAACTTCTGTAAGGTGAGGCTACTTGCCCAACCAAATGCCTTAAATATTATTATAAAATCAAACATTCCCTAACAAAATTTTAATAACGTGACTTAAAGATCTGATATGAAAATGTTTTTATTACATATTAAAAACACATCTAATAAACTAAATTAGACAAGGATGCAGCATCATCATCATCATCATCATCAGGCAAAAGACGTCCATTGCTGTACACGGGCTTCCCCAATTTTCGCCACCGTGGCCGGTCATTCGCCGCCCTCATCCATTATCCATTGTCCCCCGCCCTTATACGGTCGACGGTCCACTATGAGAGGGTCTGCTCACGCTGCGTCCTTCTGTTCGTTTTCTTCTTGTGCTAGTTTTCTGCCCCGACGGCCGTCAATTCTGCGAGCTATGTTTCCTGCCTATTGCAACTTCAGCTAGAAGTCGTCAAACCTGTGTGGGAGACGATTAGTTGTGACTCTCGAGAACAGCTTGTAGCACATCTACAGGTCTCAGGAGTGTGATAGGTCTGTAATTCTTCAGAAGGGTTTTATCACCCTTTATAAAGAACAGCTCCACCACACTTCTTAGCCCAGCGGCATGCCTGTGGTGTTTTGAACTAGAGGAGGACGGCACTAAAGAGCCTCTGAAGGGCTTCAAGACAAAGATGCATACCTAATTGTAATATAAATATAACAATAAAAATATATAAACTTTAACTGTACACTTTCTATCGGCCTCAACTACAAACGCATAGTTCGGTTCCGTCAGATAGATTTCATAAATAACGTGTAGAATTTTTGTACATAGATTTATTACGTTCGGCGAGCGAAAATGGTGGGAGATTGTTTTTCAATTTAACTGGAGACTTCCCGCTGCTTGACATGCCGCCTGGCGAGCCTTCCGCCAGCCATGCGCCCACCGCTTAATATATTATGTGGATTTTATTTCCGTTTTCATTTGTATATACTATTAATGTAGTTTAAAATTAGAAGTGCGTTTAAGGTTTGGTATTAGTCTAATATGTTTGATATAGAATTTGTCAAACATTTCTAAGGCACTCGAGAAAGCCTAGACAAAATACGTTTTGAGAAATAGTGTTTATTTTGGAGGTGTATTAATACGGCATTTAGATTTTTACATAGTAACTATTATTATCTACTTTATCTAAACAGGATGTTTTGAGTCTAAATATACCTATACCACAGTATTATAATGCACCTACTAAGACTGTGCCGTGCGTGTGCTGTGTGTTTGTGTGTTCATGTGTTGCATGCCTATTTAACAACACACAGATAAATAATGCCTAAAAATTGATCACAACCACTGTAACCGCTAAACCAAGTGAACAGTCAAGTTTATTGTTCCATAATAAAACTAGTACCATTATCATATAAAAGTTCGCGATAAACACCCGTCAGTGATATCCATTAATATTGACATTCCAAGAACTCTATTTTGAAATAAGCTCACACGATTTCCGCTTCTAGCGCTGGGCATTGCCTTTATTTTTGATATGCAATGGAATGTAGGAATTTCCTTTAGAAATATATGCCTGGTCAAGAATATTGGCATATCTTTCACGATTATATAATATCAATTTCTGTACGTTATGCGCTAGAAGAATAAAGAAAATATTTTTTGAAATAAATAGTAGGACACTTATTAGGTATTATGTCCTACTATTTATTTCAAAAATCGCTCTAACTTTATACTTGTGTATGTACTTAAATTAAATTAAAATAGAATTTAATAGTACGATAAGTTTATAGAAAAAGCACCTAGTTGAGGTTTTGTGGTCTCAGTATCCTTAGTACAAAAAATTATACATTGTATCTTCCAAAGTTTTATTCCTAGTGCGAACCACTACAGCATTTAGACACTCCTGCAAATAGGTCTTGCATTTTAACAAAATATTTGTTTTTATTAGATATACTATTACAATTGAATGTAATTGAGTACCTACATAACAGAACTTGCAAGTAAAACTGTTAAATCAATTGTGTAGTCATGAGTAAAATTAATTTAGTTACGTTTTTTATATAAGTCCTACTTTAGGTGTGAAAGGTGATACGTCTGACATGCATTAATTTCAAACGCAATAAAGTTTGATCTCCTTATTAAGACTCTGTGACCTTTCACTAATGCGTTTATTAAGATAGTGATCTGTGTATGTTTATGTTAGTTTAAAAACTACTCCTAAAGCGTACATACATGTACTAAGATTAATATTTTGCGCACTTAAAATAATACTACAAGCTTTTACAGTAGAAAATCCTCGCTGATTTGGCAAGTATAGTACTTAACTATCTACTTTCTCGTATATCCCATACTATGCGTTTCGTTCGTCAAGTCCGGGTGTTATAAGAAGCATCTCACATAAACGTCATGAAAAAGAGCACCATACATTGTCAGCAATGATTTCGCAACCTGTATTTATATTCAATATAAATTATAATAGATTTAGGTTATAACAATATAAATAGGTACTACAGCTTTTAAAAATAATATTGGTTTTGATAAGCTAGGTTTTATATAATTCTTCTTTATAACATAGCAGTAGAACATAACGATTAAACTATACAGCCTTATACATACATATAAATACGAGTAGGTATGTGTTTTAAAATCTGCATTATAATGTATACAAAATGTCAGCGTGTTATACGTACACAGTCTGAACTTCTTTTAGCCAATAGCGTGCCAGGAATTAAAAATCAATAGCCATCCCATAAGGAAAATAATGTCAACGAGTATGAACCACCTCACCGCCCGGCGCTTTTATCAACAATCTTTAATCCAATTAAAGGCTACCTTTCACCAGGTACACTATGTTGAATAAAACAAAAGTTGCGGACACTTACTAACCAGTTTCTCTTGAGCCCTAATTTTCATCTTACTTGCACAGATACCTTCATAATTCGAAGCACTTTTGTCGGTCAGAGTAGCTCTATACCATTGGTCACTCGACTGGACTTTAGGGATTTCGCTCGGAGGGTCATGGAAAAACAACAGTAGCGGTTAAGCTAGGGCTTTATGCTTAATGGACTATGTTGGATAGTCTCTGGACACTTTTACAATTA
Source organism: Parascotia fuliginaria (assembly GCA_963082885.1). NCBI lineage: Eukaryota > Metazoa > Arthropoda > Insecta > Lepidoptera > Erebidae > Parascotia > Parascotia fuliginaria. The sequence goes on along the minus strand of OY720181.1, from coordinate 12,842,918 downwards.
ATTAGCACCTCCAAAGGGTGCGGCCTTACTCGAATGATTAAAGGTTCAACAAATAGATTGAAAGCAAAGTTGCTGATAAAGAGTGCCTACATGTTCGTGACGGTAATTTGAAAAGTTTGTAAACTAGTTTATTTTTAAGCAATTGTTAGATTTTGGTACTTAATATAAATTAAGGTCAATAATGTTGAATATCGGTGATGTAGAATTCCACTCCACATGTATTATAGTTAGGTATAATATCTAGTTTGTTCTCTGGAGTAGTTAAAAAAAACAATACTTACATGTATACACCGCGATTATCTGTAACCATTATTAAACCTGCAATCCATAGACCATTAGTAGTTGTCGAACTTGTCTAGCAATCAATTTTATAGAAACATGTCATAAAGACATAATTTCAAAACATAGGTAGCGTCATCCACACTCACTGAAATAAAAAATCTAATATAGAAAGCATCTGCGTTTCCAAACAAAAAGTACCTAACAGACCATCTTTTCGACGGCAGCAAATTTACACTCCAACAACTTCCCATTCCATACGAGTGATTTTAAAAACTGTCCCCCTCTTTTCTGTCTCTTATAATTCATCGCTCAATCCCTCTCTCCCCTAGCATGTCGCTGTCACTCCCCTGATACTACGTCCCTCACATCCCTCTGGGATATGCGTCCCTCCGTTGAACTGTGCTGATTGGCATAGCTCTACTGGATTACCGAGGGGCAGTGTGATGACCACTGCCCGTTTGGGAATTGAGGAATTAACACGGATAAGATGGGGAATCATGGAGAGAATAGGTAGATATAACGATTAAATGCACGTATTGGGAAAATAAAACGTTTACTTAAGATACAAAGATCTGTCGCATTTGGTGAAACATAATTTGATAAAAATTCTATGAAATGTATTTTAGACAAATTACCTACCTACATTGAATTAACATGGTCCAAATTTGAGCGTATCTATTACAAAAAGTTACCATTAAAATTGCCACAGAATAAATATTATTACACATCATGGTAGGTGTGTACGTACGTAAGTACCTACATACCATGCTCATACCAGACCATACATACCGTGTTTACCGTACTATCTTATAGGAACTTAACGTTAAGTAAAGTAAATATACGTCATTTGGTTTCACTATTTATATATTTGTGACGTCACAAATTTTAGAAACGTTGCTAATAAAAATCTTGCGGAATCCCTGCAGCCAGTGACAGTTGTTGAAAACATCCACAATCATCGATCTTAGATTTTTCGGGTAAATAACAAACGCTGTCATCGACGCCCCTCAATCCCGTGTCAAGAAAATAACGAAATCGTTTTTGAAAATAAATCGATTTATTTTATTCGATACGGACGCCACTCGTTTCGTTTTCATCTCGCATCGAAGTTTGGATGCCGTAGAGATGTTTTATGACGCATGAAATTGTTGCATTGTACAGATTCTTGCATGGACCAACGGGTTTTCCATTTTCACTTCGACAATACAATTCGGTTTAGACATATGTTGTTAATGATTGGTAGATATTCTCACGATTTTACTTAGAAAATGATGATAAAACGTCCCGTTTGACAAGACGGTTTTTAAATTAAATATGAATGACATAAGTAATATACATTTAATTTTTTTAGAGAGATGTTTTATGACGTATATATACACTAGATAGTTTTAAGACTAATCTTAGATGCTGGCTGATCGAGCAAGCGTTTTACTCACACGAGGAATTTATGTTAACCTAATTTATATTATTGTATTTTAATTCCCTGACATTTATTTTAATTTGATTATTGCTCTGACATGTATTGTAATTGAATTGAATATTTATTTTAATTTACTGATATTGATGAATGAATGAATGTATTGAATGTTCAAAAGACCTGTAATATTATTATTACCAATAAATGACTATTGACTATTGACTATTGACGCATATAACGAACAATCACAATGTTATAAAAGATCAAACGCACATAATTTTTTATCCAAAAAATTCTGTTGATATACCATCACCTGTACTAAACTGTACGCTACGAAAATAAAATGCCACCATATTCTGCCTCTTACAGACCCGAACGGTCCCTGAAAAATAACATTTAGACATCATAAAATGATTTATGTTTCAAAGCTTGAGAGTCTTTTTCTAATCGTTTCAACTGCATAGTACATAGTAATAAAGTGGAAGAGTTTATTTGTTTTTTTGAACGCGCTAATCTCTGGAACTACCAGTCAGATTTCAATAATTCTGTTTGCGTATATAGTCCAGTTCTTAAGGAGGTTATACCTAGGTTATTTAAAATCACGCTACTGCTCTGCTCTTGTCGCCAGCAAAGACGCGGATGAAACCGCGCCGCAAAAAGCTAGTAGTAAATAACGGTATATTAGCTTACTGTATATATAGGTAGATTAGGTATCTACATGTAGCTATAGAATGTGCCCTGAAAATTAATTCCGACCCTAAAACAGAAACCTGAATATGTAAGCCATTTCACTTTTTTGATCGTCGCTCAGTCATAGGAATTTTCAAGACAGTTTACAAGCGTGAGTTTTCTTGACACTTCATTTAGATGCTCTTATGTAAAAATAAATATACCAAGAAGTTTATTTATAGATACCTAAACAAAACTAGCTTGTTATTGAACTGAAGTAGCAAGATTTGTAGTTTCACGGCTGTGTTGCACTTGTAATTAATTAGCACTTGTAATTAATTAGCTTACTGTATATATAGGTAGATTAGGTATCTACATGTAGCTATAGAATGTGCCCTGAAAATTAATTCCGACCCTAAAACAGAAACCTGAATATGTAAGCCATTTCACTTTTTTGATCGTCGCTCAGTCATAGGAATTTTTAAGACAGTTTACAAGCGTGAGTTTTATTGACACTTCATTTAGATGCTCTTATGTAAAAGTAAATATACCAAGAAGTTTATTTATAGATACCTAAACAAAACTAGCTTGTTATTGAACTGAAGTAGCAAGATTTGTAGTTTCACGGCTGTGTTGCACTTGTAAATTCTTTAATAGCTTTTAAAAGATACATAATGAAAGTACCACGAACCTTGGTTCAATCAATTTGATACTTATTTATGGTACCTATAGGTTATAGAAGTTTGTCCATTTTATGAGACTAAGTTCGCGCTCTTTCAGTGATAGAACTCAGAATTTTTTTATTTAAAATATTTAATACAGTTACACTTTACCTGACCACTGTTATCTTCCTATTACTGAGTAGATGTTTTAGTACTCCTAAGAGTAAATCAATAACGAAAACAAGCTAGATTGTGTCATAGACTTTAACTATCTTTCAATGCGTTTACCATTTTGCTAGATGAAAGCGACGACGACGCGTCAAGGATGTTGTCAACTTTACTGTGCTTCTACCTATCTGTTAATAAGTTAGGGAAGGAAAAACATGTAGAACAATATGTTTCCAGTTATGTATAGACGGTATCGAATACGGAGTGAATAGGTATATTATCATTTCTAGACTTTATATTGTGTTCAACCGAAGATTTAGATAGCAAACAAGCCTGCAGCCCACTTATGTATATATTTACGGTAGCTTATAGACATGGCTATGTTTTTTAAACATTGCAGAAATAATGCAAGTAAGACATATCAAAGACTGCCGAAATGTGAGAGAAGAAGACAGAAAAACAAGGAGACTGAGAGAGTTTTACTATATAAAGTGTAGTAATTCATAAAACGAACAGCAAAAAAATTAGTAGGCACTATAGAAACATAGTAAATTATCTTGAAATAAACCAATTTATTTTAAAAGCGGCATCAAAAACCAAAAGCCGTCAACGATATTTCAAGAGTCGGATGTTTGCTCGATTTGCCATCCCTGATCGTATGCGTACCATGATTAATAGCTGGCTATGTCACATGGCAATGACGTCACGAATCATCCTTGCCACGCATTGCTTATTATTTCTAGAGAGCACATGGAATCTGAACCGCATTCCAAGTATCACGAGTATGTTATTTGTTAGAATTGGTAATATGACAGTAGTGTAAAAAATAAACTGTGCATAAATATTTTAGCTGAATTATACGTTAAGATTCTACATTTATACTTTTACAACAATATTTTGGCCGTATGTTCTACAACATAGAATATGGTAACACTCTATTTCTACTTGTAGGTGTAATTAGAGTCAAGTAAGGGCAACACTTGTAAGCACTTGACCACACAACTAAAACAGAAATAATTAATTTACGTTTTCAAAACTGCTTAGTATTTGTGTCCAAAACTACCTAAAAATTTAAAGGTTGCCTGGTAGAAATCGCTTTTAGCGGTAAGGCCCCTTATTGTACCAACTATAATACTGCATATTGTGATAACCATCGTTATTGTTAATTTGGTGTACAATAAAGTATATAATAAATAATTAAATTTACAGGTAATATTAATTGAATCACCTAATGATTCATAACAAATTGTTTTTCCTATTGTGCTTCTTATTGAACAGCGAATGGGTTAAAATTAGCTACAAAGTTTTGAGTCAGTTGTCACTTATAAGCCTGTCTTTATTTAAATACAAATTAACTAATCCTTCAATATGAGTAGATCTGTACAGAAAACATTTTCGGCAACGGTTCGACGAGGTAGAGGTATCAACGAACAAATCCCTTCAGTTGTCGTCTGTTGTTTCTTGCTGTCACAACAAGACAGTTGATATTTTACTCATAAATAACTCCCGTCTAAGAATAGAACTTCATATTCTAAATTCTTGTTGCCAATAGCAATGTGTATCATCGGATAGACACAAAAACACGCCCACTGATCGTACCGATAAATAGTTTGAGTTAGCTGAGTCTAATGGATGGTAAGATATTATTATACCTATGTAATAATATTCAAGGCAGTCTTTTAATTTCATCACAATTCTTGTTACCTAGAGAAAAGCATGTAATGCGATTATCATAAATTTAGATGTTACAAAATATTTTTTTGAAATAAACTGGCTTTGGCCTGGCCAAGATGTCCCTATCCTGGCCTGGCTTTAGCCAGGCTAAAGCCAAATAAACTAAATGTTGTCTTTCTCTAAAAGTGTTAGCCTAGCTAGTTAAACACACAATATTTGCGATAGCGCAGAGTTAAGAAGTGTAACTAGTCAAAGCCAAGAGATTACCGATGGTAATATCATATTAAAATAAGGCTTTATGCCAAATTTAAGAATTGGTGATCTTAGTAGTGAAAGAAAGCGTACCATTGTATTAACTATAAATTACTCGTAGTTACATTATTGTCTTTCTTATCGAATTTGGTAAACAACGTGTGAAATGGTTAATAATATGAACTACCGGTCTAATTTACAGCGAGTATCAACAACAAAGAATATAATTTTAAAACTTACTTACTATAAGGTTATTGAAGTCGAAGTTTTCCCAAGAGATCCCAAATTTTTTTTTGACGGGGTTTTCATTGCACGAGTAATAAAACTATAGGCTGCTGTATCTACGCTTTATGTGCCGAAATCTGGCTTTTGCACATAGATTTAGATTGGAAATAAATAAATCTTTTTTATGTAACTTAGGCACCATTTAAAAATTCATAACAATAATATTCACACTTAGGAATATAAAAGTATGCATATTTTAACCCAAGCCGTGAGTTAAAATAAGCCATAAAAAACAATTTAGTAGGTTCTTTTAATTCACAAATGTGACCAACAATATTCGATTTAGTTATCAACTATTATGCTAAACCAAGCATATTTATCATTCATTACAAGATGAATTTACAATTTCAAATCAATAAGTAATCAATATTGTATGAGATACGAGTCCATTCTCAACTTCAGCACACAAACGTATACATTAGCTATGATTTGAAACACCCACAAACAATTTATTATAGGAAACCTAATATCTCACATACTATAGTGTCTTAATTAACAGTCAGTAAACAAAACAATGAATGCCCCTGAACTAATCAACCTTCTTTTAAAAACTTTTTGTGTCGCAATATACGCCCATTCAACGTAACCCGTTGACCTACATCCTTCAGTCACTTGGCAATTTTTATTTAGTATCGTATTGCTTGAAAAATAGTCAGAAAAACTATGGATTTTGGAGACAAAAGGCAGCGTGGGCGATTTGAATGCTAAGACGATCATTAGTTCCCCATTGTGGTGAATGCCACTCTGTACGTCGGCGGTGCTCAAACTGACATTGTGCGCCATCAATGCCGATGTACAGAGGGTTAATTTTACTATTATACGCGAGGTTATTGAATTAAATTAAAAGAAATCATATTTTATATATGACGCTAATAACTGAGGTAAAATGTTTGCCTTGTCACTTGCGTAGGTAGCACATTGTAAGCAATAAATACATGTAATATTCAGATCCATTTTTGTTTTGGAATGAGCCCAAACTAAATATGAAACTAATACTTGTATGTAACAAAATATGAGTATAATGTCTTCTTTTGTTGCACTATATGTACTAATTTACCATTATGTAACCAGCCATATTACATCATGTATTGAAGGTACTGGTAACTGGTAAGTGTATATAGTAGACAACAGTGAAGCAAAAATAAGTTTGATAATTTGGTATTCATAACACGAGTTTTCACAACCAATCGTCACACATTTTAGTGATGATTAAATTTCTTGCGAATATACTAAATATGCGGTAATTAACGCTCTTTTTTTTAACGGTAACTTATATTCTTGAATTTTTGCAGATATAAAGACTGTAGCCCTGAGCATTTGATATAGGTAGTATTTTACATAGTACAAGTACGGTAGTATTTATACCTCAACGTATTACTAAGAAAGACAGACAGGCTGACAAGGACCTGGATCGGTCCTTGTCAGCCTGTCAATAAAGATTCTCTTGCTTTTTTTAAAGTAAGGAATCCTTAAAAGGTAAACTTTGAGTATCATACTTCTGATATCACTATCGGTATAGGAAACGAACCAGTAACTGACCTACAAAAGGCTGTGACTTGCAAAAACCGTTCTACAATCACAAAAGACCACCTCTAAGCCGCCATAAATTATTTTCAAGATACACACAAAAATTGTAACAGTTACCAACGGTAGTTTGCGAAAATTACAAGAAAAGGGTTGTCTTTGTTGCAAATTGTAACAATATATAGCAACAAAGACATTTTGTCTAGTAGCTATATATCATTCAGTGCTACTGTCTTTTGTGATATGCAAACTGGCAAATTTAATGATATAGATAGAAGACAATGAAAAGTAAATGGTTTTTTCTTGTATTATGAGAATACGTGTGGATTAAATGAATTGGTTTAACGCTGTGTGAGGTTATTGGTACAATAAACATCATACTAAACGAAGGAATTCAGGAATTAATAATGGCAGTTTTCGTTTAGTTAAAATGAGCGGTCCCTTTCTTTGTATTGATGCTAGTGACGTCTTATAAAGTTAGCTTTAGTTTGTTTTGTTAACCTGTAAGGGTGTCCCGCTGCTCTAAAAAGTCCTCTCCCAAAATTAGATAGATAGATATAGAATTAAATTTTTAAATTATCATTAACGATGACGGATCAAATGTGACATGCAATACTAAAAGGGCAGCCACGTCTTGTGATAACTTGATAAGGCGACTACCACAGTCATTGTCACCTGCTAAGCGTGATGAGTATGGTAAATAACCTATTGCAGAAGGCTTAATTATATCTAGCAAACGTTTTAAATGTAAAGTAATTCTGTCTAACTAATTTAATTTAATTTAACATGAGATTTAACAGGTGATTAATTTTTTTTTTGTTGATCAGCCTTTCAGAAACTGGGGGATTGTCTGCAACCTTAAGAGTTAATAAAACTTATAACAGTCGATATAGGGAAGGAGTGCTTTTATAGTTATTACCATGCTGTGGCTAAATAAGTTGTATGTTGCTAAGTTATATGGCTTAATTGATTCGATTGATTCAAATCAAAGAAGTTCTTTAGAACCAACGTATAATGATCACGTTTAACGAGAATATGGTCATAAGTAGCCTATTGGTAAAACATAAGTTCATATTACGAATACTGCTGCTTTTTTTAGATAGCTTATTACAACTTATGCTGGTGGTCAAGGTTTTAGTCTGACTAGTCTATCCCTCTCGTCTCACTTCAGTGAATATTTTATTAATACCCAATTTTCACAAACAACAAAAGCATAACTAATTCGTTTGTACAGAGAGTGGGAGCCTATAACCCCATATGGCAGTGATCGGAGTTACTACTGTTCGATACCGGCTCCCTAGCTGACTCAGCAACTAATAACAATGTTGCACAGAGAAACGTACCGATTGTTCGTAGATGCAAGATATTTCATGTTATTACTATTAGATTTCGTATTGGTGGTATTCGATTATTATTTTCTGCCGTGATTTCAGTGACAATGTACCATACAGGTGTGAGAAAATTTAGTTCTTAGAGTTAATACAAGAGGCGCTATACATTTTTACGTACAGACACAGTCACTATGCAGGCGATATTGGGTCAGAATGTCAAAAAAGTCGAAGAAAGTTTTTATTAACCAAGCCATATTGTTTCTTAATTTAGTTATAAATGTAAATAATTAAGTTAATAAATAAGAAAATATTTTTTACTACAACAGGTAACAAAAATTAACAACAACACGTCGTGTATCAAATAACTTTATCATGCCGAACTGATAGCTTAAAAGACTTGCAAAGAAACGAATACTTAATACCTATATATTTTTATTTTAAACACAGTTAAAATGACAAGATGCCTAAGTAGCTGCACAACTGTCAGAATATACTGTTGGTACATTAAATAACTTGAATGACATTCGATTAAGTTCCTGTTTACACTTAAATCGATATAAATGTACGAGTTATACGAAGGACTTAACTTGTTCGGTAAGGTTAATCTTACGGTAAGGTTGGACACATACGTTTCTTATGAAATCATATGCCATTATAAATATCTTGATCTCTTATCTTTTTACTGATTTATTGAATTTATTGTTTAAGCATTTTTTGATGATGTTCCTGGTGCCTTTGGTAAAACCCAATTGAGAATAAATATAGGCGACCTAGCCACCTGATAATAAGTGTAACTACAGTTATTGGATATTAAAAGCGCTAGAGTCTAATCCTGACGCCCCACTTCTATTACTACCATGATGAGAAAGGAAAACTCTGTATTTGCAGCTGAAAACATACATACTCGTCAGCAAAATCTCTATCTGTTATTCGTAATGTTCTATGAGTTCATTCTCTAAATATTATTATGATCTCTAAGAACTGTCGCGACGTTTGCATAATCTTATCCCTCCTTTTTTAATTCTTCACCATATTTATATACAACAACCTAAAGTATATTAATAGAAAGAATATGAACGTACCTACTAAGATGTACTGCCTGTAATTTAACATAGGTACACATGTACAAATTTATAAAAACCTAACAAATAACCTGAAACCAATTTTCCGCAGCACCGCAAAGCTGTACATTGCAGTCTAGGTACAGAGCGGCTAGTCAACGTCAGGCGTGCAGCTAAAACTAGTGATTAATGATTGGTGCCCGCCGCGGGCGCCGGCCGACGACTGCGGGCGGGACCATAGACCAAGCGAGCTGCAGATAGGGGACTGATAGCGATTTAATACCTTGTCTAAGAGTAGGTATCTGAACTGAACTTGATTCAAAATTTCATACATTCAAATAGTATGAGTACAAATAGGAAGAAGAATACAAAGTTGTGTAGTCGACCATAAAATTGCTTTACCTTTACCCTTAGAGTAAAGGTGTTGTTTGCACATACAAAACAATAATGTCTATTTTTGCTTGCAAGTGACCTCAGTACAGTGACAGTTGTCACAGTCATAATGAGTCTTATTGATTTTTAATTATGATGAAAATTTTTGATAACATTGGTAAAGCAAATATGTGTTCGACTATACATGAGAACCAGGCAGCTACTGTAAGTGTACACAGACTATTTATTTGCTAATCATTTTATTAATTGCCATAATTTTATTTGGTGTAAAATGTTACTGTATATGTGACTTTACGTTTTGCATAAAAAATCGAGTTCATGTACGATGCGATTCTTGCAAAATGGCTTTGGGATTACTGGCCTTTGCAAGTAATCCTACAGCCAAAGCATCTTGTCTCATTACACGGAATAGTATGTTATGCATCTTTTTAATATGACATGTAGTAAAGTAGTTAATTACACACTAAAAACAATAATTAAAAAATCTAAAACAAAATAAAATAACCGCAAATATAAATTGATAAATTAAGTTTATTGTACCAATACCAATAAAGTAGGTATCTATATAGTAATTTGGTGTAATAATAATTAGGTTATAACGTCGACCAATCTGTGTGTTATTTAATCTATATTTGCAGTAAATCGTTTCTCCAGGACTTGATTAAAAGTTCGCTGTGCATTGTTGCATTGGAATTTCGATATGAAAACAGCAATATTACAGGTCTTCTGAGAGGCAAATATTTTTATTTTTACAACTTGTGAATAAAAACAAAAAAAATCTGACATTAGCACGTCAAATGTCATTTTTTTTGTTCTGACTAACATAGGTATTCATTCCTACAATCATGAGCACAATTATGTTTTTAAAATTTATTTGTAACAAAATCAATAAACCTTATTAATCTTACCGACCTACTCTATAAAATACTCATTTCCCCTTTACCCTACTACTAAAACTTGATTCTCACTTCGTTAACAACTAATTTCAAACAAGCCTTTCTATAACAATCAGTAAATACGTGCCCATGTTAAGAATAAGGGAAGGTAAAATAGAAGAGACTAATCGAAACAGGGTGGCTGTACCGACGAATGAGAGAAACAACAGTCACTTTTCCCAGAGTTTCGTTCGAATAATAATAATTAGATAGGATCTACTAAGCCGACAAATGGCAAAGATATCAAAAGAAAAAAAATACATCCGGGAAATCTCGACCAACTTATGTAACTAGACCTCTCGACAAATAACACCACAGCTCTTTTACATTTATTTTTATATCAAGAAGGGAAGTGAAGGAGTTCTTTGATATTTTGGCCGCATGATATGAAGCAAAACAAAAATATTTGCAGAAAATATTTTCTTGTTATGTAGGTGAAGTTTTTTACTATTGTTACTTATTTGTGACTGTACAAGATGGGTATTGTTATTTGATTACATTTGTTATGATTTCACTTGCTTTATTACTTGTTATTTTAAATGTAACTGTTAATATACATTTTCATATTATTTATTACCATTTGCTAACATCTGATTATTTGAAGATGTAAATTAAGTTTTACAATACTTTTTCTAGATACAGTTGCATTTTATCACTTCTGTTGTTTCAGTGTAAACTACATTTTTGTTTATTCTTCCTAAATCTACTTGGTTGATTAACATAGATTATGCTTAAAGTCTATCTTTTTTATGTATTTAGATACACATAAAATAACGATAGGTTTTGAACGAAGCATAATAAGGTGCGCATTTGAAACATAGATTCGATACTTGACAAACTACTTAAAGACTTTGAGTCACCCTTGCTCTTTACAAACAAGAGTGCAACAAGGCATAAATAATTACCAACAAGCTATCTATTACATTCAAAGTACATTATATTGTGCAAAGATCATTAGGAATATTATAATCTAATAACGAACTATTCTCGAACAAAAAATATTTATCCTTAAAATTCGTTACCGCTGTATTTTGAACTATTTAAAAATCGCATGAGGCAACTTTTTTTTTAATTAATAATATAAAGGAGTCCTTTCAAAGAAAAGGTCGGATCGTTTTGAACATAAACGGCATGAATAATAGTTTTAAATGTATTTGAATAAGCAGTTCATTAATTATGTGTCGGGGGTATAATAGTAATTTTTGACGTGGCCCTTCCTGCTTTCAATGCTTTCGCTCAGTTACACAATTTTTCGATGGAAGGACTAATCTTTGGAATATTCGTATCGAGTTTTGCCGATGCGAAGTTTGGTTTAATAGGTAACATAACAGCAGCGAAATCTACCTATATTTGTATGGATAAATATAAAGTGTATCAAGACTACAAGCAACGGGCTTACATTTTTGGTTTTAAGGTTATTATAATTATACTGATATAATTTTTTTAAACATGCATGTAAAAGGCAAATATTATTTTAATAATCTAACTGTTCATACAAATACTTCAGCACTTTGATAAGTATATCGATAGTCAATATGGCACCGTTGGAGAGACTGCAGCACGGCCCAGGTCTCGATCGAATCAAAGGCTTTCTCATAGTCCACAAACGCTCAGCATTGGGGTCAATTATACTCTGCGGTCTTTGTATAACCTGCCGCAGCGTGTGTATTTGGTCTATGGTACTAAAGCCTTTTCAGAAACCGGCTAATTCTGCTGGAAGTCGTCAAAACTGTAATTATTTTAAGTAAAAATATTTTAGATTTAACAGAATATACTTTTTGCTATCTTATTATTATTGTTAAACCTCACTAAAAAGCAAGTTCGCTTCTCTTCATATTCATTATTTCATAGTCATGATAGCCCAAAAGTTCTGCCACGAAAAGTATAATTATGCATGTTTTTGATGTATACATCATTAGTTTTGGCACAGATGCAGGGCCCAAGATCCCTGTCAAGTAGGTAGTGCTTAAGTTTCGCCGAACAAAGCAGGGTCTTCACGTGATTAATAGTACTCATTATATGTAAAGGTGAGCCTCTGCACGTCAGGTTTTCGTATTCGCTCACGTGGCACCCCTGTCCGGTCTTGAGATTTGTGAATAGTTCACACTGAAAACTGAATTGTGTAAATTAATTAAATTTTTTTTTGTTCTAATAGTGATCTATTTTATCTATAAGTAATACTATATATACTAGTTTATTAACTTGCTATAAAATTACTTAATTAACTATAATTATCTTTCATAATTTTAAGTGTTTAAAATTAATGTGAAAGCTAGCTTTTAGATATTTTATAGATTTCAAAAAAATAATAAGCTTTTAATGAAACAAGTTGATTTAATTAAACGTGGGTCATCTATCAAATACGTACCCACCTAGATTTAACTACGTAAACTGATACCTTTTATTAACTATGTTTTAGGATGACTAATTTCTTTCTACCAATTACATTTATCAATGACACAATTCTCTAGCAAATATTTATCTATAATTTTTGTATTAATAAGAAAAACAAAACATGCGTAAGTTAAAAAATGAATTATGTTAGTACATAATTACATTTCTTCATATTATGTATAAACAATCATTGCGTTTTCCATAGCGCAGAACCTATAAAAACAATGCTTATTTATATTTTATTCAGTATTTTAATAATAAAAAAGCAGCACATAACATTTTTCTAATAAACAAAGAACGTTATTCACATGACCACACTCACTAGTTTCCTGAAAGCTGAAAGGGCGGCGGGTCGGGCCAATTATGAAAATAGCGCACCTGCGCTTGTCAAACGCGGCCGCGCTTGTCTGCCGTCCTGCCATAGTCATTAATCTTTTCACTCCTTGTACTTTATATATTCCTAGTACCCACCCGGCTCTCCGCTCTATGAAATGTTCGACTACATAGATATTGGTTTTACTTTACAATATTATTTTGTGTTTAGATAATTTAGATCTTTTGGTTGTCTTATATCAGTAAAACATTTTTCTCATCTATTAGATAAGACCGGGAAAATTTAATATGTAAAAAAAGGTGACACTTACATAGGATTAATCCTACTGAAAAATCTAAACCGAAAAGTCTATGGTGTTGTGTTTTGAGGGTGGTTTCAATATTTAATTATAAATGATGCTGGCTGTACTGGATGCAGAGTAGTTAAGTTTATCAGCTGCAAGCTGTGCCACCAGGGGCACTGTCAACTGTGGGACTAACGTTGCCATTTACCGAAAGGTGCCCTGAACGTTACTCACTTACCAATGTTTGAGCTTGTAAAAATATAGATATGTCGACAACCACAACACACTACTTTAGAATTTTATCCTAATTTACTATGTAATTAAAAATATATTTTTTTATAATTAATTAAGTAGACAAGCATTGTTTCAAACTTTTCAAAATTTCGAATCAATAATATTCGTTCAGAAGTTTCGAAACGAACAGCTGTGTCAAACGGACGCCGGAGGGATGCAGCCGCACCTTAAGGGCGCCCTTTTATCGAGCTTTCCTATTTTGATATGGATGCGTACCTACTTACAAATTTCAATCTTTTACAATTCTTGGCTTTCTTCATACGATCTTTATTTAAAAACGCAATTTTGTGCAATGGATCGTACAGCGCTGAATCGCTTTTACAATATGTCAATAATATAATATAATATTATGTCTAATTATTGATAGCGCTTCAGCGCCAAACGACAAATCGGGATTTAAAAAAAAACACAGATTAAAGTTTGTATCAGAAAGTCACTGTTAGTCTACAATCTCTCCAACCGAACCCCTGTCTCTCTCTATTATAATGCATCGCATTGCATCTCAGAATTTTATTCCAAGGTAAGTAGCGTCTCGGCGTCTTGAGTCGGTGTAATTTTTTTGATTGACAGTGGCTTTCTATATACAAACTTTAATTCAAGATTCTCTAAAAACCCAATTTTTCGTTCAGCACTGAAGCGCTGTCAATAATTTTATTCATATATATTGACTTTACTGTAAAAGTGTTTCAGCGCTGAACGATCCACTGTAAGTTGGCAAAGTGTACAACATTCATCAATTCATTTCATCAAGCTACCGCCATCTATCAACAAGTAGATTCCAAACACAACTGCGCAATGAAAAAAAAACAAAGCTTGACCCATACTAACGCCATCTATTAGAGAGTAGAACAACGAAACGAGCTTTGTTAAAAGTATTGATTTTCCAGCCATGAATACATTATCGTGTTGTGTCTGCCCATTGAGCTTAATTTATTGCTATAGAATTCTGTTCAATACCGAACGTTGGTAATATTGTGTATGTTTATGATATTTAGGCTGTTTCGTTATATGAGGTATCTAGACAGAACCTTTGAGTAAAATGCAACTATTATCAAATGAAACCGGTGCAAATATTGATTTTAGGAAAAAAGAGGCATAGTCGTTGTTTGACAGCGTAGAACTTTTAATAGTACAGAATGTCTTTTGTAATTTTTTTTTCAAAGAACTTACTACATTACTTCTACTTGGTCTAATAGTAAATATTATTTAATAATAAATATTAATTGAAGATAATTTTATATTCATAAATTTTTGCCATAGAGCAAGCCTCTTATTTTGGCATGATTAGGATGATGACAATAATTTCTCGACTTTAATAACTGCTTAGTCAGGAAAAGTTGAGATTTTTTTGTTGGTAACTGTAAAACTAAAATGAGACTTAGGACAGGTCATTGAGATTGTTATGAGAAGGCCTATGTACTGCAGGATAATCATATCAACATAAAGAAGTCACATAGGTCGCTTCTCCTAAAGAGGTGTCAGCAGTAGCCAATATAGTAGTGAAACATAGAAGATGACTGTAATCTGTCTCGTATGAAAGTCAAGTATATTAAGACTAGCTTCCCGCAGCGTGATTTCACCCACGTCTTTGCTTACTGATCTGCTCCCGTCGTTACATAGGCTATAACCTTCCTCGAGAACTTGGCTATCATACACAAAAAGAATTATTCTAACCCACTGGTGGTTCTATTGATACAAACAGACAAACTCTTTTGCTTTATATAATAGTATATATTTAGAGTCTACTTATGCCGATCAATTCGTATTTACATATACTTATGTACAAGATGAAGGGTAATATTATTCATTTAAAGTCACTAATTTAGATATATATTCATTTATTTATTCACCAATACATTGTAAACATAATTTTTAACAATAATAGAACATTTGTAGGACATATGCATAACTCATACAAACCAAGTGAATACAATCACCATCAAAATAACCTTAACAGTGGAAATAACCAAACATTTATGACGTTATTTAATTACCTGCTAAGTGGTTCCGGCTGTACTATGGTGTTAAATGGCAATTAACGTTGAATACAGTTTTATGGGAACACATATTATGCCGCAAAGAGAATGAAATCGCTCATCTAAAATATGTGGTAAAACTCTTTATGAATGTTGTACTTATTAATGAGCTCAAGATAGATATATTTACGGTTCAATATAATATGGGTCATAAGACAGAAATTGTGGATAGATATCAAAACTGCGACTAAAATAAAGTAAAAAAAAGGCTTACAAAGTTTTGGAAGTGAAAGGAAACGTTAGACAAAGGATATACATAAGGAATTTCTAATAAAAAAATAAAAATAAAAGGTTAATTAAGATGTTATTACAATCGTAGATTTCTGTCATTTAGATCGAATTAATATTAGTAAACAATCCAACTTAATATTATAAATGCGAAAGTATATACTCCGTCTTTGATTGCGGAAAAATGGCTGTAAGGTGTTGAAATATGGAATGACAGTTTGTATGAAAAATGCGATAGCCAACATTCACGCGGGCGGAGCTGCGGGCAACAGCTAGTTTAAATATAAGTACGTAATAATAAAACCTATAGTTAAACACATAGCAGATAACAACAACTAATGATCTTAATCTATAAACATGACTAAGAATACAAAGTATACAATAAAGTTAAATTTAAGTACACAGTTATATCAAATGCAGACAATCTAGATTCAATCGAATATATCGATTACACATTGTACAAGTAGAACGAATATAATGATAATATCGATGCACTTGCAGTATGTGATATAGAAGAAACTGATCGCCTAACATTTGATGGTAAAATTCGTTATAGTACTAAAATTAACAGAACTTACGTAGGTTACAGCAGGTATAAAGAACAGAAACATAATAAAAAATTAATTGCGACATAAAATCATAATTGATAGAGAACCGTTTCGCCTACAACTTTAAGTACTAACATAATTAGAAAAGAAATTGAATTAAAAGCTGTTTTATACCATTACATGATAAAATAATGAAGTAAAACTGTTCATCTGTTGTTAAAAGCTAGCAAGCTAAAAGTGCATATAAATACATACATGCATATATACATACGCTCTAAAAACATTACTCTCCTTGACTGCGGCAGTCGGGCAAGAAGGAGACAAGTATTTTAATATAGTTCTTGAACTGGATTACATAGCTGCATATTATACTAATAAAGACAATAACGTTTAATAAGTAGCACTTAAATATTTTTGCAGCTTCTGTAAATGGCTATCGATAATACTGCTTCATAGTTTATATAGACATTACTTAAAAGTAACTGAATTTGTATGCGTAACAAAGACGAAAGCATATATTTGAAAAATAATAAAGTATTTTGCAAAAGTTATTTAAACAATATTCAACAACTTCTTGCTAGCTATTCGAAACTCATTCGGTATGAGCATCTAGTATACAATTTTCCTAATACGTGCTTGGAATTTCTTATTTCTAAATAACTCCGGATGGATTTTATACAATACGTGGGTAGATTTCCTGCTTTATTTCACGTAGCTTGGATATTTTAGTTTTCATATTACATGCTAAGCAGTTTGAATGAATGAATTACTTTTCTTTTAAGTAATGCGACTGTTATAGTCATACTAAAATAACATGATTGACATTAAAAATAACAATATATAAGCAATAAAAATATGATCAATGAAAAGAAACCTAATGTAATAGTCAGATCGAAATTCAATAAGTATGAAATTTGTATTCTGTTTCGCAAACTGAGCTGATTAGTATTTCAACTATGAAAAGAGATTCCGTAAATAGTGATAGTTTTTTAGAATTATTGTATTTATCAACGTATCTGTCGAACTTCTGTAGATTATGGCGAAAATATTTCTGGTTCACTAAAATTGAAAAACCGTAAAATACTTATTAAAGAAAATGAATTGATAATGCAAAGAGATAAGATATTTTATCCGCACAAGATTCAACAGATATATACTATAATATTTTACAAAATAATATGAATTTCGGATATTAATGTTCTTCATCAATTGTCTTGAAGCGTTGCAGTGCATGCACCACACAAACCTCTCTAGAACCGAATTTGTCGCCTCACTTCAAACAAATT
This sequence comes from Parascotia fuliginaria, assembly GCA_963082885.1. Taxonomy (NCBI): domain Eukaryota; kingdom Metazoa; phylum Arthropoda; class Insecta; order Lepidoptera; family Erebidae; genus Parascotia; species Parascotia fuliginaria. Next base: position 12,824,862 of record OY720181.1, on the reverse strand, counting down.
CGGATCTACAGGGTAGATGTAGGGCACTAATATTGATGCCGATGGGCACCAAACTAACCTTCCTTTTCATTCTTCTAGCGAACATTCTGAAATAGACGAATTCAACATATTAACGCTAAACACAGTTATTAGAGGTTTCCTGCAGTTAATTAGTTAGTCCCGTTGTATAACAGTTTGGATGTTTAAATATTTATCTTTGCAGTCGACGATAATCAGCTTTTAACTAGACAAACATGATTTATATACAATTCTATGTGTTAAAATAAAAACAGCTTATTTCTATCTCGTGTGTATGATTGATCCTTTGCTAATGTGTAAACCGTAGTAGATGATTATCTTATTGATTTAATCCATTGTGTTACTTATTTCTTTATACATATTCCTAAAATACACATAAGATCTTGAATTGCATATTTTGGTAGTGTATTTTATATACACACATAATATATATATACATATAGTGTGAACAAAGAGCTATGACTTAGATAACTATGAAATTTAGATCAATAATAAATTAATATAATATAGATTATTAGTTTAATACTTAAGCAACTTTCTTGTTAACACGAAAGAGACTAGTCTCCACTAGTGTGGAGACTAGTGACCATGTAAAACTATATCTGTATTGCTTTTGGAACAATAAAGATTATTATTATTATTATTATTATTAAATACCTAATGAATTACACGGTAGGCTATTAACTCAACTGCAAAAATAAATAACAATATAGTAAAAAAAACTTCTCTGTATCCAGTAAGGTTGTTGCCACCGAGCTGTCACCAATTCAAACCTGAAATAAAAAATACAATAATTTTATATTATTTACCAACATTATTCATGCAAGAAGTTTAACACTCAATAAATCATTCCTTAATATATGATTTTTTAAAGAACGTCAAAATAGACATCGATCAGCATTAATAGTGATGTCAGTTTGCGTGGTAGATAATATCGATTAGGATCGTGGTGCTGTGTGCACCTACACAATCAGATGCTTAAATAACCGTGTAACAGTCTAACAGTAGCCAAGTGTCGTAATCGATCATCATAATTTGCACCTGTTTATCTTTAGACGAGAATAAGGTAAACATCAGAGACAGGTAAGGACATGAATGTTTGAGCAGCCGCATTGTCGGCACATGAATAATCGCTTAGTGATCGCATTCGAATTGAGAGAAAGTCTTTCAAATTAACAGCAGAAAGAACATAGAATGAAGGTGTTTTAGTTGAAGCCCGCTAATTAATACAAGATCTGTCTGTTCCTACACATACGTAATATTGTTTCACAAATGTAGCATCACTTCATCTCACTGAAACCGACCTTTTAAAATATTCAAATGACGACAATAGATACATGTATCAAGAAAAGGCGTATTTAGTCAGTATTTAAATTCTAACTAACAGTATTTAGTAAATTTTTGATTATTTCAAATAAATTAGTATTTACTTTTACAATATTTGCCGTGAATGTTATGTATATCTAATGTTTTTATAACACAATTATCATTTGCTCAAAATTGAATTATGTCGCGTCGATAACATCGACATCGACATCATTTCTAAATTTAATCACTGTTCATAGAAGTTCAAGCAACCGGCGCGTCACTACGTCTGCACGGGACGGGAATTCATCGGTTGATTCGCCAACCTTGGAGTAACGAGGTCGCCATCCGCCCGGCGGCGCCGCGGCGGTAGCAAGTGGGTCAGGGGACGCGCATGCGCACTCCGGACACAAGCAATGAGCGCCGCCCCCGCCCTGGAATGAATGGCCCGGACCCCCCACTTTATGCTCACCCACCGATATAACATGGCCTCCCCTTCCTAACACCTTATTTACGATGACAGCGTGATTTGGGGTAGCTGAAAGGCTGGAAGAGCTCTAGTATGTTTGGTTGTTAGCCCAAGCAGCTGTTGTACAAATCTGTTGAGCGCTCGGCCCACTAGTTGCTAAGCGAATCTTGGGATGTTTGATTTTGTCTATTGTCTGTGTAGGTATTTCATTACTGCTACTACACAATAATATAACGCCTACTGAAAGGCAAAGATTGATTGATATTCTATTCAATATTAGTACATTAGGTATTCAGTGTGAATATATTATCTAGCAAGACATATGAAATAGAATTTTAGCATTAACATTATTACATCTTAAAACAACACACAATTGAATACAAAATAAGTACACGGCTTTTGTCATAATTATAATGTGCTGTGAAAGTATGGGTAACCAGACCTAAATTTAGAGAATTGAGAGATAAATTCAATAGGTTACTATTTTCCATTCTCATTTCATATTACCTATATTTCTTTAAAAAATATTAATGATCACAATCTTATATCGTTTCATACTTATCTACAAAAGTACCAATCCACCAAAATAGTACCAAAGTGTCTGTGTGGTGTAAGTACCTCAAATGATGGCCCACCTCACATCGTGTCCTGCGTGTACTAACACTTGCACGCAGGACAACTTGATGCTTCTAACAATGCAGTTAGCGTGGCCACGTTCTAGTCCAGCACAATATAAATTTGGTCATATTTTTTTTTACTTTCGAAACGCTAAGAGGAACTTAAGTATTATTTATGAAAGCAGCTACATCTACCAGCCCTTTAAGTCACAATAATTCCAGTTTATCTTGTATTCTAGAATCGCATTACATAAAGCCGCTATCTACAAATTTTATCTAGAACTTTTTTACGCAGATGTTTGATTAATTATTTTGTGCGAACAAAAATAAGAAATAAGTAAGGCAAATTTTTATGGCTTAAGAGTGTAAAACACTAGGACTAAGTAAGTTTTATCGACATGGTTAAACGAAACTTGAATCGTAAAGTCAGTGTCCCTTTTTATAAAATAAATATTTTTCAAACCCTTCCGTTATAGTTAACATTAAGTTTTTTTCAAAAACTCCACCCTCAATACGAGTTGAATAATACAAATAAACGTAAATTCTAAACAAGACGCCAATAAATTGTTGAACATGAAAAAACTCAAGTAAAACAAAATAGTCATAAATGCAGATAAGATAATAAAAAAGCGATATAAAATTCTGAAGAAAACAATGGATTTCAGCAGAATAAAATTAAAAACTCGAAGATTTATACAACGGATTCAACTACATTTCGTAGTCGTTAACATAAATTTCTTGCACTCTAAATGCGAAGCTATATAATACATTTTAGCCCTAGAAGGCTGCACTAGTGACCCACTTCTGTCAAATAAATCTAAATTCGCGAAAGCTAGGCTTATACGAGAGTCTAAGGACAAATTACTAAAATAATCAACTACAAACTAAAGCTTACCTTTTTAGATATCAAGCACTGATAAAACTACACAGAATTTGATTAAGAACCAGTTTCAAAATTAGGGAGCGATGCTATAAAAAAATCACGACCAAATTCGATGTGAGCACAGCAAGAGACGATCACGATATGATACGTGACTACGACGAAGCGTTTGAAACTATTGGTGATGAAAACTATTAGTAAGCCACTAATTGTTCAGCAGTCTACATAGACGGCGGTAATTGGCCCATTTACACATTTTGTTAGTCCAGCATACATAATTGTTGCCTGTTTACTAGGAGATGATATGAGTGGGGCAACCACAAATGTCGAAAATTTTATGTTATAAGAAGTTTCAAAAACAACGAATTTAGGTGCTAATTAGCATATTGGAACAATTATGAAGCGAAAGATCTAATAAGTTACAAAATCTAACACTGTTCATTGTTTAGGCTGACGGTTTTTGCAAATAAGAAATGGTACATCATGTGAAGTCTATTTTGATTAAAATCATAGTTAAGAGATTGACTGCATTTTTAACTATATAATTAACTAGCTGTTGCCCGCAGCTCCGCCCGCGTAAATGTCAGTTACATCGCATATTATTACTATTTATAAAATAATTTTTCTAAAATAAACGTAGCCTAAGTTACTCCTTATTACATCAGCTACCTGCCAATAAAAGTCCCGTCAAAATCGGTCCAGCCATTTCAGAGATTAGCCGGGACAAACAGACAAAAATTGAAAAAAATGTTATTTTAGTGTATGTACCGTATATATATTCATATACATGTAGTAAAAAACGGTTATTTCAATATTACAAACAGACATTTCAATTTTATTACCTATATGTATAGATTATACATTACGTTGACCAACATTATAAACTTTTAGAAACATTATACATTAAAAATACATAGACATAATAATGACAACATTGAATAACGCTTTAATATCTACAACTGATGTAAAAATAATACAACAAAAACCATGAACTACGGTCAAGTACAAGTAATTATAAATTTGAATAATATAAATGTGACTGATCGGTTAGAAGTCATTTGCATACGTTTGACTAGACAATGGAATCAGTTAGCTGTTAGATCATTTACAAAGGTGTTGGACATGACATGATGGCGGACAAAAACCTTAGGTTGCATTTAAATTAGTTACCTACATAATAGATGCATTAGTTTGCTTGACAGATGCTGGATTTTGATTTCAAGTAGCAGATATAACTTAGAAAAAAACTTAGAAAGTACCTAAATATTACTTTAAAAGTCATTTTAGGACTTGCCTGGATTCAAACCCACAACTTCGTCTGTAGGAGCAACCACTAAGCCCTCACGACTCTTTTTATGAAATCTAAAAATACCAGGGGCAATGACTAATACCATAGTTAAAGTGCTAATAAATACCGACCTAGAAAGTTTGTTCGAGCGCAAACAATTAACGGGGCACGTTTTGTAACATCTTTTGAGCCCAAACACATTGAATCTATTGTTTAGAAATCTTTACCTTTCATAGGCTCTATGAGTTTATTTCTAACATCTTTGTTTGTTTTAGGTACCTGAGTTAAAACATCAAAGGGATCACCGATTTATTGCTATATTGTATCGGAATATTGCCTTACAAGGTAAGAATATTTCAAATAAGCGAATAGCGGCACAGTGATAAATGTGATGTTTTAGAATAAGTTATTGGAAAATAAGGCTTGATACAAGAAAGACGTCGTTAATATTGAAATGAAATGAAATGAAATGAAATGAAATGAAATATTCTGCCTCAGCTAAAGTAGCAAAAGAAATTTAAATACTACGCAAAACTATAGTATCAAACAAATAATTATAATTATTTGAGCAATTATTATATTACTTACATTATTTGTAATAAACGTTTTCACCCAGCGCAATCTGCTCGGCGCCATCTGAAATGATTTTCACATAAATCATAAATATTTTGTTGAAGTTGAAAGCACTGCAGTACATTTCAATGTACAGGAATTACAAAAAGGTTTCAACGATGGAAACCGACCTTGTTCATCCTTCTTGATACGCGCCAAACTGGCGTTGACTTGACAGTCCCGCCAAACATGGCTGCCACTCGTGTGGGAAGCGGAAATACACGAATTACTACGAGCCAGAAAGGATAGAACAATCCATACGCACGTGCAAAAAAGAGACGGGCTACAGGTCCTGGTTGCACGAAACTTTAGAAAGAGATAACAATATGCGATTTGACAGGGGTGAGAAAGGATAAGAATCTCATCTAAACGGTTTTTAGGGTGGAGCTGTCTGGACTTTCGGGTCGGCGAGACGCGCAGATGGTTACAAAAAGGGACCAGTCGGGACTAAAATTTAGGCATAAATTGAACGACATTTTTGCCACATTGCTATGAGGCCGTCCATCGACTCAGGAATGAAAGTTAAACCCTGACGTTATTACTTCTATAATCTTATTTAAATTAACATAATTATTAAAGCTGATTCAAATGTATTTAATTTTGTCTCGTACTATTCATATCTCTATTAATCAATGGAATTCTTTTATATTATCTTAGTTTTAACATGTCGATGTATTCATTCTAACAGAACACGTTTCGCATAACAGAATTAGCTTTATTCAAGTCACGGGGTCACTGACTCAGGATTTATTGTTGGTTTCCTGCCGTTTTATTAAACTTCATATTTTGCCTAAACACACGTTCACAGATCAAATTTATCTTCCGGTTTTTTTTGTTCGGAATAGACATCATTCTATTTTTAACGGATTGTACGATTTTGAGTATAAAACTCACGATTCAGTTACATCATTTTTAAAATGAATACTGTTGTAATGTAGTTAGTATGTCTTGGGTATAAAGATGAAAATCCGTTGACTATAATGTAACAGGGAACACGCGCACGAGTAAATGATAGCAAGATTGTATTAGCGTAACGCCTGTATATATTTATAACAATGATGTATGCGATTGTTCTCACGCTTTTGCCTTACAGGATCAGTAGAGCTGTGAGTAATACTCTGGAGTGATTTGGTCAAATTGGTGCTCAACAGTGTTTACACTCAACAAAGCAATGTTTTTGTAAAGAGTTAATGATCATTAAGATCATAGAAGTAGACAATATTCTGTACTGATCTCGGTAAACCAAAAATTTTTATGTAAAGCCGGCAAGATGAAAATCAAAAACTCAAACCGATTAACTTACAAAACAGTGCACAGTTTAAATATTTATTTAAAAATGCGAAGTTAAAAATATACCTGCGTACTTTGTGAAAAGGTTCTTTGTGTTCTTAAAATTTTTGAACATGCCAAAATAAGTAGCAAATATCAATCTCTTAGTGCTAGTGCAAGTTGCAACTCGATGACCGATTCGGATAGAATGTTAAAATTTCTTTACTATATGCCCATGCTTGTACTTCGGTACGATATCCGAAAGACCTTCTGACAGTAACCAAATTTACTGATATCTGTTTGGCGCATAACCTGTTATAGCTTACCAGATCGTAACACTTAGGGCGCTTTCAATTTAGACGTTTCGTGCGGTGCGGCAGCGCCCTTACGGCCAGACCAAAATGACTTTGAAATTCATGATGTTGTATGGACTCAAGTAATTACCTAAGACCATTTTTCCATAAAGAGAAGGTATTTACTATGTACCTACACTACATTGATATCTAAAACCGCCTTAGGAATGCGATCATATGACTTATAAAAGTTGCCATATATATTGAAAATTGGAACAATTCCCAACTGATACAGATTTGACATCTGAATCAAGTCAAGAATTTTGATTGATAGATCTTAATTTGTCCGCCTGTCATAGAAATAAGATATAAGTATTGATTTAAAGCGTTTTAATTTTAAAATAAATTGATCGTTACAGGTCTTTAGTTTTAATGATAAGTTTTAACCTCCTTAGTAAGTAATTATGTTGAAGGCTGTTTAAAACAAGGGTTTATTGGAAAACTATTGTTTAAATATTAACTGTTAATTTTTAGAAATGTTAAGTAAATGTTCCGCAAAACTGTTAAGTAGGTACCTACAAAATTACAATTTAATTACAAAAATTAATAAGCGTTCTCAAATACCTCCGTTCTCTAAACACCCTCATATATCTTATTAAATTTTAATCTCCTTTTAAAAGGGCATTTGTAGTGCTAAATGATTGGCCTAATGAATCGTCATTCATTTAAAAAAATATTGTATTACATTTATACGGATAATATGTACTATACTAAATATATATATACGAATGCTAATAAAAAGAAATAAGTTTAATTAAAGGTTATTTTTAAATATTGTACTGATTTATCGAAGTCATCAATATAATCGTTTAGAAGTGAATTAAGACATTTATTTAGCACGCGGATGTAATGATTAACGATTTTTTGTGTAGGCAACTCTCTACGACAACGATTAATTTTGATAGTGATACATACCTACAATTAAAAGTAGGTATTAAGTTAAAAATGAAATGTCGCTCAAATATTTCTCTTAGTAAAATTACCTGGCTTCAAAAGATAAGATTAACTATATTATCATAGCCTGGTTTATGTTAAACTGTTCGTAGATAAGAGATTAAGGCAACGGAAGCTGCCGCCTCATATGTTTGCGTTCACATTATAATATCGTATCAAGTAAGATTAAGCCTGTATAGTTTGTCACCTGTAGTATGCTGATAAATCTTTATTTAACTAAGATAGTGAGCTACCGTAAAATACTACTTTACATTATGGAACGATATCAGATTAATAAATATAGGATAAGGAAAAATCCTATAATGCAGCCTCAAGTCACATGATTAATCTTAACCACACGTCTAAATGGCACGATAAAAACTGAAGACTGTTGTATTCTGTATCTAATCAAAAATTACATTCTTTTCAGAGGGCATGCAATGGCCCAAGTCATTTATCCTTCTAGTGGTAGGCAGCTTTTTTAGATAGATTTTAATATTAATATTACGAAAAGAAAGATCATTATCTATAGGTGCATAGGTGTTTTTAATCGACCATCCAATAAATTAAGATCAAGATTAAAATTAGCACAAAAAGTTACAGTCAGTCAATTATTTATAATGAATTCAGCTAATTTAATGATAAATATAATTTATATCTAAAATGTATACCTTACTTCATATTTCTCGATATCCTTTACAAATTCAAAAACTTTAAAAATTACATATCAGTTTATAAAACGAACTCTTTTGTAATCTTGTTATATTTTTACCTAGATCTTTACGATTTTATACTTAAATTTATTATGTAAGTTGATTTTGAGCAAAGTAAAAGTAAATACGTTTAAAACTCTAGAGACATTAAAAAATAAAACTTAATATGCATAAAAATGTAAGCGAAAATTTGACCATCGCAAAGCTGTGTCAATTACATACATCGATGCTATTAAGCTTCTACCAGATCAAATGCCATGCATTTGATGGCATCATCTTACTCTATCGACAAAAACATATTTTGACACGGATGACTGCCGCGTGTTGCCGAGACGTGCCGATTCCATCGATCGCCATCGTCGAAAGCTTAGAATTTCGAGCAAATGTGTAAAGATTTTCTTATAGCGTAAAAATGTTGGTACTCGACGCGAAAATGGTATGAATTCGTATTCAGATATCCTAATAATATAATGAGGTTCAGTTTATTGAGCATTTGCGTAATGCTAAGGAATAGGAGAAAACGTCCAGAATATTGATCGCAAGTCGACTCGTATTTAGAACAAAGAGCCGTTAAGAAATTTTTATTACCAATAGACTTTATAAAATGATAGAAGAATAAATTAGGTTTTAGATATCTAGAAATTATGTGAGGAATTTTTACTTCAAATGATACGATTAAGTATGCTAATAGTTTTCGACAATTTATTTGGGTGAATATGGTGCAAACGTAAATTAAAAGCTCTACAAGCGAAATTGTTAGACATTTTCTGGCACTAATACTTGTTCATATGAGGAAGATATTATTAATGCATCACGAAATTTCAGTATTTTATTTAAAAAGTCAGCAAGTAGCTTCGAAATTTTAAATAAATGTTGCATGGGAACAACTATAAATGAATATTTTTTATAATAAAATAGGTATTTAGAGACTGTAAAACTTAGTCATGATAAGTCAAACAGAAAATATCCGAGCAGACACGCGATCCTTGAGAACATATTATTTATTTACAGGGCTGTTTATGAACTCTGGAAGTTTTAATGACAATGAAAATAACTAACGCTGGTAATAAAAATACATTAATTCTTATACAAGTTTGTCACGCGACTTTTGCCGCGGGGAGACGCGTTAAGAATTGCTTGCTTGTGAAACTAGGTAGCCAGGTACACTTGGTGCACATATTATTTTCGAAGAAAGGCTCGAGAAGTCAATACCAGATATTTTTATGGCACAATATTTTTAGAGAGAATTTATAAATAAAAAAATGAGATTTTTTTAAATTATCGATTACAAAGACAATAGTGACAGTTACAAAGAGGGTGTAGAAAATTTTCGTAACTGATAAGTACTGTTTATGGGGAGCAATTATTTTTATGCAAATGCAGGCACAGGTAACAAAGTCCATTGGCTTCCATGACAGACAGTCGTAAAACGAAACATTCTAGTCACGTAGGTACTTTCAAGAATAAACGATTGAATTTTTATTCGCATGTTCGTCTTGTAAATAAAGTTTCTAAATAAAAATCTACATCTTGTCTAGGGCTTTAAAGAATATTTATTGGCAAAGAAAATTTATAAGTAAATAGGTCACCTGTTCTAACCGTCCATTAACTCTTCAAAAGTTTATAGTAATAAGACTAGAAACTGCTACAAAAGTTACTAAACAAAGAAATTGATTGACGCTTGACAGTAATATCTAAACAATGGGCTAATGTTTAAATAGTCATTTTTGTGAAACACTAATACGAATGCCCAGCTAATATTATATGACAGGTAAAACAAGGATAAATTAAAAACAAATGTGCTTCAAATAAACGAGTTCTGAAACTATAATATCAAACGTTACGGTAATACCTTAAGCAAATATATTCTTGTTACATGCAAGCAACAGGGCTAATTTTTATTTGTTAGGTATTCCCACCAGCGTTATGTTTTTAATAATTGCACAATAATTCATCGGAACTGGAAAACACCGCTTGATTTAAATTTAGTGGCATTTCAGGAAGAGGGGAGGGGTATTTCTGGGGAAGCAAAATGGAAATTAACTGGTGTTTGTAGTGCTATTAAGTGAATGTTTACACTTAAGAAGAGGTCAATTTGTAGCTTTTGCAATTATTAAGTTGTACTAGTACTTCTATAGAAACTGGTATTTATTCCTTGTCGTTTGTTTATTCCGATACTGATGTCTAGACTGTACAAGTATACAGAAACAGAACTATACGTTCGTGTGTTCACAGGGCACAGTAAAAGTCGATTTCAGATGTTATCAAGTTGATAACAGTCGTTAGGTCAAGTCGGATGCCTCTATTGGTGACCTAAACAAAGCCTGACATTAGGTTGATTACTAACTACTCATTATTTGATTTTGACTGGTTTACAATATTGTGCAATCAAATACTTAAATTCTTTGATTTGATTTGAATTTATGTAGGTATAGATAGAGGTACCTAAGTGTGCGACTATTGTGTTCATACGCACACATCATATATGCGTTAGACCTCGGATTCGATCTGTCGGGAACAAAATGATATTAATTTAGCTCTGCAATTTTTTTTACGAACTGACGGATTGTGCTTGTTATATGACGGTAGATTTGGAAACAAAACGTGGCTATCTGATGACCTTGTATCTAATGAATCGTGTATTTTACTAGATAAAAAACTTTTGTTTCATATTTCTCGCAATCTACAACATAATATTTAAATAACTAGCATAAAATTTAATTTATTTTAAAATAGTAACCTGTCGTAAAATAAAGCTTTAGAAAAATTGCAAATGATAAACATCGTTGAAATAACAGGTATTTATCAAATGGTGTTACGATGTTCGGTGGAGAGAAAGGTCGAACCTTTTTTGATATCACACATTAACATGCATAAAAGGAGAAATCAGAATATTATCAGTGAGCTGCGAAAGTTCCGCACATGCGTACAACGAGGGACGATATCGACGGGCGGCAGGCGTCGCGCGCAGGCTCCAACCAACCCCCGATAACGTAAATAATACAATAAAAATAATACATTCCCACTTGATTTGAATGTCTTCTGCTCTCCGTAGCTGCGTAGGTTCCGAGTCAGCTTGATAGACTGTTATAGCGGCCCTCGATACGAGATTTTGTTGCGACTATAAGACTTTTTTACGACGACCGTATAATTGATGGGCTGACCCCGCCGTGACAGGAAAACGGGTGTTTGTATAAATTTTGACAAGGAAGATTTTACAAGATTAGTTTCTATACGAAACTAGCATACAGTTCATTTGGTGATTGACTTTGTGAGCGAGTACAAAGTAAATTTAAGTTCGTATATGTCCAAACAAAGGAAAATGTAATACCGATTTTGTGCTAATACTAAAATATGAAATAGGTAAGTAAGATACATATTTTATAAAAACGATGAAAGTGTATAAGAAAGGTTAGATAAATTCAAATAAGTGACTACAATTATATAAGAGAAAGAAAAAAAAATTAAATTGCATAACAAAAGAAATAATTCGGTCACTAAGTTCAACGGAATGTGCAAAGAAGATACATACGGTCGGTCTACCTATTCTAAATAATAAGATCTAATAAAATAAAACTGGTTTGGTACAGTTTTCATAAAAACGGTTAATGTATAATATAAGATATTTGTTTCACCCGCCTCAGAACAGATGTTCTGTAGGCCATTTGACCTTAGGCTGCAGTGAACGGGTTAAATGTCACCAGAAATGCTTTTAATATTATTTTACTTTTACTTGTTATCATTTAACAGTTATAATAGCAAAATTAAATGCTAAATAAATTAAAACCGTTTTTATATTAGGTATTATTAGGTAAATAAAATCAAAGTAATATAGTACTGATATTGACGTGTGAATATCGATTACAATACTTAATTTGCATGTAATAAAATGCAGAACTATTTATAACCAATATTAAAATTGATAAAGATGGCAATAAATCGCGGCCATTTTAAAACAACTTAAAATTTTATACGTCCGACACACGCTAGAGAATTAAATCAAACAATCTCGTAATTGATATTTATTACAATATAAATAATTATTTGAACGGTGACATCGCGAAGATGGTACAGAAAAATTCAAAATTACGCTTACCGTAGAAAGCGGAGGCGTGTAGGGCAGCTGCGCGTTGCGAAGTGCGACCGACGACACAAGCCTACTACGACACCCCTCCCGCGCTGCCCCGCCCTACTCCTTAGCCTCTCACAGATTTGTCTACACAACCCTTCGCGAGTTAACAGGCCCTATATCTAATAATATCTATTAATTATCCTTTAATAGGCTGCGTAATATGATGGCTTGACTCAATATTTCTGACAATATTGAACCTTGTTAGCAACTTTGTTTCGGCATCGTCGTCTTTGCGAAAACTATTACACAATTAAAGAAAAGGTGCTGGTGTAGTAAAAATTACGCAATAGAAACGTGTGCACTAAGATGTACGTACAAACAAACTTAAATACGTGCTTACCTATTGACAGTGAAACCGTTAACGTTGTCGGATGCGTGCAGTGACGTAACCAAAGCCTGCCGGTTCCGGAGGACGAGTTCACATGCCACATTGTTACCATGCGACTTATTATAATGAAACATTGACATATAATCTACCGACGTACTTAGCACATATAGATTGATGTAATGAAACGTGGCTTAAAAAGAACCGATAGTTATCAGTTTTAGAGGAAAATTCTTGCAGAACAACGTGCAGAAACAAGTGTATTAAGGGTGTTTAGGAAAATTTTTGTCACCAGTTGGCGCTACTTTCACTTTCACATTGGGCCAATCAGGGTTTAACTTTCTAAAGGCGCTTGACAGCTAGACCTGACGCATCGGTGCTGCCCCCTCGTGGGCGCCATTTTAGGAAACCCTCTCAGCAATTTTCTTTTGTCCTTAAACACGTAAATTATTCATTTTGTAAATTAAATATTATAATTACCGAAATGAACACTGAAAAATATTTGTTATGATTCTCATTCAATTCACGGAATAGCCTCTGTCGGTGAAATAGTTTTTAATTTTAATTAAGTTTCTCGGCAAAATAGTTCGATAAATTGTCGTAATAAAAAAAAAATACATTCTAAACGCCGCCGCTTATTCATTACGACTCACGACACGTCCGTCCGGTGTCTATGTCCAACTAACAAGATGCCATATGGCATTCACGGACCAATGACTCAATACATTTATGTATGTAACTCTTTGAAATCGTTGGTGCGTACGATTATGTATGTTTAAAGACGTTTAAATTATTGTTACGTAATGCTCTTAATATTAGATATATATTGCTACTACTTGTCCTTGATTCAGCATAAGGGCCACGGGAGTTGCAACACGATGATTTAAAATGGAAAATGTAATATTTTTTTATAATTTGGTTAATCAGGTACATGATGGAGGACTTGTTTGGACGTGTTTTGCAAAACCAGTTGCTGTTAATCATTGTCGAGATATAGAGAGTTGTATGACGTACGTATGTGACGTATAGTAAACGTAGTATTGAGCTCAATATTGGTCTAAGCTTGATTAAATTATAATAATTCATGATTTTAAAAACATATAGTCGTTCATTTATATAGCAAAGGTAAAGTTTCGTCAAAGTCCGTTATATTTCGACAGCAAGATCTCTTCTCATACAGAGAAGGAATGAGGATTGATCGCCATGCTTCCTCAAGGCAAATTGCAGATATCAAACTTATATTTATATATAAGTTAAGTTTTCCTCTTGAAGGTTTCCTTGACCGTAAGTCAAGTATAGGTATAACAATAAAAAAGTCATTCGGCTTTTGCCGGATTTTGTTTAAGTTTTAATTTAATGTTCTGTATATAATAGTTAACCTAGATATTTCATGACACCGTTATAATGGTAGGACGCAGATAATATTACAATTCTGGGCATCTGATCGTTCTTTGCCATCTTTGGTAGTATTAATTTACCACGTTTCAACATAATTATAAACTGTAGACTGATCAAATTTAAAAATTATTTGATTTATAAGTTATAACATAAAGTTTTTCGACCGTATGGCACAAATTAATAAAACATTAGTTTAAATCTTTTAGAAAACTCCTTTATTTTGATACTTAGGGAAACATCGTTCTACTATATATATCTAATTCAGCTATTTAAACTTGCGAGAACTTTTTGCTGGCTGGTGCAACGTAGAAAAAACTGTATCATCATGTCGAAAACCAAAAGTAGCAAATTGTTAGCGTTTAAAATACAAATTTATTCCCTCTCAATATTACTGTGATTTCTAATAAAATTTTTTTTTGAGATTGAATGCAGCCTTGAAACTATCTTAGATGTTTCAGCCATGACTCGTTATAATGTTTACTCGAATCGAGGAGCATGTATGGTGATAATAAAACTAACAACGTAACGAGTCACAATGCCGCTTTTAGGAATGCTAATTTTAAAAGCAAACTTAAACCAAAATCAAAGAGCAATAAAACTGTGATAAAACTAAATTGTAATTGAATGCGCAGTTTTAAAAAATCGGCAAATATGAAACAGTTTTATTTTGGTAATTTTGATTTGCAGTTTTGTAGCTGCTAAGCTTGATATTCAAAGGTATAAAGATATGTGTTCAAGTTTTAAATAAGCACTAATTTATTCATGAATGTAGTTAAGTGGTTTACTTAATTCATAAATATTTTGGGTAAGTTGTTTGAAAACTATCAACTATATTAGTACCTGTTCATTTATAAACTTAATTTTGAAATTTGCAAAAGTATCCATGTTGCAATAGACTGCAACGTCCTACAATCAGTCAAAGGATTATTTCGCTCGGACGCTCGTAGCCAATCCGACGTCACCCCTCCCCTTATTGGTGAATTTAAAAAAGGAATTTCAATTTAATCCGCTCCCCTCGAATATAGCTGACAGGCGGTGCTTTGCTGTTTTGTGTAGTTCCAGAACGGATTATTGAGTGTTCCTTTGTTGAAAGTTTTCGTTTAAAATTTTAAAACGTTAAGCGAGACTTCGTATTTTGACTGCATTTTTACAAGCTAGTTTACTTTAAATTATACATATTTATAAATAATTATCTTAAAACTTACGAATAGTTATGCTTTTCACGTAATAAGATATATTAATATCGGTGTGGTCATATATTATAATTAATTAAGTTACATTACATGTAATCGTTTTAGAAACGAAAAAATCCGCAGGCGAACCAAAATAAACGATATGGCTCGCAGAGTTGGATCTCTGAAGTGGCAATGGGCAGGACCACACAGCTCGCAGAACTGACGGCCGTTGGGGCAGAAAGGTTCTAGAGTAGCGACCACGAACCGGAAGACGCAGCGTGGGTAGACCCCTCACAAGGTGGACTGATGACCATATAAGGGTGGCAGGCAACCGATGGATAAGGGCGGCCCACGACCGGCCAAGGTTGCGAAAATTGGGGGAGGCCTATGTCCAGCAATGGACGTCTTTCAGCTGATATGATGAATCGTTGTAGTGTTAAAAGTCAAATGATCAATTTTATGTTAAAAAAGTCAATAGAAATTGCACATAAAAATCATAAAAATAAAATACAAAACCAGTTCGTTAAGGATCCAAAGTCATTCTGGCAATATATAGCGTCGAGAAAATCTAGAATTAATAAGCAGAATATAATAATAAATGGTCATAATCTGACGGATGAACAGTGTGCTAGGGAGTTCGCAGGTTTTTTTGAGTCGGTGTACAGCCAGGAACCGCCGCGGCTGGACGCTCAGGCGGTGGCGGCGCGAAGCAGCGCCACAAGTGCACGCATACACATCGAGGCCTTGAGTCTCAAAGACGTGCAGGCAGCGCTGATTAACCTCAAGCCAAAGCGTTCATCTGGTCCTGACGGTATACCGGCGTTCCTCTTTAGAGATTGTGCTCGAGTTTTAGCGAGGCCCCTACATCACATATTTAATACCTGTTTAAAACAGTCGACGTTTCCAGCTCGTTGGAAGATGACGCGAGTCGTTCCAGTACCGAAAGGTAAGTCAGGTCCAGATGTCAGCGGTTACAGACCAGTGGCAGTGCTGTCGACCCCGGCAAAAGTATTCGAGTCCGCAATCCAAAGCTGCTTACAGGGACAGGTGCGAGCGCAGTTGTCGGATGCGCAGCACGGCTTTCGGCCGGGGCGCAGCACGTCCACGAATCTGCTTAACTTCATGGCACAGGTTGTGCCGGCAGTAGATGCTGGCGGGCAGGTAGACGCGGCATACTTTGATTTTAAAAAGGCGTTCGACACCGTGGACAACGATGTTTTACTGGGAAAGCTAGCAGATGTGGGATGTACACCACACTTGCTAAAATTCTTTGTGAGCTATATGCAGGACCGTCAGCAGTATGTGGACTACAACGGGTATGTGTCTGAACCATACTATACCCGATCTGGAGTGAGTCAAGGTAGCAATTTGGGGCCTCTTGAATTCATCATAATGATTAACAGCTTGCCGGAAGTCGTAAGACATGGTTCATGTTTATTGTTTGCAGATGACCTCAAGTTGCTACTCGAGGTTAGAGATCAGTCTGACTGTGAGCGGCTGCAGGGTGGCATTGATAGAGTGGTGAAGTGGGGCCATGACAATAAGCTATACTTTAATGTATCTAAATGCTCTATAATATCCTTCACTCGTGCGCGCAACCCTGTCTGCTATGAGTACAAAGCAGAGGCGACGCCACTACAGCGAGTAACACAAGTACGTGATTTAGGGGTACATATTACTCCAGATCTCACGTTTCGCGAACATATCGTAAAGGTATGTAAAAAGGCGTACAGAAACCTCGGTTTTGTGCTTAGGCAGTCGCAAGGGTTCACTAACATTACAGCAATTAGGGTATTATACGATGCATTAGTCAGAAGTCATTTGGAGTATGGCGCGGCCATATGGTCTCCACACGAAGCCAAGTACTCTGTCATGCTGGAGCGCATACAGAACAAGTTTACGCGCCACTTGTACTTAAGACTATATGGGGTATATCCGTTGTACCCATTGATGTACCCTACCTTGTTTGTGCTAGGTATGGTAGGGTACAATGAATTAATGGTACGCCGACAGTTCGCGCTGGTCATTTATTTAATTAAATTACTCCACGGCAAGGAACACAATCCTGGAGTACTGCAGCTCTTGAACTTTTGTGTTCCGGACCGCTACGTATGGAGGCGCCGGCGCCCGCAACTGCTGGCCGTGCCAGCTGCTAGGACCAACCTAATGGCCAAAACGCCTCTGACGCGAGCAATTCGTACGATTAACGAAATTCATAATAGTTTAGATATATTTACTTGTCAGTTCAGTGAACTCGCAAAGGTACTGTTGTATATATTATGTTATAGGATGGAGTAGTATTAGTTTGTTAGTATAAGTGAATCTGCAAGTGTCATGTAATACCTAAATAATGTTATTAATGTTAATTTTCTTTGGGTAGTTATAAGTGTCGATAGGGTTAAGTGATTGTTTTGTTTTCTATAAATTTTAATAGTTTTGTTTATATTGTTTTAAGTGTTTTTATCAAAATGCCTCACTAACGCATTAGGTTTTTACCTGTAATGTTAGATGTAAGAGTCAGAAATAAATAAATAAATAAATAAATAAATGTTAACAACTATAATGAAAATATCTTATCTTCTGACAATTTTTAGATTGATTATAGATTTACTGTCACCGCTTATGGGCACGATTTTGCCTTAGTTTACCTACCTACTTACTTCAAATTTAAGATATTTAAAAAGATACAATGTAATTAACGTATACGCAATTTAAATAAACTGAGACCAACTGAACAAAATATAGATTTATCTGACTCAATTATTACATGTGTTTGCTCTTTTATGAATGTGAAACCGTTGAAATTTATTGTTGATGATGCGTTTTGTGGTATCTTGAAGTGTTCACAAGAAATGGCATTGGTGCGAATAGAAAGCAAAATGTCTGAGAAACTTCTAACAGTTTGTACCCACGTGCGTAAGTAGGTACCTACCTCAACCGCATACGTGAGTTAGCAGTCTCCGTCCGTGGGTGCATGGGAATAATATGATAAGAAAACATTTATAAAATAAAGATAGGATGCAGATGGCGCATATGCGGGTTATACATACATCCGGACAGAAATCTACGTACGTTAAAGGAAAAAAAGGACTTATAATGAATTATTACAATTTTGAAAAGATAAACAGTAAAATTAGGAGGCAGCTAGAATACCTTTTTTTTTTTTTTTTTTTTTTTTTATTGCCTATAGTGGCAGACGAGCCAACAGCCCACCTGATGGTAAGTGGAAACTGTCGCTCATAGACTTCTGCAATGCCAGGGGCTCTGCGAAGCCGCTGCCTACCGTGATATTAATGCTCTCTTTAAACCTCGTCCTATTAAATTTATATGCTTTTATTTTTGTTACTTACAGTAAAACTTTCGAGTGGTGGAGAAAGATTAGAGGACAACAAGAACATAATGGAGAAAAGAATATATGATAAAGAATGTATGAATACTTATTATGTATCAGTCAGTTGCTACAGTAGAAATCGATTAGAGTCAACAGGCCCTCCTATACCAATCAGGAGAGGAGTGAGGCAGGGAGACGCTATATCACCAACAATATTCATTACTGTATTACAACAAGTCATTGGACAAGTTAACTGGGAAAGGACTGGCCTAAATATCAACAATAAATACATAAGCCACTTACGATTCGCTAATGATATAGCTCTGATGTCGGATAGTATTACCGAGATCCAGTCAATGTTGAATGATCTACATGCCGCTAGCAAACAGGTAGGCCTGGATATTAATCGCAGTAAAACCAACATTATGATGAACTCAATAAAACAACCAGTATACTTAGAAAATGTAGCGCTGGAATACGTCGACAACTATATATATCTTGGCAAACGAATTTCCTTTAAAAAAGACAGAAACGAATTAGAAATTGACAGGAGAATAACTATTGCATGGAACAAATTTTGGAGCACACAAGAAATTATGAAGAGTGACATGCCTATTGTTATAAAACAAAAGGTTATGGATACATGTATACTACCTTCACTAACCTACGCCAGTCAAACATGGAAGCTCATAAGTCGAACTCAATCAAAAATCACATCATGTCAAAGAGGTATGGAGAGAAGTCTATTGGAAGTTAGAAAAATACACAAAATTAATCACAAAACCATAAGGAAAACAACAAAAGTTGCCGATGCTCTATGTTACTGCAAAAAGCTTAAATGGCGGTGGAGTGGCCATATAGCCAAACTGACAGACGACCGATGGAGCCATAGAATAACATCTGGGGCAGGGCCATCAGGCGTTAGGAAGAGAAATAGACCTGCGGCCCGATGGGCAGATGACATCATAAAAGTAGCTGGGAAAAATTGGATGGAGATAGCAAAGAATAGAGAGGAATGGAAATCTCTAGAGGAGGTCTTCACCTTCGAAACGAGGGATTCTTGCTAATTATAGAGAGTTTATATATATATTTATATATTTTTATGTTATTAAATTTTAGTTTTAATTTTAAGTTGAAATTTATACTATAGAACTGATATCTTTGTATAGTAAGAAATATAAGGCTTTTTTATTTTCATTTATTTATTTATTATATCGGCTGGCCTGTTGGTCTAGTGGTTAGTGACCCTGACTGCTAAGCCGGAGGTCGTGGGTTCGATTCCCACCTAGGACAAACCTTTGTGTGATGAGCATGATTGTTTGTTCTGTGTCTGGGTGTAATTTATCTATAATATGTATGTATTTACAAAAAAAAATGTATTTAAGTAGTATATCAGTTGTTTAGTACCCATAACACAAGAAAATATAATTGCTTAATTTGGGGCTAAATGGCGCTGTGAGAATGTGGTAGAATATTATTATTATTATTATTATTATGTATCAGTCAGAATTGTAAAAGAATTGGAATAATCAATGAATTAGAGAATTAAGATGAGAAAGGATTACGGAGTCCTGGTACCGCCAAATAATGGCCGCCAAATAATGGCCTACTTTAGACACTGAAAACAAATTGAACAAAGCAAAAAAAAATAAGACTTATGAGATTAAAAACAACTCATAATTTTGATTTCTTTTCTGCATTTAGTTTTCGAATATTTGTTATATGTATATTGCTTGAGGCCGAACATGGATGATACCAGCACAACACCGTGGAGTTAGGCAAAAAATATGAGAGACCCAGCAGATTCATGCTGTGGAGGATAATGCTGATGATGTTGCTTGTTCGACAGACATATAAGTTTCAATTTACTGATGTTTTTATACCAAAATAATATAGCCGATATTAAAAAACGTTCTTGATGCTATTAATTTTTACGAGCAAATAGATCAAATGAGAAATATGACGGTATAAATTCGTTGTTAAAACCAGCAAATATTAGATCAGTCACTGTACCAATTGAGAAAACAAAAATAAATTTAACAGAGTAGTTATTCAAAGTACCTACTTATATTACAAGTACCAACTCTATTAATTTTATTTTTTCACCAATAGAGGTCCGTCCTCGCTTCGCTTCGGTATCAAAAGTTTTATTCGATCTCACAACAAACTCCCACGGTAAATATCATAGCAATAGTGTCGTATTACATCATTCAGATTTACGAAGGCGCTTAAAATATAGAAATTCTGAAAATGACTTAAAGATTTTCTAAACATAATAAAATATAGCCTATGTTACGCGCCCAATTTATTGATTTCTAAAGGTGAAAGAATTTTTCAAATCAGTAACGTAGATTTTTACAAACAGACCAACATACAAAAAATCAAACCTTTTCTTTTTTTAATATATCATGCGTCATCATGTCAAAAAGTTGCTACCATGTTGTTACGAGGCACGACTATGATCACTAAAACATCTGTTGTATAATATATTCATAGTAAATTGTTATTATTAGGTAGCTGGCTGTCAGTTGTGTGGTCTTAGTTTATAAGACATGTTAACCATTGAGAAGATACATTGTGAGTACACTAACCAACAGAATGTCCATCGGAGCTCCGTGCATGAGAGACGGTTACGACTTGTGTCTGAAGTTGAGGGCTCTCTCGGGCGGGCTCTCGAATGGGGTAAGAAGAACTTAGTTCATTTCAACCCCACGAAGACACAAGTATGCGCATTCACTGCGAAGAAGGACCCTTTTGTTATGATGCCTCAGTTCAAAGGTGTTTCTCTCCGTATCTCTGATGACATTGGGATCCTCGGCGTTCAAATATCCAGCAAGGTCCAATTAGGGAGTCATTTGGAAGACAAAGCCAAACTGGCGAGCAAAAAGCTGGGCGTCCTGAACAGAGCCAGACGGTACTTTACGTCATCTCAACGGCTCGTGCTATACAAAGCACTAGTCCGACCGCACGTGGAATACTATTCTTACCTGTGGGCAGGAGCCCCCAAATACCAGCTCGACCCACTTGACTCCCTCTAACGGCGAGCTATTCGAATCGTCGACGGTCCCAATCTCATCGACAAATTGGAGTCACTGAAGCAGCAGAGGGACTTTGGCTCTCTATGCATGCTCTATCGTATGTTTAAGGGAGAGTGCTCTGAGGAACTGTTTGACTTGGTGCCATCGTCTCCTTTCTATCATCGCACCAGTCGACATCTCAGCAAAGTTCATCCATACTACCTGGACACGATCTCGTCTAGCACGGTCCATTTTCAGCGTTCATTTCTCCCACGTACGGGTAGGCTCTGGAACGAACTACCAGCTGCGGTGTTTCCCGAACGCTATGACATGTCCTTCTTCAAACGAGGTTTAAGGAGAGCATTAATATCACGGTAGGCAGCGACTTCGCAGAGCCCCTGGCATTACAGAAGTTTATGAGCGATAGTTACCATTTACCATCAGGTGGGCCGATTGCTCGTCTGCCACTGTAGGCAATAAAAAAAAAGAAGTCATGTTCCTCGCACCTTGAGGTCTAATTATTGCAAGAAATAAACATGCCTTTCAGTAGTCATGTATTTGTGTAGGATATCTATTAGTAGCAAGAATCTTTTTGTGAGAAGATTTGGTTGGTGCCGTGAAAGTACTCAGTGAAGATATCGTCAGATGACTAATTTGGTTACTCAGTGTGATCTTACTGCTTTAGCGATTTGATTTTATCTTACTATTACCAAAAAGTACAAGACGCGAGATATCGAGAAAGGTTAAGGGTTGAGCGGGTAAGGGAGCGGTGGTGAGAACCACGAGTCTTAAGCTAGCGAGTTTGTTTTCTCTCATTTAAAGGTGTATCTTTTGAGAAAAACGTTGAAGCACATTAAATTCATAATCTTTTACAGAAGGTGCAACTACGAGTATAACGCTTGTCAGTTGCACAAGATTTAAGATCCATATGCACTGTTTACATACTTGGACATGGGTATTTTATAATTGTTACAGCTTTCTAACGCATAAAATACGTAAGTAATAGCGTGATAATACTCTCTCGAAACTTGTTCAGTGGGAGCGTATTATATTAAAAGTGTGCTAAAGGTTAAAGTTGTCGTTAGATGACATCTCAATTAAATAAAGCTACTATTCATAGTCTTTATTGGCTACTGTAGTAGACGAGTAATGGCCTGATGGTAAGTGAAGTACACAGAACATGGAGCTTATTCGTAGTAAGTATACATGTAGAAAAAAATAATACGGCTTTTTTAAGGAGGATGTTCCTGCTTTATTTGCATTAAGTATTTCCCGCTAAAATATGCTCAGAGGTCCTAGACAAGTGTCAAAGATTTCTTTTCTATTCATAGCATAGATAAGAAAATGTATGAAGTTGACTTAATCTATTCTATAAATAGAATAGAAATCTTTGCCACTTCTAGGGCAAATATTTCTATTATATTTATAAAAT
Organism: Parascotia fuliginaria; assembly: GCA_963082885.1. Lineage (NCBI taxonomy): Eukaryota > Metazoa > Arthropoda > Insecta > Lepidoptera > Erebidae > Parascotia > Parascotia fuliginaria. Next base: position 12,801,595 of record OY720181.1, on the reverse strand, counting down.
AGCCCAGAATAGCCTTTAGGGCCTCAGATCACTTATAATTTGCTCGTTGCTAAATTGAAATAAAATAGGTCCAGGTGCTAAAGATATAAAGCACTACCACTAGTGTTCGTTTTTAATAGCGATTTCTTCAACTAAATATTAGTTAAATAAATTGTTTTAATGTAGTGGAATAACTTTTACAAAATGTGAGAAGATAATACTTAATAATTTACCTACTTATTTTTAATGTCGTTAGCTTATTTAACGTATCTGTTGAGTCAAAACTTGCGATATTGTAGTAAATTTTGAGAATTTGTTAATTTTAACTTATGTAACATATTACCTATTACTAGTAAAATGTTAACGCCACAATACAACTTAAAAGTAGGCGCAGGTAACAAGACTCTATAAAATGGCCGCTACTACTGTCGGTATAATACTCACATTGATATCGATTTTCTCATTTCTTTGCTTAATACGACTTACAAAAAAAATGCAAATTTTGGTCAGAATTGCTAAATGAGATTGTGGATAAATAATGTAACATGTTTTGATACTAAATAGAAAGAAATGAAATTCAATGCTTATATCTTGATGAATAATTATTTGAAATTTAATTTTTATCTTTGTACTTTATCAAACTTTTTTTTATATTTAATTAATAATGTATTAAATTACGAAACTACTTTCTGATAAAACTGAATGAAAACCAAACCTAATAAATGATTACCAATATTAAAATATTAAAAACTCAACATCATGACATTAAAAATAATTAGGTCAATTTACCTAATTACTTTTATAAAAATACCATCACGGACAGGTATTTATATGCTGCTGTATTTCAATCAGAACGTGACACAAAACTGAAATTATTTCATAATTATAATGGTATTTGTCGTGTAGGCATGCGACATGCAGGCACTAACTTAAGAATTTCAACGATTTAATTCTTACGAAAATATGAAGGTTCTAACTGTGGAAATGTATTTCGTATTGGTTTGGTTATTAATCTTTTAAAATTAAAGAAATGAAACTAGGACTATGTTACTTCAACAGCCTATAAAATTTTGACTAGCCTGTAGTATACCTATTTGAAAGTCATGTTATGAGTAAGATAATTGGTGGTTACAAGTAGCTTTTCTTTTTGTTTATCTTCAAAATGTCTAAAACCTAAAACGTGGTTATTTTTATAGAAACCACTTATACAAATGAAAAAAAAATCTGTTTCACAAAGCCTTGTCTACCTACGCAAATCGTTTGTTTATATTATAAGTGTTTCCTATTTAATATATTTAAAAAAAGCACCTGTTCACACATAAGAATAAAGTATCTTAGCGAAATAATCACAGAACAAAAAAGTTTGGCAAGAAGAATTATTGTGCATTGCTGTTTTATGAAGCATAGCTTCAATAGCTTAATAAATTAGGTATACCTACTTAATGAAAATATGTAGGTTAAAATTTTTGGTGAATTATAGGCATCTAAAATTTTCAAAATAAATAAAATCATTGTATTAAATCTATTTTTAAATTAAATTACGAACAATTCGTAAGTTGAAAACGTCGCCAACTTAACTTTGTAAACTACAGTAAAACGTTGCTCTAAGACGGTTACTAATGTAAAATTAAGCATGAATAGGATTAAATAAATCTCAAAAATAAATATCGTGATGAATTTATTCTTTACCTGCCCCTAAGAATATTACAAATTTTGAAAGAAATTTCCAAAGCAAATTTCTACGTTTTACGAATTTTACACGAATGTTCCTTTCATTACATGATATCGAATCGAGTTCTGTTCGGGAAACATTAGTGAGGGCACTCCATTGGACCACAACTGCGCAAGTCAGATATCGGCGCAGGCGCAGAGGTGCCTTTGTGGCGGCCATATTTTATTCGTCTTTTTTTCGGAACGAACTAAAATATCCATTCATAGAAATCAGGTATAAAAATGGTTTTTGTTTGAATTTTGTAACGCAACCGTCCCGTTTGGATACATAGGATTAGAACGGTTCGTAAAGATCTAGTTTGGAATAACAAAAGTTGTTTTAAGACGGTCGTTTTAAAATTGGATTAGTTAAATTGAATACTAATAGCAGAAGCTTAAAGCAAAAAATATTTTACAACAAAGAAAAAAATCTTCTAATATATTCTATTAACAATATTATTTAGTTAATAGAATATATGCCCAATTGAAATGATTATTATATCTAACTGAATATCACACTAAATACTTAGAAAATAAAACATCTACCTACTTGAGGTTATTGATAAAAATGAAAATCTATTAGTAAATTATAGCGAGAAGCACGGAGTTTAAAACTAAAACTGCTGAACTAATTTCTTGAAAATAGCCGAAATTAAGTCCATTTCTCCATTTAGACATTAGAGTCTATGATGCTAAATTAATACTTATAAATAAAATTATTCAAAATTATAATTGTTGAGCTGATTATTTAAATCCTCTTAATTTTGTTATAAAATTTATATTGCGTAGTTTTGGAAGCACCTAAAATATATATAGCACTTCTAAAACTCTTTGCAGATCATCCGATCTTTAGCTTTCAATAATAATTACTTATGTAACTGAGAACGAACGCTGATTGGTCGTTGTAGATCTAATTTATCGAAATAGATCAATGCTCCACCTTGGTGCGCCGACTTTATTGTCATAAGTCGTAATTCCGTATCAAGCATGATCTAAACAATACATGTTGAAATGCCTTCTTATTGGTTCCGCCTAAAATATCGAAGCAAAAGAAGAAAAGTACCCAAATGGTATTGCTATGGTTACTTTATATTTGATAGGTTGCTCTATTTTGAACCAGATTTCAACTGCTGTATCTTTTAAAAATGAATAATTTCTTCTCTAATTCGTCATGGAAAGAGTTAATTGGCAAATTGTAGGTAACTCATTTTAAATATCTAGTGGCTAAAAAGGGTGGCCTGAGTTTCTTACCAGTTCCCCGCTTTAGTCTCTTCACTTTAGTCAGCGAATAACTGGATGTAGGCATATTACGAGAAGCTGACACCTGATTCTGGTTACTATAACGTCTATAGATATCATTCATTATGATCTACACATGATCTACATGTATAAATGAGTTGAATTTCGGCTTTTGAATTTGATTACCTATGTAAAAAATCTAAATATTCTAAATATTTCGTATCTGATGTACCTACTCATTCAATTTTATTGGACGAGATTTTGGTTATAATTTTGTTATGCCTAGGAACACACACTGTTACACCTCCTGTTACACCAACAAATTAGACAATAGTTTTTTACGAACATTTGAAATAATAATACGCATTATTAAAAATTAAATTTCTATCTGGCCTTATAATTGCATATTTTCTTTTTATTAACGATTTCAGGACAATGGTTTGAACTGCGAAAAGAGAAAATATCACCTAGATAGTTCCTATAGTTTTGAAGGAACCTAAAATGGACCCAGTATACCTAACTAAAAACCTCTGCCTACCTCTTCGGAGATAAAAGTCGTAAAGAAAAGTATGTATGTATACTTAATTCAAAAATAAGTCGTTTTCGTAAAGTCGGAACTAATTTATTTTCAATTTATTTTTTATCAAAAAGGTCAAAAAGAGAAGTAGGTACCTACTTATCAACTTAACATTTAATAGATAAAAATTCTTACCTTTCGCTGCGTTTACTCGCTGCGAAGTGTTGCGAAGCCTTTAATTATTAAAATCTTTTAATGTACAATATAACTAATTCTAAAACTAAACTTCGTCCGTAGGCTAGTATGAAAGCTTATGTATGAATGAAAGCTCCCTCCAAGCTTGACAACTAGGTAAAGACAACCCTGTTTTATCGTCTGATGCTGCAGTAGAGCGCCACCTAGTAGCGAATAGAAAAACTAAACAGTATGCAAATGAGCTTGTACCTATTAGATTAAATATTTTAAACTCTTATAAGATTACAGAATTTATCTGAATGTTTATAATGCTAATAAGAAAAAGAACACTGTTTACAATAAAGAAAATCAATAAACCTAGGCTTTGTTGTAAAAGAAAATGGAAGTCACTTACCTTTACTGCAGTGCTGAAAGGGTGTAGCAAATGATGAGCCCAAATGATTCAATGAATCATCTAAAGTTTAAATATCCACTGTATAATATAGAACTTTCTCTCTTTTAATAACGATAAAAAACAGTCAAATTAAAAGAAATAATCTTTTTAAACATTTTTTTAACAAGAAAGACGCAAGCCCCTGTGTAGTAACCAGAATTTTCCGAATGAATGCATGAAGCGACATCTACGGAAAAATTAAACATCAACAGACGTGAATCACAGCGAAGGGTATATTAAGTACCAGTTACCCACGATATGTGGCGCTAGTATAAATAACCGGAGATAAAGACGTAGCTTATTAGTTTCGTTTCTAATTGCAAGATGGCGTAATTTTAAATTTTAAATATTTTTTTTATTTAGTGCAGAGGTATGTGGTTTTTTGCTTTTTATGTTCACACATAATATTTCCGTCCCTGTCCTTTAGCGTAGGTAGGTATAATAGCTAAAAATCTGAGTACAGTAAGTATAGGCACCTACAGTTACTACTGACGAACCTTGTAGAGATGCCAACAATATGGACTAGTCATCGCATCTAGCTCATTAGACGAAAAGGTAGACTGTTTTACGAAGTCTATTGTTAAACTATATTACAAACATGTGTCTGTTCGACCCGTAAAGCTTAAGCTTGCACCAGCTCCTTGGCTCACAGGTGATATCAAGTCACTCATGGCACGAACGAGTCTAGCAAAATTTAGGTATAGAGAGACTAGACCAAATGAAACCGATCTACAAAAATATACTAAGTTACGTAATAAGTAAAATATAAATACATTGTAACAAGGTGTGTAGAGAGAGACCCACAACGCCAAAATATTCACACTTCAGTCCAAAACGGGGACCCAGCTAAGATAGGGCGAGTTCTTAAAACATTAGGTTTTCGAAAGTCACGTTATAGCAATATTCCAAAAATATTAAACATTGAAACACATAATCAGCATTTCTCTGCTTCGTCTAACTTTGTCAGGATTTCCAAATTAAATACAAAAAAACTTTCTTTCATCCCTTCCAACATCTAGCAACCATTTGTTTTCAATCCTTTTATTATCAGTGATGTTAAAAAGAGTATTATGGCAATCACCTCCAACGCTGTTGGATGTGATTATGTGAGCTGTAATATTATGATCCTTGCCATCCTTGACGAAAGCCTTCATGTTGTCTGCCATAACCTAAATTATTCCTTATCTAATGGTGTCTTTCCTACTTTATAGAAAGATGCCCAAATTATTCCTATACCTAAGAAGACAAATCCTTCATTTCTAATTATCGTCCTACTGCTCTTCTTCTCCAAACTCATGGAACGCCTTGCCCATAACCAGCTCAGGATATTCTTTTCTAGAAATCACCTTCTTAACCCTTTCCAGTCTGGTTTACGTCCTGGCCATAGCACAGTTACATTCATGGTGAATATTACGGATGTCATAAGATCCGCCATGTAAAGTGGATATCTAACTGTTCTTGCACTTTTAGATTTTTCTAAAGCTTTCAACACAGTAGATATCGACGTTCTGATCAACATCCTTCGCTCACTTAACATATTTCCTGTTTTAATCAATAAGTTTCGTAGTTACCTGAGTGGTCGACGGCAGCGTATACTTACAAATTAAGGAAGCCCTTTCCTCGTGATGTAATACGTGTACTGATGTAGCTCAGGGTGGCGTTCTATCTCCTATTTTCTTTGCAATATTTATGAATTCTATTCCAAATCAACTAGATTCTTCCTACCATCTTTAGGTTGATGATTTACAAGTATACTCCTCTGCTCCTTTGTACAAGTTGTCTAAAGCGATCAATTCCATTAACAAAGATTTGCTTTCAATAAGTGATTGGAGTAGATCACATTGGCTCCAACTAAACCTTATTAAGACTGGAGTTATTATTGCTGGCAGCTCTAGGAGGGTCTCTAAGATAGAGTGGGCGCAACTGCCAGAAATAGTGCTTGACGGCACTGTTGTACCTTTTAGCAAAAAAGACAAGGATCTAGGTGTGCACATAGATTCTAAGTTAACCTGGGGACCACAACTTAAGGAATAATAAAAAAGTATTTGCAACAGCAGGGTCTTTGAAGCGTTAAAGTAATTTTCTGTCAATTGCCATCAAAACTGTTCTTGCAAACTCCCTGTTACTACCGATTCTTGATAATGCGGATGCCAGCTATCTAGATCTCACCGAGAACCAATTATATAAACTTGAGTGTCTTCAAAATGTTTCTATATGATTTATATTTGGTTTACGCAAGTATGATCATGTTTCTAAAAATCGCAAATAGCTCAAATGGTTACCAATAAGACTTCGCCGGAATGCTCGTATCCTTTCTTTATTGTACAATATTTGGTTTAACCCTTCAACACCTTCCTATCTTAAAGGACGCTTTGAGTTCCTTCATGAGACACATTCGAGATCCTTACGATCATCAGGAAACCTACAGCTAAAAATGCCGTCACATTCTACAATGCTTTTTGACAACTATTTTTTAACAGTTATAGCTACACTGACTGGCCTGTTGGTCTAGTTATTAGTGACCCTGACTGCTAAGCCGGAGGTCGTGGGTTCGATTCCCACCCAGGACAAATCTTTGTGTGATGAGCATGATTGTTTGTTCTGAGTCTGGGTGTAATTTATCTATAATATGTATGTATTTACAAAAAAAATGTATTTAAGTAGTATATCAGTTGTTTAGTACCCATAACACAAGCAAATATAATTGCTTAATTTAGGGCTAGACGGCGTTGTGTAAAAAAAAAAGTTATAGCTACACGATTGTGGAATAAATTACCCTTAAACATTAGACAAGCACAATCACTTGCTACATTTAAATCTATGACGAAAGCTTATTATATAAGATGATAACTGATATTCGATCTATTATGCAGACACATTATTATTTTCGTCATCTTTTGAGGAAAATATATTTTACTGCTGTTGAGTAACTTATGAAACTGATAAGGCTAAAACGCATGCAAACTCTTGCGTAAGTGATGGCAGTTAGTTCATTTCTGTTCCTACAATATAGTCTGGATCAGTTACTGTAAAATTATTTATTTCAAGGAAAGATAATCAGTCGGCAGCGAGATTGCCTAAGGATTTTCGCAATTCTCTTAAACAGACTTGCGTTTAGCAGTATTTCTTTATTTTGTGCAACGGCAGATTTACGCGCCAAGTTCACAATCAACTGCGCTTGCACTTCCATAGTTATGTGCCAGTTACTACTTAGCATCGGGGGAATCGATATCTTGTTCGTCATAGGCAATTATCATATTCTCAATATCAGGATGTTTACAGTTGGACAAGATCGTTTCTATCGATTTTAAAGGAATCGGATTGAATCTTTATAGTGTTTTCCGCAACGCTAATCAGGTTGTGTGTTTATTTTGTTAGTTTGTTTTTTGTCACACTAAAATAATAATGACAATAAAATAAAACAAAGAAAGAAACTTATAGATTAAGAAAACATTAATCCTTAAACTTTATTGCAATAACCAGACAATACCGGAATTTCCTTGTCGATTACTCACTAGTAAGGTGAACCTTATCACATCTGTCAAATCTGTGTCGCGGACGCATAGCAGTATGATAAATGTTTTGCAAGTTCGACAAACCTAATGTAAGGTGTCTTGTGCGTTGTATCAAGGATTGTTCACGTGTGGACACTGGGACATTAATAATATAACTCATTGTAATGTGATACGTCTGATATATATCACGAGAATAACTTTAATGTTTGTGTCTTTAAGATACTTGACATTTTTCTGTAGGTAGATCGGCTGATAGAGGTTTATGATGTACGTAATCTTGTAATCGGTGAAGGTTATTTTGTGGAATTTTAATGTATTTTTAAATGAATTTAAAATACATTAAAATTTTAATTTGTAATTATGTAATCGTTGTTGTTGCAATAAATAGTATGTTTATAGATGTAGAGTACTTCCAATAAAATTGATCACACATCAGAATTTCTCTCACTTTATATGAGATAACAAATTCTTTTTTTAAAAAACTCTATTCTTGTTACTACATGATTTGTGTTTTCGAAAAACAAAGTTGTGTTGTATTAAACCACCTCACTATGTGTGACGGTAGTCACGAAGTTACCTAACCGTTAGACTAGCCTAGAGATACCTGTGTTTTCATTGTTGTCAAAGTAGGTATGATTACCACAATAGGCACAATAGCATAGGAATACTACTACTGTAAAAGTAGAAGTAGAAAGTCAGTTTTATTACTTGTTAAATGATATTCGTGACATTTAAGCGCCTACACGTTACCGTTATGTCCAATAGGTATCATAATCGAAAACTTTCGATTTATTCAAATTCTTGAAATTTAGGTTAAATGTACCCTTTGTAAAAGTGTAATGCGTATTTCGCTAATTTTTGCAATAGCGGTAGCTAATATTCACGATTACACATTTAAAGTAGAGCTAGGCTATATAAACTGTAACTGAGTATTCTTTGGTTACAATTTATACCTAACTTTACAACCCAATTTAACCGTAAACCTTCCAGTTTCAGCTATACACATCAAAACATTGTACAATATTCCGACAGAATGATTTATACAGCCTCCGAACGACCTACAAACTAAGGCAACCTTCACATTTTTCGACACTCTTTGTTGGCACGTGGTGAACGCTGTTCACCCCTCACAGGTTCGCCTGTCATGTCATTGCTATGAAAATCATTTATCATCGCTCAATACTGCCATCAGCCTGCCGGCGTCTCACTGGCGCTCGCCGTTCCAACAATAGTTCAATACTTTCTATCGGTATAACGATTATTTTGTGTTTTAACAGTTTGGATTGGGTGCCAACACACGTTTTATCTCACTCACTCACTGTCACCATTTGTGTTTAATTTAATTATAGGTTTTCGTTCTGTATATGTTTCCATTTTATTTAATTCATTTGCATTTCAAGTTGCAGTGAGTTATGTAATTACATTGTGTATAGGAACAATTCACGGCAATCGCAAATATCCAAATTTAATTATAGTTATGTTTTGTAATGTTTTTATAATAATGAAACGAATTTATGTCATCATAATTTATTTTATCATCTTCACCGATTTTTCAAATTTAATACACTTTATTAATACAATACAATAATTTAAATGATCAGTAGCATACTTCACTAGAGTCCTCATTTAAACTGGAATGAACGATAAACATTATTTTATTAGTTAATAAAGAAATAACATAACTAAACTAAGAGAAAATATTTTACAAAATGAAGGAAGAGAGAAAAGTCAGGCCACATACTATTGCACAGTTTTTTTACAAAAGAATAATGAGAATAAGTGTTACTTGAATTTGAACATTTTATTCACTATGTTATCTAATATTTACAAACAATAAATAAAGCAACAAAAATGTACCCAATCGAGAAAAATAATCATTAGAAACATTCTCCTTGAAGTTAAATCAAATATACGAACCCAGATCGCGCTGTTCACTTAAGAATTAAAATTTAACAAAATATCACAGTTGACCACGACGTTTTCTAACAAAATTGTGACAACAAAATTTTAAGCGGTGATTTTTAAAACCATAGAATAAAATAATAAAATATAATGTATTTAATATTGGACATTCCTAAAAATGATGCAATACGCCAGTTGTGTAATGTACAAACCTTGTAAGGGCGTCTGATTCATCACTTCTGTATTTTAAAAATAGCTATAATAATAACTGTTAAAAGTATCTGCTATTTTAGAAAACTTTATAATCATTTTTGAAATAACTGAAGACACATGTCATATGAAAAAGAAAAGGTTTTTAATCACTATAATAATTATTTTAAGTACATTTTACATATACGACATTAAAGACTTTAAAGTACGCAATAGAGCCACATGAAATTTTAAAAAGGTATCTTTTGTGGAAACTTTAAAAAATCACTATTAATCTATTACTTATGAAGTTAACTATAGTATGTATTTATAATGAGATAAATACTTTGTTATTTACAAACTAAAGACAGGAACATAAAACAGTTCGTGAGACATGCTGATATATATTAAATTTCTTCACCGTATCTAATGACAAGTTATTTACATTAATAGGAAGGAATCGCCTATTCACATTAACTGAGCTTACTTCGTTAAGTTTCACAGCGCTTTTACAAGCCCTCTCTAATAATCGTTACTAGCTTATGAAATGACCTATATATAGTATTTTCTGATACATTTTGTCTTTAATAATATTTATGTTGTTCGTACGCCGTTACTCTATCCCTGTACAATTCCGAATTTGTTTTATTCTTGTGATGAGTACTTACGCTGGATATTATGTCTATCTTAATTAAATTAGGTGTCTACGACGCAGCCACGGTGCATGAACGTTCATGTTTCATTCATTTCTTTCTAATTTATCAATCATTACATTGTTAAAAAATCAGTGAAATGTAATTTAAACCCTCAATTTTCATGCCTCGCAGTCACTATTCACGTTTTTAGTCACCACTGTACATATTATCGGTATTCAGTTGTTTTTATCTTACAGTTTTACGAATAATGCAAATCGATACAGCTTATGACTAGGTAAAATTCAATTCTACTTTAAATTTTAACACCGACGTAGTAAATACAATTAACATTTTGTCACAAGAAATTTTGATGATTTCATTTCATGAGTTAGTACAGGTATGTAAAACTGGAATAAACTTTAATGTTACTTTTCATATTCCTCATGATAAACTCTTCTTGATTGTCACTTGAGTTCTTTGATGTTGTCGCACAAATACTGTTCACGTCACTTGTAACGTCACAATAACAATAACAAAATTAGACTACACTATTGAAATTTTTCGAACAGCGAATAACTGACCCAGTCTGGTTGCTGTAACATAAATGTGTAACATAATGTTACAAGCAACCCCGCTCTTGCGGACGACTGTCTAATTTAATAAATCAGTTATCCGCTGTTCGAAAAATTCCACTGATCCTATGCGGAGAGATGCGCAAACTGGCTCGGGTGAAGGTCGAACTGGTAGGGGTGGCCATACGGATTCATATGGTACGGCACAATGTTCATCGATGCCATCTTGTGCTCCTTCTTCCACTTCATGCGACGATTTTGGAACCAGATCTTGATCTGGCGCTCAGTGAGGCAGAGCGCGTGTGCAATCTCGATCCGTCTCCTCCGCGTCAGGTACCGGTTGAAGTGGAACTCTTTTTCGAGCTCTAGCGTCTGATACCGAGTATATGACGTTCGCTGACGTTTCGTTTCCCCATTGGCGTTCACCGTGCCTGAAAACATCGAACAAAAACCTTAGTAAGTATACCTCAAATGAGTCATGATTTAGTGCACAGTATTAAGTATTATTCTAGTCACAAAACGCGAGGCATGTTAATATTTAGAACTGAATGTTCGTTTGAGCGCCAATGAATAGTTGGCTCGATCGACTTCGTGCCTTGCTACGCTTGCTCGATTGTGATGTACTGCTCGCGGGAACATGTTCGGCTAAGAACAAGATTTCTATTCAGAAATATAAACACTATGGTGCAATTAATTTAATTTATAACCTCTAGCTGTCACATTTTTCTTAATTTATTTCTTGTTTCGCAACGCACTACGACACCTTATCTAATGATTGTTTTGGCACATGCTTGTTCCTGTTTGCCAGTGCACACTGCGGCCAAGATAAACTTTTCGCTTGCCCGGCTATCATAGCATGAGAAATGAGTCTCATGAAAGATACACATGTTACTCGCAATCGGAATATTTCTTTTTGTTATTGTTCAAATATATATTTAGAATATACCTATTTAAAATATGTAGTGCAGTTAGTAAATAAATATCAAAGGGGGAGTAGAGTGAACGGTATGGCGACGGCGCGCAAGTCATGGGTTGCATGCCGCACCTGTCACGGCGTGTCGACGGCACGGCCCACCACTTGGTCCGGCTTGGACAGCCGCCAGTGTTCTTGTGATAGATACGCAGCCCGTCTCGGGTGTGTCTACCAAATTAAACTGCGCCATTTATTATATTTCTTTAAGGAGATTGGTCCACTAATGAGTAGCTTCGTCATTATTATTAACCTACTATACCATACAATGGTGATTGTGTTGTAGCATCGGACCGTTCGTTTTACGAGTTCAAAATGATCGCTCTTCAGGATAATTATAAAACAATTGTCTAGCCGGACTATCTCAAATAATACATTCAAGATAAGCATTTGATGCTTTCACAGACTTCAGTGGTCCGTCCCGTGTCAATAAAGATGTTTAAGAAACTATAAATATTCGATTTTGTACAAGTTTAAAAGCGTACGAGTGAAGCTGCAGCAAAAACCGAGCCGATTGAAATGTTAGTGACAGCCTGATGCACAAACAACAGACGGACAGCATTATTTTAACATAAATAATCTTCGTATGAAACGAATGGATACAATACAGGGGCATTTGAATTTCAATATGAATACTCGAATACGTTGATTTTGATTAAATGTTAACATTCAGTTTGTAATGTAATTTGGTTAAATCTATGTGATAAGTGTATGTGATAACAGAGCACTTTGTATGGTAATAATGATGATTGTCATGCACGGCGTATAGAGATCATACTTAAATTCTACAGCTTCAAAAACTACGATTTACGATTTAAGTCAGAGCAATCAAAAATAAGCAATATTCTTTATGCATTATGTCTAAATATTTATAAGAACTTATTTGTCTTGCTTTAAATGTTTAATTAAATAGGTTTGCCAACCCAGAAGTTACATTTAAAATCTTTCCATACTTGACATAAAATTCATAAGACGTAGTTACCTATTACGAAGCATTCCGAAAATAGAATTATATTGAAAAGTGTTGAAAAACAAGAATAAAAAATATCTAAATATTTTTTATATTCTAGGCAAAATTATTTTGTGCAACTCAAATGTATTTGTCGAATATCATGTACCTACGTGCACCAACTACGAAAACGGTAGTCATCTTTTTATCTAAAGTTGATAATTCTAGGTCACAGACCATTTATATTCCGTCTGCCATAGTCTAGACATATTGCATGGTCGAATTTTAAATGAATGACATCGCATTACCAATGGATGAGACTTGAAAATTTGAAATCTAAAATAGACATCGTCTGGAGACAGTTCGTGATAAAACGTGAATATTTCCGATACAGACACGATTCCTAATTTGAAAATGCAGTGCGATTCATCAGTCTCTTCAAACATCATACGGTGTTTTTTTGACTTTTTCTTGTACTATAGAAGTAAAAAATAAAATTGTGACGATTTCATTTTCGTCACTTAATTTAATTAATAATACCTACTGAAAAATCTTTACTTTGAATGTCGTATCTAGATCAGAAGCACCGAGTTATAAAGTAATTTACATTCGCGCGTGATTAAAGTTTGATTAAAGCAATGTTTTCGTAGATTTATAGTAGGTATGTAATGAGCTAGACTGTATTATTTTATGATTACTTCAAACATTTGCGCTCAATGATAGACTACATTAAATTTGTCTAAACTAAAATTATAAAAAGAAACGATTTGATTTTTTGTATGTTTGTTTGTTTGTTTGCGAAGCGAAGCGAGGGGCGGGTCTCTAGTTACTTTATAATAGACGAGATAAAAATATTTATGATCCTGATTTTCTATCTTTTATTTGACTCACTTTGATTAATACAACCAAAACCTGGCTAGCCATCTGGCGGTAAGTCATACACATTTTTTTATTCAGTATCACTTAGATTTATAAAATAATATTCCGTCATCATTTTACCCTTCCTTCTAATTCCATCGTACTTAATTTTTAACACTCACATCTTAAGATTCAACCAGATCAATCCATTACTTTATTTTTAACTACTCGAATGATTTGTTATTTTGGATATAAAAAATAAATACATGAAATATAAACAGCAATAACATTATGAACATTTATTCTATAAAATGTAAGGATCCTTCTATCAGTGCTAAACATAGAACTGCTCAGAGATACAAGAGATCAAAGAGTTTGACTAATGATATTATCTAGCTGTAAAAAGAGTATGCAATAAAAAATGTCAAGAAAAATATTTTTATGTGTAGTAAGCATAAACCGTATAATTGTTGATTGTATCGTTACATGAAATTTACACTATTTTGTCGTATTAATTAATACATCTCTTTTTATAACTAATTGACATGACTTTCATGGCAGTCGTTTATTATTCGCACTACATAATTTTTAAGAAGTCAAAGATACTTATTTTATTATTTACTGAGATAATAATACCAGCCTATTTCCTGTCCCACTGCATAGGGCTAGGCATAGGGCCTCTTCTCATATAGAAATGACATGGCATGAATGGCATCTCATATGGAAAATGGCATGAGCATTAACCACCACGCTTGCTTAAGGCGGATTGGCAATTTCAGACTTTTCCAAGAAACACTTAGAAACTACATATATTATGATTTGAAAATTCACATTGGTACTTGCCCGGTTTCGAACCCACTAGCTCGCGCTTACGAAGTGGGTGTTGCTGAGATACTTGTAGTATTATCTTTTTTTATTTTACTGCTCACTTACATGTAAACTACAAGTTTTAATTTCTTACTACGAAGTTTATACAAAAGGCAGATTTTTTGTACTTGTCTCTACTGCCACTTCTTAGACTTGTTTTCGTGAATTTAAACTAAACTACTATCTTTAAACTCCTTAAATAGATTCGGCTACAAAAAACCTTCAACATCAGACGCTAGTTTCGAGGTAGTTTGTGGATTAACAATTGGTATCCATGCCATCAACAAAGTGGGCGAGCCACACAGTAGATTATGACTTTAATATTGCAATCATTCAAGACGTTTATCTTTGGAGTCACTTAAGAATGACATAGGTAACAGAAAAATTGTACAGACGGCAGACGGTATATAATACCTTGACAAGTAGCATTCTCAACTTAAGAACTAGAACTTAATTCTTGCTATCCAAGGTCGGCGTATGAGTACCTAAGCGAGTAAATCGCGATCTGAACGATCGTGATGGTAACCGAAATGGTGATCGCTCTTGTGTTTGTACTACTCAAGATACCTTACAATGTAGTTTGATAATTTATAATAGTAATTAAACTTCAGGTTACCTTTTCATTTTGTAATCTTTTATAATTTATAAAGAGTCTAATATTATCAAACTAAAATACGTATAAATTTATAAAAGCCAGTGTAGATGGAACACTGCGAATCGAATCAAAATCGTATAGAGAACCAATTTCAGTTATCAAGCTTGATGAATTGACATAACATCGGAAACTGTCGTTCCAGCATAACGCGCAATTCCGGGATACTTAAATAAATTGAAATACAAATCAATTTAAGAACCGACTCTAATTATTAAGAAACGAAGACTGTCATAAAAAACTCTCTCGCGTCTTTTTCAAATGCAGTTTGTGATGCGTACTTAAAAGTGATGATCCTATTCATTCGCCAGGTTAGCTAAATTTAAAATACGTTTCCACAGATCAGGTGAATACTGTCGAAAAGATATATCACTCCGTTGCAAACTAAGCTGCGGACAGCATCAATCACCATGTTATCAAACTGACATTTTTGTAAATCATTTTCAGAAATATCACAATAAATTTACATAACACTCAGCTGCAATGGAAACCTAGTTCATCGAGCGAAATATTTTATACCGTAAAATCAAATTCAATAGACATACATACATAGACAATTAAATCGGTTGCCAAGGAGTCTAGGTTGGAGTTGAATGAATAACATCTGCCCATTACAAGCAGTCGGTGCATCGTCAAGCAGGTCATCCGACAATATTCAATACACACCAACAGACACATTAATCATGAATACCTAGCGGGTGAATTTTTAAATTTGTAACCCAGACTAGTGTTTTAAATTTTAAGCTATATTTCTATTTTTCCGTAAGTACCGCTTTTCTTCTAAATATTATTTGGAAAAAAAAGTAATTATGTATTTGATATAGGTATTTATCATTTTTGTTTGTGTATACTTGTTACTAAAAATGACAAATAAAATTAACTCATAGTTAACGCCTGCGCTACTACCGTTATTAAAATATGTTAGGCATGTGCGCAATTTTAATATAAGTATCGCTATAATCATCTCTCATTTAATTAATTGAATCACCAAGAATATCGTATACCTACTTGCCTATGAAAAATTAATTCTGGGCTATTTATAGTAAAACCGGTGATTGTTATTAAAACTAATAGGTATTCTGTACGGACATGAAGAACTTTTACAGCGACATTTGATGCATATAATTATATAAAATAAAACTACAGGAACACCTGGCTATTGGAACAAAGAGTGTTGTCGCGTCGGCGTCGTAACATAACGTGACGTATATATGACTGACGCCATGACAGTCGCAAGGTGGGCTCTAGTATCCGCATACGGCCTATTTGCTAACTTATTGCTTCTGATAAAAAAACCTTTTTGTATTACCGTTTTGAATTAGTCTTGCATGCAAGTGTCAGTGACATAATCTCGTGCGAATAAATGTCTGATTATTTTGATGAATTAGTCATGATGATATGTCATTCATTTTGGATTTATCATGCTGAGTTAAATTATATGCACGAAAGGTGCTTTGGCAATGAGAAACAGCATTACCTTTGTATTTTGAAATGTCTATATGACATTTTTATACATATTATTTGGTAAGTAGTATAAATAAAAGTATGATCTAAAAACTTCCATAGTTAAAAAGGATTACTTTCTCGTCAATTTTCTTCTTTATTCATTTCCTATATCTTCTCAAGTCGCAATCTTCATCTCTTTTACCAAGAAAGCTGAGTTTAGGCGTTCGTCACATAGGCACCTACCTATGCTTTGGTAATTAAGATAGTTCTATCAACAACACATTAGAATGCCCTAGTGAATGTTTATGGTTCATGTTAGGCAATTGTAACTGAAATTAAATCGATTACAAGTTGATTAAATGCCCCTTTCGATTATCGATTAATAAATCTCAACTATGCAATATTATTTTTTTTGCACTAATTTAAAATCTATAAGCAAGGGGTATCTAATTAGTGAATACCAATTAATGCATCAAAAGACCTTCCATTCATCCAAAAGGATAGTTAAACTCATGAACTAGGTAATACCTGTATTTTACTGTTATCGAACCAATCAGTAGTTGCAAGCCAAACGGTTGTTATGAAAATTAGGGTTGTTTCCAGTGGCTTTAGGTATAAGCCGTCTACAAGACAGCAGTAAGTAACCACTTTGGCAAATAAAGTAAATAATATATAGTATATAATAGGAGGTATGAACCGCATAATAAAGTACTAATAACAATTTCATTCGAACTTAAAATCACAGAATACAGTTTGAATAACACTATGAAATCATAATTATCTCATAATCATAGCATATTGTACTTAATAAAAATAAATTATAACACAAGTTGAAATTACATTTCATAATGAATACCTAATTACTTTTATAATAGGGTAAGTATTTCTTTTCAACCTATTAATATACTGTAAGTTTTTTTCAACTTTCAATATTATCCGCAACATAATCTCAAGGTCCATCAAAAAGTATAAAACGGCAAAAGCACACGTAAAAATCTTTAATTTTACCTTGTTTTATGATGCATACTGAACATAATAACGAATAACTCATTTTTGTTTTTATAACAAAACTAAACAAACGGTTGCACGAAAATATCCTTATCCAATGGAAGGTTACATTTCCTTTACACGAAATGCATTCTACAAAGTAGGTAATTATTCGTACATGTCACCTACCTATCGAGTCTTTTTAAAGCTACCCGCGTTCTTATAACTTATATTCGAAGATTTTTTCTGGTTGCTATATCTCCCGCCAGCTATCGCTGCAATGTGTCAGTCTGTCCCGCGGTGCCACTTTACGGAACTTTTGATTTACTTAACCAAGAGTTTGCCTTTTATTTTTAATGGAACCCCTCGAGCGTTAGATTCAGCTTTTATTAGTTGAAAAAAAATCGGTTGTTTTGATGTTGCGGCGTAGTTTCAATTTGTCTAGAATTAAATATATGAGCTAGTTTTATTTGTGTAATACTTAATTTTGTTGCGTTCGTGCCATAAGATATGATTTATTTCAAGTACAGTTTTAATATGAATGTAGACTAACAATCTGATAAAGCTATTATTTAATGTACATTTATGAAGACACCACAGACGACTGAGACTCATGGTAGTGTTTCAAACGTAATGAATTATAACGATGAAGTCCACACGCACGCATGTTTCAAATTATGTCATCAGCCAACCCACTATATCGTGTTATGTTACTCCAAATGTCACTGGCTCTTAGTCGGTGCTAGTTATTATTTGGCTCGTTGCCTCATGATTATTAACTTTATCATACAGAGGAAATTAGTTAATGCTCTTCTAAAGATAATAACTCCAGATTTATATAACGTAAGATTACGGAATCACAAATAGAGGTGGATAGATGTGCAGCGCAAACGCGGGTACGTAATCGTCGATCCTTAAAGAGAGTTCGAAGATTGTTCCGATTGGATCGCAGCCGGCACGAATCAGGTACATTAAGAGTGGATTTCTCACGTTCGTAGTGAGCACTAATCACGACATAGAAATATTAAGAACACTAATATCTTGTTCTCATTTACATAACACCCAATAAATCTGTATGTGCGCGAGCGCCGCGCAGGTTAGTTGCAGGCGGCGCCGTTGATAAATTCTTGTTGGAGCTTTTTCGATGCTCTATTTAGATGGCCATTACGTTTGTTCCATGTGTGCTACTGGGTAAAATCTAGCTAGTTTATTTTTGTGCGTTAATAGTTATAGGAAATAGGTCAGTTTATTACATATTTTGCATTTTGCTGCAGTACAAACGCATCCTTTACCGTATAGTTTACCGATAAATTAACATTCAAATCAATTTGCGGATGTAAGAGGCCTTTAAACAGCAATTATATATTATTGCTCTACCGACGTAATATGATTTAAGCATAGAATTTATATACAGGTTTTAGTGTGGGTGAAATTAATTAAAATTGGTTCGAGATCTATTATGACTTAATTAAAACTTAAGTTGCTATACAGCGATATTTCTCTTAGATTAGTCTTTGATCAAATTAAGTTGGCCAACTTTACACTATAGGAGATCACAATAATAGCACAGCTAGCTGTTACTGGTGCTGCTTGAAGTGAAATACAAAATTTTATAATGTTCCTTATGAAAGCACAAGCTGTAATAGACATTTTTGAGCCGCAGAACCATTAACCCCATTAATTTATGTTCCTAAACCAACAAGCCATGGACAGGACAAGCCGAAGATCAAGTCTAACACAATTCTTCAAGTAACTTAAAAAAGAGTCATTATAGGGTATTGTAGTAAATATTTGAAGGTGCTGCAAGAACTAAATTCACAATTATATGCTAAATGTTAGATTATTGCGCAGTTTTAAATAATTATACTTAATCACCGATTTATGTAGCGTTTAGAGCACTCACTTTCATTTGTAATTGTACGCTAAATTGTATTATTACCGGTATGGTTTAGAAACAATAACTAGGTAGACTCCTATTTCGTATGAACGTTTATATTAGTACCCCTAGGCCCTTGCTCATATTAGGTTTGAACTTGGTCTAATTGATCGGTTTTTTGCAATTTTGTTTCTTCATCTGCAAAATGAATCAATAACATATTAACTGGAGTGTCTTTCATGTTGTTTTGTCGTATGGTTATAAAATTAGTATTAGCTATCTCTGTAACTGCATAATTCCTTGACTATTATTTTTTTGATTTTGTCAAATATCCCATGTTGAACGTAGGTCAATGTTCTATTTTGCAATCTTATTTATGCCTTTTTGGCCAAATAGAGTAAGTAGTATCGGGCTTGCCCACAATTAGATTGACGAAGGTAGTAGCATTAGTACCAGTAGATACACATCATTAGATAATATTGTAATTCGCCCGTTTGTTTTTTTATGTATTATTTATTAATTATTTTTTGACACCCTCTGTAGTTTGGTGGTACTGTGTATGGACTGCTACGCAGAGGTCGCGGGTTCGATTCCCGCTCAGGGCAAATATTGGTGTGCAAGTGTTTCAATGTATAATATATGTATGTATTTACAAAAAAAAGTATATAAGTATGTTTATCCGCATTCTAGAATCCACATTACAAGCTAATAATATATGCTTACTTTGGGTATAGTAGGGTTGCGTGGTTGTTGTGGTATTATTGTTATCATTTCTTAATTCTTAGGATTATGAAAATTGATACTAAAACTATATGTGGACTTGGTCTGAAATAAATTATTTGAATTTGAATAGATAAACAGACCATCAGGTAAGACATTACAACAAGTATCACAGTTGTTGAATAGATACGTTTTATATACGGTAACGATAGTAAGGTACCCTGAAAGAAATTTAATATATTTCTTGCTGAAAAGAGGACTAAAATGTCACATTTTATTTTCACCAATCATGTTATGACTTATGTGATGACTTGCGGGCACATGCTCGCAATAACGAATGAATAGAATGTACAATTTTAAAGTTGATTGATACTGAATATTTTTACTGATGTTTAGTGTCCTTTGTGTTTTAGACCTTAAATAAAAAAATAATTCAAGTTTTGTCTAGTTTTTAACTCAAGGCTGTTGCTTTCTGTTTATTGAGTGAAATGTCTCAACAGGAAATCGTCTTATTATACATTTCTATGCCATTTGACATCAACTTTGTCAAATGGCATAGAAATGTTGTTTGAACCTTTATATTTCTAAACGGATAAGTGTTGGAATTAGAAACTTCAAAACCGATTCTATACTATAAATCATCTAGCGATAGTCAAACAAATACAATCATTATCAATGTGATTCTGAAATAAACTATTTGTTTGTAGCACCGTGTATATTAGATTATACCTGGGTACTAGATTATGCGACTTAAGTTCAGATTAGTATCTAGGAGACTAATCGCCTATCTATCTACGTTTACCTAGTACGAGTAGCATAACGGACCAAACCGGTAACCGCAGCGAGTTATTTATAGGAAGTTAAGTATAAGACCTTGGTAAGCAAGCTATGTATGATCTTATTGTGATTTATCGTCGTACGTCTCAAGGTACATTTGTCATAATTATAATCGTAAATGTTTGATTTTTATGTATGTAGTTGATAAAGTATTTTGCTGTTAATTTTATTGACTGGAAATAAGCTTTCGATGATTTATGTACTTATATGTCTTGCAGAAATTACAAATTTAGAAATAAAGAAAAATGTCCTTTTAGTAACAGCCTGTTTTATGAAATAATTTAGTAGAATACAGAATTATTTAGTAGCAAACAGATATTTCAGAGAGTAGTTAAAAAGCAAACTAAAATTTCCTTAAACTTATTTTCAATGTACTGATGCAAATTGCTGTAAATAGTCCTCATCCTCATAGAACCAAAATACCTTATACCTAGAAACAAACTCTCTTTGAGCACTAGTATCTAACATTCTATTCGTTTAAAACCTTTTTGGAGAAAAATATTTAAAAACAATTCGATGGCTTCTTGAATCGTTCGAAGCACAATTACCATCAACGACGTGGGACCGGTAATAATTTTAAAAGTATTGCCCAGTAAATGATGCCATAAATTAAATTTAATAATACGTACGCCCAACACAACAGCATCATGTGCGGAAAGCTAATTGAATATTAATTTAATAATAAATCTGGTAGAACCAGTCTTCTGAACCTCTCTTATTTATAACTTAACTCAACCTTTGGCAATACCATAACATTAATAGATTTAAACGATCTTCAATTTATTGTAGTCACACATATTAAAAAAATTAATTGTGAAATGTTTTTGTTTGATTTAGTCGAAGCCTAATGTTGCGAGCCACACCTACTGCGGCGACCATTACAAACACCTTCCGTTTCTGTTAATTTATTACTTTTATCTCGAGCACAGTCGCGGTCGATGCACACAAATACACGACATCTCCGACAATAAGACAAATCGTCCGATTACGAGACACTACCTGCCCGCGGTGGGTCCGCAACATGCAAATTTCAAAAGCCTTTTTCTTTGGTATCAATTATTATCGTTCACTTTCAAGAAAGTAAAAATATTAGTAGAACACACAGTTGTCAAAAGACACATTAGTAAATTAATTACTGAGACATTTGCAAAAGAAAGCCTTTTAGACTTTCTTCGCAAAAGCACAATACATCTAAATGCGAGCAAAAAATGTTACAATTTTGTATGCAAGTGACCTTGCAAAAGCACGCCGTTTGCAACATTTGGTAATTTTCGCACAGATACGTGATTTATGCCGTCTTTGAAGACGTGCTTTGTTATAACACCGAGTTATTTTAAAAAAGACCACTTGCGGTGTCCATATAGTAACATTCTAAAAGAATAATATGGATATTATGCGTCTAAGGCAAATATAATGAGTGTATTAAGTACCCAGTCGTTTGTATTGTATCTACAAACAAAGATGACGTAGACTGTAGAGTATAAAGACCTCGAGGATAGCGAGACGAGAACATTTGCCTCGCCAGGAATAGATTATGATATCATAATATTTAGTAAGCAATTTGGCTATGATTCTCTTTACATCGTAGATTTTGATTTGGATGAAGTAGACAATGATACATTTACATTGAATAACATGAACAAAAAGGCTAGGAGGTAATAAGTAGAGTGTGAAAATGCATAATACATCAGCATTTGAAGACAGGAACAACGTTTTATCAATTTCAAACATTAATCTAAGACTAGATAAAGGCCACCACACGGCTAGCGGAGTATTGTCGAAAGAAACCTCCATACAAAACATTACTCGGCTGTGTTGAGCGATTTATGCGACGGCCTGCGGCGTGCGTAGCACTGTGCACTGCTTATTGTATATTATTGTAGTGACACCGACTAATTTCTTGGCCGACTGATGAGCCAACTGCGGGGAAAGAGATTGTTTACGTTTTACTATATTAACTGCAAACGTGTATCAGATTATCTCACACTGAAATATTATAAACTAGAACTCAATCTCGGCGCGATACGTGTAGATAATGTTAAATTAGATTTCCACTGCTACTTGCAGCGGATATCTAATTTAATATTATCTTGTGTTGTCTTGATTTAGGACGTAATTGTAATTTATCGTTAAAGCTGTGGAATCGTTGTTAGGATGCTAGCAATGGATATTAAATGTTCTCTATTAATAATATATAATCGTTTAATGGGGTAATAAGTATGATTTTGAACGAGCTTTAATTATTAGTTTTGGATTTATTTAATCCTCATGAGTGCGTGGTAGAGACGCAGACGTCGACGAGTGACAGCCGAGTGTGCGCACGCGCGCTCCTCTTCACGTTGTCGGACAGTAGGCACGCAAAGATATGTTCAACTTAACTTAATTTAAATCGGACACCGTCGTTTACATCAAGATATTGTACGAGTAGAACTGTACTAAAATATACGCGTATTTTTAAATTCTGACAGTTTTGAGAGAAATAATTAATATCTTAGAATGATATTTCATCATTTTGTGTACTAAAAGATTTTTAATTTATATAATTATTCTTAACTAATTAGAGAGACATATTTTAAATCTATCAAATAAACGAATACAGGGGCCCTACCACAACCTCTTATAGTAATTATATTATAACCTTACTTTGTCTCTATCCTTGTTTTAATGGTACAAAAGAAAAAGACAAAACAGAAAGTAAGATTAAAATATCTAATACTTCTATATGAGGTGGTGGTAGGCCCCCTGAAGTACAGTACAGTACAATCTCTACCAATTCGTTCAATTATCTAAATCTACAAATAATTTAGTATCTAATATACAAATAAACGTTCGCCGTGACATGAAACGAGTGGCTCGCACCGCCATGACATTTGAAAACAAACTGATGATTCTTCGCCGTTCAACGTCAAAACATCGACGTGTGTTCCTCACACCATCTTGATATTGTTTGTACATATTTTGACTGGTTATATCGGCGAATAAACTACACTGTGCATTAAACATTTATTTTTACTTATGAATAAAAATCTTTAGTGAAGAAACATTTTATTCCACCTCGATATTATAGATTTACAAAATTAAATAAATTTTATAATATATAGAATGTTTAGATATAAACTGTACCAAGCAAAATTTTGTCATTGCGAACAGTATTTAACACTAAAAAGATTGAATTCAAATAAATTCATGGTTCATTTAGTTCGTATTAAAACATCTGACAGGGTGTTCAGCTTTATTACAAGTATAATAAAAAAGCATAATTATGAATTGTACATTACGTTTGACGCCTAGACTCCCCTGGGTCGTGGGCCAGGTCTCATTAATCATGCACCTAATGATGTGTTTAGACTTGACGTGGAGCTATAAAACCGTTTTGTGTGAGCATTATTTAATTTTTATTTATTTGCCATCCTTAGTTGGTGAAAATGTAACGTGGGTGGTGTAACACATTTTAATCGTTTGATATGTGTATATGGTATCAATGTTTGATATCTTGGATCTTGTCAACAACCTAGGTTAAAATTGAGCATGTGGAAATGGGATTTAAAAGTAAATCAGTAAACTATACTACTATTAAAATATGCTGTCAGTAATGATGTCCACTACTGGAAATATACCTCTTTCAAAAACAGAAGTTTGCCATAAGTCACGCTTGGCAATCGGATTAGAGGTATTAACGTAAAATTTATTACGCGGGTTAGGGCTGCTGCCTTGTATCTGGTACTAGCTTTCTGCAGCACGGTTTCACCCGCGTTAAGTTACATCTTTGGTTACTGATCCGCTCTCGTCACCAGTAGCGTGATGTTATATAACCTTTAACCTTCCTCAAGAACTGGGCTATCAAACGCAAAAAGAGTTATTCAATTCTGACTGGTAGTTAAAGAGATTAGCGCGTTCAAACAAACAAACTCTTCCGCTTTATATAATAATAATTATTTAATTAATTGTCTTAATATGTACCTATAATTTCTAATAACCTAAACACCAACCAACTTATTTCACTCGACTGATAATTTAATTTAAAATGATTGAACTGAGTTTCTAATAGGTATAAGATCTAAGAAAAGATAATTTTAATGTTTGTATTTTCCAGTTAATATTTTGCATTTTTAATATGTTTATAAACAAAGAATAATTGAATATAGTTGTACTTAATGTGTGTAATACCTGACTGTGCTTTATTATTACGTAACTCATTAAACATTTAACTCAAATACATTTGAATGATGTAATGAAATTTTATAGTTATTAAATTTACAAAATTAAATGTTGTTCTTGAAATATTTTATAATACACTCTTTTAATAAATATTTAAATTATCTAAATATCAATAATTATATATAATTGATAATCAGATGATAACAATTAATGAGTTAACCACTTTAGGTATATGTAAACTAAGAATATATTAAATATTATTCTTTCCAGGAACCCGCATGGAATATTTTTATCATAAAATTATACTGCCTCTCTTTGAATACTATATGTTTATTTTTTGCTATAAACCAGACCTTTGATGGGAGAAATTTGACATTATAAGCACCAAGTAATTAACTTCTTATTATTTAAGCATATTACAAGTTTCAAGTACCTAACAAACTCGAGATGACGCAACGAGAAAGAAACGGCTTTTACCGGTATTCGAATTTATTTACTACAGTTTGTCCTTTATTTTATAGTGCACACTTTAAAAACATAATTATAGATAATATATAGTTTGGCTAGAAGCGTAAATTGTCACCAGTTGGTCACTATCTTAAAGTACAGTGATATATGCCAGCTAAAACAGGTTAACCACCTTCTGTAAGTAAAATCATTAAACATAATTCTTGCACGATCAAAATAAAACTTTGTAGTTATTTTTCAGTGGTGAAAATTAATAAATAGTTTACATCGATTTTTTAGTTTATCAAATTATAAATTTTAGGTTAGAATAGAAGCGACTATAACCAACTAGTTTTGTTATCGAAAGGTAAATAAAATTTTTCAATTTTAATTTAAAAAAACTCATTTAAATAAAATAATAAGTAGGTAATTTTGATCTAAATGATGCCGATGGTAGAACAAAAGATTTAGATTAAAGAACAGTATCTAGTGCAGTGCCGAACTACTTTAGATAAGACCAGCGCACAGTAATCAATTTTCGACTTTTAGGTGTAGATAATTTAATTCTTTTTTTTACAGCACAGCCTTACCTGAAAAATCATAATTATACTTTGTTCAGCGAGGGGTAAGTGAGGTAAACAAATATAAATATCTATTAGCTACGAGTATAAGGAACCTCGTAATACTAAAATAATATCAATATGTGTTTCAGTATGAAAGACTTTTTAAAGAAATAAAACATTACCCTCCTAGAAAATTGAATTATCTACGCCTATAAATCGAAAATTGACTTTTAAACTTTCGCGTTGCATGATTTAATAGAACTAAATATACTATAATAAATATATAATATATTGAATCCAGTGATTCAAATTACACAACCTCGCTTTGCGCAGTCGGTTAACGCTCGGAATACGGACGGCATACAGAATAAGGACACTGTCAGTGTGTTTTGTGATACTACGTGGAAAGACAAAAATGTGAGGGTAGATCTAGAATCTACTTCGCATACGGAGCCGTGACATCGCCACATCAGTCTGCTTGTGACCACGGCCGGTGTAACCTGGTCGAAACGTCAAGCAAAATAAGGTATGTAAATACCTAATGCATGATCGCGTGAATTCCCGTATATTTAGTTCTATTAAATCGAAAATTGATTACTGTGCGGCGTATATACATTTCATATAAAAGTGTTCTGTGATTGCATGCAAGGAATGCTCCGCCCTGCGTCCTGATAATAATTAACCAATTATGGAATGACAAGCCTTCGCCGCCATTTTAATCGGTTCGCAATCCACTATGCATTGGTTCATAAATCGTAAGGTCCAGTTCAGTGTTGTATCCTGATATCTTATAATTGGACTTCGTATCAGGTAGCAAGCTGGTTTTAGTTTTGTTCTAACCTTTTGGGTTGGTTTAATATTTACTTGTATTGCATACTAACGGAGATAATTTGTTTTATTTTTAACAGATTATATAAAGAGACGTTTTGCTTGTTTTGTTGAATAATTTGAGACAGCAACTTTTAAATATTAATCTACCAAAATACTTCCACTTTGCTTGATAGTAAGCAGCACACATACCTAATTGTACTGTTTATAGAAATAATTTTTATTTTGTTAAAAAATTAAACTCATTCCTATAATAGGACGAGTTACAAAAATGTAAAAAAATGCAAGAATTGTGTAGGTAGTAATAAAAAAAATATATTTTAAATTTGATTATTGACTAGCAAATATCTACAACAAGTCTTGATTTGGAATAGGTCTTATAGTAGAGTAACAATATTTAAGTAAAACCTACCTACTTACCCTAGAAGATGTATTTCTAAATAAACAGAAATTACTGTCATTCCTATTAATCAACCTATCAATCTGCTATTGGCGTTTTAATTACACAATGTTATTGCGCTTTAAAAGCTGGGGAAACGAAAACGCAACACAATATTTTTTCCATATAGCCATTAATATCTGTCGGTTTTGTTTCCTCCGCGGACGCAGTTCTCCCCACTGTGCGGTTAGGGCAGTTGTACTCAGACTAACAATTGCTATGTCGATTCTTTTTGTATAATATATCAACTATCTATCTATTTTTATTTTGAATAATATTGTTTTACTTAAAAGTTTCATTTAATTAATAGGTATTTATATGGTCGTAGCCTTTTCAAAACGGAAGATGCAGCGTGCCTGTATGCTTCTCACAGGGTAGACCGATGACCTTATAAAAGTAGCGGACATCAAATGAGGGCGGCTAAGGACCGATTAAGGTGAAGATATTTGGGGGAGGTCTGATGATGATAGCCTTATAATAAATGAAGTGCTAATGCATACATGTATGTTGTGGTATCTTGGTATTTAAAGACGGCTACTAAATTAAAGTAAAGAGACACTCTCCACGGCTTAAATGATAATGATGGTGATAGCCACAAATGAAATTAATTAATTGATATAAAAGGTTAAATATTATTAACAAACGTGAATAGTAAAACTAAATATAAATTGGAGGCTTCAAAGCTTACTTATTTGTATAAAGATAAGTAACGCACTGTTGTCTTAAACAAATAAAAGATCCGAAACATGCAGATTACACACTTTTAATAACTATTCTTATATACAAACGGCTAGTACCTTCAATCATACAGTATACACTATATATACTTATTAAAGTATTTTTAATAAGTTATTTTCAAATGGAAAGTCTGATAGGTATTTGATTAAAAATAAACCGCCTTAAACTCCGAGGACCTATGTAAAGTGAATGTCTCGATGAAATTTAAAAGCGGTGCGTGTTATAGTGTGATACCGGTGTTTATATACAACAGCATCTCAAAACCATTGTTTGCTTATTACGTTGGAAGTTTAGTTTTAACCTAGTTTACTTAGGCATGAAACTTTTATTGTTTAAAGTAGAAACAGTGTTTGAAACCGCAGACTCTATCTTTTTTGCTGTTAATAGTATAATCCTTAGTTCATCTTTTCCGTTCATTCTTAGTATCTCAGTTAAAAAGACTGATGTTGCTACAACTGTAGTCTTCTGTTGGATATAGGCACTTTCAAAGCTAGTTTCTCATAACAGAGTTAGAATTTTGTTAAAAGATTCACTGTGCCCTGCATATCCAATATTAAAATGACTGTAAAATTTAACTTTAAACTATATGATTTGAGATAGAACAATGAGATTTAGATTAAAATTTGTACAAGAAGAGAGTATACTACCCAAGCAGTTACCGGAATCTTTCAAGACCCTAAAATATACCTAAGTCAAAGAAGTTAGCTTTCACCGGACTGTCTAGAAGCCTGAGAGTTATCCGAGCTGTTGTCAAACGATTTTTACTTAGGTTACATTATGTCACTAAACATGCCCGGAGCCGTCATTGATCAGGGTAGTTCAAGAATTAATGAATGGAGCACGTCGACCCCTGTCACATTCTGTCGAGCCTCCGCTTCGACAGCACCCTCTGTCGGAATGTCGATACACTACGTGTCACAACTATTTGTTGAATTAGAGAGCACCTATACTTTTTATAAAATGTGCGTGCGAGTCTATATTCTGAATTAATATTAATAAATAATATTTTAAAACGGTGTAATATTATGCGGGTTTATTTCGACAGTAAAATTCCAGAGAGTTTCCAAAACGACATAGAATCATACTAAAGGGTACGTAGGCGTCGATCTCACAACATGCCGTTCGGTTTTCACTTTTCGAATGCAACACTGCAGTGATTCATTGGAAAGTTCTACCTGGGGTTATGTTGATAAACTCTAAACTGATAGACTATTGTACAACAACTTTGTAACGCTGTATAATTTTATGTTTTGATAAATGTCCAGGAAACTGTATTAGACGTGGTTTTACGCGGGTACCTATGTTTTATTACATTAAGCTCCTATATAACATCTGTCAATATTGCGTATACCCTGATTGCAGAAGTATAAAACACGTCTAGTAAATTGTACTCATCAGAATCTTGGTTCTCAATTTTAATTGCAATTCGTGTTTAATGAGGTGAAAAATATTTTACTTAACCGCAAAATTTCTATGTTAAAGATATCAGCAAATAGGTCTCAGGCAAACCAGCTATCAACAGCAACCGATCGCTGGACATGCGAATATTATTATGTAAATATACTCTCTCGTGTATTTATAGCACAATTCATTGACTGTTGGATATCCTAAATTGTTTGTATTTTCTTATCGGATTTTTAAAGGTGTTTATTATGATACTGTTGGGCCTAGATACATTTGCGTACACAGTTTAATATTATAACCATTCACCAACATTAAACATAATTTCCGAAATCATTAACCAACATTTTAGTATATTTAAATTTAACTTCTGGAAATATTTTTCTTAAATGTCGTTTTCAAATCAACACGAATAATAATTTATATCATCATAAAATGAATTCGTCACTGTCATAGAACGACAACCAAAAAATATTTTAATCAATTGATACAATACAAAATATACGAAAATTGAAAAATAGTTTCCCACTAAACTATTTATCACGTTATTAGAAAATTTAATAATAATTTGAGTAGCAGAGTTCGCTAAACTTAATAGGTAATGATTTTTTAAAAGTTATATCGGAACACTGTTTTGATTTGAAAATAATAAATGCACCCTAAAGGTATTGCTATAAGTTTTAAAATACGTTGTTAGTTCGATAAGATACATCATTTGGGTATTGATAGATACCGGGAGTTCCAGTCCGCGGCACTAAAGGCGTCTTTAGACTATTTAAATTCCGTTACGGTTCGTTGCTTCTCTGGTTTATACAGTGCCGTTAATTTTGGAGGAAATTGAACTAGAAGACAGTATCGATTCGAGAATTAGAACCTTGCAATACTTTAACTACTTCTATGTCTCTATCTATAACGTTTACATAAAATTTGGAAATTTATTATAAGATACAACAGTATAGTTTTCTAGAAACAATCTTCTCATATGTGGTTGCATTATAAAATCAATGAAGCACGTTTTTCCATATTAATTTTGGACAAAAGATTGCAGTTATTATTTACCCCTAATTTAGGTGGGCTTTAAAATACCTACGTCGTCTAATAATAGCGTATCTGCATAAACAGGATTTCATTATAATAACAAATTAAGGAAGATTTAACACTGTTCATCGATATTTAGATGGCTAAGATTACCTATATTTCTGGCTTATAAAATAAAAAAAAAATTAAGAAGTCATCTTTTAGGTCAGAAATAAATTCTACATTTATTGCTTGCCTACCTACTGTGCTAGTCAATTTTTGATAATTTTATATCAAAACGCAAAATTTAATTATTTTATTCTTCATTAATTACAATATCTACTATTAATTTTACATAATATGCTTGCTACAAATGACGGTAAGGGTAGTATTCTGTTTGATCAATGATATAATCATTGTTTGCAAGTTTTGTTGATATATTTCGTAGTAATCGTAATTATGTAAACTCAATTCCAAATTGCTTAATATTCTTTAAGTATCGTCATTGTTTTAAAGCAAAATGAAAATTATACGTGTTCGGCAGATCCTGAGTGCTTGATAAAATAACTTCTGTCCATGTTCAATTAATCGATGCCCATTCCTTCCATATAATTATCTAAGATGAAAATGAAACACAATAAACGATTAGAACAGGGCATAATGAGGTGTATAGGCGTAAGAGGGCGTATTTTTAAAGATTATGACCCTGTGAGTACAGGACCTACTGTGAAACTGACCGGTTCCATGATTACTATAGCTACTTTACATTTAAACGATGTTACGAGACCGTTTATACAAAATTGCAGTGGTACGTTCCTATATATTTGCAAGCCGCCATAAACTACCAAGAACTTCTTCCTTCGTTATATACGAAAAGCTCGTGCTGGTCTTCGTATATCATCTTCTTGAAACAGAGCGCTCAGTTAGTTAGATTCACCAAAAACTTGGTCAAGATTTGGTGATTTCTCGATAATTTCAAAGTCAAGATAATAGATGTGTTCGTTTAATAATAATAATAACTTTATTTTATTTCTCATCGCAAAGGTTTCTTACACTAGTACTAGTCTCTCTCTCTAATCGGTCCCTCATGTCTGAGGATCGTGGTCAGCATCAGGGTAACATCTGGAGCGGTACTAGTATTAGTATTAAGGTCAAAACCAACTTAATGGTTTGAAATTGTGTGGCGAACTTTTAGTTTGCGTTTCTTTTTTATTTGTTTTATACGCTAATAGTTAATTGAAAACGAGGACTTTTTATTGAATCCCAATAATCTTGTTATTTTTCTAAGTTAATTTTCTAACTTTTTTTTAAGTTAGTCTAAGTTTATTGATGTTAATGTACTGTTTATGCTCCAAGAAAGAACAGCCCTTTGGTGTCAATTTGATTGATGAAGATGGTTAATTCAGACTTAATGGGCCATAATTGGAAGGTTTATTGGAGCGTATTGAAGATGGAGTAACTGCAACACCTACTATTGTATATTAATTTCCTTTAAGTGTAAGATCTTATCAGAAAACTGGTTAAATGAGACGCCCTTGTAAATATTTAACAAGAAAATTACTTACAAACTGCTTCAGGAATTAATTTCGTCTTAACGATAATGATGGATACGATGCAAGCGTACAAATATTGCATATATATGTCAAAACATATTACGTTATAATAAAAATGCCTCACTGAATTATACTGACACCGCAATGCGGAGAGAAAATTTATTTTCATTCGCCAAATACGGTCCAATAATAAGATTTGACGGTTCTGCTTCAAGTTTGTTACAATTATTTTTAGACACATGAGAAAATAAAATGAGAAAATAAAATGTTTACCAGACATTGAGTACATTCTGAAAATCGACGATTGAAAAATTAGAGGAAATGTCTAGTTTTTACAAAACCTGATACTATTTGGTGTTTAAAAAAATTATATTTTTTTTGACACGTCATCCTAACTCATATGTAAGGTGTCTAGATATGTATAAATTTATTATATTGCATCACAAACATATAGCAAACGATTCTTGCTTGCCCGTTGACAGATGTTTTGACAGCTTTAGTATTATTAATTGTGACATTACGGTGTCGTTAGGGCATCGACCAAAACGTTCTTCCGCTTCCAAGTCATTAATAAAATGAGCAATAGTCGAAATATTTATCAATGGCATAATCGATACAGAAACAATTATAACCACATCCATCAAAATTCTAAACTCAGCTTTGCATCAGAAGCGTTTGAATTCTTTCGCTATTAAAATGAATAAGCAACCCTATAATCATGTTCGAAAGAGTTCAAACTGTATCGAAGCTTGAACGTTACCGTGAGAATTGACTGTTGAATTTTATTTGGGTTTACTTAGAGCTCAATATTCTATAGCAAGTTGTAACAAATGAAGTACAGTGGTATCGGGTAACATTAAAATTCTTATCTCTGGTCTGTCACACAGCGAGAACGTCAAAGTTCGAAGTGAGGAACGCATTATAATTAATAGTCGATGATACGCGAGGATCGTAAACAAAAGCGGTGATAAATGGATTAAAGTTTGATACCAGATAATAAGAACTGTAGGTTGTAAATCGTGATTTCGTAAGCGGTGGTCACTTTTTAGATTTTATAATGGATTTCTATCATACAAATGTGAATCAATGATCGGTAACACCTTGACTACGCACATCATTTTACGCAGTAGTTAGTAGTATACATATTATTTAAGCTATAGAACGAGTTTTTGCTGTGCTTACTTACGTTTGCCACTTTTTAAATTTTTTTCGGGCAAAATATAAAGTTACAACTATAAATCTCATGTCACAATAAAAACTTAAATACGTACGAGTAAACGAAAATAGAACAGGGTTGATAAAACAAACGGACGTTAATCAGATTGCAAAAATAAGATATTAATCAAACAGTCCACAACAACATGGTGATACGAAACAGCCAAAATATGAATTAGCAACAACTGGATCTTTTGTTTTAAGCTTACATTTCGGTGTGATACGCAACCATGTTATATCAAACCGTTTTGGATTCAATGACATATTGACTGTCAAATATACCTTGATACATTGGAGGCGTCACGAGTTATATTAAAACCAGTCATTAGAAGTCGATTAACCAACGTTTTTGCTGTTATTGATTGCGTTTGACAATAAACATTGTCGCGTTGTGTGGGAATTAGGACATAGATAAGCGCTTAGAGTGTGTAAAGGCTACTTTAATTGTATGAAATACGCAGGTTTTAGCCAAGTTCATAATCGATGGATGAAAAGGTTTGTGACGTCCACGATGTAGTATGGGATAAAAGGTCCTAAAGGATTGAAGTGCGCTAACCCGGAACAGACAGCTCCAGCCTAAAAATAACTTAACACAATGAACTGATAGCGCATAGTACGATTTGTATTTTCTTACTTTGGTTAACTTATCAGGACCGCTTAGAAATGGTCTTTTTGTCCTGGGGAAGGCTGAAGTTTATGTTGCAAGTTATAATCATAATTAAGAAAAGTGACCGCTGTGATCATTGCAGTAAAATAAAACCAGTCTTGTGATATACAACCTTCCAAAATATAGTTTAGTTTTATAGGACTGACATGTTTTATAACAAAAGTCCTTAAATAAGGAGAACAAAAATAATTGTTTGTTGAGTGACCAGTTTTGCAAGCGTCTATAGGCTTCGGTCACTGCTTACCATCAGGCAAACGCTATGCTTGTTTGTAACGTTAGTCGTATGAAAAAGTTGAATCCCATAGTAAGACTGGTCTATTCCAAAATTTTGATATATCCGCATTCAATAAAGAGTTTTCTAAAATAGCGCCCACGAAGTGGCAGCACTAAGGCATCAGGTCTAAAGCGCTTTCAATCTTTGATAGATGACCTAGATGACTACAAGGTACCGAAAGACTCAGTATTAGAAAAACGTCTTTTTGCTTTTTAGTTGAATAAATTGGGTTAGAATTTGGTTACTTTGTATTAAGTACCCTAACCAAGCTCCTTAGTTCAAGTGCAAGTAGCACTAACCTAATTTAGTATTTGCTTCGACTTGATTACTAGTTAATTTACTCAAATAATTAGTAAAACCATATTTATTTATTTAATTTTTAAGGCCATACTATAGAATATTGTCTAAGTCACTTTGTAGGTTACTATCATTTGGATTTGGCTTAAAGTCATTGTTTCTATCATCATTCAGTCTAAAACATGAACAACACAGGAATCTACAATTTGACACAGAAATATAAACAAAAGAAAAGTGTCTAAAGTATGTGAACCTTTCAATTAGTTTTAAGCTCAAGTTTCAATTCAGCAATTATCTATTTTGACCTCAAACATCTGAATTATCAATTATTTTGTAATTTAAACATAAAAATTGCCGAAATTAACAGTGAATAAAGTTTGTAGAGCAAGAATATCTTTTTGTTTAGACAACGCTGTCAAAATGAAACCTTTCACCTAAGTGGCGCTAAGTGGTGGCAAAAATTTGACTCTGATGTTGTTTCATTGAATAATAAAATAATAGAATCTAGAGTACCTACTGTCATATTTCTATGTTTTTGAACATTCAATGATTAGAAATAAAACTGAAAATGAATAACTTATTAATAGATTGAGGTCTTGGTAAATGTAGTTAAGGTATTAAAATTTCAACACTGTCTGTAAATGCTTCTAGTTCAGCGGGATTGCATGCACAAGACACAAATCTTTGTGTGATTCATGTGTTTTAAGTCTATCGAGACAATCCCATCCACATGCCTATCACTGTGACTCTTGCAAGCCAGACTGCTAAACCTATTGTCTTGGACCCCGCAACAAATTTAATCAGAAATAAAAAGAAGAAGTTGGAAATAAAAATGTCCACTTCCCTCTTTTGCAAAGTGGGAAAAAAATATAATCTGTATAAGATTGTGTTCTATTAAAAAAGTGCACCACGGACAGAAAATAATAAGGAACCTATATAAACTACATCTGATTCCAGTAATATGGCAGAAACGCGTTCCAAGTCGGTGTAATTTTTATATAAGCCTATCAAAATAAACACTCAGCCTAAAAGTAAGCAGTCAGTATCGTTCACGAGTGGTGGAAACCATCCTTGATAAGTACCTACTAATATGTAGTTAATTGTATATTTGTAAAGTCGCGTGTGACACGTCGTGTTCCCTACCGCGTTTGCCTCATCATAATATCAGCTCTTTAGCCGTAAACGCAATAATATTTCAAGAAAACCCAACGTAACTTAGTTTGAGTATCATACTCATAACATCATGTATTCGAATTTTTAACGTTGTATTAAATTGCTTAACATTCTGATCAAGTTATACTAGCTGCTCTCACATTGATGCAGTTTTATCACGATTCCGTTATACTCTTAGGTAAATGCGTGAACACGTTAATCCCGTTTTGTAAATACCACTAATCACTATATATCTGGGAGTTATCTAGGTAGCCTAAAGAAATAGCTGGTTGGATAAGTCGTTTCTGTATTTATTAAAATCAAATTGCTAATCTTATTAATTTGCTCTGTGGTTCGGTGGTACTGTATATAGACTGCCACGCAGAGGTCGCGGGTTTGATTCCCGCTGAGTGCAAATATATGTGTGCATGAACATGTCTATTTGCATTGTTCTGGGTGTTTCTATGTATAATATGTATGTATTTACAAAAAAAAAAGTATTTAAGTATGTATATCCGCATTCTAGAACCCATAACATAAGCTATAATAATGTGCTTACTTGGGTCTAAATAGCATTGTGTGTTGTTGTGGTGATATTATATTATATTACATTATAGTTTTAAGAGAAGAGTTATTTGCCCTGCAGGTAGAAAATTACGTAATAATACTTATACCTTGTATCCTACGAATAAAACGCATATCAGCTATTAAGAGTTCTATGCAGGTGAAATTAACATTTTAACTAATACACATTCTAATAAAAACTTACTTCTGTT
Source organism: Parascotia fuliginaria (assembly GCA_963082885.1). Lineage (NCBI taxonomy): Eukaryota > Metazoa > Arthropoda > Insecta > Lepidoptera > Erebidae > Parascotia > Parascotia fuliginaria. The sequence goes on along the minus strand of OY720181.1, from coordinate 12,765,022 downwards.
CATAAACAAAATATTCATCGATTTGATAGAGTTACTATATACCTAAGATCATAACTCGACTCTAAACGACCACAACACGTGTGGCTCCGAAATCAAATTAAAATCATGTTTGATAAGATCGAGTGGCGGTTATGGAAATTTATGACTATATTACCTGCTCCGGCGCATCGTTCGACAAAAACCGGGGTCGGACCGCGCAATTATTTATGAAGTCCGCGAATGATTATAGTTTACGAGCGTTTGATAGGTCAGCCTCTGGCGTGCACAGTGGGCCGTGATACGTGACACTTTGGACAAAATATTCATTTTTAATTTACTGTAGGTATAAAACTTTTGGATATATTACGTACAAAATATTGAAAAATTTACGCACTGCGATGAATAATGTACGCTTGATAATGCTTATAGTAATACCATTGTCAGTTAAAGTAAATTTTGACACTACTACTACTACTGTTACACTCTTATTTCGGAACGTACTGTATGCCGATCTTTGCACCTGCACTATTATAGTTAAGTTAATAATTATTGCTTATTATTTAAGTATACAACGAGGTCTCTTAACCTATGGGTGAGCCAAAACACAAGTAAATCTTACCTTGGGTACCAGAGTTCTACTTATCATTTGTGTGAAACGTACTGATGTATTATCTTAATGTATTTATTTGTGTGAACTTTTATAGCAATTAACGTATTCATTATTATTTATTATATTACTAAATCGATACATTAATTGCCAGATCTAATTTAATTTAGCTTAATAAAACAAGCAATAACTTATTGCAAATGTCGTAACGCTTATTTAATTATATTTACATGGTTTCCTTTCTCAAGAAGTATGCAATAACGGACATATTAGAGAAATGAAAGTAACATGTTAAATACGGGTGCCCTGTACGACCGATTAAATTTAACATAAATAAATTATTTTTATTACGTAGTTCAGGAAATAAAACTTTCCAAATAGATGTAAAAAATGTTGTATCAGAATGAAACTGAGACAAAAATGTGTTGGCCGCAAAAGATTCAGAAATAAATCAGACAGATGACAATTTAAAGTGGTTAACCCACTAACTGTGACCATTTTAGATACTTTGATCAGATCTTGTCGAAACCCAACTTGTATTATCAAAGACAAGACATAGTCATTTAAGCTTTATGCTCAAAGCAATAAAGTAGTCTTTTCTTAATTTTACGATGTGTTAGTGGGTGTTTGTTCAACAGTTTTAGTCAGAGTAAAGATTTATGTTTTATTTAAGAATTAATGGTATAGTGTGAGTAATCACCGTTATTTTAATTTTATGCATTAATGATATCTGATTAATGCTTGTTAATAAAAAGATTTTTTTCGCATCATATCATAAATTTTTATAAACATTATTATGTTCTCACTTCAAGAGAAATATTTATACTTTACATATCGTAAATTAAATAAAATCTGATAACTTATGCATGGAGATAAGTTGCCAAATGCTACTACAATTTTATGATAAGTCGGTAGTTAAAAGTTTACAAGGATAGTATGACCATTTACAAAGATCTTTTATACTTTTACATCTTTTTATTTCTTGTGAGTAAAAGCTTAATAGAACTACGAGTTATACTTAAATATTTTCGTAAAATATATTCGAGATAAGTCAAAATACACCTGGCGATGGCGCCACCATCACTCCTCTACCCTCGGCTCATTCTATATACTTTACGATCTGTTAAAAGACCGAATTCGCTGTTCAAATTAACACGATATAAAAACGGAATCGAACAAACAAAAAATAAGCGAAGGTACAAGATAAAAGTTTAAAAAAGGCTCACGTCAAAACATTTGATTGTATTAATATTTATAGGCATCGTACCGCCGCAGGAAAGGCGACTCGAGACGAAAGAAAAAAAAAATGTTTATCAGTCCGTTTAGCTTTTAAGGAAACCGCGAATCTTTTGTAAAAAGTTATTTATGGTCACGAAAACAATTGCAGTGTTACCATTATATCACATTTGACAGCAATAACTGTATTATTTCTTTTTTGTCCCCAAAATGAAGACGTTTCGTTCACTGTGGACGTTCAACAATAGTATGTTATTGTGCGTGAAGTGGTTTGATTCACTGTTATTAACTTAACTGTGTTTTTATATTGAGGCAAGATTGATTAAAAAAATAAGACCGTTACATATTCCGTGCTGGCGTAACAAGATCATTGATTTAAATGATCACATAGGATGAACAAAATTCTCTTTTTAAAATTGTAAAATTCAAATTGATTTGGAAGTTAATTCAATGTCTATTATTTTTGAACTTATTGAATAACTAGTGACTAGTTTACAATTGGTACAAGCAACATAAAAAGCATACAGGTGCAGATTCTCACAGATTAGACGGCAGAATTTAGTCTAGTGGCTACTTGTATAAATCAATAGGATATTCTCAACAACTAACCACCATTCCATGGTTTAAATACCACATTAATACCTACCACGCTAGACAAATAAATAATCACATGTAACACTAATACAATCTCATACATGTCCACGCTGTTTGACAAACGGCCCAGAATTCCTATGCTAATTCCGAATACGCAATATTGCGCGCGCGCAAAGTACTCTTGCGCATTCGACATGTGCGTACAAGTGGCCCTTATGCGCAGTTTAATCAGTGTCTGAGCGTCGACATGGGTTATTGAAACGAAATTAAAACACATGGTTCCTTATACAGGCTTTAATTAAAAGGAAATAGTATGAATGGACTTTATTAATGGCAATGGCTATATGAAAATATTAATAGGTACAGCGACCAGCGTCAGCTTGACCCCAGTGTTACTAAAGTAAGGTTCTAATTTGAATACTACTAAAGTATTCTTCCATAGGAATAAAATAATGTGAAATAAATTTGCAAAAAGAACTTTGATTTTGGTATTAAATTTGGTAATTTTTAACAACGCGTAATGTAGCCATTTAAACTATACCATTAAAGTATAGAATTCCAAAAAAAATAAAATGGACAAATATTTTAAAACATTTAATATCCCATTGCAAGAAATATCATTAAAGTAAAAGTAAAGGTAGGTATTGAGGAAACCAAGAAGTCAATCAATTAATATAAATTTCCTAACCGCCTTGAGATATCGAAAATTGTGAGACCGCACATGCTCTTTCCGTTTCAGAAGAGGTATTTGCCTTTTCGTAGAATAAGAACAGACTAAACAATATCAGATGTCCAGTCAAATCCAGAGGCATAACAGTGGCCCGTCAAGATGATGAGCTAAGCGAAGCGCAAGGCCGTTTACCTACCATCTTATAGGCGTAAGGTGAAAATTTATTTCAATACTGTCACATGGGCGTCAGGTGAAAATTTATAGAGTTTTATTTTTCCGTTATTCAATTGTTCTTGTAGCAGCAAAACGGCCAATCTTTATAATATGTATCTTGACTAGGGTTTAGGGTTTGTGGAGAGCTTGTAGACTTAGGGCGTGTAGAGTTACAAGCTTGGCTCTACATGAGATTTTGTAACTTTTTGACAATGCGAGCTTTGAATTGATTGAGCAATGACAATTACATAAAAATATTTTTATTTAATATAATGCTCTAGAAATTACACAATTAATTACGCCTTAGACACTATTTAACAATAAATCGTCTATTAGTATGAATTAATAACAGCGATAACTACATTGTAATTGTAGCGAATTTAAAGGTGATGACTTTAGCTGCATGTAACTAATTATCTATGGATAAATAATTAAACGCAAAATTACTTAATTACAGTCGGTAATTGTATAATGCAAATGTTGACAGTATTCAATGCAGCATTAAACTTGAAGTTTGATGTAACTTTTTATACTCTTTATCAATTTAGTTTAAAGCCATATAGTTTTTTTAAGTAAAAGTTGCCTCACTGAGGTAAGCTGTTTAGCATTATGAGGTTATTAATGACCTCCATTGCATACTAAAATAAACTTAATTAATTTGGCTCTTAGGCAATATTATAAATATATTTTTAATCTGTGAACATACCCTACTGCATCTCGAGCTGTTATAGTTAAGTTAACGACTTTGTGTTAGATGCTTTACTACTATTTTTAGATAAATCGCGCAATTCGAAAACAAGTTAAGTGATAACCACTCTTGTTCTTCAAAATATTACAACGCTATCTACCGAAGGGTAATCACGTTTTTATACCAATGATTCTTAAAGGCCAAGACTAAGTATAAATAAGACAGAATATTTTCTGTTTTACTTTCATTGAATGTCAACTTGTGCTAGAAATTGTCAGTTTTAATACAAGTAAATTATGTAAGCCCGTTGAATATTGCGACACGCCTAAGCCCACATCTGTAATTCTAACTTAAGAGCAATTAATTGATGCTAGGAAGATAGAAACGCCTGCATATGAATCGATAAAATCACATTGCAATTACTGTCTTCTTCTCTCAATAGTTAGTCTTATGAGCTAAATTTGCATGTTTACAAATTTTTTTACCACCATACCAGCAGTTTAAGAAGATGGTATGGTGGCCACCACTTCTGGATTCCACTGACTGCTTACCATCAGGCGGGGTGGAGTCACTTTGGTAGACAAATATAAAAAAAAAAAGGTCGATTTATATAAGTTGAGAGGTTTTAAGATAGCGACTAGTGAAGCTGAAATGTATTAACCACTGCTGGCTTGTAACGATCTATCTACTAAACTATTTTTTTTTATCACAAGATACGTGCAAATCTCACAAGACTTGACACGAGCTGGTGCGTAAGAAAATTTTGTTCTTAGAGTAAAATACTAGTTAGCTTGCTGTTAGCTTTGCTCGTATAATAATATTATTTTAGATCGTCACATATTGTGAGATCAAGTTACCTTAACTCAAAGCTAAGCTACATCCACCTGTATATCTTTACTGCCTGCCTTGTATGCATACAAGTAAGGACTCATCTGATATTAAATAGTTACACCTAAGTAAGTACGCATCTTTTCTTGCTGCTTGCCACTAAATAAAAAAGCAGACAAATATTGTACTGAAACTATATTTTGGTTTGATCAACCCACTGAACAAAGAAACGTTAAGTAATGTGTAATACGGCGAAATATTGTACGTATATGGTCTGTTTAGTCATATTAAATACCGTTGTATTGAATCAGCGGTGTTTTAAGTACGTTAACTAGACAAAATTGGCTAGAGTGAACGGCGCACCATAATTGGACCATTATTGCCAAATAAGGTGAATGGTTTTAAAGGGCTTTAAAATAGCGAATGATTGAATACTAACAAGATTTTGTCTTATGCGTAAAGTTAAGAAGTACAATATTTATTGAATATATTTTAAACCTATTAGCCTTACACTGCTCTCTCTCTCTTCCCGACTATTTATCCCACATGGTGGTGGGGTCAGCCTTCCTAACGTTCTTCTTCCACTTCGCCCTATCCACGACATCGTCTTCGGAAACGTTGCATTCCTTCATGTCTCTCAGCAACACATTTGTCCAGGTTGTTTTTGGTCTTCCCCTAGATCTTTTCCCGGGGACTGACAATTGAAGTGTCTGGTTGCCGACGTAATCGGGTGGCCTTCTTTTGACATGCCCATACCATCTCAACCTGCTTTCCTGCAGCTTATCGGCGATGTCGCGTACTCCCAGGCTGCCACGGATGTATTCATTGCGGATTTTATCCAGCCTGGTAACGCCGCACATCCACCTCAGCATCTTCATCTCTGCTACTTGAATGGCATGGACATGCCCTCGTGTGAGCGCCCAAGTCTCGCTGCCATACATGAGGACTGGTCGTATTATTGTCTTGTAGACAAGGCCCTTAAGTTTTACTGGCATTCTCCGGTCGCACGTTACCCCAGTAACTTCGCGCCACTTAAGCCACGCAGCTGCAATTCGGTGCTGTATGTTGTGTTCTAGGTCTCCTGAACTGTGCATCATATTTCCCAGGTATTTGTACTGATCACATTTGGAAATTAATTGACCAGCAATTGATTGATTGGTCGTCCGATTCTGGATCGTTCAAGGCCATAAACTGGGTTTTGGCAACACTCAACACCAACCCACCTGATTGCAACTGTTGCTTCCAAGCTGTAAGCGCCTCTTGCAGAAGAGCCCGACTCTCAGCACATACAGCAACATCATCGGCATAAATAAATGTCCATGTAGCTTTATTCTGCGCTTCTTCTGTCAACGAATCCAGGACCAAACAGAACAAGAACGGACTGAGAACTGAGCTGTGAACTAAGCCTTACACTGCGTATACTTCTTATAAATGTAGCATGATTTTACGTTTCGATTCGAAGTTTAAATTATTATAAATTTATTTAGAAAGGGAAAAATATTACGTTTAGATGTATCTAACACCCTAAAATTATAATAACAGCACATTACTGCAGAGTGTTTTTACATAACTACGTCTCTTTATATAAAGAGAAGCATGAGCAATGATCACCCTACTTACTGAAGATAGATTAATTTCAGAGTTATATTTTGAAAGTCCAAGTATCCTTACGATGTTTTCCTGCTCCGTTATGTCACTAATGCCAAAAATCTTGAAAAATACATAAGAATTTGAAAAAAATTGCACCTACGTGGTTTTACCACTTGGCGATTACGATTGTTATCGTCCTATTATTATATTTTCCAGCAAATCTTTCACAGTTTGCAAAGCGCGCCTGAAGCATTAGCGATACAGTCTATTACATACAGTCTGCCTTTTGATTTTTTTTTGAAATTGAATGTTATTTCTAGAACAGTGACGATAACATCTTTCTTGTTTCATCTCGCTCTTTTTGCAATACAATATAGTTATACATTATAAAGAAATTTGCCAATTTTATATAAATTATAGCCTCATTATAATGATATATGCATATTTATCTCGCGCGAGAGCAATATGCAGATATGAGATGCAATTAAAAATTACAATTAGATATTTGCATTCTTAATTATGAACATCTTTGAACATTTAAGGTATTAAATTATAATTATATACTCGAAGTACATATAATTTATACACTATACAGTAATTTTATCCGTATTATAGTTATGATTAAAATTACAGACTGTATGTAAAGAGTGCCCTTATAGAAGTATACTTATACTTTGATACAAATTAAAACTGAACTTTATTTCTAATCGAAAACACACAACTGATAAATTTCTCAAACCTAATATTAAAATGCAAGCGATTGTATTATATTACGTTTGACAAATTTCTAAAATAGGTATAATATAATATATAATATAATATAATATAATATAATAATATATAATAATATAATAATATAATATTCTACCACATGCACACAGGTTCTTAGTATTTGCATGATGAACTACCTGCACTAGCTTTTGCACTACGATTGCAACGTACTTATAAAAGTGTTACTACTATTATTTAATAGCAGAGTCAAAATTGTTTTCGGTTCAACAAATAACAGTCCTTCAGCTATGATTGTATTATCTCATCATAATATGCATTAAAATTTCAATCTTAATTATTTCCTATATGTATAGGTATTCTGTGATGCGGCTGTAATGTCACTGCGACCATGAATGGTCTATTGTGATCGAAATGTATAGGTATAGACGTATACGATCTAGTGCACACAACGAGCTATGGAGCGAGCTATGATTGGAGTCTCTTTGAAGGATAAAATTTGAAACGAGGTCATTCGAAAAAGAACTAAAGTAACCGACATAGCTTGAAGGATAAGCACGTTGAAGTTTCAATGGGCTGGTCATGTCTGCCGAAGGACTGATGGCCGATGGAGCAAACGAGTCCTAGAGTGGAGACCGCGACTCGGTAAACGTAAGTTAGGACGACCTCTAGCCAGGTGGCCCGACCGACCTGAAGAAGGTGGCTAGGAGAGACTGGATGCGGAAAGCAGAAGACCGGGTGTTGTGACGCAGATGGGGAGAGGCCTATGTCTAGCAGTGGACTGTGATAGGCTGATTTGATTGGTATATAGAAGTATTCGCTGTCTTCTTTAAAATAAAGTAATTTTGTAAGTAGGTATGTCATGATTAATTGAACAAGATTACATATTTCCTTATGGGCGACGCTGATGACCTTTCGTGGCATTTATAGTAAACGAATATAGTGATTTTAATATTAAAATAATCGATTACAGTGTGAGACACATCTGCGGTAATCATGACATTTGAAACTCTACTTTAAAAACATTGCGATATAAATTACTAGTACCTACTAGTAAATGAAAAAAACAAATATAACTGGAACATACAGATTATTTAAACCTGAACCAAATGAAAAATTGCATTGCCGTCGCCTATATTTTATAGCGGCTAAAAGTTGCCATCAATAATTGAAGTTGGTGTCTCAAGGGAGCAAGGGCTTACTGGTATTTCTGACATGTGGGTTTCTAGTTGGCGGGTCAGTTAATATTAAGTGCGTACGTGCCCTTACTTTACAACATGTACTAACATTTTAAATTAAGTTTTATTACAGTTAGACGCATTGAAAATTTTGCTTTAGTTAGTTAATTGTTTTGGACGTCACTTTTAAATTTTGATGTTTAAAGGACAAAATCTTAAAACTTAAAGTTTAAGATCAGATTAGAAATCTACAGTGCTTATCAACAAATATTTACTACCCTATATTGTAATGTACGAAGGTACATAACTTAAAACGAAATTTTACGTTATTTTTTCAGAAATCTACTGACACTGACACTGAAAACACTACAAAACGCACGCGGCAAAAAGATCCACTTCCATACTTGATAGCTTTAATATAGCTTTACAATATACATGTATCGATAGTCCGAATGCAAAATTACTAAAGCACAATGTAACAGAACTTTTGGCAGACCGGTTCTTGAAACTTAACGATGCATATTTATGTCGCAGGCAAATTGTGTTAATCGACCGTTTACAATCTGCCTCGGCATATTACTTAATGGATACGGATACGTTAGGTCAGCAATGTGTAGGTATATCAGCAAATTACAAAATGCCGAGGCAGTATGTAAACTGCGGATTTATTCAATTTGCCTGCGACATATACAAAAATGTAAGAAGAAACCTATATGCACCGTGAACCTCTCTTTCATTATTTAATTTTTTTTGAAAAGTAACGTTGGTTGAAATCCTTCATTGCTCAGAGAAGTCGACCGTAAAATTAATGATCACTTTATACCTCGTTTAAAAGTACATATTGTCATGTTATGTGTCATTCTTATTTAATAATATATCTTCACTTCGCAATTACAAAAGAATTATGCATTTTAAACATGTTTGATAGAATCATCTAATAAATTTTATTGTCTGTTATCATCGTTTAATAATATAAAAAATTCAGTATCCACTATATTGACTATTAACAAATTTTAGTACTGAGTATACAATATAGAAATATTTTATAACAAATTAGATGTGGCATTAAAAGTATATTGAATTTGATTTGATTTGTTTTGATACTTTAATAATACTTACCTACTTAGATATACTTAGAATACCGTCACCAGTAGGCAGCATGTCTTCTATAGAATGAAGATACTTTTATAACTAGTCTACTTCAATATGAGCAAAGAATTTAACAGTATTCGGAGAAATTTTACTCTGGTCCTAACTCGCTGTAAGATAAGTTAATTTGTTCTATTAACTTAATGCAAATAGAAAACGCAAAATCAAAAAGATAGCCAAGAATATAGGTTTAATCAATTTCAATCCTTCCACTGTTCAACTAATCATATAATGTTTTATATATATTATTGTATAGAGCAGTTCTTTTGCAACATTATTGCAACCTCATCGGCGGCCATTATAAGTGACCAACCAACCCGGCGTCAGTTAATCCCTTTATGTTCCTTTTTCACCATTCAACTTTTAGCTGTTTATTTTTGTGTACCCTTTATGCATATTTATCTCGAGTAGGTAGTCCAGGTCCGTGCGAGTTGATTTTATTTTTGATCTGGTTTCTTAAAAGTAACTAGAAGATATAATTTGTACTAATATATAAAGCGGAAGAGTTTGTTTGTTTGTTTAAACGCGCTAACCTCTGGAAATACCAGTCGTATTTGAAAAATTCTTTTTGCATATGACAGCCCATTTCTCGAGGAAGCTTATAGGCTATGTAACATCACGCTTCTGGTGACAGAGCAGTAAGCAAAGACGCGGGTGAAACCGATGAAAAGCTATAATTATATAAACTGTGTGACGTTTGATGGCTGATGGCTTCTGTTTCTATAACCATTATAGTATAACTAATTAATAGTTTAGTTTTTTGTATGATATACAGGAAACTAAATATTCTTTAAGATTATGTTTGTTATAGAATCCTGATAAAGCTATTTTTTATACCTATAGTTCTTAATTTCTCAAACTAATTAGTTTAAGTTGACCTCGCAGTATCAACACATCTTTAATACCGCGAGTTCAGCTTACTTTGTATGATTTAAATAAATATATATTTTTATATCACAAATCATATAGTATTTGGTCCAATTCTGTAAAATCTTTCAAATTACGGCTTTTAGGCGAATGATCATTATTTAGTGGGTTTAACATTTAAATAATTACAATTTATACAATAATTAGTAATAACTACCTTTTCCTTAACATATATACCACCTGACTTACAACTAATGCTGCAATGACTCACGTCATCATCAACTTAATCATAGATATAGTGTTCTTGTATTTAAAGGTCGCTGCAGAACATTCACTTCTTGATACGACTGGTACGTAAATAGTTATAAGTTCAGTAGTAATACCAGGTAATTATTGTTCACTCTAAAGACCATCTTAAAATGAGAAAACATGAACATTGATGTCTACGCTTGTTCAAGGTAGATTTTCAATTACATTAATTAATAAATCCAAATTTCCTTACAATGTTTTGCTTCTCTGTGTAATATTTACAACAGAAGTAAACTTAAAAATAATAAATATGGTGTACAAAATATTCTGGATACCTTTACAAGTTTAAACACAGCCTAATTATAAGAACAAAAAAGGTTAAAACATGAACAATTTTAAGTGGCGACTACACTGGGCATACCTTTAAAATAATATTATTCGAGACATAATTTACCGCGGTCTGTGAAACCAAACCGCTTGATTTATTTATGAGCGCACACAGACTGTTACTAATCTTTAGTGGAATTTAATTTGTTATTTATTTACTAATCGCTGCTAGGAACAGGTAGGGTTTGCATGTCATTTATTATTTTGATTACTGCTTAAATGAATACAGTTAGAATAACTTGATGGTTGTACAGAGTAGTTAGTCTCTATACGTGATACTTATGGAGTTAATAGCCATACGTGGTCATTATCCGCGCTGTTAAATAAAGTTATAAAATAATAAGATACGGAAAGTGGTCAACTGAGCCCGCGAGCTTAACGGGCTGTGGGCTCAGTTGACCATAAAACTTAAAAAAAGTAACCAATGTCACTCTACCAACTGTCGCCAAACAGAAAGCAACACTATTCCGTCTCCTAGTTGCGATATGAACTATGACAAAATAGTAGTTAGAGTTAGTTAGAGTTCATAATCGTAGGTGACTTAAAAGTAGCACGCAGTCAATGGTTACGACGTAGGTACCTACATTTTGTTTTTGTTTTCAGTTACTTTAGGATACATAAGTACCTACTTCAATTTAATATATTTACTCTTAAAGTCTTTAATTATTATATATAGCTATTATTAGCAATTAAGTCCTTGATTATAGACATTCATTTTAGTGTATTAGTGTAGGGCACGTATAGATATAGTAGTAATTGCATACCTACACTTTTCAAAATTGTGCCTTTTTTTCTTGCTTGCTGGAACAAATAGAGAATACACAAAATCTCTGCGAGATTTGTGCTAAATGTAATGGCACGTTAGTTCTACTGCTTATAATAATTGTACTATGTAATGAAAATAATAAGGAAACAAAGAATTTGTTATTTTTTGGAGGTTATACAAAGCATAAACATGCAAGGTGTACAATGGTGCTTGTAGATTTTGCTTCTGATTCTCACTTTTAGGTCGTATAAGAAGGAAATAGCTAAAAAGGTTATATTAATGCCTTTCTTTTGCGTACACCTTTATGTAGGTTTTATAACTAGGTATTACAGTGTATTTTAAAACTGCAAGTATTTCTTCGCCATAATGGTTTCAAGATCCGTCCTGTCTCTTATTGTGTGTACTCACAGATAATGGATTTGCGTGGGTTACATAACGTAAGCTACTGAGCGGTACTATTTTCTAACTTTAATAATAAATACACGATGAACCTTTTGCTTTATCCGAACTTTAAAAAAAAATAATATCAGCTATTCGTGCCTATTTCAATTTGACTGTCAGTATTTGTGCTACAATGATATTAATTAGATACATATTGCCAAAATTGTTTCTGACAAAACTGGAAGGATTGACCATACTAACATGCTAATAAAATCAGTCGATACTGATTCTCGTAATGACTATTAAAGTTGATTTTATATATGAATAAGTTCTCTGTAACAATTACTGAAAACTTTGAATTTAACAATATTTAAACAATCAAAATATTTTAAAGATTAATTATAGTAATTATTTCAACAAAAAGATTTAGTACTCCGACCTACTTAATCATTAAGTAAAGAGCTATCGAAATTTTCACTATGTTTGCTTCAAAATATGAAGTGTAGAAAATTTCTCGTAAAATAATTTTACACATACTGTGTACAAGATTATTAATATTTCATTCTGTTCTTTAGTAAGACTACATTCATTATGTGTGTTATGTATGACACATATAAAATTATATAAGACTTGGGGGCAAGAGCGTGCATTGAATAGACCATTTGGTTAACAATAGTGATCAATTGCTTACCGTGAATTGTACGAATTAAATGAAACGAGTTCTATAGACTGAAAAGTTTTTACTTTACTCGTATGTCTATATCATATTATAGTCATATTTAGTTGATACCTACCTACTACAGAATCTTTTGAACTATGAAGTGAATGTAGTAATTTGATATACATGTTATAATTGGTATAATTAATCAATTATAATTATTAAGACGTGGTTTCAATACTAGTTTGTACCAATTGGAGGTACATTTACAATAGCTGTAATGGTATTTCGATACGCATATACATACCTACGTATAAAATATCGAGCAATCATACCGCCTAGTTTAATGTAAACGGTTTTATTATCCTCAAAATTTCAGAGTTGTAGTAACACGAGCTAAGTAATAAGTAGTGTGTTCTATTAGTAAGTAATGCTTTTCAGTGCTTCTGAAAAGTTTTAACAGCAACAGAAACACGATGATAGCGACAGCCGAGCAGAGGGCCTGGACAAGTGGCATAAATGTTAATAATGTAGAATAAAATGGATAAAAAAATGTATGGGGTTGACATAAGCTTATGACAATGTTGGTGTAAGCTTATGTCAATCCTATACATTTTTGTATCTATTCTATTAGCAGTTATGCCACTTGTCTAGGCCCTCAGACCCCTCGACTGGCCAAGGTGGCAAAAATTGGGGAAGGCCTATGACTAGCAGTCGACGCCTTTCGGCTTTCGATATGATGATAATAATGATACCACGTGCTGATATGCAATTATAGGTTATCAAGAATTTTTTTTTACAGGTATCAATTAAACCGGCACTCAACATAACGTCAATTGAATGAATTCAATCATTATTCAGTCCATAAAAAACAATTTATTAGCTCTGTTTTCTGACACGCTATAACGCTACATGTGTATGTACTAAATTAACCATTACAGACTGACCTATCAATAAAAGGCATGTTTAAGTCAATAAGAGATCTGCTAAGGTTGGTTAATAAACGTTTATTTGTAATAAGTACCGTGAGAATATTATATAAATAACTAGACGTCCGCCCTCGCTTCGCTTCGGTATCAAAAGTTTTATTCGGTCTCACAACGAACGCCTACGGGAAATATATTAGCAATAGTGACGTATTGTATCATTCAGATTTACAAAAAGCGCTTCAGATACTGAAATTTTTAAAAAGACTAAAAATATTTTAAACATAATAAAATATAGTCTATGTTACCCGTCCTATTTGTAGGTACCTAAAGGTGAAAGAATTTTTTAATCGTTTACGTATATCTTGAGTTAAATCGAAAAAAAACAAACATACAAAAAATCAAATCTTATCCCTATAAATTATTAGTTTAGATTTTAGAATCTAAACATCTTAGATGATGAAGTAGGTACCTCAGTTTTTGCAGTGATTGTACGACTAATTACTATTGTATAGAAGTCCCGAGTACTAGTAGGTATTAGTGAACAGTGGTTTTCTGAACGATAATTGTATTTATCAATCAATATTTTCTGTTAACATGCATTTGTCTCGACATGACGGCGTAACCAGCGTAAATTTTGAATTTGCATGAGATACAAACAGCGCCTCTAGTATTTCCTTTAAAAACTAAACTGTCAGAAACGCACGATGCCTCATGAATTCATGATGGGCAAGAAACTCAGGCCACTCTTTTCAATCGCCAGACAGTATTTTGTATGAGTTACAATGTTAACACTAAACGCAACCAAAGAATAATACAAAGCACTTATTACAAATCAATATTATAATTACCTATATTAAAAAGAAAAGGTTTGACTTCGTATTTTAATTAAGATGGTAAATGCACCTCTCGGTCATATTGAACCAGAAGGTAATACTGGATTTAGTATTAGATATATGCCATGCCGAGATTGACCAGTATGTATCTGGCCTAAAGCAGATGCAGGTGCTTCTATAATATGTAATAGTTCTATAAAGCAACTAACGTCTCAATATTTCTTTAATATTTCGTTAAAAGATGCATAAGCACTACAATAGTATGTATTACTTATCTATCTACACATAATAAAACGAACTCCAGCTATTACTTTAAATCAAATTCGCTAAAAACTCTAATATTTTTATTTATTTTTATTATTATTGTAGATAAATTTAATCCTTTCGACATCTTTTGTAAATAGGTACAGTTGATTTGCGTGTACCTTAACCTTATCGTGTTGCTCAGAAATGTTTGGCATTTTTATTATTTTGTTGTTTGTTTTTGAATACAAATGTCTTAGGTGTATAACAATACATTATTCTTTAAAATTAGCTTATTACGTAAGAACATTATACATATTTTTTTCTATAACTTTCAAACAAAAACGCTAATAGTAAAATGTACAAATGTAACAGTTAAATATTAAAAGTTAATGTTTAAAAGTAAATAATAGAAAGAGAAAATAAGTTGATGACTTTAAGCAACGATTTAGTTTCATTGAATTTGCATTTTATAAAAACAACATCTATTGATTTATTACTGAAGTTTTTAGAACTATCATTACGGTTAAACATCTTATTGTGTACATGTGGTGCATTTAAAAGGCCAGTATATCATTTGTGTATTCAACCTTCTGCATTTTCACCCAAATGATGCAAGCATAGCAGTAACTCTTTGTTTACTGTTTATTAACTCGAATAACGTCTATGTGCTAACCAAAGGTTTCATTTTCTTTCTTAAGACTTGAATTGTTACTGGCTGGATATCTTTTTCAAGTGAAAACTGCCTACATTACAGTCATAGGCTTTGATAAAATTAAGTATGCTTCTTTTTAGTTTCATTAGTTACATAGTAAAAAAAATATCAGAAATGAGCAGCGCCCCTGACATTTAATATATAAGCTATTTTTATAGTTACATTGTGTCATAGGTAGGAACCTATATTTTTTTGTTTTTAAAGGCAAATGAGCAGCGCTTCTAGTATTTACATTGAGAACTATTTTTTGAAGTTCACAGATTATTTCATAATTTTCTAATTTCTAATGTTTTGAAATTATTAAAGAAATACTCTTCGATCATACCCAATTGCTATTTTTAATATGTAGGTATCTCAAATTGAAATCTGTATCAGCATAATAATATGCCCTAAATGATTTTTTAAACCAAATGAGTGATCAGATCATACAAGACCTACATAAAATATTATTGCGTTTAATAGTAAAAAGCTTCTCATTATAATTTACTGAGCTTGCATGCTCGAGTTAAAAAGTACTTGGGTCAAACGTTTTACAAAATTGTAGTACTAGCTGTTTACATATCGGTTCACTGCATGGAGCAAGTCAACTAATAATTCACTGGTAGATACGTTACCGTGCTTGTACTATTGGATGACTACAAAAACACTGCTCCATAATCTATCACTTTTCTAATGATATCACCTTTTTTTATTTTTTTTTATAAAAATTATATTAATGATCTATAAAGATAATTTTCGGTTTTTTTTTTAAATATTTGCAAAACTTGCCGGTATATTAGTAGTTTCAGCACCTTCTCTATCAACACTGTTTATGTTTATCGTTATTGTAAGTATTTCCAATTTTTTTTAACCTAATATTTATTCTATTGTCTGAAATTCACTAGGCATTACCAATTTTGCTGCTTGCGTTATTTAGTAATTTGTATAATGTGTCGTCTAGCTATCAACAAAAATGATTAGTCTGTCCAGTGTCCATATATTTATTTACCAGTCTATCAAAACTACAATTATCTACTGCCATCCACTACGTTTCTAATAACTTAATTTTATTTTACGTGTTAATACGTTTGTAAGGTATGTAAGTAGTGCTAAATAACTGTGTATTGAATTCTTATAAGCCGTCAGACGGCACGCACGGAGGGTGGCTTCTACTCCTTGACTTATTACCACGAAACATGTAAGGGCCGCGACCTAGCCCGCCAACTCTATTTGCATACCTCGGCCCGATACATTCGCGCGACTGTGACTATTTTAAAAGTCGCAGCTATTACTCTGTTGAAGCTATTCTTTTGATCACGACGGATAGGCATGTAAAAACATCCATCGATCCAGCTCGACATCAGGTGGCAGCCGTTATTTAACGGCTAGTAAAGTCTTATCCCGAAAGATTTCTTTTATACTTTTATGTGTGTATCTTACTTTAGGAAATACTCCATTTCTTACTATTAGAGTTTAAATGTCGATATATTAAGATATATATTATTATGTAGTTCGAGTATGCCAACATTTAGTTCAACGTGAAACAGATCAAATGAAATTATTAATGTGAACCTAGTGAGGAAAATTCTAGAATAACAACGTTTTCTTTTAAACGCAAAACAGTTTGTTTACAAAAACACTATATTGAATTTAATATTAAAGCCTAAGTATAAGAACTAGTTTCCCACCAATATATCCTTATAATGTGTGCATATAGTCTATCTATTATTAATAAGTTCAATAAATTGAACTTACTCCCACGCACAAATCTCGAAAATAACAACTTTGCAATAGAGTTGTAATACATGCAAGTAATTGTACTACACGATGCAGATGCTTTATAAACCACTGATTCATCAATTGGTTAGCCATTCTAGAACTTGATACCCTGTCTAATAACGTCTAGTGTAGTATCTATTAAAGTAATCAGACTAAAATTGCGCTGACGGGCCAAGATTAAAAGTATGTAGAATGATTACAAGACGTGAGTAATTTAAGTGAAGATATACTGAGGTTATTGTAATTGATGCTAATTAACGTCAAAGGTTTCAGTTTAGAATGTTTTTATAATTGTGTATATTAAACAGCTAACTTATCTCAAAGAGAGAAAAGAACTCTGGCCGTAGTCGCCGGTGTGCAATAGGCCTAACGCCGGGATTGTACATTTTAATAAGGCTTTGTCAAACCTTCAAAGTCACTCCGTAATAACAGGGTTTTGCCGTAGCGTAAAAGCAATATTTTTCTGATATAGAGGTAAGGGGTTTCAGATGACTTATAAAAAGTGTCATATTATTATAGCACCGGGTGTCGGTCATTTGCATTTTTAAATTACAAAATTAGCAGTATGCAAGCAATTTGAATACTGAGTTATTTTTAACTCTGAAGAGTGAATACACTATCTTTTTAAAAATAATATAACTAAGGAAACCTCTTTGGAACCCCCAAATAATTATACTTATAGAAAAAAAAGTACCTTTAGTTGTAGTTTTTATTGTTTCCTATTTATAAATAAGTAACGTAATCAATATTGACCGGTTAAAGGTTGCAGTATTATTGACATCATTTAATTTTATTTTGCTTTTTGCAAGTGTGATGCAAAAAACCTCTTTTAAATTTTAAAATGTCAAAGAAAGCGCATATCAATGAACTAGAATCTAGAAAATTCGTGTTGAAGAGAACATTGTGAAACAAGTGCAAAAATTGACATATTGAATTTGTAGTGTCCACTAAAATAATGAAGAAGGCTAGATAAATTGTTGCAAAAAACAAAAAATGCAGTCACTTTTATTAATGTTTGAAAATGGAACATTTTCTAAAATAAACCATTTAAGTGAACGATGTAAACCTTGACAAGGTCGCACAATCGTTTTGTTCTACGAGTAACAACACTGGCATAATTCTTCGAAGCACTGGTCCAATGACATCTGCTCTTGTCTTTATATTGCGACATCTTAGTGACAGGCGGGCTGCCATCCTACATCTTGTTACATATTATTATCTGCCTGATAGATCTCTTTTTAATTTCATCCTGTATTTTTGTGTATTCTTTACTGAGTTCTAAATGTGTAGGTATAGACAGATAAGAGACTACTTTTAAATTTCTTTAATTGTATATTTATTTATTCCAAACTCAAGTCTTGTAATTATTAAATCTAGAATTGTAAATACAGCAGCGTATAAAAATAGTAGTTCACTGAAAGCTCTACTTAATTTGAAACAGATTAATCCTTAAATAACCCAATTCACGCTTAAAGGTTATATCCGTCAAATGAAACGTCACTATGACTGCGCATTTTACTTATCATTAGGATACATGGAGAAAAAAGGCTTCGGATGTTCAGTTGTAAGCGCCCGCCAACAAAGCCATTATGCCTTATTATGGACATCATCCATCAGTCGACCATATCGATCCAACATTAATGCATGCTAATGCTTTATAAATAGATATATAATTTGTTTTGTCTCCACCTCGGTATCCAATTGATGGATTGTCTTATTTCTATTACATCAAACTGTTGGTTTTTGATAGAGGCGTGGTCATTGCTGCCGTTATTAGTTTAAACGACTGACGTAGACGAGACTAAATTATAATTTCACAGTTGCGGTAAAAAAGTGTGAATCGATTCGTTTATAATATTTGATTATTCTCGCCGTTGTGAAATCATTAGTAAACACGAAATAACAGTTGTGAACTTACAGTTATTATTAGTAAAATGTTTTCACTTACTTTGTCCTAGATGTACTCGCTTCATCCAAGGATATATTTGAGGAGGATTAGCTGAAGAATTCGATGCTGATGACTTAGAATTTTTCGTAGTGTTTGAGCTAGAATTATTGGCGTCATTACTCTCATTGCTAGATGTACTGGAGGCAGGGCTTGAAATGTTCTGATTCACATTAGCTTTGTGTTCCACGGGAGATGCGATTGGTGTAGTCAATCCTAGTTTGGTGCTAGTAGTTCCAGTTGAATTTTGTCCCACGGTTCCAAACCCGGGTGAAGTTCTTCCTGGTCCAGACGATGTAGACAGATCTTGAGGAGATGCTACTCCTGTTGTGGAAGTTGAATCCGCAAATTTACAACTAGCGCCGGCTGCTTGACTCGCCGGAGTTGACATCAAGTTAGGAGATAATGCTCCCGGACTCGGATTAGAGTGTTGATGCATATGACTTGCAGTACTTCCCAGTCTTTGCGGATGAAGCTGAGTGTAGTCTATCATAGTTTGAGGCTGCATGTGAGCTCCAGATGCTGGTGTTCCATATGGGTGTTGAGGATAGTGGTGTCCTACCTGCGGTGGAGAGTAGCAAGTATTTGGGTAGGCTGAAGCTGCTGCATTTGGATTGTAGTAGTCAGCTCCTGACGTTGGTAAGCCAGGGTGTCCAGTTTGCTCGACTGGAGTCCCGGTGCGCCCGGGAACTTGATTTCCATAGCAGGAAGCGAGCGAGTTAACGAACTGGTAGGAGCTCATCCCTGCGTTGTAATTTAATTCGTTCATCGATAAC
The DNA here is from genome assembly GCA_963082885.1 of Parascotia fuliginaria. Taxonomy (NCBI): domain Eukaryota; kingdom Metazoa; phylum Arthropoda; class Insecta; order Lepidoptera; family Erebidae; genus Parascotia; species Parascotia fuliginaria. The sequence goes on along the minus strand of OY720181.1, from coordinate 12,745,054 downwards.
AGTGTGTTTTATCCTCTTTCTCAAGATCACTTGACACTTGTCATCATTTGGACGAGCACTGAATAGTCTAGTTGGACATGTTAAGTGCTACTGATGTTCGCGGTCCGCTTCAATTGTCCCCGTAGAGTGGAACTTGATTGATGGACCTGTGATAAAATGAGACACATTAGTTGGTCAAGAGCGTTGCCTCGTTATACGTGATAGATGTTGTATCGCGGACCATATCTTAAGTGTTTGATTTAAATGTGTATTGTATTAAATCGAACATGATTTATGTTCTAAATGAATATATTTATAGTGATACCTTCTGAATTGCTCATTCTCACTAGTTTTATGTCGTTAAGAACTAAAATAGGTCTACTAAATAATATTCTACAAGAAAACATAGCAAGAAAGCTCTTGCATCTAAATCTGCTACAAGTATTTGCCTGGGTGGGCTCTAATCACCGTCGATAACATAAGTTCGCAACGTGGTTCATTTTAAGGTCAAAGGTTTTTACACAATACTTAGTAGTGGAGTTGCATAAATCACTAAACACGTGTACCACTTGCGTTATGCTGGAGGTCTATTCTAAAACAATAAATTAATATAGGGATATGTGACTTCCTAAGGTGCAGTACAGATGTCAAGTCAAGTGCGGAAAAAAACTGGCATGTCTCCGCCACGTGGTAGGGCTATAAAAATGTCCACAGAGGTTTATGGGTGTAAGCGGTAGGCCGAATGTGACTTCGGCGGATTTATTAACTCTCTCAGTGCATACATCTTTATGAGCAAATTAGCAGTCATTGTACACCCGATTTATTCGACGCGTTTGCTCGCTGAATGATATATGTGTGAATTTGGTCGGACATCGCTGTTTTCATAAATTATATGTACGTAACTAACGTTTTAACGTAATATGCTTGTGAATTAAGTAAACTTACAATTCATTTTATTTTAACAATTGTTTTTTGTTTAGACAAGTTGATTCGTTTACTGCAATAATTTCTAGTTTTAATTTCGCAGTTTATTTTAATAGCAGTTTAGGAGACATTAAGTATGAATTATATTTCGTTTAATGTAAACAAAATATTAATCTATACCACCTCATACATAACATTAGCATAACGACAAGATATTCATAATTAAATAATAAAACGTGGCATTCTACTTGATTTATAACATAATATATAGATGATTATCCGACTGGAATATGTATTAGTCATAGCTTTATTTCTTGTGATATACCAATTCAAAATATTTATTGCATACGTAAATATATTAAATAAATACTATTTTAAAATAAGATTGTGGAATTAGATACCTACCTTTCTAAATTATTATACTACTCTACTCTAAGGTTTAAAGCCTTTTTTATGTGAAAAAAAGATTATACAATTACAATGAAATACTAACTAATTTTACCATAATTGCTACAATATTATTAATAGGTAATACCAAACTTAAATATTTTCATGTGGTATTGTGTACCATAATAATACTATTCAATCTTTTAATTATCATTAGGTAGGTATACAATTTGCAACACAACATTACTGTGTATTGTTACAAATTTATCTGATTTACTTAGCTGTAAAAGCATCACATTTTACATATTATCAACTTAGAACTTTTTAATTGTTACCTGTTTTACATCAGACCCACCTACAAAAATTAGAAATAATTACTAATGCTCAACGCGCGAATCAAACTATCAATTTAACCTTTTCATGGACACTACTGTAGACACGATCACGGCGGTATACGTTTAATGTCCCGGAAAGTGTTAATATTTAATTGATTTATCTAATAACAGGTAAACCGTGCGTGATCCTCAGTCAATGTAATTTTCAGCTAGTTTTAGGTAATTATTTTTTTGCCAAATGCACGTGCAAACAAGTTCTACATTACATAATTACCAAGAACATTACAGTACTTCAATAACTCTAGCAATTTATTTTGTATGTAATTTCAACGGTTTGTCTCAACATTACTTATTGTTGCCTTTGTTTCACCGTGTGACATACAGACACATGTGTTCAGTTTATTTCAGTTTAGAATTTTTGTCACTCCCGTCCGGTCTACATTAAATGGGCCGCACGATTTCATTACTTTTGTCTTTTTTCATTTTAATTTTTTTTCTTACAGCACAGTTGTTTATTCCCAGACATCCTTTGAAGAGCATGCCTGGGATGTCTGTTTTAATTTTAATTCGGCACTTTGATAGCTTTTATTGTATCATTTGGAATAACCGGTACCGAACCAGTATTTTATGGTGTTGTTTTTGTTTTTCATATTATGAGTGCTCAGTATTTATTATGTTTCTTGTTCGATACCTAATTGATAAGAATCACAAATTTCAGAAGGCTCTGGTTAAAATGACATCAGTATAAAATAAAATTGTAATACCATTACTTAATCAATATATAAAATATTACTTTAACAACATTTATAATAATAAGTAAACAAAAAATAAATCATTAAACTAGAACCTAAATCCTGCTCAACTCTACCTAAACTAAATAGAAATAGTCAACATTATCAAGTTTCAAAATAATAACGCTCAAGTATTCTATAAATATACTCATAATAAATAATAAATGAAGCTATAAAATTATTTTAATAACCGCTAATGCCAAAAGCTCCCTGGATATAATAACTTTTAATGTTCCGTGTCAAGTGGACAGTTTGAATCCACTACGTCCTGGGAGATTTACTGCGATACGCTTTGATTTCTCGACTCTCGTCTTTACAAATTCGACGTTATCAATTGGCGATAATTTTCTATACCAAAAAATGAATTTCAGAGAAAATAAAACTATAATTTTAAATACTCACTCCAAATGTAGTTACAGAGTGACCAACAGTGGCATCAGAATCAAATTTACGACAAAACACAATCAATCGTTTCGTTGACAAAATCACAAAACATCCCACAAGTTTATTTTGCAGACACTTTTCACATAGAATAATATTTTACAAAAAAAAATTATAATACAACGAAATTTACTAAATTCAAATACGACCGTTACGAGTCTTTTAAACGATCGAACTTCGAAAATTCGAATTCGGAAAACTTCGGTGCGTGTCGTCGCGGCGAAAAACGACTCGTGTTTTCCCGGCGTTCGAGCGTCGAGTGCAGCGCGCGTCTGACGACGAGGTGAGCGGCTGAGTTGACGCGGCGTCAAACTACAGACGGGCGGGGCGAGCGGGGCGGGGCGCACCTGAGCCCGCCACGTGCGCTCTCGCGCCCGCTCCCGCTGCCGCTCCTCGCTTCTTCGATTAGCGTAATTAGGGTACACCGTCGCAACACCACGTATCCGATTTCAATGGACCGATTGATGATTATGGATTGTAAACAATCGTTGGTTCCCGTGAACTGCAATCTCTTTACGATTTTTATTGTCTTTTCCTCGTTGAAAAATTTATTTAGCTTTTATGGCTGCTTTTACAGGTGTTTTTAATGTCTATGTTCAAGTTATGAGCTTTAACAAAATTTATTATAATATGTTATTACTAGTCGATATAATATGTACTTCATAGTGTGTTTTAAAAACGTAGGTATGTAGGTATACGTTGGACATACGAGACAATAGTAATTTTTTAAATGTTTTGTTACACTTAGGCTCTTGACAATGGCATACACTTAAATATTAGGTATTTATTGACCTAGGAAAAGTAAATACGGCATTCTATTAATTACTTTTATTGAGAAAATAGACCACAGAAAAATTATGTCCTTCTATTTAATTAAGGGTAAAAATTCATTTGACTATATTTCATTGCTTATTGTCAAATTTTAAGGACATACTTATGTATAACTTTCTACCCATAGTTTATGGTCATTATTTAATACAAAGAAAAATTACCTTTATTAGCATGCAGTTGCAAAACTCATTTACAATTATTATTTTGCTATTAACATAATTACAACAACAAAACACATTCGCTACAAGCAGTATCATAACTCCTCAAGCAAAGTGCTTAGTCCAAGTCTAGATGAGTGGACAAGAGTCATGCATCACTGCTGACACAAGGATGTCTTTCTGAGGAATAAAAATTACCGCACACCACATAAATATATCAACCTGTAGTTTAAAATTCATACGCTGATAAAAGTTGAATTCAAAGAAGGAAATTTCTAAATGCACTTAGTTTACTTAATTATATTTAAAATTTATTTGATATTTTAGATAAGTTAATTTTATTTTAATTTTCTATTAAAAAGTGTATAATATTTAATCGTTTTAAAGTAGACATTAAATGCATGGAGAAATTAGTATACTTCAGAAATAAAAACTATGTTTTTATTAATAGACAAATTCAGGATCAATAAGAAACCAAATAGTAGGAAAAACAAGCCTCATAAGACTTCGAGACTTGACCAATACGAACTAGAGTGTTTAGCTCAGGTGGAGTTGCGTTGTCAACACCACCTTCAGCTCTTTGGGTCATACTTATTGGCCGAGGTCTATGTGAGAGTGAACTGCAATAGGCTTCTTGACCTATGATCCATATGCATGGTATCTAACATGAATCACATTGTTGTTACAGTAATCCATGTTAAAAAACTTTAATAAACCATGCATGCTGCTGATAATTGTGTTAATACATTTGTTGTCTACAGTAGTTCTGAGAAAGACGATTTCTTAAGTGTAGATTGAGATTTTAAGTTCAAGCACGACAAACCAGTTGCTTTAATTCGAGATTATTCATCTTAGTCAAATATCTACTGATTATTTGAAACATATACCTACAGGCAATTTTACAACAATTTTAACTGAGGTAGAAGCAAATCTAAAGAAATCATATCTATATAATAGATTGTAGAAGTCAGTTCAAAATATATGAACAATTTATTTGATCCATGAATCCTTGACCTCATACATTTGTCTTGCAGTAGCTTAATTATAATTAAGTGCTAATTACAGCGATGTTACGCCGCTTGTATCAAGTTGAATGATGGCGCTAGACTGATACGTATTTTTTACACTATAGATAATTAGCTCTGATAGTGTTTGTATATTATATTATACATTTGGCTCCTATTGTTTATAAAGCTTTAAGCTTTCGTTAATTCTGATTTAGAACTCTTTTCTCGTATCAATACTTAAGGTTGTGATATTATTTAAAAACATATTGTCTATCACAAATTATGGATAAATTTTATTTAAATACATAACATTTGAAATTAATATTTTTTGAGGAGGCTAGTTCCTCTGTTCACGAACTTGAAAACAGTTTAGTTCGTTTATAAATAAATGAACCTATACGTCTTGCAGATTAGTAGTATAATTATACATAATCAAGTGCATAATATGACGATGCTATGCCTTTTGTACTGTTATTATCAGTGATAAATTTATTTACCTGTGTTTCTTTATGTTATGTATCACTGAAGAGCTAATAATTATGTCCTAATAAATGAAAACTTTTCTTATTGCAAAAGATTTTCTCTTCTTTTATTTGTACACCAAGAAGATTCTGGAATCCTAAGTCCTTTTAACGAATATTTTTATTCACTTTATTATTTGTTATATATACCTACCTATATATTTTTTGTCGTCATGAAAACGTTGATCATAAACGTTAACTGTAGCTGTAAATGTGTAGCAAAGGTTATTTAAGATTTCCGTCATCAATATGAACCACAAGATATATCTGTAAGATATCACAGTATCGAATAATGTTAATTATACTTATTAATAAGTACGGATTGAAATATTAATTAATATGCTAAATTAAAAACTTAAATGGAAGTGAAGCAAGTTTTAACGCCATTAACATACAAGTTTTGTACAATTCTCACACCGTCTACCAATAAAAAAAGACTTCTTTAAGTGTGAGTTTTGCAATTAAAGTATCCGAATTGCCTTCTATCACTTATGTTGTTTAGGTGCCTAAAGAATTAGATACATTACTGTCTTGAGTTTTCCATAGCAAAATTTATATACTTAGTTGAAATAGTTTTAGTAAATTTACTTCAGTTGCTTTTAGTTTCAACAGGTTTTACCTATAAGTTGGATCATAACGAGTTTACATAGCAATGTATCCCTTCCAAGTTAGATTACTTTGTTAATCACACAAAAAATTACGAGGTCTCACGGATGTCCCAAAAGACACCTACCCCAGTCTCGTGGGCCATAAAATTTATTACGACTTAATAATCGGCTAGTCACGCGACAACACACATGTGTTGCCACAATCACCTCGAAATAATTTACGACTTTAGGGTGACTCTACCTGTCGTTATTCATCGACTAAAAGAAAAAGTCATATATATGTTTATTCAAAAGTTCCTTATTTGTATTTACTGAATCTGGTTTTGGGTAAATTTAATTTATTAAAAGTAAAGAATTAAAAAAATATATCATTTGTGTTGTATCAGATTGTCGGTCTGATAAGCCTCTTATTGGGTTAAAAGCTGCCTCTAGGGGAAAGTTAGATCACGATTATGTATAGACAATACATTTAACATTATTAATTAATTAATAGCTAGTTAGCATTTTTTTTAACAATTATTTTGAAAATAATATGAGCTTTGAATGTAAATTAAAGAAACATGCCTAAAGTATTTGCAGAAGCTTTAGGTATACTTAAAACTAGGTATGTGTAACATTTTACGATATGTCATAGCTCACCTACGTGACCTTGTTTTTAATTAGTTATATTTTCTTTACCTTAAATTAACTAACTAATAAACTAACTAACTTTATTTTTCTTGTAAATTATTTTGCGTTTAGGTACTAATACCATAAATAACTCGCTCGTTATAACTTATTTAATTTTATGGATAATATTAAGTTTTATGTTCTATTTTTAATCAATGACTATATTTTTTACATCCGCGCTTTCATGTTACGACTGTATATTTTTTTGTTCTGCCGTTATTAGATACTTAAACGATATAGTTAATAAGTACTATAAGTACAATAAATTTATATTCTTTGCTCTTTGAAGTTCATCTCTTATAATTGTAGACCTAATAGCATTCATTGTGCAACCCTTGAGTGTGACGGGATCGTCACGCATTTCTTGGACTAAAGAACCAACATGATCCGTGATACCCACATAATAACACATAATTACTTAATGCAACACTTAATTTACAAATGAATAAAAAATTTGCATGTAATCATAATGCCAAATGTATAGCTATCTCTGTCGCGCATTGTATTTCAGATGCGAGAGAGTGAGACGAAGACTCGGTGAGCGCTCCTCGGTACATGAAGCATGCGTATTGCAGTGGCCGTGGGCGCGGCTTGTTGCGTGCCCCGACGGCTCACGATTGGTCCGTATTCCCACTGAAGTGGGGTGTCAATGAAGAAACTTCAAACAGTTTTATAGTTGAAAACTTTATGAAATTATACAAAAATTTTATACTTTCTATCGTTTTTTGGCGACGTGATTGGAATTCTGTAGTTATGAAATGATAGTTTGCTGTGTTCCAGTCAAGGGTAAGTTACAAACTTTTTATACCTGTTATGGCAGCTGGGGATTTAAATCTGTTTTTCGAGCACGTAAATTCAATGGCTCACTTTTTATAAAATTCAAAATCTTTAAAAATATTTATTTAGTTTTTATATTTCAATTCAAGACAGCAAAACACCAATAAGATTTTAATTGGTACCTGAGTTACATACACTAGCACATGACAATGGCTATATAAGTTGCTAGTCATAAAATTATTGTTTGATCTTATTAATTTAAAATTTGATCTTGTAGATAAAATTTACATTACAGTAATTAGGTATACCTACCTACCAACAAGTCAGTACATTAACTTCCCCAATAGCTCTACTTTAGCTGACATTTAGGTTAATGTCTAACCAATGACAGCATGCATTATAAAAAAAAAGTTCTCTAGAGTAAATACTAAGAGCGCTGTAAATTTTCTGAAAGTTCAAAAAGTTTTAAATACTTTTCAATTATTTTCACTTTTAAAAACTAAGAGTAGAAATTAATGATCTTTGAAAGTTCACTTTCAATAGTTTATTTGTCATTTAAAAGCTCTGAAATAAAGGTTCTCGTAAGCAGGGCTTTGATTAAGACCTTATCACTTGTCATAACTAGGGGTACCAACTACCCGGTAGGATGGTTGACTACCATGCAGGGTTATTATTAAATAAAAGAGTCTATGATTAGTAGCAGTACGAAGTGCTTATTACATATTATATTAAAGATACTTAAAATTGAAATAAATAAACTATACCTTAGAAGTAGTTTTGTTATCGGAAGGCACGATTTTAATATATTTCTTAGTAGGCCCTCTTTATCTATAGGTATACCTATAGGTTATATTCACACATTGTTTTAATACAATGTTACTACAATTATTTACTGCCACACTAATTATGAATTGTTTATTTTTATATCAACTTTGTAATATACTAACTTAATGATTAAATAGATATAGTTATTGCAAATGCAGGTATACCCGTACAGCAGTGGACGTATTTTGGTTGAAATGATGATTGCAGAAGATACATCCGATGCATGTTATGCTTATACATAAGATGAAAGAAACATATACATTGAGAAAGAATAGCATACGCATACAAACATAATGGTATGACAGGTGTCAACCTAAATATTATTTTTAAAGAATCGTAGACACGTCTCTTAAGTGTCTCATAGACCTATTGTGATCACCTAAATGACACACATGATATGATTCTACTAATTTGAAACTTAACTTGCACTTAATCAATTTAACCTCCACATCATTGTTTAACAATCTAATAGATCAAAGTCAAAGTCAAAGTCAAAGCATTTATTTCATTTTGATCATAAAGTATGATGCTTATGAAAAGTCAACATTACATTTTGTCAGCCAATTGACCTACAGCCAGTTTGCTGACGAGGTAGAGCTGTGAGAAGAACTGGCAAGAAACTCACGCCACTCTTTTCAATCGCCAGATAATTACAGTTATTTGAATGAGTTACAATTTAAAACACTTAACGCAACCAAAGAACCATACAAAGTAATTATTGCAAATTAACCAATTAATATAATACTAAGATTAAAGAAAGAAAAGAGAGGATTTCAATTATTTAGTTTCATCTAGTATGGTAAGTTGACTACGTATTTTAATTAAACTGGTAAATGCACCTCCTGGTCACATTGCACGAATCGATCACGATCAATCTGTAAGTTTGGTTTATATGCACATTTTTCATATTTACCAAGTTGGGGCACTACTTATAGTAGTATATAGGTCTATATGAAACATTTTTCATATTTACCTCAACTAGGTAAATATAAAAAATGTGCATATAAACTAAACTCTTTACAGATTAATCTATCAGACAATGATGTGGATGTGACCAATGTGAATTGAGTCATCATAATTAGCGGTGTCAGAGTCACTGAGATACTGTCAGGGGTGTAGTTAGTTGCCACCTTAATCATTAAACTGCACATACAAGAAAATCTACAGATAAAATCTCATATTGGAATGGCGATCGAAGTAGATACCACTAACTTAATCTTTTAGTCTCCAGACCACACATCTAACTTACAACTGGACTGGGATTTTTCGTGGGTGTCGTATGAGAGTAAGGAAATGCTAGGAAATTGATAACTATCTGTTTTATTAATATGTAGTTACTTTTTTCCAGCTTTACGTGGTTATGTGGAAACCTCTTTTCATTGTGAGTGAAGCCTATGTCCAACAGCCTTTGATTATAAATCAAAATAATATGAGATATATTTTTCCTATTGGTTCTTTTGTCTACCATGTTTGTAAACTATATTCGGATTTGACAGTTTATGAATCTGATTTAGTGATCGAAGAGTAAAGGAATTTAATTTCAAACTGTACATGTTTTCTTATAAGATTACAATCGTATAGGTGTATTAAAGTGTTCTACTTTAAATGAAGCAATAAGATTTTGAAGTCAAAGACAAACTAAAAAACTAACAGGTCTTGAGTTTGAAAAAAAAATTACGTAGGTATTTGTAGCGGGCGTTACTGTCTTTTAAGATTCTAAAATCGACATGTTTTTTTTGGAATTAATTATGATTTAGGACAATTTTTTTTTTTATATAGGTATATTAGCCCACCAAAGTGACTCTACCCCGCCTGATGGTAAGCAGTCAGTGGAATCCAGAAGTGGTGGCCACCATACCATCGTCTTAAACTGCTGGTATGGTGGCCTCCACTATGGCGGCTGGAAATGGGGTTAAGGGAAGGGAATAAGGGAGGTGAGGAAAGTGGAAAGGGGGGAAATTGGGCCTCTGGCGCTCTTACTCACCGAACGAAACGCAGTAGTACGGATACTACTACTCTTACGTCGATCTTCTATGAGAGGGTAGTACTTTCCCGGACGATCCGGCCCATTCTGCTAAAATCAGCGTGGATCTATTACCGTGTAATTATCGCTTATCGCAGATTAACCGCTACCGTCCACGATGGTCAACTATTCAGAATCATAAACAGGGTTTCACAGTATTCAAATACGATTCTGTTACGTTCTTTTAGATCTTATAGTTAGGGCTGTGCATATACCTACTATTTAAATAAGTACTTAAACCCATTCTTACTTTTTATACCTACGCTTGCTTACACGAACATAATAAGTATATTTTAAACAATCTCTGCTTCTTTTACTATCAATACCAATAGGAATAATATATTTTTAAGATCTTATTGTTCCGAATTTGCTAGTTCTAGATTTCTTATTTCTGCAGTCATCACTTGGCACTCATGTAAGCTGTGGGATATTGTTTTATCTGCTTTGCCTTATGGCCTGCATATCGGTTTATTTAACGTTTTCAATAAATACTTTCATGGACAGGTACCTAAAGCTAGTTATTGCATTACCATGTACAATTATATGAAAGACAAATGTCTTTATGAAAGTAATACTACTTTCAAAGATTACAACGACCTATAAATTTCTGAAAAATTACGTTTGCATGAAGGTTTTTTAAATACCTATTTTATGGGTTTTGTTTTTAAAATTTAAATTTACACTGCATGTTTCGGATATTTAAAAGAAAGTAGGAATCTACCTACTTTGGTCAAAAACATTCCTAAATTTAAGTTTTGATTTACCTAAATCAAACATGAATTTCAGGAATGTTCTACTTTATTATGCTTACTAACAATGATATCAGGACTAGTATTCTTATTATGTAAGTATGTATAATGTCCTCAGTGGCTTTCTATATAACGATCTATATTTGTAAACCCAATTTTATGTGCTATCTACCTAATAGGTTAATTGGCCGACATTTTGTAAATTTTAACGTTCATAAGTGTTAATTTAATTAACCTACATAAATAAATATATTTTCATTAACATTTTCAATGGATCGTTCAGCGCTGAATCTTTTTTACAATATGTGAATATGTATATTTTGACTGCACAGTTGGTCTAGAGGTTACCTAGTATCTGACTGCGACGCTGGATGTCGTGGGTTCGATTTCCACGGAAGGCAAATATTTGTGTGATGAATATTTGTATTTGTCTTCAGTTTGGGTGTTTCCTATGTATTCTAGTTATACATTTACAAAAAAAAAGTATGTATATATGTATTATATTACAGTTATCCAGTACCGATAACACAAGCTCTGCTTAGCTCGGGACTAGATGACGGTGAGTGAAACTGTCCACATATTATTTATTTATGGAAAAAGGTTTAGCTCTGAAGAAAACTCAGGATTTTCAAGAGTTTTGGATAATAGTTTGTATTTAGAAAACCACTGTAAGTCAATATTTGCTATAAAATTAAAAACCTAAGCAAACAGTGGCGCCTCACTGCATGATTTTCATTTGCATCGCCGTGACTCACATACTAAAAGATGGCGCTGTATTGTACTGCTGATACCTGTACTGTATATAACTAAGTTACACATAGGCAAGCGATCAAACAATTGAGTGAACCAAAATGCCTTAAACGATGTAATGTATAACAATTTTATAATTAATTATTTGTATCATCTTCATATCAGCCAAAAGACGTCCACTGCTGGACATAAGCCTCTCCCAATTTTCGCCACCGTGGCCGGTCGGTCGCCGCCCTCATCCATCGGTTGCTCGCCACCCTTATAAGGTCGTCGGTCCACCTTGTGAGGGGTCTGTCTACACTGCGTCTTCCAGTTCGTGGTCGCCCACTACTATTTGTATAGTTGGAGATAAATATATATGTAAGTTGTACTATATCTTAATCGTTTAAAATGTACTTACTTAAGTCATCTCAAAACTGGTGGGTTTCATAATAAGAAATTACCTTCGTTAAAATATAACTAAAAGAGTAGGTACCTAACTATTAGGTCGCAATATTAAATGGATATTTAATAATTCACTGATCAAAGATGTATTGTCTCTTTTAAACCATAATTATGACAATTGGTATTTGTACGTTTTTAAAACACCTTCAGTAATAAATAACAGCTTCTTCTTCAGTATAGTTTCACTATGGTCCAAGGATGAAACTATCGTTATGAGGATCGTACTTAAATTCAAATCATGTTATTAATAGTAGTGAGAGAACCTCTATAAAGAAATTAATGGTCTTTTGTAAGACTCATTTTTTTACTTATCTAGTCAGTTCATTGTCAAAAGAAATAGAACACTGTTATGCTTGGTGCTTTAATTGAAACAACATTGTGAAGCACATCTACTTTACAGAAATGATATCACTGTTTTACAAACTGAATAGTGTTGTATGTTGCTGTTTTTAGGATGGTTTACAGAAGCACTGAAAACCAGAAGCTATATTCATATCTACCAAGCTACAGGGCCTATTTTTAATCTCATTATGTAGAATCAGGAAGCCTTTTTTTACGCAAGAGGCAAATTTTAACTTACTTATATTTGAAAACATTATTAAAACTTTTACTGAAAACTGTTTTGTTTTACTAATTAATTATTGTCTCTTACTAATTAATTAGAAAAAAAATCTATGATACAAAAATAGCTCTCATCGTGAGACCGTTTCTCATAATCAATAAGTTATTTTCAAGTCATCCTATGAAGTTGATAACATTTTCTGCTAACCCGTTTCGTATTAGCATTTTTATATGTTCTTATGAAATATATACACTTATTATCTTCAAAGTCACTGACCTCACAAATATCATGTGATTATTCATAATTAAGTTTTTATGCCATAATAATCTATGTTTAGTATAACATACGTCTTAATTATGTAAATAGCATTTCATTATGTAAAACGAGGTAATTAATTAAGTAGATATTTAGTTTAATAGTAGTTCAGAATACTATTAATTACGTTAAGTAATAAGTGTATTTTCGAGTTTTCAATGAAAATTAGGGTGGCATTAATTATGCAGATCTCTACCACATAGCAAGGCTTTTTCAGTCAAATTCAGTATTTTCATGTCGCGAAGCCATTCAGCTACAGAGATACCAACATGATTCCAATTTTTAGGCGACGAAGTGATTCCTCAAGTCACCAATTGTATTTTTGACACTAACACATAACAGCTACCCTCTTTGTTTTCCTCCAAGCAGTAGGCAGAGGTGTGTAACTGTGTAATTACAAAGCACAATTTCGGACTCCTGACTAATACTGAGATTTACTTGAAATCTAAAAATTACTTTACGTTATAGGAGATAGAACCATCTTGGATTCGACTAGATTGGGGTTGGGTACGGGGTCCTAGCATAGCAGCCCGTACATTGTATCACAATAATTTCCTATTTAATATGCCTACAACCGAAGTGTATAGAAACTTACAGTATATCAATACAAGTAATATGCAAAGCTAGGGAGCTCAAAACAATAACGTTCACTCACGTTCGGCACCGTCCAATAAATGTACTACTACCCAACTGCTGCTTGAAAGAAGTCAGCAGCACAGTCTCACCACGAATAGTTTGGACTTGGTAAAGTTTTATCATCACCATACCTACCTACAAATCGATGAAAATTATGCAAAACATACTGGAACGATTTCGTTTTTAGCCCTTAGACAAGGGGAGACAATTGTTTTGGCGCCAGTTTTTATTTATGACATAGAATAAGTTTTTGGTAGGTACCTTAGCAGATTCATAAGCCTGGACACACGCGTGTCCAGTCTCTCGTGTCGAGTTGGTGAAATACCCAGCGGAGGTTATCTCTGCTTTTACGGTAATCAATACCCTCGCACCTTTTTTTTACATCTCTGCCTAATTTCCTGATGTCACCTACCAATTTTTTAAGGATAGTTTCGCTTATGTCAGACCAACACACAATTATAACAGAGATTGATACTTTTCGAAAACTTCACATTGATCACATCATCATCCATAGCCTGAATTTACCCACTGCTAGGTCTAAACTTTTCTTCATTTTTGCCAACATCTACGCTCTTTTGGCAATCTCATACGTCTTTTCATTTTATATTATCATTATCTACAAGGATCACATTGGATCAATACTGTGTGGTACCATACTTACTTTAATTTTTTATTTCATCCGTTCACTTGACCTGGAGACTTTGACCTATTGTGAAGCTTATCATCAAAGAAACACTTAGAATAGAAACATGATTTATTTAGACATAAGTTATTTTAACTACTGTTCACTGTACTAAAATGTTAAACTTGGCTAACTCCAGATATTTCGTATATACCGTCTCGGCGAAAGTAAGAGAGTGACGTGAAACACCATTAGTCAAACTGTCGCCCCTTGTCAAACGTTCCAACTCGGGCCCGCCGACCTTACTAATACCGCTGCTAAACACTCGCAATGACAGCGTGTGATGTTATTAAGTGCTCATGTTTAATGACGTTCTTTTTACTTCGAATTTGGTTCAGTATCAGACTAGCTGAAATTCTAAGTACATTAAATTTAAAAAGCTTTTGCTTTTGCTAGAATTTAGGTACTATAAAGTTTTGTTCTTTACTAATTGTGTACAATACGTTACGTATTAACCATTTCATCATAAGCATACACAGTGCTGTTAATCGGGCGTTATGATTACAAATGATCCTATCAAATCCCATTATTTCAAAATGCTCTGCTCGGCTTTGTCCATGACTCTCTTCTACATCTTTATGTTTCACGTGTGTTAGGTATTATGCAATAGGTACCCGCTTTCTTGTCATACTACTAGATCAATATTTAATTTACTGTTGTGTATCAGCCCTATACAGTAGAGAAGTGTAACATCGTCATCGTGGTGCAATTATTACTTATTTATAATCTATTACCACAGCGCGATTATTGAAGTAAGAAAAAACAGAGGTTTTGACATCACCGTAACTTAATTTCTTTACCAGTTCTGTAATATCCTTAATGATCTGGATCTCAAAAAAATCGACTTTAGCATGTTTTATTGCCTCAGTAACAGTCAGGTTGGATCTATTGAAAACGTCCCCCCCCACCTATTTGACTTTGTGTTTCAGATGACGCCCAAATTAGTTGTAAAATTAGTTTTATTAATATAGGTAGATAGCAATCTTTAATTCTTAATCTCAAAAATCACAGAACACGTTGGCTGTAGAGTACAAAAAATAGTTTACACCATATTAAAACTAAACTTTTTTGAAACACCCAAAGTCTTAGCATGATATTTAGTATTAAAAAACGTGCCAGTCAAATAATTTTATAACGTCCCCTACCTAATAAAAATAACAAAACAAACATCTTAATTTAAGAATATGTGTTGCGTACCATTTGTGTACAATAAATAGTAAGTGTATACATTTATATATTCATCATTCTTTCTTATAAAATATATCCACATACAATACGTACTTACCTACTTATGTTATAATACCAGTATGGTACTCCTTAACTGTGTTAAACAACAGAAACCAAACAATTCTCTGATATTTAACAGCCATGTTTGAAGTCAAAGCAAAATTTAATAATAATAATAATAAATCTTTATTTCAGACTAAGTCCATATAGAAGAGTGAAAGATATTAATTGTATTACAATACGGTGTTTACACATAAACACATATACAAGTTACATTATCGTTACTGAGCACGAATATTATGAATAGCACGAATATATTTATGTATTATAGCTGTTGCCAGCGACTTCGTTCGCGTGAAAATTCAGATGGGTGCCTCTATAAGAATATTGCGTGTCTGATTTTATGGCAATCGTACATTGTATCAGTAATAAATATAAGTATTATCCGTCTCTATGGCGAATCCAGTTTAAACTCGCTACCGCTAAAACTGACAAACTACTTTCACACAAACTTGCGACTCTTATTTGCCCACTTAATAAGGGTGGTTTCTGAATATTAAAAAAAGAGTATATTCTAGTAATTTGGTAATCCTACTGTAAAAACTATAGAAGTTTCATACAAACCTTGCCACCCCTTTATACCCCCTTAGGGGATGGATTTCGCAAAATTCCGTTTAAGTGAGCACCTATATCCTAATAGGAACGACCATGCAAAGTTTGAGATTTCTAGCACTTATTGTTTCTGAGATTTCGTGATGAGTCCTGTGATACAGGAATTCTCCTAGTACAGGCACCTAACATTATTATACCTGTTTTGTAATAATATTAGGCCAATAAAAATTGTAATTTTATTTAAACTGATTAAATGATTTGATTGGTTTGATTGAGTGACATTTTGCTTTTATGTATATATAGATAGCTTTTGCCCGCGGCTTCGCTCGCGTGAATATCGTTTTTTTTTTCAATAGACATTTTTATATTGTTTAAATACTGTTTTTCATACTATTTTTAATCTTACATTTATACAAATCCTCTTTCACCTACCTAAAGATATCCCTCGTAAAAACAATATACAATACACAAAGGCAAATTTTCACTACAATAACTTTCCCCTTCCCCTTCTCCCCTATCGCCCTTTTTCTCCACTCTCCACAGTTTCCTCCTTCCTCTCCTCTCCTTCCCCTTCTTCTCTTCACCTCCTTCAGCATCCCTTGCCCCTCCTCCAGCATATCTTGCCCTTTCCTCCACTTCCCTCTACCTTGCCTCCTCGCTTCCCCCTCTCTTCCCCCTTCCTTCTTATTCCTTTTCCTCCTTTCCTCTCCCTTCCTATCGCTTCCTATCCCTTCCTCTCCCTTTTTCCACCATTCGAGAACATCCTTTCTTTCCTCGTCCCTTCCCCCTACATTCCTCTCCCGTCCTTCCCCCTGACTTTCTCTTCACTTCTCCCGCATTTCCCCCACACTTACTCTTCACGTCTCCGACACTTCCCCATCACTTTCCTCTCACTTCCCCTCCCTTCCTACTTCCCCTCAATTCCTCCTTTTCCTCCCTCCCCCTCCCTGCAAATTTCAAGTCGCTAGCTTCAAAGCTAAAGATCTTTGTATAGAATATATCATCCCTAATTTCACTCCTCTAAATTCACCCCTGTTAAAATAAAATTATAAGGATATTATTTATTTAAATAGAAGTATTACAAAACTGTAAGTTAAAAATGAAGAAGATTCATGCAATCGTTTTCATCCTTTTTAACACACTTAGGAATTAAATTTAAAAAAATCCTTTTTTAGTACAATCTCTAGACATTTAGACAAAAACATCCTCCAAATTTCAAGTCACTACGACCAGCAGTTTAGGCTGTGCGTTGTCTGTTAGTCAGTCAGTCAGTCAGGACAAAGCCTTATATAATATGTATGGGTGTATGGATGTATGGATTAGACGTATAGCCATCGGGGATCAAAGTATACAGGCTGCTAGGAATGCTAACACGTGATAGAGCCACATAAAGTTGACCGTGCGAAAAACAGCTAATACTTAGATCCACACCCACAACTTTTAGTTGTCTGACCTTAATAATAATAATACCGGCCTATTTACTGTCCCACTGAAGGGCAAAGGCCTCTTCTCATATAGAGAAGGTATGA
Source organism: Parascotia fuliginaria (assembly GCA_963082885.1). Taxonomy (NCBI): domain Eukaryota; kingdom Metazoa; phylum Arthropoda; class Insecta; order Lepidoptera; family Erebidae; genus Parascotia; species Parascotia fuliginaria. The sequence continues at coordinate 12,727,272 of OY720181.1, read as the reverse complement.
GCATTAATCACTACGCTTGCTCAAGGCGGATTGGCAATTTCAGACATTTAAGTCCAGGTTTTCTCACGATGTTTTCCTTCACCGTCAGTCAGAAATGTCTGACCTTGGGCTTTATTAATTGTCATCGCGATACATAGGCTCACTGGAAACTGGACTCATTTAAAACTAAACGTAAGATTGTTTAGAATGAGAGGAATCCGAAAAATAAAAACGCTATCAGCTATTCCGTAACCTGTTGAAGTCTCTGTTTCTATCAGGTTTCGTAGTAAATTAACAAAAATGTTCGACGTGATTCTTTAAATTGGCATAACTTTTTTATTTATGAACCGATTGACATAAAACAAACACTAAATGTTAAGCGGAGCTTACCACAATGTACTAGTGTAAACCATATCTAAATCGGATAAGCCGTTTCTGAGATTAGCGTGAACAAACGCACAGACAAATCTCATATATCTTCCATGTACAGACAGCGATTGGTTACATTTTTATTATATGTATAGATAAAAGATTAATAATAGCTTTAATTATACTTAAATTCGTAAATATGTTTATTGATATGAATTGAATCACTGGCTAAAAGTACCTATTCTTTAACAGATTTACCTTGTAAAATATTTCTACAATCTATACATATAATAAAAATGTAACCGATCGCTGTCTGTACATGGAAGATATATGAGAAAAAAAATTACTGGGGCCTTTATCAACGCAAATAGAACCCAAAACAATGATTATTACAATTTTTGTCTGTTTGTCTGTTTGTCTGTTTGTCTGTTAGTCTGTTTGTCTGTTTGTCTGTTTGTCTGTTTGTCTGTTTGTCTGTGCGTTTGTTCACGCTAATCTCAGAAACGGCTTATCCGATTTAGATATGGTTTTCACTAGTACATTGTGGTAAGCTTCACTTAACATTTAGTGTTTGTTTCAAGTCAATCGGTTCATAAATAAAAAAGTTATGCCAATTTAAAGAATCACGTCGAACATTTGTTATTTTACTACGAAACCTGATAGAAACAGAGACTTTAACAGGTTACGGAATAGCTGATAGCGTTTTTATTTTTCGGATTCACAAACAATCTTTCGTTTAGTTTTAAAGAGTCCAGTTTCCAGTGAGCCTATGTTTCGCGATGACAATTAATAAAGCCCAAGGTCAGACACAACTAAAAGTTGTGGGCGTGGATCTAAGTATTAGCTGTGTTTCGCACGGTCAGCTTTATGTGGCTCTATCACGTGTTAGCATTCCTAGCAGCCTGTATGCTTTGATCCCCGATGGCTATACGTCTAATCCATACATCCATACACCCATACATATTATATAAGGCTTTGTCCTGACTGACTTACTGACTAACAGACAACGCACAGTCTAAACTGCTGGTTGTAGTGACTTGAAATTTGGAGGGTGTGTTTGTCTAAATGTCTAGAGGTTGTACTAAAAAAGGGTTTTTTAAAATTTAATTCCTAAGTGTGTGAAAAGGGATGAAATCGATTGTATGAATCTTCTTCATTTTTTAACTTACCGTTTTGTAATTTTGTTTTGGAATACTTCTATTTAAATAAAAAATATCCTTATAATTTTATTTTAACAGGGGTGGATTTAGAAATTTTTAAAATTAGGGATGAAATATTCTATACAAAAATCTTTAGCTTTTGAAGCTAGCGACTTGAAATTTACAGGGAGGGGGAGGGAGGGAAAGGAGGGAAGAAAATGAGGGAGGAAAAGGAGGAATTGAGGAGAAGGAGAAAGGGAGGGGAAAGTGAGAGGGAAGTGATGGGGGAGTGAGAGGAAAGAGATGGGGAAGTGAGGGGAAAGTGAAGAGGAAGTGTGGGGGAAATGCGGGAGAAGTGAGGGGAAAGTCAGGAAGAAGTCAGAGGGAAGTCAGGGGAAAGCCAGGGAGAAGTGATGGGAAAGTGAGGGGAATGTTAGAGGACAGTAAGAGGAAAGTGAGAAGAAGTGAGGGGAAAGTGACGGAGAAGAAACGAGAAAGTAAGGGGGAAGTGAGGGGGAATTGAGGGGGAAGTAAGGTGGGTGAGAGGGCAGTGAGGGGAAGTGAGAGGGAAGTGAGGGGGAGTGAGGGGAAGTGAGGGGGAGTGAGGGTCGAGTAAGGGGGGAAAGAGGGGAAAATGAGAGGAAAGTGAGGGGTAAGTGAGGGAGAAGTGAGGGAGACAGTAGAGGAAGGGAGAGGGAAGGGAGGGGGAAGGAACGCGGAAAAAAGGAGTTCTCGAATGGTGGAAAAATGGAGGGGGAGAGATAGGAAGCGATAGGAAGGGAGAGGCAAGGAGGAAAAGAAAGGAGAAGGAAGGGAGAAGAGAGGGGAAAACGAGGAGGCAAGGTAGAGGGAAGTGGAGGAAAGGGCAAGAGATGCTGGAGGAGGGGCAAGGGATGCTGAAGGAAGTGAAGAGGAGAAGGGGGAGGGGAGGAGAGGAAGGAGGAAACTGTGGAGAATGGAGAAAAAATGCAATAGGGAAGAAGGGGAAGGGGAAAGTTATTGTAGTGAAAATTTGCCTTTGTGTATTGTTTTTACGAGGGATATCTTTAGGTAGGTGAAAGAGGATTTGTATGAATGGGAGATTAAAAATAGTATGAAAAACAGTATTTAAACAATATAAAAATGCTATCTATATACATAAAAGCAAAAGGTCACTCACTCACTTCACTCACGAAATCTCAGAAACAACAAGTGCAGGAATCTCAAACTTTGTATAGTCGTTCCTATTAGGATATAGGTGCTCACTTAGACAGAATTTTGCGAAATCCATCCCCTAAGGGGGTATAAAGGGGAAGCAAAGTTTGTATAAAATTTCTATAGTTTTTATAGTAGGATTACCAAATTACTAGAAAATACTCTTTTTTTATTATTCAGCAACCCCCCTTATTAAATGGGCAAATAAGAGTCACAAGTTTGTGTGAAAGTGGTTTGTCAGTTTTAGCGGTAGCGGGTTTAAACTGGATTCGCCATAGAGACGGATAATACTGATACAATGTACGATTGCCATAAAATCAGGCACGCAATATTCTCATAGAGGCACCCATCTGAATTTTCACGCGAACGAAGTCGCGGGCAACAGCTAGTTGTAAATATACCTAGATGGTAATTTTATAGCGACTGCGAGTCTAATAAATGTTCTGTTCATTGAAATTACACTTACTCGAATTAATAATTAACTTAGTAATTGTTTCTTTTGATAATTTTTAATTTTTACGTTGATTTATCTAGAGATAGTTTTGCCTTTCCCTTGCTGCGTAAACCAGATTTACGCCGTTTAAAAAGTAAAATTATTGCAGCAGCCGCGTATTTCTTTTCGCTAACTATTTTTTTAGAATTATATTAGCTATTAGTTAGCAAGTTCTTGCCTTTTATGTTTTTGAAGTGCAAGTAGTGGAGCTACTAAAAGACGAAAATATAAAAAATGCACAAGTAAAGACCACACAATATAGTTCCGTGAACAACTCGGATGTAATGGTGATTTTTTTTCTTTTGAATAAAACCATACATGACCTATGTTTCTTCATTTTTAATAATTATTTTTATTATATTTACGCAATTTTTCTTTCGCAACTACGACACACATAGCTCAGATTAATAATGCAATATACCTACAGGTACGTATATAATTTTATACGAACTGAGCGTAGTTTGCGAGGTGTAACACTAATATACATATATAATAAACATAATAATAATAACTAATAAGAATTTCTATCTAATAAAATATGCATACCTAATATGTTGTGTCTTTAAGTAGAAATCTATTTTTAGTGATTTTAAATAGAACTTGATTGTCTCTACATTTAGATTTCATGTGTGATGTAGAACTATTTCTTTGGTGGTATTTAAACTTCTGTTCTTGTATTTCTGTGTAACTGTAAGTCAAAATGGCCCAGTAGATAAGGCAAAGGCACCTGATTCGTAAAACACGAGGAAGTGGGCTCAAATACAGGCACGTACCAATGGGATTTTTCAAAGCATATGAACTTTCTAAGTTTATCTTGAACATTTCTTACTGACGGTGAAGGAAAACATCGTGAGCAAACCTGTACTTAAAAGTCTGACATTTTCAATCCGTCTGGAGCAAGCGTGGTGATTAATGCTCATGCCTTCTCTATATGAGAAGAGGCTTTTGCCTTGCAGTGTGATAATAAACAGGCTGGTATTAATATTTAAACTTCTTAAACTTTAAAAATCCACTATGGTTAGTAGTAGCAATCTTAAAAAGATATCGGTTATATTATATTAGTAGCAAAACTTTGAAAACTATTTAAAAAAAAATAGTATTTACATAATAATATTTGATAGTAACTCTGACAGGATGCACGAAACTTATTTCATTAAAAACCTAACTTATCAAAAAATGCGTAAATGTAACAAATATAAAGATATTTTAAGTACTACTAATATTTAAGTTTTAAATTTTAGTAGTATTTATATATATATATATAAATAGGAATAGGTACTTGTACCTACTGATCAATAATAATTGATTCCTGTACCATATTATTTCCAAATGACCAAATAATTATGCAAATTTTGATATTCAATTCTGAACACGATAAACCCGTTATAGGTACCTGTCATCATCTTTCTAATCATTTATATATCAATAACAGAACAATATTTTATTGAAACTCTCTAATTAATTTTAATATATTTATAAAGTTGGCAATAAATAAAATTATATAGGAATTGAAATAAAAAAAAACTCTATTTGGGCACTTATTTATTCTCCAAATTCCGGTTGCATTTAATCTGAAACAAAAAAAAACGAGTAATGATTTAGATAACAAGGAAAACACACAAGGAACAGTATATAGTATATGCGTTTATCTCAAAGTTTTCTTAAGACGAATTGGTAATAAATAGAGATGTGACGATTATGAATGACTTTGGCCCACTAGTCAACTAGCCGATTAGTTGGTTGTAAAGAAACCAACTAGTCGGTCGAGCCGATCGCGGTTTCGGGGATTTCCGTAAAGCTTCGCTTACTGCTAATTCGCGCACAAGTCGCAAAGGCCGCCTGCGAACGTGTCGAAACATATTGTGTTTTTGTTTACTTGGCATTGTTTCTTGATTTTTACTTTTGTAAAGGGTCAGAGCGGTGTTTTTGTGTAAAATATTCTTATTGTTAGTATTAATTGAAGTGAAAGAGCTCAATTGAAATTGAGAACAGAATTAAGTAATTGAATATTACTACATACTAGCGGCCTGCCCCGGCTTCGTATGGGTGGACATTTTTTTAAACATTTTGGGATGAATAAAGATACTTTTGTATGGGAATATAGAAAAGTGTTTTTTTTTTATTTCAGGCTATTTTTTTAATTTCCTCTCTCCGTAAGAACCATCCTCGTACTTCAAGGAATATTATAAAAAAAGAATTAGCGAAATCGGTTCAGCTGCTCTCGAGATTTGCGCTCAGCAACACATTCAGCGATTCATTTTTATATTATTGATATTATACATACAAAGTAAGAAGCCATAGGATAGTCGGTGCTCATTGCCGAATAATCGCCAACTAGTCGCCGACTACGTTATTGTCCGAATAGTTGGCTTTACCGACTAGTCAGCGACTAATCGGCACATCTCTAGTAATAAAGAATACCTATCTTATACACTAACAAAGGCCGAAATTAGCAAACTAAAACATAGATTAAAGTAGCTCTATTTCAAATAATACATTTTGGATGAGCAGTGTGCTGAAACTATGATAAAACACAGGATTAAATTGTTATACTTATTAAGAGTATTGCTTCGAGCACGGACAACAAGACCTAAATCAATTAATTGCACACGTAGTAGTAGTAGGCGTAAATTGGATGACATCATTGACATCATTCTGTCATTGGATGATATCGCCAACACAAGCGTGCGCGCATTCATAGGAGCACTCTCTATGCCTTTACTCTCTTAGTACGAAATTGAAGACGGCTGCTGATTATAAAATCACTAACCACAAACCAGCTACGGCAAGTGCATTTCACATCGCAGATCTATCGATTCGAAATGCTGTTACTTTAACCCATAAGCCCACTTTTACCGACTCTACTTCTGTCATTTACCTTACGACTTCAGACATTTCCATTCATGCTGAAACCAGTGTGGATCTACTACCGTATCATAAACAAAATTTGTATATAATCAATCAATCAATCAATTTATTAATAAATACAAATTACATACAATATACAATATAGGCAGTTTCCCTTTGGTCAAAAATTTCCTCGTAATTGTCTTAATATCTACCTATCAATTAGTTATACATACGCTCAACAATGTTCGTCCGTTTGCCAAAGTCGCCCGTAAAAGTAGATCAAAATGTTTGTTCAGTTTAATGAGATTTCTTCAGTACATAAAAATGGCTACAAACTTGAAGAATTTCCTTTAAGAGTTTTGTTTGTTTGCCCGTCAATTCATGACGAGTTTGTTCAAGAATGTGGTGAGTGGACTTTTACTTAATTAATTTCTTTTAGTCGTTGGGTACCTAAAACGCAGTCTGCCAATTTCGCATTTTGCCAATTTTAACCTGTAGACATGCTAGCTATTTTGTTGGATATTTTTTGCTGTTTAAAAGCGTGGTTATGAATTACCTACATGTTTCAGTGATATTTTAGATTTTTATCATACTTGGGTTTATCAGCGTAAAAATTAAAAAATTATGAATACAAATTTAGTGTTTGCGTTTATTAAAATAAGGTTGGACTTTAATATCTTTACATTACATTTGATTTATCCCGGTTTTTAGGTGACATTCAAAAACTTTTCTATTTCTATTTTGTTGGTTTTTCGCTTATAGTTTCCTAGTCCAAAATATATAATACTTTTGTCTGAATACATAATAGTAGTAAAAAGGTACAATGTAATACAATATACCAAAGGCATAACATTTTTTCAAACTCTAAATACGACTTAACACTTTCCGGCGTAGTAATAAAACATCTATTCTGTCTACATTAGTGTCCATGAAAGGGTTAAGTATATAGCTAATCTTCTGACGGTCATAATTATGTAGTACTAGCTTTCCCCGCGTCTTTGATTAATGCTCTGCTCCTGTTTCCAATAACGTGATATTACTATAAACTTCCTCGAGATCAGGGCTATCATAGACAAAAATATTTTTTTTAAATCCAACTGGTAGTTCTAGAGATTAGCGCGTTCAAAAAACAAACTCTTCCGCTTTATATAATAGTATAGATTATTTTTTTCTTAGCTTACATCATTATACTGCTGAGCATACACTTCTCCAAATTTTCCAATGCTGTCTGACATGTCAATTTTAAGTCTGAGAAATACTCGTGGAGTGAGTTTAATGCACTAATCAAATATAGGCATGTTTTAACTACTCTGAGCAAACAATGAACAAAGTTTTACACAAATTTTAAAGCAAATAAACAAGAATATTCATTTAACTTGTAATTGAACACCCACAAAACTTATAACATTGTTTTCAGTAGATATTACAAGCGCGAGTATCTGAAAAATAATTAGAGAGAGAGCCGGCCTGCGGTGCGTCGTTCAAACAATGCTAACTTACATTTAGCTGTCAGTCAAAAACAATTTGGAATTTGTGCGCGCGGAGGGTCCGAACTACGCTGTGGGAACATTGTATTTCACTAGAGCTGACACACCGTGTATTTGGCGCGAAATATATTTTGTTATATAAATTAAGCTATCTTCTAGTTTCTAGTTATTACATAAATACAGTATAGAGGAAAGGCTGTGAAATAGGTATACTACTCGTTGGCGACATAGTACAACTAATTAGCAAATTATGTGAATTGAGAGCTGTTTTGAACGAGCTGAGGTAGGACCTGTCGCAAAGACAGACAAATCTTTTAGTTCAGTAAACTTCAGTTACCTAGTAAGTATTATGTCTCGGATATTCTGATTCTAAAATAATTTACCGAAGGCTGTCAATGACGTAATTAACAACGTCAGTGAGTAATGGTATTGGTAATTACATCTGCACTAAAGAGCTTAGTGACCTTCCGTTAAGGTCACTGTTACAATAGCCAAGAATGTCAGCAACCACTTTCTTAACTAATATGTATATTTATAGATCTGATACTGATTGTAAAAGGTCATGTAGATTAGCGCAGTACACAATACATAAGAATGTAAATTAGTGTCCTTTTGATAGAACGAAAAAGGAGAAAGGTTTGAAACTAATAATTATTACATCATCTGGATTTAACTATCATCATAACAATAACAACAGTAGTAGCGTATATAATATATTATATATAGATATAATAATTGTGATTAATTCGATTCTAAAGATCTATCTATTGTAAAGACTTTGTGATTGAGAACATTACACAAGCACATTACCATAAATAATAATAGGTTTTAAATAAAAATTGGAAAATAAATATAAATTGGAAATAGAACATCTAAAAATATATTATATTCTCATGGTGTTATCAACTCTATACAGTTCCTACTAGTTGAAGTTACAGCAACGGCCGGGTTGCTACCATCTATCATTTCCTCTATCCACTCGCCGGGTTAAGCACATAAGTGACATTGACGCCGACATAACCAGCTGCACTTGAGCTCTCATAACCCAACAATTTAGCTGCCTTTTCAACAATATCGAGATCTACAATAATTGGTCGGTCAATGGACATTTTTGCCGCGCACGTCACGCTAAGTTACGGTCAGGTAAATGACGTTACGATTTTGATTTGAACTGTGACTGACAATTCTGGTTTAGTTGGATAAAAAATTTGGTAAAAGAAGAATATCTGAGCGTATTTTTCCCCTGTACAATAATATTTTTGTCACGAGTAAGTTATTATGAACTGGATGTACTTGTTTAGATGCTCTCTTTAGAGTGTACTGTAGTTTGCTTATATGAAACAACAAGGTATTTTACATCAATTTATTTAATTATACTCATTACTGAGCTACTTACAAGTAATACGGTCATCATAAGACACAAAGCGAAATGTCAAAGCGGTCGTTTTAATATTTTCTCGGACCTTGTTGAATTGCTAATGAGCAAATATTCATTAAAATTTATATTTTAGAATTATATATAAATTACATTTACTCAGCAAAATTTTTCACCTTTCGTAGAGCCATATAAAATTTTACCTAAATATTTAATACGGCAACTTTTAAACTTCTTTTCTAAATTAATTTTATACAACTAACACAGCTTAATATTTAATAAGAAACGACGATTTCGTGTAAATACTTAGTGATAATAAGCGAATTATCATAGGCAAATTTAAAAATACTTTATATACAATATAAAAGACTTTATATACAAGCTATAGGCACCTAATGAATGCAAGTCTTATAAACATCTCAATATCATGTCTACTTATGAAAAAATATGCTGATTCGATGTTCAAAATCAAATTAATATAATAAGCTATTCAGTGGAAGCCTATCGTTGTTTTGCTAAAGGTAAAAAATGCGCAATACATAAATTGAGTCATTATGAATTTTGCAAAGGCGTTAAATTGCAGAATTATAATAACAGCTATTAAACGGTGGCTGGCAAATGATCGTTTCTTACTTGATCGTAAAGAATTTATTGCTACTAAATAACTAAGGCTATTTATTCCTTGTAGAATAAATTAAAGAAGCAACGTTTTTATTGATTAGAGTTAAGAACGTTACTTGAGCGTTTTTAAGTTTACATTTGTGAAATCATGATATTATGAATAACAATAGGTAATATCACAATAGGTAAAATTATACCAAAAACGTTGTTATCGTAATAAAGGGGTAGCTCAATCTATTGAGAAAAGTGTAGTATCAAGTATCAAGGCAGACTTTACTTATTTCAATCATATACATAGTACTTATCTTAGGAGAAAACGGTCACTCTCACAAGGAATGCACCAATAAAGCATCTCCGCCCAAAAGTGCAACGTGCAAACGTTTTAAGAGAAAATGTGATCATAACACGGGTGACGTCGACTTTCCAGCGCGTAAATATGCAGAGGATAATTATATTCATTCAATAGATTATGAGGGGTCTTAAAAACCCTATTAATCTATTAAGTTTATTCGTAATTAGATTTATTTTACTTGTATGTGTTCTCTATTAATAAATTTAGTTAATTTTGTTTTAAATTCAAAATTATGTAATGACCTAGATAGTAAATCTCGCTTCATTGCTATTTACTTAAGAACAAAATGCATTCACAGCAAAAAAAGTTAAATTAACATGAGTAGCCTCGAACGTGACATAAACTGTATTTACTTCAAACCAGATTATATTATTGTGTAGATAATTCGGATGACGCTATTGCTTCCGTAACTTACGTAAATAGTTAATTAAAATGACTTAAATTTTTTGTTTACATTATTTGGAAGATTATTTAGTATGTGATAATTTTTGTACAAATAGACATATTATTATGACCAGACAAAAGTTGTATTAACCATTGACATTTAAATTATAATAGGTATCTATGTATTTAAATTAGACTAATTAAGTTTACTTCTTAGATTTTTCATTAAGTACCTAGTTTAATTTCATTGTAATATCTAATTGACCATGCATAATTATGTGTTATCTAAATCTTGTTTAGTATTTATTTGTTTAGTTTATTATAAAGTATGTATGTGTCTTTAAGATATGTATATTAGAGAATTGTAATCCCGATGGTGCCCAAGATACAAGCACTAGCTTAGTTTAGGACCAAAGGGAAACTACCTATACCTATATTGTATATTGTATGTAATTTATATTTATTAATAAATTGATTGAAATTAAAATTGACTTATCTAATATGAGCGTCATAACCAAAGAGTTATCAGACAATTTGCTTAAGAGTATTTCGCTGAGAAAGGTAGAGTCGTGAGAAGAACCGATAACATACTCAGGCTACCTCAATTTTTGGTATAAGTCACAAATTTATAATAACACGCATTTGCAACCAAAGTAGGTAAGTTTGGTCGATCCACGACAGAACAAACAATAAAAGCGCAAGGATCGTTTTAATTTATCGGTGTTATATTATAACTTACTTAGTTTTACTATAACTATAGCTACTATCACTGGCGCTGAGGCTAAGGATTATAGTTTTAGTATAATATAAGTATATAAAACAGTATCAACGAAAGAAGCAAACGTACTGAACAAACTCATATAACAATGCAAAAATTTTAATCGCGGTCGATGTTAGTCTCGCATTGATCAAGCTATCTGCTCTCGAACGCGTCAGTGGAGCGTTGTTGATAAATGATCAAACGCGGCTGGGACAATGCGCCCTGCAGATTCTTTTGTTAATCCCACACTTTTTGTGTCCACGCTGATGTTTCTAGCTTGTCCGAAACGTGCATGTTCATGTGATGTTGTATCGATTGCTGATACATAATTATTTGGAAGAGAACTATTAGATAAATAGAAACTAACTTTATGAAGCAGCAGATAAGGTATGATATTTGATACGATTGCGGGAACACGCTGTAGTAGTGTTTAATTTCTACTTTACATTTTAAGGGCCTATTGGTACTGTGATAGTAACATTAAATGTAGAAGTACAATTCTTGCTAAATATAATCCTCTATTCCATATCTCGGCAGATGGTATCAGGGTGTATTTTGATTTCAGGCTATTTAATCTTGTAAAGGATTCTATTTTACATGTTAGTTACCTTTTTTCAAATGACAGCGAATATAATGTTTTTGGTATAGGTACCAGAACTTTAAATATTTTATTCATATAACAAGAAGTAACAGTTTCGGACATAGAAAAATTTATAATTTTAATCTGTACAAATGTAAAGTTCAATTAAACCTACCGAGACGATGGACTAGAGCTTTAGTACAAATAAATTATCGACAGCTTACATCCCACAGCTGCATCAAAGAAACCGTTATCGCAATAATTTGTTATGAGAAGTAATTTAGCCCTCTTTGATACTAATTGGTCGTAATATTTAATTACAATATAATTTACGAGCGTTGATAAACACCACTTTGATCGAAGTGGGATCAAAGTTGGAGAAAACATGTGTATGCTTGAGTATTGATAAAAATGAACATGAATATAAATATGAGATAATTTAAATGTTAATACTAACTTGAATTAGTATTCGTCTTGGTTAATAAAACGGCATCCCTTTAGCGAGCAGGCACAGGTTTTTTACATAACCTATTTTTATTGCTAGTATTGGCAAGCGAATATTGAATAAGGTAATAACATTCATAGATATTGGCAATGCAAGGGATAGGCACAGATACCCGAACAACATCGTTGGCTATATTTGATAAATCAGTAAAACTATCGAATAAGATTTGATTAAAAACAGTTGATCTCCTCGGCAAGGCTTTTCTGCAATATTTGCAATGTCATAGACATAAAATATGCGATAGTTTAAGTTACTTTGTTTGGAATATCGATTAATAAACTAGAATTAGTAAAAAAATTATATTCCTGAATAAGATAGATTTTGACACATTCATAATGTCGGCGCACCCAACCTCAGCAGCCACATATTTCTTTTGTGTATGAGCCACTATTTTATAAACCTTACTAAGTCGATACGTTTTAAAGGTAAATACTTTAGTGGCATTCAAATATCCATTAGAAGGTTTCTTTTGATCCGCGTTCAATGAATGCTGGCTCGTACAACGTTAGGATTAATTAGAGCCGTCATTCAAGCAACGTATTCAATGCCTGGACAGACCAACTTAAATTTACCGCTGGTGAACTAAAATTTAAAGTCTGAGAGTTCATTAGTGCTTTAATATTAATGGTTATTATTAACTATTGCGTCAGTTCGATAGTAGCATTTGCAATTTTGTTTACAATGCTATGATGCGTCGGTTGACGGTTACTGGACTGAATGTTCATGTTTTCATTTTATTGGTAACAAAAGATTTTTTATGTAAATGTAACATAGTAAAAAATGAGTACAGAATTTTGATGATGGCATAAAAACTGGAATTCTCCGTACCCTTATTAATTATTGCTATTGAACTTCAAGCGAACTGATCTTGATAGAGTATTACTAAAGCAAATATGGACCATGTAGTCGCCGGTTTAGGATGTGTACTTAAATACTACCTGTATGTTATTACCTTACTAGTGTTACCAATTTGTTTGCCAAGTGGAATGGCTGTGGTAAGCATTCCTTTTTAAAGAGAATCTTATCAAGCAGTGGACATGGTTCAGATGATGATGGTGCTGATATTGTATGATTTAAAAATTAATGTGATTTTTTAATTCTTGTTCTAATAAATTATTTCGATGGAAATTGGCATACAGTTAGACCACTCGTACATTAGATGAGTTCCATCACGAAAATTTTAGTTCTGAAGTTGTCAATAGATGGAGCTTTACACAGTCGAACCGGAATCACTAGTGCTAGTAAGTTATTATGACCTACATTGTTGTTTCGATTGTCAGTCATAATATATAAAACAGGCTTTTAATTTTATATGTTCACTAAATGAAAAATATTAAATTAGACACTTGAGAAAGTAGCAATGATTCCATATATAAGGTACTAGGTAAGTAATTTCGAAGTAACTTTATATAAATAAATAGCTGCCTTATCAATAGGCATTTAGATGAAAAAAAACTTAAATGTGGTATCGAAGAATTGTAATAAACACAAACAATAATAACTTTAATTAACTGTTTTGAACATCATAAAGAAACAAATAAGGGAAATAGTAAATTACAAATATCCGTACCTACAAATTTTGTGATCGGTCTCCGCTTACACTTTATAAACGAATTACTTACCCAGTTTAGTATAAAATCACTTAAAATAATAGATAAAATGCAGATATTATTGTTTATGGTCACTCTAATATACAAATTAGTAGATAATTACTAAAAAAACTGTAAAATAAAATATAAACAAACGAAATATACGAACTAAACACTGGCAGCCATCTTAGTTTAATGTTAGACGCGCATGCGTAGTCACAATTTACCCCTGTATTGAGGGATGAATATAGCGCCCTCTCTTTTTGACAAATGCATGACATATTTATTGCTGTCTTTTTCGTTCGATTTCCATTGTTATTCTCTATTCAAAAGGTAAGAGGGTCGACTTTATAATACTGGGGAGCAAAGCGAAGTGATGTTAGCAACGAATGAACTTGAATGAAAAATAAAAAAAATGTACTTTTTTTTTAACTTAGAGCATAATAATATATTTGAGAAAATAGCTCAAAACTAAATGAAAATTCGGTTATGAATTTGCGTTTAATAAAATAAAACGCAGATATTTTATTACACCGAAATTTAGATAATCGTGATGAAATTTGTGTTATTTATAACAACTAAATTAAATAATTTACCTAATTACCAGCGGATTTCATAAATATAAAATTAACGAATAACAATGAAAATAGATAACTTTGTAGTTGACTCAAATATTTGTCTGAGTGGGAATCGAACCGATGACCCATTAGCGTAACGTTACTAAAAAGTGACGTCACGTGCATCGCTGCAGGCCGATTCATCTTAGACGGTGCATTCGGTGTGAAATTGATTTAGGCATGCCCAGCTAGTAGTAGTGAACTTTTCTTATGCTACACGTGGTAAATTTAATAAAATATAATTATAATATTCCATAATATATTCCTACAAACATACTACGTACCTAAAGTACATACTTACCTGCTTTATCCTAAAAGTTAATCCTTTGCCAATGAAAACTCAAAACAAAACATAAAAAGCACCAAAACAAATGCCATTCATTGACTAGACAAGCCGGAAAACAGGTAGCAAAACATAACAGGATTACTTTGCAGTTTCTTTTTAATACTTTTCAAATCCAATAATCAGTCAAAACATGTCAAAATTGTAGACAACATTTGCACGGATAACTGGCCCCTAGAGAATTGCCTGGTTATAAAGCGGTCCCTTTAAATTTTGCACAAAAGCGTTGTGTACCTACATTGTTTATGATTATTATATTGTTGCTAAGCGTTAATTTTTAACGCATGTGGTCTGTAGCTTTGATTTAGGTTCTTAATATGTTTTTAATTTGCTATTTTATTAAAAAGGTTTTTTTAAATAACCAGCAATAAACACAATTTTTTTAAAGAAATCTTAATTATAATAGTATTTTGCCAAAAAAGACGAATTTGATGAAGCTGACACTATATGTGTTGGTAGAAAATTTAATTAAAATCGTAAATTATTCTTCATTCATCTAATAAAATAAACGTGAGACCACAGCTTATTGTACCTCACAACTTTATTTATTTTTAATTCGTTAACCTAGAGAGCTATCATTTTATTTATTAAAGAACAGACTAGTATAATTATTGACAATATTTCTTGTATAGTATTTTAATATTGGATATAATTAAGTTAAGACTGCAGCAGACGGAAATTGATATTGATTAAAGCATTTGATAGTTATATAGCGTCATAAATATTTATATCAGGTATTAAATTAATAAAATACAGGTATTATAATAATCAGGAATCACAACTCCTCTGTATTTATTAGCGCCTTTGTATCTGACTAGAGAAGTACAAAAATAATTGGTCATAAATAATCAATCTTAAAGTAATATACACTATAATAATAATTACGTAGGTACTTATATCTATAGGAACCATCTTCTTAGAAACGAATATTTGTATTTACATCAAAATAATGTTTTCAATTATAAATCATACAAAATAACCTACTTATAACAAATTGTATAAAATAAATCTAATCAAATTTGAGTTTTGATTTGATAATGCAAGTTTTGCAAAATAATTGACACTGATACATAAATTTTATTATTAAACTAGCTTTCCGCGGCCAGTTCCACCCGTGGTTTTACTTACTACTCTGCGCCCGTCGCCAGTAGCGTTATGTTGCATAGCCTATATAACTATATTCGAGAACTGGGCTATCATACGTAAAAATAATTGTTTAAATCCGACTGGTAGTTCTGGTAGTTACAGAGATTAGCGCGTTTAAACAAAAAATCAAACTCTTTCGCTTTATATAATAGTATAGATACCATAAGTACTCTACTGCCTCACTTGGCTAAATTATCATGCCTGACATACAAATGCATGCAGCGACTAAACACAAGTCTAATATAAAATCCCATCGCTTTGAACAGGTGTAGGTAAAGTCATATTTTCAAAACTATTGTTTAAAATTAAGATAAATACTTGAAATGTATATATTTTATAGTGAAGTTTATACTTGCTACGTTGACAAAACAAGGTACATAATTATGAGCAACCTTTACTTGCGAAGTAATCGATAGTTATGCCAGTATATCGCATTAATTGAAAATAACTATGTCCAGTACATCGTTTCACACATTTTTACCTATAATGATGCTTTGCACCAGGATGTAAGGCATCAAAATTATAAGAATTGAATTAATCATAATCAACATCACAGTTTCTTATTTTGCAGTATATTCTGAATTTATAAAGTCACATTTTGACACCATCATACGAAGGCATCATAAAATTTTGTGGTATATTTCCTGGGATATATGGTATATTTGACGGAGTACTCATGTGATGAAAATTAGCCATGTTAGGGTATTCATTAATTACCGGCATTCGTTGTCGTGTGTCCATATTTTCATGGATATTACCTAACTTTGTTGCACTAATATCGTCAACGCAATATGGATCAGGCGATGCAGTTAGCTTCCCATCTTTTTTTGCCTTCATTCTTCTGTTCTGAAACCAAATTTTTATCTGTCGCTCTGTAAGTCCTAAAGCATGCGATACTTCAATTCTTCGCCTTCTTGACAAATATTTGTTAAAATGAAATTCTTTTTCCAGTTCTAACGTTTGAAATCTAGTATAGGTTTGCCTAGTACGTTTTGAGCCCTCTTTTTTGTCATCACCTGAAATTAAAAAAAAAATACATTAATTTTAATGCAAAAGATAATCAATACTCAAATTAAGTACGTATTAATAATTTATATAGTGACAAATAAGAGTTAAATAGTTATATTTGTTTATCTTACCATTAACACTCTTCATCCAAGGATAGAAGGCCTGCACATCATGTGCAGCGGCCATTTTGTTCTCCGCGTAATCCGCATTGTCCCCGCCTGCTTCGACCCTCGTCACTTCACCCTGACAGGGTACTCTGGACTCCTGCGATGACTGTGCGCCTTCCGCCGCCCCACCCATAGCATCTTTCTTGATTGACGTTTGATCTTCCACGGTCTCATATTCACCATGAAATTTCGACAAATTGCATTCTTTCTCTGAATTCTCATTATTTTTTTCCCAATCGCTCACCTCTTCAGGGTTAAACATTATCCGCTGCAACATATCCTGCCTATATGGTTTATCACATTTTACAAAGTAAGGGGATGGATTTCTATTCTTTGGCTTCGTTATTAATGCTCTGAGTTTCGGTGAATCATCACCTTCTGGCGTCGGTGGTTTGAAATTACTTGTTGCGCTTTGCGGGGATCCGTAACTAGTTTCAGGAATACTGCACTGACTGGGTGAGTTGATCATTCTGGTATCATCGTGTTTCGATTCCATACTATTACTAATTTGATTGACTTGGTTTAATCTCTGTTCATACCCATAATGTTCATTTTGATGTTGCTGTTGAACGTAGTAATTCATTTCTCTCCACCTGTTGATCATTTCAACATTAGATTGACTTCCATTTATGTAGTTAGGGTGACAACCTGGCCAGGGACTAGGTTCCGATTTCACAATTTCGTCACTTTGATTGTTTCCATACATTTTACCGTATCCCGCACTTAACATATTAGAGTAATCACTGTTTTGAGCATAGTAATTATTCTGATAATTATAATATTCAGGTGCCATGTTTGCGTGTGGCTTATATCCCATTTGTTTAGGTTGCCTTGCACTTTGAGCGTTCATGTCTATATGATTGTTCCACATTTCACTAGCACGATTAGAAGTAGCCGCTATAGACATAATGTTACTGAGTTTGTTATCACTTTCACTAGTTTCATGTATTTCACACAAAATCAACTGCGTAGGTGACGATGGTCCGTCTCCTGAGTTGACTGCAAATCGAATGATGTAAGTGCATACAGACGGCACGACCCTAACAAATGTAATACTTTTATATGACCTAAAAAAAGTTTGGGGTACTTTTAACAATAGCATCGCTATTGTCCCTCTGCAAAGTTGTAAAACTGGACGCTTTGTCTCGTTCTTTCATTGTTCTGTTGTATTAGCGTGAGTGAGAAGGGAATAGATGGTCCGATTGGCGGAACATTTTGGCGAATATGCCTTGAATGTTTACAAAGCCGATATTTCCAATATTTGACATGTGTGCGCGCGTAGAAATAAGTAATTTCTTGATTGCAATGTATTGGTGTGCGTATGAGAGGGTGGCATGAATTGATTTCATTCTATTATTGGTTTAGTGTAAAGCCACGTATGTGTGTCACTGTGCTGCATTGGTGATTGCATTTTATAAGGGGTGTTCTCTAGTAACATTTCATTTGCAGTACTTATTAATTAAATACATTTGTAACATGTTACGCCTAGAACCCGAAGTGCATCTACACTAAGTTTTAGCCGGACTAGACCTAGCTGTAGCTACTAATCTTAGGTTAAATCTAGTACTTGTTAGCCGATGACCCGATCCGATTCAGGTAAAACTAGGTGTAACCGGTATTATTTCGGTAACACAAAATTCATTCGGACTTGAAACAAGGTCTCAAGTAATCGAAGCTACTATTTCTTGCACTGCAGCAGTTGATGGCACACTGCACCACTGAGACAGTCTAAAAGTATCTAGCATAAATCAATTTTTATTTTACAATTTATAAATGCAATTTTATACTTCACAATTTGATACTATTATTAAAGATAGAAAATACACTCTAAAAAAATAAATAAACTCTATTGAAATAGTATATAACCTCCACCTCAGTGGCAACCGGTTTGCAGTATACTTAGTAGTTGTAGTATAGTAGTTGTAGTTAACAAGTGTTGGTAATCCTTTTGCTGAACAGAGGTAATACGTGCTATATTGGCAGTAGCGGAGATAGAGCTGCAAGTACCATGTTTTTCTCTTTTTCAAACATTTCTCTTGTAGCAGCACCAACTATGTTTTCAACATTGCCAAGGTCCATGAATGGATTTATTAGTTCACATCAGATATTTAAAAGCCAGAACTTATTATTTTTGTGAGTAATTCGCATATTTCGAAAACACACTGTATACTACAATTCTAGCAAAGGAACATAACTCACAGAGACGTGTAACAGTTCAATCGGGGGTTGCAACAATGGCGCAGCGTGCGTGCGCGTGCGGCTTGATACAACTCCACTCCTACGAGTTAGAATTTTTATTTAAAATATTTTGAAATGATCGTAATTTGGTTGAGCGGGCAAGTTGCTGTGCGGCTTTAACAGTCTTCACGTTACAAAACAAGCCCTTTATCACAACCTTTTTTTAACTGCAGATACCTACCAAAAATATTATCCAAGTAACCACTACACCCTACACAAAACTAAACTGGCACATGATATACATAAATAGAAGGATTGGTTCGTTTTACGCATAACTTTTTTGTCTATGTTCTTTCTCTTTGTTCGTCGAGGACATCGGATTCGATCTTCATGCATTTTAAAATAAATTAGTTCACACTGGACAAAGACAACGTTTGCTTTTTGCAGTTTCAATTTTCTTGTTCATAATCTTGTGAAGTTGAGTTGATAGCATCTAATGTCAAAACAATAAAAATAGTTCACAAAGTAAACACTAGAAGCGCTGCTCATTCGTGAAATAGTTTTAAATAGTAGAGCTATTAGGTCATTTGTATTTAGTCCATAGCAGCTACCCTGTTCACTTTGTCATTGATTTATTAGGCTGAAAGCCGTTCCACTATACGTGTACTTACTGGATAGTCATCAGATTTGCACTCTAGAACTCATAATCATCTACTAGAAATATTTTTAAAGCCCTTAATATTCACATAAGTGTATACAGTTAGAATTAAATTACAATTAACAGTTTAGTTCTTACATAATTTGAATATTAAATCCCTGTTATTATTTAAACTTTATTTGCATATGAATAAGTTTTATAGTCCCCTTTATATCTTGTTTATTCAATTAACAACTGATAAGGGAGCTATCAATTTAAATTATATATTAATTTATATGCGATTTATATAACATGCATTTAGTCTATTATGTTATTGACTTCAAACAAATTTGATTTCTTCACGGTATTATCAACATATTGTAGAACATCGCTGTTGTCGCTAGACCTTTTTGTATCGTTTCTCATGTGCTAATTCTATAACCATCTTTTGCTATTTCTTTGTGTTATTATTAAAAATCGGTCCTCTTCGTCCCAATATTGTTATAATACGTACAGTAGGTTCATTATTGTACGACTGTAGGCCTCGTCTGAAAGTCAGATACAAAAGTTAATTTCTGATTTAACATATTTTTTATAAACACCAATTTACGCGTACAATTTTTGTTTCTGTACTAGAAACAAACATTGAAGTCGAACCAAAGTCGAATATACCTAACAAGAAAACATCGAATTATTCTTTTAACAACAAGCTAGCAATATTTCTTCAAATAATTACATAGCCGGCAATACCTATAGTATAATTGCAATATCATGCAACGTTCGCAGTATTCGCCGTCCAATGGTAAAGCAGCGCATTCACGATATCGGTAGCGACAACGACATATGCATTCTTTGTCGCAGTACACACCTCCCGTCAGAACAAACTAACATCTGTTACACGCGCACACCCACATGACTGGCTCCATTGTTCGCCGTTACGTATTTAGTTTAGAGCGAATTTTCTATCTGTTTATATTAGAATGATATAAATTGTTATGTGTATCTATAAATTTGGGAATACTAATTGGCAATGCTTTAAATGCTACATTAGAATAAAAAGATTTTTCTTTACCATTGCAAAATAATTAGGTACCCAACATTTTTTGTAAAAATAATACAAATTATTTTTATTGAATTAGTTATAAAAAACAAATAGTACAAGTATTATTTTTTGTTTTTCATTTATTTTTATACCATAAGGCAAAATTATATCTACAAAAACTTATGCAGTCTGCAATAATTTTGGTTACTCTTACTTGTTAGTTACTTCACTTATATTAATACTAAGTATTCTTGATGCAAGTTGTCTATTGTAATAATATACTAACCGGCTCATAAATCATACAACATTAAGTTCAATCCATTAAACTTTAATGTGATTGAACATTTAAATCGAAGCAAATAACATTATTGGTTTTTAAAACCAAACAAATAAATATTTAATCGTCAGATTTACCGTAGAGCCAATCTTCCACTTTGTGACGACTCTGTGTTTAAATAAAAAAAGTTTTTATTTCAATTTCACACTGAATTCCAAAATCAATTTCTACTGAACCCCAAGTCTTAGCAACCGGTATTAAAACGATTTAAAACTGGAATATTTATTAAATGGATTTTGTGTTTTATGGCCCATTAAATAAGGCATATTTTTGATACGTTTGTAATAGAAACAGTGTAGACCATTCATTGCTACGTCAGCGCAAAAAGATTTCAAAAATTGAATTTGTTAGTTCTTATACTTAGAGATATAAAACACATTTTGGTTGCGCAAATTTAGCCAACGCGCTCTCGTCATACTGTGGCGCTGACAATGTGCAACCATTAATCTTATGAAATCAATCGATGGCTTATTCAGAATATTGTATTTGGTTTTGCCGCGGGGCTTTTAGGTTGATATTTACTTTAGATCTTTTTCTCTAATTTATGGTATACGTGAAAAAATTTTGACATCTGTCGTTTTAGTTATATTTGTATAGTATCAATAAAATACAAAAGATTTAGGCGAATATCTCAAAGTGAGTTTCAATAACTTAGATGTGATAAGGTACCTACAATATTCTTTGTTGCATACTTTGTTAACATTAGTCGACCACATTTCTTCCGTAGATATCAAAGCTAAATAGAACAATTTGATAAAACATCGGCACACGCTTTCTTCTTCTCTTATACTGGTTAAACCAAAATTGTTTGCCATTGTTTTATTTAAGGCTTATCTTGTACCAATCAGCTACTAAAGCTGCCGATGCGAGTCCTATTCATTGAACAATGCTAGTCCTAACAAAGGTTATTATCTGATATCTACCTAAGAAGTCTAGTAGGTATATTTCATTGTTTTCAACGTCGGCATCCAGATAGTAAACATAAGACGCGGCTTCTTGAATTATACAAACATTCAGTTTATTGGGGTCTTAAAACAATAAAATACTTTCTAGTTCTGTCTCACAGTTCTTTAAATGTAGCATGCCGCCTGCCATAAAACCAAGACTTTACCTGGTTTCATGTTTTGCCATTTTTTTCATTCGTTACAAAGTTGCCGAAAATATTGTGCTAAAACATGAGTTGTAAATATTTTTGCAAAAACTGAGGCTTTTCTACAGAAATTTTAATGGATATTTGTGTAGGTAACTTTTCATAAGATCTTCATTCACTGTGGCTGTTGGATATCTTAGCCTAGCAAATTTAGAAGCTGTATACATACCTAGAAGGGTTAAGAGGTGCATTTTTAAGTTGAATTATTTAAGCTGAAAGAAGTCTACTGCTGGTAATAGGCATTAGGCATAATTATGTAGGCGGTTTTTAAGCGTATCTTATAATATAACAGACGTGCCCTGAAGATTCAGTGTACTCACTGCACTGTGTTTAAACACGCATTTAGTCTCGCTTCGTGTTGACAATTAGACAATTATCAGGACATTGTCTAACACTATTATTTTGTAAACTTACCGACAAACAGTACCGCCTAACTGGAAAATTTTAAGATTTATGGCATGTTCTGAGAACGGTATCCCAAAAACGACATACCGTTCGGCAATTCTTTTGCTTAGTTCCTATTACAATCAGTATAAGAGTAACCCGTTTTACGTGGCATATTTTGTAAAACGAAGGAATAGTAAACTTGGTGTCTACGGTGTTTGGCTAAATTTTAGTCGGTCGAGCAATATAGAACACTACGTAATGATAATGACCTGTGTTAATTAATATCTATACAATTATTATAAAGCGCAAGAGTTTGTTTGTTTGAACGCGCTAATCTCTAGAACTTACCAGTCGGATTTGTATAATTATATAGGTTATGTAACATCACGCTATTGGCGACGTGAGCAGAGCAGAGCATTAATCAAAGACACGAGTAAACCACGCTACGGGAAGCTAGTATTGTTATAAAAGTGATATATTTGGTTTCAGAGGAAAAGAAGGATGAATTAAAAATTATTTTTCGTTTAGTTTTAACTTAGGTAAGATTTTACACGATCGCCTCTGCCTAATCATTTTCATTTTAACCTGACCATTACTACTCGTACCTACCTGTAGAAATTAAATAGACTACTCCTAAGTCAAAGTCTGAGTAATCTGATGATGTAAAAGGTGGAGTTTCTTAACAATAAAACTGTTACAAGTTTTCGCGATACATCCACTTTATTGTTTTGTATATAACCCTTAGCGAATTTTACAACAAACATTTTAAAAAAACAACAATACTATAAATAAAGACAATTATGACTTCCTAAGCAATAAAAAATGTTTCGGCGGCTCTCAAAGTGTGTAAATTGAAAAGATTTTTTTACAAAACAAAGGAAAAATAAAGATGTTTCTTTATCTTTTTGTGTTATTGTGTTATTTTTAAAGACATTTGTCACAGAGTTACACGCACGATTACGAAGTCCGTCACATAGTGTAGGTAGGTATGCTTGGTGAATATAGAGGCTAAAATAAAGTGACATATTATTTATTATTCAAACAGAGTACCTATGTGCAATTATATTGTAATAATTTTTGATCTAATACTTATTGATGTCTGTAATGATATTGTAAATCGATTATGTTCATTATCTACACTATTATATAAAGCGGAAGAGTTTGTTTGTTTGTTTGAACGCGCTAATCTCTGGAACTACCAATCAATTTGGAGCAGAGCAGTGAGCAAAGACACAGATGAAACCGCACCGCAAAAAGCTTGTATTCTATAACTACATAGTTAAATGACTACCATCAATCAAACTGTTGATAATGAAAATTGTTGGTCATACAAATAAAGTTAACGCTTGATACTCATTGGTAGCATGGTAGACCAATGTGTATCAATTGTCTTGCTTTCCGTAACTTCTGCAGTACATTTTACACTTCTTGCTAATAAATTCACATCATAATAAATTTATCTTTGCTACTGGTAAATTCTAACCATGTTAAACTTGAATAGACAGAATTGAGCGAGGAAGTATATTTAGGTAGGTACTACACCGTTTTGTTTGGTGAGTAATAACGCCGAAGACTTAATATAAAAGGCTTCCTATCTTTTCCTTTTCTTCTCTCCATCATACAATTAAAATCAGTAAACTCTAAAACTCGAACATATTTGTACCAAGTGCTTGCCTTTGCAACGATATACCTTCTAAACGTACAGAAAATCAATGACTATTAAAGATCAGTATTCCCATCAAATGATGGGCGCCGATAGGGTCCATGCTTTCGATTTCAGCAAACAAACACGGTCGGTCAACTGTATGGCATAATCTCTTCGTACGGCATAATGCCCCGATACCGGAGTTAAGGGGCACGCACAGGGACGCCATTTTAAATTATTATTCAAACTTTGTGCTGTTTTGGTGACTTTATGTCATATTTTGGTCAGTTTTCAATAAAACTGTTGCGACTACGTATTATTAATTTACGATAAAGCGGCTGCCACCTGTTCTACACAACTTAATCATTAAAGTTGCAATTTTAAAACTGAGTATTCTGTCTGTCTACAGATATATATCTGATAACTAAAATAATAATTTGCGATAACTATGTTCTTTTCTTCTTTTTATTTTGTCTGACTGTCTGTTTTGACGATTCATAGCTATTATTTAAGTATATTCGTTCTAAATTTAGAACAGTTAGACTATTTAATACAAAAAAATATATTTAGGTACCTACTTACTAAAGTATTAATTTACAATAATTCATGTTAACCTTATAAAATTAGATAAGCAAATAAGGTTAGAAATATATGACATTTTAAAATTATTATAATGGCAAAGAGTCGTAATCTATATAAAAAAGAGTCATAAAATGCGTTTCTTTGTTATTTTACGACAATTACTCTTAAGTCAATTATTGCTTAGTTGTATTAAGTTATCAACATAAAACTTTTTTTTATAATGCACCATTATAAAAAAAAGTTTATTATTTTTACAAATAGAAGTTAACCATTTTTAGATTAAGGCTAATTTTTCCCCTATCAATTTTAGTTTCTTATAAAACCAACATTGTCGCTGTGCAAGTCGCCCCTAATTTGTCCCTCGCTGCACAATCATTAATCAGAGCTTCGATTCTGGACTTCTTACAATGGGGAATGTTCAGAATGCCCGTACGATCCATTAGAATAACAATAATTACTTTCTACCAAACTACGTCATAGACGGCTCAAAGTATCAAAAGTAATAAAATTCTAAAAACACCGGTCATTTGATATTGAGCCTGTTTGTGTAGAGTGACTCATCGTAGTAAAGTATATTGATGACAATATATTTAGCTTACGTTGCTATTAAGTGACAAATATTTCTCTTAATTATATACCTACCTAACTCTAACTATCGATCTACTATTCCACATTCTTGATAAAAACTAGGCAACTCAAAGAAAATATTTATATTTTCTTTCTGGAATGATAAGTATGATATTTGATAACATTGTAGGTAAGACAAAATTGTTTAAACTTGCCCTCTTTTTTTAAGGAAAATGATTTTAATTTTTAATCATTTTAAATTATTAAAAGAACCATCAACAAGAAGATTAATAATATACTAGACGCTGACAAAAATAACTGACACATTAATCGACTTAGTAGCCATCATTAAAGAAGGCGAAGAAGTGGAACTTGCTTGACATTATCTTGAATTCCATCACGAGGTATCTGAAGATTGGTTTTCTTAATACCTACTTCTAAAATAATCAAAACTTTTATGTTAACACATTAACCTCAATTTACAAGCAAGTAACATGTATAACTGTGTTACTAGTCAAATAAAAGACAATAATTTGAATGGTATATAAAAATACATTTAAATTACATGTAAAACTAGTTATAAAGCAATTCATAAGTTGTAAATCACAATCGCAGAAGCAACACGGACAGGGTGTGCGTGATTCTAAACAAAACACGGCGGACGCGGCCTCTCCAAGAAAAACACCCGACGACTGATTTACGAGACAATATCATTCGAGAAATGTGGCCAGAAATAAAATTAAACGTGAAAATGTTGGATTAACATAGATTTGCATAAGAAAATAGTGGAACTTCGGAAAATAGTTTGTGCTGTAATAAATTACAATTAACTGTCTACTTATTAAACATTATTTTTGTTGTAGGCTTGTTATATTCGTTATGTATATAATGTGTGATGTGTTATAATAATTGTTATTATTATTTTAGTTTACTTAGTAGAATCGACTACCTAGTATCCTGTAACTCATACACATTTATTTCTAAATCAGTTGAAATTGCACCAAATACACCAAATGTTATTTATTTCTGAGTATATGTTCAATAGTTTGTAAGTCCCAGCACCTAGATTATTACTAGAATTAAACATTTTAAACAATTAAATTTTCAGAAAGAAATGCTGTAGAATATAAAACGATGATACAATCTTATTGTAATCAATCATATTGGGGCTTTTTATTAGCTATATATTAGCCTACCAAAGTAACTCCACCCCGCCTGATGGTAAGCAGTCAGTGAAATCCAGAAATAAATTGGGCCTCTAGCTCTCACACTCACCGAACGAAACGCAGTAGTATGAATACTACTACACGTCGATCTTCTATGAGAGGGTAGTACTTCGCCGGAAGATCCGGCCCATTCATGCTGAAACCAGCGTGGATCTACTAAAACTTCCAGTCTAATTAGTTACAATTAGTTTTCATTATCAGTACTTTACATAATACAGGGCCAGTTATTTGTAGCTATACTATGAGATTAGAATAGAATATTCTTTATTGCATACCACATATTAAAACAAATAATAGAAAAGCACAACATTAAAGATTACCATAGGGTTATGAGTTATCTGGCGTTTGTTCTATCGGTGACAGCGTCAAATATTTACATAAACAAGCAATATATATTATGAAAAAACAAAAAGCCCGCCTGCCTAAAACAAAATGACTTTTTTCTGACGCTACATTGAAATTTTATACACCTTATAGGTCACACCAACAATCAATAGGAATCTGATGACACCTCATACGTTAAAATCCATCAAGCTATTTAGGCTGTAGAGCGTGCCAAAGAATTAGACATACATACTCACATACAAACATACATATATACATACCTACATACGCGCGAAAAACATTACTCTCCTTGACTGCGTCAGTCGGGTAAAAATATAGACATCATCATTTGAGCTGTTAGACTGAAACAAACTTCAACGCCAATCTTACCACGATAGTTGCATGTAAAGACTTAGCCGATTGATTCGGGTCATTCATGCTAAAACCAGCAAGAATCTTCTAACTACTACGTCAAAAACATTTATTTCATTTCGACCACTGGGCGACCCCTAGTTTAGTTAGTTGTAACTGTAACTTCCGTTGGTATTCAAGCTCAAACAATTGCATTTGGTATTCAAACACAACCGCTGAAATACAAACACTATGCGATTTCCAAATCGTCAGTTTTTCATAGTAACAATAAATCGATAGACGACTAAACATACGATACAGTGACGAAGACAGATCGACATTCGAGAGTGGCCGATTGAATCATTTTGCTTTTTTTCCTACGCCTTACTATATAGTTTCTGTAATGTATGATCAGAATATAGGTGGCGAGGAGTCGTGGAGTTTAAATTATTTTATATTACGATTTTTGAGGATTTAAGTAAGCAATCCTGTACCGTTTTAAAATAATAACTTAGTTGTAGTTACATAGTCTTACGATTTAATGATGTACAATTTCCTCTTTGATTCATTACTAACTTAGCCATAAGAAGTTCACAGGTGAACATAGACAAACCTCGATTTTAAAAGGGATTGATTTAATATGGCCATGCGTCGACAAGCACGTAAGTCGTTGGTCCTACGGCTGAACTCTCTCCCTGGTGGTATCGGGGATAAAGAATCTCACATGCTATTTATTCTATGTGAGATATATCATACACTTGACTTTTAAATAAACGCTGACGACCGAAACGACTAGTACATAATGTAATTATTGTTATTGCATGAGACTAAAAAAACTTTTGTAGTGTAATTCAGATAGGAACCCGTTCTTGATCTGAATGACTTACTGACTCAATGTGCTTCACTCAATCTGAATAACGTACCTACTTGACATGTGAGAGACATAAATAGAATAGGCAAAAAAAAATCTTATAATTAGAGTAATAAGCTAAAACGATAAACTAAAAATTGAATATGCTTTGCTGAAGCCACCAAAAATAGAGTAAAGAAGACATCTCCGTGTCCATCGCTGTTCGCAAACCTTCAAAGGGGCTGCACGAACATCGACGGCCTATGAAAGTGATATCACAGCCGACATAGGAATACACTTAATGTTTTTTTCCTTCTGATATCTTCACTCTTCGCACATTACCAGTAAGTAATCGATCATGTTCATATGTAGACAGTAGATAATTAACGATAGTGCGCCCATGTGTAACTTACTCGCGCCTAAATAGCTTTTATTTTAAATTTGATTGGTGTACGAAACACCAATCAAATTTAAAATAAAAGCTATTTGATAAAAGATGTTTTATGATGCGTAGCACTTAATTATATAGTTTCCGGGAAGTACAAGCATGATTAGTTTTCATTTGAATAATTATCCGTAACCACTGCTATTTTCTACACCACAAATTTATGTAGCACAAGCAGATAAATTCATAAAGAAAGGCATTTCAA
Source organism: Parascotia fuliginaria (assembly GCA_963082885.1). Classification (NCBI taxonomy): domain Eukaryota; kingdom Metazoa; phylum Arthropoda; class Insecta; order Lepidoptera; family Erebidae; genus Parascotia; species Parascotia fuliginaria. Next base: position 12,698,388 of record OY720181.1, on the reverse strand, counting down.
TGAAACATGGCTCCACTTATATTAAATTAAGGTTTACTTATTTCTTGAAACTGAAGGTTTCAGCGGAATAAGAAACATTATTTTGGCTCGCAAGTTTTCTTGAGAAATAATTCAAAAGGTAGGTATCCTGACCTCTGCGTCTCAATAAAAAAAAATCCAAATTATTCATATTACCCAATTTTTTCATATTATATCGACAAAAACAAAAATAAAAATAAATTATTTGGTACGGCATCATCACATGTTATGTGCATAACTCATTTGTAGTTACCTATAGTAGTTATTAATATTGTAAATCTACCCTTGTACAGATTTGACTAACTTCATACAAAAAAATGTTGTTAATAATATTAGTCAATAGTTTTCAATTTATATGATAAAATCTCATGGTACTAGATTTTTTACTGCATCAGTAAATAAATATAATAAAAATATCCTTTAATATTTAGTAAACTGACGTATAATAAAGGAAGATGTAGCGTGGGCAGGCACTTTACTTGGACTAACGATTTTATAAAAGCAACCGTTTTGGCTGTAGGCGTATTACGACTGGTCGAATTGGTGATGTTTGCAGTGGACGTATTTCGGCTGCAATACTGATGGTTCAGCAGTCTTACATATTATAATGTTGATGACATACTTAATAAATATGTTTTATTTTAAAGTAGAATAAAAACAATTTGAACCACATGGACTCAGAAAAAAATATGGTCATCTGTGTAGAATATGAAACCACCCTAACTCAGCCCGTAGGCTTTGAGACGCTGACACAGGGAAGGAAAAACAGATAACGGGCAGCAGTGATATTACCAGGAACACCACATGTCTGCGGTCACCTATTTGCATGCGCGTAATGACTATGGCAAACGCCTCCCTTTGAAGGAGGCCTATGTCGTGCAGTGGACTTCTACTTATCACCTCAGCTTATTATTCAATTTACCAAATTTTGAATCACCGTCTATGCGGCTTTAAAAAGTAATTCAGGAGTAATATAGAAGCAAGCCAGTAGAAATACTTGAAGCCTAAACATTGTATAATCAGTCATCAATAATAGCGAAGCATCGGTACCGAGACGTTCGCCCACATTCACGGTGCAACGTTGACTAACGACCTGCCAATCAGACCCTAGCTTAATTGGAAATCCGTGTTTGTAGAGCCACTCCCTCCTCAAGGCTTTGTTGCTAAAAATTAAACGGAATTTGAATATTATTTCTCTATTTTCTAGTAAAAGACTGCCTTAGTTTAGGTTTTACCCGTAAATGTTATATTTGCGATGCATTATTGTAGGATTTTTGCCCGACTGTCGAAGTTAAGGAGGGTAATGTTTTAGGACTTAATTTCCTCTTCGCATAATACCCAATTTATATAAAAACCAATTATAAAGGATATAGTTTGTTTTTTTATAAGTATATCCATATCTAAGGTGGCATAACAACATGCAATCTACCTGATGCTAAGTAGCAGTTGTGACATCACTACCACTTGCCAGGATAAGCATTCCGTCAAGAACTTCACGCTGCAGTCAATGACTTTAAATGCGGATTTACGTATTCCAGTTTACAAAATCTGCAGTTGGTGTGATAGCAGCATTAGCTTTGGCTTTCGCACTTTTCTCTGTACTTAGTAAAAACTTCGCGTCAAATTTTGACATAACAATTTTTTATTAATTCAAACAAATGAAATACGCAATACATACTACCGACGTCTTACAACCGCTAAAACTTCAAATCTGTCCTACTCACACTTGCACAAACAGTCATCTACAAACGAAATAGATGTAGAAGTCAGCAAGTGCACGCGACAAGTGTGTATGCTAATTCCGACCACGACACGTATTGTCGCTGTCAAACTAGCGCTGTTAATGTCCCTTTCGTGCTGTCTTAGTGTAGACACGACAATTTACCGTGAAAGGAGTACATATTCCGATTGTTGTATGAAAACAGATTAGGTTATGTAAGTTTGAGTAGAATTCAATTTAGCTTCGATTTATCGTATAGGTATGGGAAATTGAGTTTTATTTAACTCTAAATGTGCTTTGTAGTGAGTTACTCTCTTACATTGTTAATTTTCTCTGTTTTGGTTATAAAAGAAATTATAACATCAATAAATTTACCTAAGTACCTATAGCATATTATTAATCTACATTATGTGCCCTAATAAACTTTTTAATCTTTAAAATTATCTGGCTTTTTATAGCATACACTTTTATATAAAGCTCCATAGCGAAACCAAAATGTCCCGTCCCATCCACATTTTTCAAACTCATGAGCAGTTCGCCTTCCTTGTTTGGAGATATTAAAAAATTGTTCCGGCTAGCGTGTCTAATCTACGACAGCCGGCGTTCGGCGCGCGACGCCCGCTCACACGTCTATTTGAATTTGGAATATGGAACACTTGTTTTGAAATTCGTAGGTATCACATTTTTGTATATTAATAAAAATAATGCATTGTATTTTGGAATAAGTACAATGCATTATTAAAATGTAATAGTATATTATGCAAACACATCATCTAGTTATTACGTACGTATCAGAATAAGAAATATTAGTGACATAGAAAACCTACAATATAAAATTTACGATGGAGATTTTTTAGTAATCTACACCATTTTGTCTAAATTATTTTTTTAATTCCTTTATATGCTAACGCCATCTGTACTCACTTAGCTGAGTTATAATCTGTGCGCCATCTATACAACCCATAGCGAACGATAGTCATCCCTTCATAGCTAGGGGTTGCAAAAGAAAATCTGCAAACTGTTGCCATTGTGGCGCCACTTGCAAATATCAGTGAGGGGAAAATGGCGAACAATATGAAAAACTATTTTCACGAAACTATTCATATTTTTTTTTAAACAATGCGGTATTAAGAATATATTGATTTTCTCATACAATTGGAATTCTTGAGTAAATAATTCCTTAAAAAAAGTTAATAAAAAAGGACGGTAAAGTAATAACTGCAGTAGTAAATTTTCAAGTGTTGTTTTTAATATAATACAAATAAAACTATTTATCTTGGTTTTACATTATTTAACTAAATGTTTTCATATATTATTATATACCTAATTAGTTTACACTGAAAATAATAAAATTATATAATAATTATTATTCATCATATTCGCAATATAGGGTTAAGATGATTACCTACACATTTGCTTTGCCAAGACCTACAGCTAAATATCTAATTAGGAACAATTACGTTCTTATAAAAAAAGGTAATAGCTGTACCAATTAAGTACATTGTGATCTCATATTATCATCTAATAAGACTGTGTTCTAACACAGTGAGTTACAAGTATACTTTTACAGCTTAGTCAGTACAAGTTATTCCTACTGATAATAGATTCAGCTCTAGTTTTATTTGTTTCTTTTTTACTTTTGTAGACACTAACCTTATTTCAGGCGATAATAAAAAAAAATGTACTTTGAATTTGTCATAGGTTTTGTGCATATTTCTACGAGCATAGAGATATCTTAAACAAGACGGTAGAGTGTTTTTTCATTACCATTTGCCATTTCTTTTTGTGGTCAGTGATGACATATGGAGCAGAGACGTAGTCGCTGACTATGGGTCTTAGCCGAAGGCTCAAAGTGACTCGGAGAGCGACGGAGCGGGCTATGTTAGGCGTCTGCCTGCGCGATGGTGACACATAGCTCGCAGAACTGATAGACATTGGGGCAGAAAAGTTCTAGAGTTGCGACCACGAACCGGAAGACGCAGCGTAAGCAGACCCCTTACAAGGTGGACCGACGACCTTATAAGGGTGGTGGGCAACCGATGGATGAGGGCGGCGAATAACCGGCCATGGTGGCGAAAATTAGGGGAGGCTTATGTCCAGTAGTGGACTTCTTTTAGCTGATATGATGATGATGATGTTAATTTATTTTTAAAATGTTTTGTATACCTCGAGAAAAGCCGTTCAGGGAACGAGTGAACCAGCTGTACGCAAATTGAGTAAATCTTTTTCTGATGTAGATTAAACAAAATTAAATATATATACCTATATTATAATAAATGCAAGCATCGTTTAGTGCAAATAAATATTTTTCATATCTTATATTAATAAAATAGATTTGAAATTAAAAATAATGGAACACATTATATTTGGTAATCCAGACAACCTTGCAATATTTTCATAAGTTCGCGCGCTGAGACTAGAATTTAAATCTTTGTGATGTAAGAAAGTTTTTGTTCAAGCCAAATGGCGAGCCGAGTAAAGTTTTAGAGTTTTAATACGTTGTAATGTTGGAGATTTGTGGCAGTAATGAGGTATCATTAGCTGAAGACATGACCGTCCCGCTAGTGAACATTGTTCAACAAGAACTCGCTTCTAATTGACTAATTTAAAAATCGAGAGTTGCATTGCTTTGTTTGCACAAAAAATGTTTTTGTGTATAGGAATGTCATACGCCTAATAAGTAACTTTGGGTTGTTTGCGGTGGAAGTATTCGAAATAGTTTTGAAAGGTGAAAATGTGCTCTATGTCCTTTTTAGATACACACTCATGTAATACATTATCTCATCATCATCATAATATATCAGCCAAAAGACGTCCACTGCTGAACATACAGTGGCGAAAATTGAGGGAGGCCAACCTCAATTTTCGCCACTGTGGCCGGTAGCTCGCCGCCCTCACCCATCGGTTGCATAAATTTCAGATAATACATAATACCTTATCCACATGAAATTTATTTTCTCTGTTGATTAAAATCTTTTATTACACTATTTGGCAAAGTACAAGAAATATATACGTGTATGTATAAATTTTATTTGCAAAGATTTGTCTACCTATTTAAACCAGTTGTAAGTGGGTAAATAATGCGTCACTCCACAGCAGAATAATAAAAAGTGCCTAAAACATGCAGTTTGACCAACTTTCAAACCTAATTCCAGTAAGAATCAAACTTGTGCAGTCAACAATCAAGGACAATTACATCAGAGCCTTAGATGTGGCTCAAGTAATGCAAATCCAGAATACGTAATCAACACACCCCACAGAGGTGAGATAGAAATTAAAACCTCGAGAGAGAGGGGCCGGTACACCACAAATCGCTTAGTGCTACCGCCCGTCCTAATGGCATGCCAATTAAAAGTTTGCTTCGTACCCCCGCCGAGGATTGTTACCCGAGCTGGGCTGTAAAACTGAACAGCTGAACATCCCAGCATAATGTAGTTTATTCAAGTGTTCAGAACGCGCTCGTAGTTTTCGGTATTAGCATTTTGATGCCGCGACTGCTTGAGTCGTCAGGGATTTAGCTGTCGATGCTATATTGCCGGTTATGTTGTAAAAACAGCTTTGATTGTTAGAATTTAAGTGAATTCTAAAAAAATATTCATACTGATATTTGAAAAAAATCAAGCCATGAATGCATTTACATTGTCTTGAAATTGTACCACGCGTTGTTTGATAAACACGTGTCCTACTTTTTGTAAAAATACACCTAAATGTTTGACACAAGTTGTGGGTAAAACTAAGTTAGCAAATTCCTTTATAATTAAACGAATAAATTTACCCCTGATTTTTCTACAAGCATAGTAAATGTCGCAACATCAAATAAATTACAATTATATATTGCACTATTAAATGTCGACAGTCGAGCGTAAGTGGAATATTTTGTTGTTAACTAAAATGTTTACTAAAATGACTTGAAGTGGAGTAACTTTTCATTTCATTTCACGTTTTCTAGAGAGTTAATGTTATAATAAATAGTAATACCAGTCCGTTTACTGTCCCACTGCAGGGCAAAAACCTCTTCTCATATAGAGAAGACATGAGCATTAATCACCACACTTGTTAAAGACGAATTGGCAACTTCAGACTTTTAAGTCCAGGTTTCCTCACGAAATTTTCCTTCACCGTCAGTCAGAATATTTCAAGATAAACTTAGAAAGTACATAATAATATGATTTGAAAAATAACATTAGTACTTGCCCTGATTCGAACCCAATACCTCGCGTTTACAACGCGGGTGCCTTATCCAGTGGGCCATTTCGAGAGAGTTATCTGATGGAAAAAGTCAGTGAAGTCTATGACTGGTAGCCACTACCTTAGTTGCTATCAAAACAACTTAGTGAGGTGTATGATGATTTCAAGAAAAGAGATTTAAAAAACAAAATAAATAAAAGAAAACACATGACTTGGCAAAAAGTTTTAGGTGTAAATTGCCTAAATACGTCTTTACCTATTTCCATAGTTTGAGAAGTTGATAAAGTCAAGTGTAATTCAAAACAAGCGTCATTTGCGCGACAACTTAGCACTCTCTTAAGTCACCTGCACAAGTATAAAGTTTTAATATCGTGTCGTTATACAAGGAACAACAGTTGGTACATGTTTGCTCGTTGAGGCTAATTAGGCAAGAGTGCGCTTAGGGTTTGCCTTATTAGAGCAGTCTGTCAGCTTGCAACCGCACGAATTATAATTATTATTTCTGTGAAATAATTCAGTTTGAAAGTTTATTTTTTAAAGTGTTTATTACTGTAGGTATTGGGTAATCTTTTAAAATAAAGCCTGAATAAAATTAACGTTCAAACAGCCGACTAATTTCATTGTCTAAAAAAATATACTCGTACGTAACATAATTTTATGGTAGTAGTTCCTGGCTGGTTTATGGTCCGAATCTACTAGACAATAAATAGTATTTAACCTCTCACTGAAATCCTAGAAAGCTGAAATGGTAGGTATTAGAAACTACACTAACAATAACAATTATAAAACTTATAATAAAATTGTAAAATTTGTAACTTCCATCTACTAGTTCAAGTTAAAACTTGAACTAGTAGATGGAAGTTTGTATGAGACTGCTGCAAATTTTGATACTAGAGGCCTGAAAATTTATATAGGGACTCCTTGTTATGAATAATAAATCACATATTTCAGGACTTTTGATGAATCACCTCCAATCCCTCAAACTAGGGAATGGAAGTTTGTATGAGACTGTTGCAAATTTTGATGCTAGAGGCCTGAAATTTATATACTAACTCCTTGTTATAAATAATAAAGTATGTATTTTAGGACTTTTAGTAAGTTAAACAAAATAAAAAAAATGCTTTAAGCAACTTACAAAAAGAAGTGAAATTTCTTGAAACCACCAAAAAATTTCATGTAAAATGTTGCCAAAACTGCTAGCACTATCAAAAAGTTATCAGATTTAATGTAAAGTCTACTCGCCCTAACTCTACAAGCCCTTACTTCACATACTCTACACCTTAGTCTAAATATGTGCCGTATACTAAGGTCTTGAAATGCCACCAAAAAAATTTCATGTAAAAGGTTGCAAAGATTACACGCACCTTTAGTTCGCTTACAAGCTTTATGCTAAGTATTATCAGCTAAAAACTTTCCATTTAAGTAAATCAAGAGCTTTCAATTTAAATACGCGAACAAAATAATTTAATAAACACCCTTTAGTTTTTAACCGTGTGTTGCAACCCTTCCGCAAGTTTTCCTCGCCGAGGCAGGCTAAGTGGCTTTTCGGGTCGTCCCGCATTTGGATAACGGCCGAGTACTGTCGGCTCGTTAGTGTTGACGCTTGATACTAGGGTTGGTACCGAATAAACTTAACATTATTAAGAAATTCGGTGTTAGTTGACAATATTAGCCGAAAGTCGTCTACCTCCAATTTTCGCTACCTTGGCGTTGACCTCGTCGGTCCATGTTCTGAGAAAACATTAGTCTTTTTTTTAACCTCTACTGTCCTACTGCTAAGCAAAGGTCTCCTATATGGTTTGCCACATCTCTCTGTTTGATGACAACTATATCCACCTTTTGTCGTAGGCATCCAGATCATCCTGTTAACGCTATCTTGGCCTACCACGGCGACATTGTTCATCTTCGGGCACATTTTCGGGCGCAAACTTCAACAATTTTACTGATTTGCGATCTACATCAGTGACACCTGTTTGCGAGCTTATGATTTTATTAGCTATGTGGTCTGTGAGCCAGTTAGTCATTTTATTATGTGAGCGTTAGTTTGTCACATTTTAGATAGAAAAGGTTCTGATGAAACCAAGTTTTGGCAACTAAAAACTACTATATCACAGACTAGAAATCCTCCCTCGCTTTGCTTCGGTATCAAAAGTTTCTTCAGTCTCACAACAACCACCTACGGAATATGTCATTGCAATAGTGTGTAGTATTGCATGATTCAGATTTACAAAGGCGCTTAAAATATTGAAATTTTGAAAATGACAAAAAAAATATGTTAAACATAATAAAATATAGTCTATGTTATCCGTCTTATTTGTAGCTTTCTAAAGGTGAAAGAATTTTTTAAATCGGATATTTAGAACTTGAGTGAAATCGCAACATACAAACAAACAAACGAAAAATCAAATCTTTTCTCTTTATAATATTAGTTTAATATTAGTTTAGATAGAGTTGTTTTATAAAAGGCGGATATTGCGTGTCGCGATATTGTTCTCTTGTTGCTTAGATATTTAATTAAAATAAATTGATTTTTAATAAAGAATTTAGCCAAAGAATGATTAGTCGGTAATTTACTATTATTGCGCATTAATTATCATTTAATACGAAGCATTGCGTTCAGATCACTGTTATATTCAACGACATGGCATGACTTTTTATCATTTTAGAATTAATTATTAGTATAATATAACCCTTTTGTATAAAAAAATTATATAAGAGTCGAAGCATGATATCGATAGATATTTATTATGAACACGTATTCCGAGTCCCTCTAATGAGTTATGAACTTTATGTAAGCTATAGTGAACATCTTACTTTAGACGAAAATAAATTATACCATTGCCAAAGTCGTAAACGTCGCATATATTATTTATAGTCGTTAATGTTAAAAAGTAAATTATAAACGTATAAAATTATTTGAATTAAACAGTAGCTAAAGTAATAGCTCAATTGCAACCAAACACAATTTCTCATCAAACATCTTGATAGTGAATGCAAATTCTTGACGCGTTAATCCTACACCTTTTATGTTAATTGTAGACATGCAAAGGGGTTCCGGCCTCTTGAGAGTCGAGGAGAATAGTGATTAAACAGTTTACTAAGAAAATATTATCTATTTCTTCTATTCGTCTTTATTTGTCTTGTAGTTATCAATAATATTCGAAGCCAGGGCACGTCAATCTTATTGATCTTTTATGCCTAATATAGTCTTGAAATTTTTCATAAACTTTCACGTAATATTTATAGAAGTACTAAGTCAAACTTTTAGGAAGGTCAGCAAAACATATTTCAGTAAATCCAATAGAAATTGATTGAGAATTAAAAAAATAACCTGGTTGTGTAGGGTTGAAGTGAATTGATATCTTACTATCTATGCTATCGTTTGAAAGCTCCATCAACAATGACTGAAAAAAGTGCTTTAACAAATTATATCGCACCAATTTATATGTAGGTATAGCCAACATTAATACTTTAAATACCTGGATCACTGGGTTGCAGATAACTTGTGTGATGACGTAGATATTGAAAAGGAACGTAGGGCATTGTCGGTTAGAAGCAATATGGTGGCTCGCAGTTTTGCACGATGTACAGTTCCAGTGAAAGTTACCTTATTTCGGTCACATTGCCATACCTTTTACTCGTGTAGCTTGTGGGTTAAGTATACGCAGAAGGCCTATAATGCCTTACGTGTCCAATACAATAACGGATTCAGGGGATTGCTGTGACTGCCCCGCTTCTGTAGCGCATCGGTGATGGTTGCAGATACGCATGGTGATGACTTCATGCCATCATGCGAAAAAGAATCGCATCATTGATGCGTCGAGTGCGGGGTAGTTCCAAAAGTATGCTGGCTGTTGTAGCTGAAGACATTGGCATTAGTGTATGGTCGCACTGATTAGGTGTCCATAAGGCCGTTGCCAGGTTGGTGTCCATTTAAATGTTAGTGTAGTAATGTTTGTATGATATGTGTATGTTCCTGTAGTGGTTCGAAATAAATGACTATTATTATTATAATTATTATTAAATTAATAGGTTCTTTCTAACAAGTGAGTAATATTTTTTTCTGATTTGTAGTAATAAATATAAATAAATAACAGAATAACATACTTTTAAATGAACGTCAAGCAGCTGTCTGATAAAAAAAAATTTTCATGTAAAAGTGGTATTATCTAATGATAGGCCGTCATTTTCCGTATGTATCTATCTATGGCTTTTGGCCATTTAGATTGTTATCCTTGATAAATGTTCAATGTATTTCATAGGACCAAAATTATTAAAGTGTATTATTCTTTCCGGTTAAGTACATTCATGAGCGTCATTGGAGCGGCATACATATATATATATTAATGGAATGACTTAATGATTAAAAAAAATAATGCCGGAGTTGTAATGAAGCTACAAATGACTATAATTATAGCCGGGTAATCACATTAGTCAATTTGAAAACTATAAATTTTAATAATGTTAAAGTGAAATAAACTGGAAAATAACTAATCCGATTTGAAAGTCATTATTTATTAGAAAATAGAAAATGACGTAAAGTATAGCTTTTTTGGGTTCAATTTATACAGAAAATTTCAGTGTGACAATTGAATATCGTGTTTTACAGAAATATTTAGATCGATGACTTTTGTAGCTAAAAAATCAAGACAGCTTTACCGGCGATAAGACAACGAAGATGCGAAATATCTACAACTTTATATCCTGAAGAAGAAATTTCCTACATGGATTAATTATAATACCTAAATATTGTAACTGCTCAATTAATGCACATAGGTATGGGTAGGTACTTTGTTGATCATACGTGTGACTAAAAAAATTGTAAAATTAGTCATTTTCGAATTACGTTACGTAGTTTAGCAAATTCTTGAGTTTTATCCTTCTTATATAACGCGGCAACCCTACCTCGTTACCCAAACCCCGTTCGTCTTACAATCTAATTATTATATGTGACGAGTGAGCACCTCACTGTTGATTGCTGACATGCTACGCAGTTTCAGGCAAGTTGCTTCTGTTTTTCATAACCCTATTTTTGTACATATTTGGGACCTTTTGCAAGCTTCGTAGTTCATCAAAAGTCTAACATTAACATTTATTAAGTACCGCATACTATGATAAGACTGCTAGCATGACGATCATGACATTTACCTCCAAATAAAATGTTTGGAGAGACATTTGTTCAGCAGTCAACTTATTTCGGATAAAATGGATCTCAGTTTATACCACTAGATAATGATAATATAGTTACATAACATCATCATCAGCCTAAAGACGTCGAATATATGTACAAACGTACATATATTACTACCATGTGAGAGTTATTTACCTTTGCTATAGCTTGCATATTGCTTTTAGCAACTGAATTGGAATTGGCAACAAAGTTGTCGCACGTCGCTGCTGGCCGTCCTGTATTGATTGTCTTTCCAGCCAATGTCTCATGTGATAGTTTAACTGACATCATTCAGTGAACTGATTACGTTAGTGAAGTATATACAGCCGCTAGCTATGTCTCCACAAGTGAAGCTTGGATAGCAAAGCATAAACAATATAATAAATATAGTCTGAAAATGCCAATGCGCCTCGAGCAATCGTGGTGATTAATGCTCATACATTCTCTGTATAAGAAGAGACCTTTGCTTTTCAGTAAGACAATAATGAACTACTAGTGTCACTTTTTACTTGACAATTGTCTTCGATGTGGTAGGCAGTAGATAGTACTGACCTGGTGGATTAAATGTTGATATTTGAAAAATAAGAGCATTAAAATGAGACATGAAAGGTAAATTTATTACGTATTCATGTTTAATTAGTATCGCTGTTATTCGGTTGATTTTAATTAGCAGTACAACTGTAACTGTACAGTTTATTATCGAGCGTCAAACATGACCTGTCATGTTTGATATTTATCAATACTTATCAGTAATTAATTTAAATGAGTGTCATTAGGTGTGTAGGTCTGAAGTTACATCACCTTATAAAGTAAGAGCGTATTGCTATAAAAAGAAATATTACATACGATTATTAATATATTATTATAAATTATGTGAAATGAATTTAATTTCTTATTTATCAATCAAATACATAACGTGTTTTTTATAGCACTGCTAAACTATTTGAACAATGTTATTAGTATTATATCTCTCTTATCATGGCGTTTTTCTATAAAAAATATAAGTAAAATACCTGAACCCTTGGATGGCTTACACGGGGACACAGGTCTAACGTTCAGTGGCTCTTTGAGAATTTTAATTTAAAATGGGGTGAGACAGATGCCATAGATATTATATCACATCCATAGTGTAGCAGTATAGCTATGACATATTGACAGTATGTGTAAACTTATTACAATTTTATGGGTTCTAAAAACTGGGCTATGACGTTAAGTGATCGATGAACTGGTTAATGATACTATGGATAAGTATAATTGCTTCTAATCTACCGATTCTAAGGTCTATGAGTAACAATTGCCATCAAAATCAGATGAGCCACTCACTCGTTTGTGTCTATGCAATAAACACATTAATTTTGACTGGCCTGTTGGTCTAGTGGTTAGTGACCCTGACTGCTAAGCCGGAGGTCATGTGTTCGAGTCCCACCCAGAAAAAATCTTTGTGTGATGAGCATGATTGTTTGTTCTGTGTCTGGGTGTAATTTATCTATAATATGTATGTATTTCAAAAAAAATGTATTTATGTAGTATATCAGTTGTTTAGTACCCATAACACAAGCAAATATAATTGCTTAATTTGGGGCTAGATGGTAAGAAATAAAAATTAAAAATTAAAAAAAATTAGAATATGTAATGGTTCCCGTTGATATTGCAAGCCGTCATACTCATTAAAATATAGAACCTTACAACATTCAAGAAATAAAAACATAAACTTAAAATTTTACCGTTATTATGTATTACTTACTATTAAAATTTCAAGTATTACACAAGTAGCTACTATAAAACAGTTTTGAAACATATAAGTACTGACTGTTATTAAACTATATTATCAATTATAAAGGGGCTCAATAACAGGAAATATATTAAATTAATGAATCGCTAAATCGATTTCTAAACCGCACCGCTACTGGTCGTCAGTGCGGCCGACAATGTTACTGTAATGCAGCTAACACAGGATGTAAACTAAAAGCTTTTAGCGTGCTTAAGCTGAGGTGGTAAGAACTCTATAAGCTTCTGTTTCTGTTATCTAAAGTCTATCAAACTGTCTAGTATCTGGGTGCCTTTTGGGTGCGTTACACAGTTTATTTCCTTATAAATATTGTCCTTTAAAATACTGACATGTTTTTATGCTCACCAATCGTGGTAGAATATTAGTATTAGTGATAGCTTTTAGCCAGCCAACATATAGTATAAGTTTCTGCATATTTGAATAGAGCCGATAAAACTGGCAACATGCATGATCTGAAAACATGCGATATTTTTCAATCTACTCTTAAAAATCATAACAACTATTATTAGACTTTAGCTCAATGAGGGAGAATAAGCACTGTATCTTACTTTTGCACCACAACAGTTCTACTGAAAGCGCACACCGCAAAACGGTCCGATTCCACACCTCATTGCAGCCCGTCGCGGCGTTTACAAATAGCTCTGTGATTATAAGACATTATTGTAATGGAACCACGCAATTAGAACAATCGACTGCACTGACTCGCGCAAAAAGTTATGACATTGTAAAAGTCGGGCGACAAATGGATGGAAACGGTCAATGAAGTCTTTCTCACAATTGATTTGTAAAAATTGCCAGAAGAAACTTTATAATTCTAAATAATTTGATCGAAGCATTAACATAATGCTGTGCATACTTTTAATTTGCCTTTAAAATACACATAAATAAGTTGACGTCATTAATTGATTCATCGATTGAAAAAATCAATTTAAAGGAAAAAAAAGTTTGCCAGAAATAACTTGTCATAAAACTGGCATAATGTTTATGTAAATCCTAAAAACTTAGCGCTAATTACTTTTTTTGTACTGTCGACCGCTATGCTCAATTTAAACATTATAAAATTAAGATGTATAGTAATTGCTTACCAATTAACTGCCGTGTGAACCTCATTAATATATGGCAATAATCATCCGAGGATAATTTTGCATCATCATAAATGTAGTTATTACATGTAAAACATAACAATTTCGATTAAGACTCGACGAGCAAAGCAGCAAAAATTATGCAAAAAATACTATCAAAAGTCACAAGAACACGGTTGGTACAATTTTGCAATCAAGATCACCCCATCAAGTCATCATCGAAAGTTGTTACTAATAATACAAAATTGGTTCTTTTACATAAATTATTATAATGAAAATGCCCTTCATATACATTTGTATATGAGTACTTATGTAGGTTGGAGTACAACCTCAAATTACAGTAAAAGTTGACGCTAATGACTTTTAGGTAACGACCATTGGCTCTCACTAATGATCTGACGTTCAACCCACTTTTTTACCGGCGATCCGTTTTGGTAATTTACGTTTTTCTATACGACTACCGCTTGATGCGTAAAAACTATTAGGTGGGTGGACGTGAAAAAATAGGAAAATTTATGCCTTTCCACAGGGCGGATAAATGTGAGTCAGATCTAATGTTTTTGTATAGGTACTAAAGATTTTGTGGATTTACTACGGATTTTGAAATTTGCTAGCAATTTCTACGTTTATTGCCTTGATACTTTTATTGCATTATGGGAATTTTAGATTGAAGTTGATAATCATATTTAAATGCTTAATTTTAAAAAATTATAAACATAATACTGCTAGATTTTGTCTAACGCTGTTACATTTATATTCAATTTCAAACTAAATTTAACGAGAGAATAATAATAATAATCACTATGTTTAGTAGTCTATATTTAACTCATTGTTCCTCAGTTATCATTATCAATGCTTTGGTATTACTACTAAACAATCGTTTAATTACAATTATTCACTTTGCATTGTTCTATCTATATCAGAAGCCATTGTAATACCCCAAAGCTAATTAACACTTCGATTCGATTCAAGTTTCAAAGACTCATTTTGTTCACTTTATTTAAAAGTTGGCTCTGGATCGTGGGTGTATATCTAGTTGTGATGCTTAGTAAATAAAGTCGTGATACAAAAGTTTTTGGTTTCGTAGCCTGACAATAACCATTTTCAAAGTCAAATGTATAGGTTTACCCTGCACATTGCTGCATTGATTCACAGTGAAGGAAAATATCTTGAGGAAATCTGGACTTATCAGACAAGAAATCTTAAAGTAACAATTTGCCTTCAACAAGCGTAGAGATCAATCTTCGTGCCACCTTTATAAGACAAAAGACCTTGTAGTGGGAAGGTGGATGGATTGGACCGAGCTATTGAGAGTACCTACAGTCCGATATAAAAAAAATAAGGTTTTATCTATTAATGAGAAAAAATTGATTATGTAATCTCCGGTGTAGAATATGATTATTATTATGTTTTCCAATTTATCATAACTTTCACATTACATTGACTCATCTGATTCTTCTTTCATCGTAATTTGTATATCGATATTATAGGTATAGAAAGCTGCAGTACCTATAACTATTTTGAGTGTTTAATATGAAGTTCGAATCATTCAACTGTCCCAATAAAAGATGTAACTGTTTCCTTCGAACAATCGATTCAAGCTTAGGTAGATCGTTTGCCCTAAAATAAACAAATAAAAAAGCTGCTTCCTATTTATATATCTTTCTACAACATGTTATCTGCAAAATAAAATAAAGCCGCAAATAGAAAACTTATTTTTAACCGACTTCAAAAAGAAGAAGAAATCGGATCATATGTTTGTTACGCGATTGCTCCACCAATTTTGAATAGACTTTATTGATTTTTATTTGATAGGTAGGTCATGTTTCAGACGTGGTCCCATATACATTTTATAACAATTGGTTCATCGCTTATTGAAAAATTCAACAAAACTGACATACATAGATGATGTTTTGGTTTGTTTGTGTGTATTACTTTAAGTTTTTGTGTAGATCGATTTTTGGATTTTTCTTTAAATTAAATTTATCCTTTATAAAACCGTGCACCCATAGCATAGATAACTTCTGAAAGCGTGAATAGAAGCAATTGTTTCAAGTCATTCAGATTTGTCACGCATGCGAGTCGATTAGTAACCGTCGTACGCTTACTGCTGCCTTTCTAATACCTTCAGTTGATATATTATATTATAATGCCTTTCTGCCTTTCCGACCTGACCGAATGAGTTATGTATCTATTTTTTGTGCAAATGAATTTTGTTTTGAAAGTAAAAATGACAAAATATTTTAAATATTTATGCGTGAAAACGCATTTACAACTGAACTGCTACTAACTGCTAATTTTTTTAGTGATTGGTGTTGGTCATTGAAGGAGGATTGGAGCCTGTGATCCATCAAATGGAATGACAGCTGCTACTCATCAATTTTAAAAAAGCCTAAGGTGCAATAAGCTCTCATCTAGTTCTTGTCTCAACGAGCTGCGTCACTGATACCTCAGAAGTTTATAAAATCAAATGATTAGTCATGAAAGAAGCTATCTTTCATCGTTAAACTTGGCACAACAATATTATATCTCTTAATATCTATTACTTACTCATTAGCGTTTATTTAGAAATAATTAAGAGATATACTGATAGATATAAACCCCTCTCAAAAATATTTACCCAAAATCACTACTTTTAGCAGGCGGATTGGTGGCTGCTAACCAGATAATTTAGTATATAAATCTATACCATTATATAAAGCGAAAGACTTTGTTTGTTTGTTTAAATGCGCTAATCTCTAGAACTACTAGTCGGATTTGATTCTATTTACGTATGATAGCCCAGTTCTCGAGGAAGGTTACACGCTACTTGCGACGGGAGCAAAGCAGTAAGCAAAGACGCAGGTGAAACCGCGCCGTGGTAAGCTAGTTTCTTTATAAAGAAATAAATAGTAAATAAATTTAGTTTGTAACTTTGCTGCCAGTTACCTGGCATTTCCTTATTTCCTTAGTCATCCCTTATGGCACCCACGGAAAGGTTTAAGTGGATTCGTATCCTAAAACGAAAACTACATCATTAATTCCTTCCCATTAGTACGTGCAGCTACATAAATATAAATTGTATATACAACTGACCAGTGTCCTCTAACTTCGTTTAACGCAGAAGGCTAAAACAATGCATCAAACTATAGGTTATGTACAAAATATATTAACAGGTGGCTATACCAACATGTTGCATAACGGTAAATTCATTTTCTAGTCATTTGTTTCTTGCAACTTTAGTGCTCAAAACCTAATGCTGAACGCAAACCATTTACTCTTTGAGCCAACTCTCTGATGTTCAAGTGCTCATGTTTACATCAAAGATTACAAAAATGTAGTAGATAGGGCAATTGTTGCCAGTGAGAAAACTTTTTTGTATCTATATTATTGTCTGTGTCGTTACACTCGGTAACTTGTTAATGTCATGTAGCTAGTGTTGAAGTTGAATGCATAGTGAGATACATTTTCTACTTGATCCATAATGTTTATTTTTAATTTTAATTTGAAATTTCTTATACTGTAATTTTACTTAACATATTATAATAGAATTAGACAATGACCATTTAATCTGGTTTGCAAGCTTTAGCTTAAATACTATTAAGACAACATGAACCTATATGAATAAATATTTTCATTTTGACTTCTTATCCAAATGTAAGCATTTTCAGTTTCATACAACCACAAAGCGAAAATATTTTTTAATGTTAGATGAAATTAATGTAACAATAGTACTGTAGCTTTCGCTAAATAATTTCCTGTCCTAGATATAACAAAGCTTGGATATGCTTTGTTATATCTATACTAAATCTTTACTCTATATTTCGTATACTCACGGTACCCTCCAGCCGAACTGCTATACATCAACGCGTACCCACGCCTTGATGAGAAGATGATGACCGTAATTTGCGACGCACCAAGACGTCTATGTCTCGTGTTTTTTCACTGAGCTCAGGTATCACCCGAGTACGAAATTACTAGTAATTTATCGCCCGTACACCGGGATAAAGCTGGTAAATATTTTCTATAATATTACATACAAGTGTTTGTGTTTTGGCGTTCTAAGATCGTGGAGTATTGAATGGTAACTTTTTGTAGAATTTGCAATTGAGATTTGATAGATACATAATTTTGTTGCACTGAAACTAAGTAAATTATAATACTTTTTGGTTAGCAGGAAAATCATTAATCTCAGTTATGGGTGCATCTCCATCCTACAGAAGTTCGCCAATAATTGCGGTCTTATGTTATGCCTTATCATTACTATGAAGCAACATATTTAAACAGAGTTATGGTCTTGCTGGTAAGTTTATTTTTATTTATTGAACTTCATGCACGAAAGTACAACGGCGGGCTTCACTACCAACCCAAGGTGGTGGAGACATTCGAAGTAGGTGCAGTAAACGAAGCAGTGTGAAATTAATAGGTGTTTGTAACAGAACACAGAATACAATGGATAAAATACGAAAATAAATATATATATATATATATAATAGGGTAAGGTTACCGAAGTCGTACACCCTAAGAAAATGATGTTGTAAAATTTACTACAGTTGAAACCAAACAAAATATTCAGTATTTACTAAATCTTTATATGGTTGTAAGTGATCTCCAGTGCTGTTAAAGACATCAATGCATTGGCGATAGGAGACATAGAGCCGTTAATACAGATTCTTCTTTCTAATTTTCTTATATGTATATGGTAGTAGCTTACAGCGGCCTTGACTTGAAATAGGTATTGACGATTACGCTTCTTGTACTCATAAGGCTTATGAGCACCACCAGATCGTCTAATTAAACTACTATCACAGACTATACAATGTTTATGACATAGGTATTCGTATACATAGATAAATACTCATATTAGCTCAAAGCATTCAAACAGGCAAGTTATTTTCCAACTCGCCTTTCAAAATACAAGCGAATTAAAGTAAGTAAAGATAAAGTACATAAGATATAGATTATAGCGAGTTGTTTACTTAGGTAAGTGCTTTGACAAATTACGTCGGGGCTAACATTGATTATGAAAAATAGATACCTATGTAATGTTTCATAATAATTTGATTGAGTGATAAGATAGTTAGGTAAAATATAGATTACGTGAAATATTAGTAGGTATTGTAAATCACGGTGATACTAAAACCTTAATTCGATTATATTTTATGTTAACAAATACCTACTACTGCAAATAATTTACAAAGAAGAAGACTCAAAAACTATCTTATATCGTTCTAAAGAGGTATAAAAGTAATATTAATTTGCAGAGTTTATACCATTGCAAATGGCCATAGTTACCACTTATTTTCAGATAGGAAAATCTAAAAGTGTAATTTAGATTTTGTCGTATTTACTTTACTATCACAATAATTATCTACTAGCCATCGCACGAGAAGCCAAATATACTAAAAAACTTCTTAACACTTTTGCAAAGGCTTTAGCATAAAAGTGGTGGTCAATAATTAAAACATAACTTCAAATTGCAAATGTTTCTATTGTATCAGTTCTGTACTTAGTATATGTCTATTATAGTAATTTTAAATAAACATTGCCCCACTGATGCACTGATCCGAAGTTGATATTTTTATAATGACCACCTTTACATTATTTAAAAGATACAGTCGTGTCCAGCCCGGTTCAAACAACTGTTTATTTTGCCTTTATTCCGATTCCGACACGGCGATTTCGTGGTTTTATACTATAGTACATTTACCATAATGACCATTGCAAGGTAAAAATATTGACATACAAAAATAAAACCTAAAGTTAAATACGATAAGGTGGGTTTTACTTTAATGTTAATGCATTAACGATATTTTAATTGAGTCGATCCTGACACAGAGTAATGATTGGATGTAACATCGATTTATTTCGACTTCTCGTTTGTGATTGGCGGTCGCGATAACTTTATATCTATCGTGTAATGTTTTTATAATCGTTGTACACAGATTTACATCGTATACAGTAAATTATAGTTGGTTGTAGTACAATTTTAGGTTATAAGGTTTTTGTTACCGATTAGTAGGTATAATAGTACCTGATATTTATATGACAGATTTTATAATGATTGTCCGTAATAGCGACCGGACAAAAACAAATGTATACTACTATATAAAGCGGGAGAGTTTGTTTGTTTGTTCGTTTGAACGCGCTAATCTCTGGAACTACCAGTGGGATTTGAAAATTCTTGCGTAAAGGCTATGTAACATCACGCTATTAGCGACGGAAGCAGAGCAGTAAGCAAAGACGCGGGTAAAACCGCGCCGCAGGAAACTAGTAACATTATAAACAAGGTAATATTTCAAGCGAAATACCATAGTGATACATTGATATTGACTGTATCTATGTGTGCGGCTTTCAATAAGTCATGCTGTTAATATGAGATTTCCTATACAAGAATATTTATAGTACAACCGTGTGATTGTTAACGTTTATATCAAATGTTTATTGCGTGTATGACCTCTGAGTTAGTATTTTGTTTGATTATAAAAAGTTTGTTTTACTGAATCATAAGTAGATGTTATTATGTTTTGGGTATTGTGGTGGGCTAATGGTAACAGCACCAGTTTTTTATGAACAGAATTCGATAGCTGACAAGAATCAGCTAATGAGACATTTCAATTATCATTATCAGCCGAAAGACGTCCACTGCTGGACACAACCTACCCATTTTTTGGTCTATCTTCTGTCTATCTATTCTGTATATTTTTCAATTTTCTTATGATTTTTATTGAGGATAAAGATTGTACTGTAATAAAATATGAACAAAAAAATGCAGCGCAATAGAATATCTCTCACCGTAGGATACGATAAAGATTTTTGACTTTAGGTATATTGCAATTAATTGTTGGCTTACTTCAAGTTGAGTTATTTACAAAAAAAATAATACTAAGTCCTGTACTGAAATGTAGAAAATTAATCATTTATTTCATTAAACCGCTGAAATCAACAATGATATCCTCTGTACCGATCGTGTGACTCACAAACTAAAAGTCTAGAGCAAATTTTCTTTCAGCTCTATAACTGTACTATAGGCATTCAGAGTGGTACCGAGACGTATAATCCCTTGAGATTCGAACAGATTCGACCCTAATGAGCCTCTGTCTGATAAATGGGTGTTCAAGCCCGCCCTCTATCGGCGATCAGCGAACTATCTAAGAGTTGATACACTTTGCACTTGCAGCCATTTCTTTAGTTTGACGATTGTTTGATGAGTAGGTGATTATACTGATTATCTTCTTGTTGCACGGATTTTGAAATACGATAGAACCTTTGAGCTTTAACAATACCTATGTACTTATAAATAATGTTGGGATCATTTTATAATCATGTGATTATATTGCCGTTTTCGTTAATAAATGAAATATTTTAAGTTTATTTCAATAAATAAACTAACTACATGTTAGGATTTAATAGCAATTACTTATTATGGCTAATACGTCATGTAATAAGATGACATCAAGATTAATAAAAGTCCTTAATGTGAAATTTGATGATGCAACCGCATTTAAACCCATCAAGTACACATTTAAGCTCAAAATCATTTTGCTTATCTAAATTCAATTTTTCCTCGTCAACAAAATTCTAAGTTAAATTACCAGCATCCGTCTACACGTGAGATTCGCGAAAATCTTAATTAACAGATAGGCGACAGTCATTTATCATGACGCTATGTGCTATGGGGTGCGCTCCGTAAACTCAGGTATCGCAAAGTGATGACAGAGTAATGATTGGTGATAATGTTGCTTCTCTTTCGAATTTAGAATTTGCGGCTGCGATTTAATTATTTTGAGAACTCCTATTAATTTGTTTTATAAGCTTTAGATTTTAGAGAACCTTTTACCGATGAATGATCAAGTGAAAAGAACTCGTCTAGCAGTGTATTTTTATTTATCACATGATATCACCAGCCTATGGACGTCTATGGAAATACCTAAGTAGGCAAAACCAAGGGGTGACGGACCAAGTCTGCATAATCACCAAGATTGCAATGAGAGTTGCTGAGTACAGTTTATTATTATATGAAAAGTGCAAGTAACGCGGCTGCCTGTTTTCTGGCATTTACTTAGATACCTTTTATGGTACCTACTTTTGTATCTACACTGGAGACCACGCATTTTACCATGAACCAAAAACGCATATTCGTAAACTGACTTCAAACAAATCCAACCTTCTCCTAGTCCACTTGAAGGATTAAAAGACTTTAAAAATTTCATTATGACCTTCCTTCCGAAGTTATATCTTATTACCTACCTATACCTACATAGGTAGGTACATTGGTCGGCATAACATGTCATGAAGACAAGCTTTTTTTCTTCTCTCAGCACTCTAATGTAGCGAGCTCTCATCGTTTTATTTACGTCTAGCGTGCCGAGAGTCCTGTTTTCTTTGGCACTCACCAAATGTTGATAAAGATGCATATGACACTTAGTCGGTAGGTATATATACTTGTTTACGTGTATGGTTATCAAAAAATTAAGTAATTTTGATTTTCATTATTTTTAATGTTTTAGGTAAGTATTAGCATACAGTGGCATATTATAAATTTATATCATCACTATAGCAGCAGGTATAGAAAGGAGACAGATGAGTTTAAGGTTTGAATAGCATCAATTGATACGAGTCCGTTTATGGTAAAATTAATTGTATGATCAGAGCAGAACTAGATTACTTTAAAGTACAAAAATACTTTCAAGTTTAAAATGATAAGTTAATCGTCGTCGTTAATCTAACAAAATCCATTTTGAAGATACCAAGTCCACACTCAACTCACGCCTCGAAATCCCATGAAATATTGACTGTGAACAGAGAATTGCTTAGAAATAGCACATAATAAACGAGATGCACTAACAAAAATACGTCCGTGGTGTAATGAAATATTACGAGCAAAACATGACGCGTCAAAATTAGGCAAGTTACATTAGGGTGCTCTATAATTAAACATCAATAGCATTACAAAAAGTAAATAAACAGGGTATGTGCGGGGTGCTGGGGAGTTCGGGAGGGGATGGCGGGAGGTCTCGACTATGACTAATGTCCCGCGATCCGTCAGTGTCACTCGCGGGTTGAGGGGGGCGCTACGTACGCCAGGGCCGGAGCAGAATATCCTTTCGGAATAATATTTACCCTCCGATTTGATATACATCTCTATGTTAATACGGATTTTTGGTATCTACAGGGTTGAATGCTTGAGATATTGAAAAAACAAACTATTTTTAATTGAATATCTTTAGTTAACGAAACTCGTTTTAGCTTACGTACGCGAACGTATATAATTTACATTTTTTACATATAAACCTGCTGAACCATAGAATTAATGTAATACTTGGTCTCTCTGCTACACATATAGGTAGGTATTAGGTATCTATTAAAGGGAAGAATTTGTCAATTGTCATATTTAAATTATGTTATACATTCTACTTTTAATGTCACTATATACAATCAGCTTCAATGTCAGCTCTATGTAATAAGATGTGGGTACTGAGCAAACATCGTCACTGTATCTGCACTGTAGCAAATATATCACAGAAGATTTTAAAGTTGAAGATTAAAAATATCCTGAACGGCCCCGGTTAGTATTAAGAACAAAAGCCATAGCATAAAAGCAGTTTTATTTTTACTGAAAATACGTTGACTAACTTAATTAGGAGTAACGCAGCAAGCTTACACTTACTCCTCAAATTCACACTATCTCGTAATATTACTAAAAAAACTACTTAATCTTCATCTCTTAAAAAACGTACAAAACCGTCTCTGTACAGTTTCTGGGTCTTTTGAAATTGGTTTCCGCGCAGGGCACCGGAGATACTCCGCGACACATAGCCCCATCTCTAGGGCATACCGCGGGCACAATTAGATAAAATAAAAAAAAGAAACGAGTAATCCTGCCCAACTAGATTGCTTTCGGGACTGGGGTTGGATCAAAAAATGTTAGATAAACATCAAATTCGCAGTAAGAGAGGTGTATTGGTAGTAATAAATTATAGGCTTTGATTAGATTTAGAACATTGTTTAGGTAGTTGCTTATAAACAATTTCATGTAATTCAAATATTTGTATTCAATTTTCCTGTAGTTTGCATTTTCGTCAAGCATTTTTTTATACAGAACATGGTACGTTTGTAAGTTAGATATAACTTTAATAAGTAGGTATATATTGCAGAATTAATCAAATTGAACTTAATGAAAAATAACCAAAAACAGAACATTTGCCAGTATGTTTCGCTGAGTAGCGTTAAATCAGAAGGAATAGCTGGCAAAAACTTAGTCTACGTTTTAGACAAGAGCTCGAACTACAATTCGGTACAGATTCCTGAAACAGTTACCTAAAACTACTTGAATACTTATTACTGAAATGTGAACAACTGTGCGCGTAATTTAACGAATTACCAGTGTCGATTCTAAACTGTTACATAACTGTAACTTTGCTGTTTTTTCAAAACATTTCCCCTCCATAACACATAAAACCTACGTAGAATTTAATAACAGAAGGCGGACATACAATAAGCGAACGGCAATTATTCATACTGATTTTTTTTCCTTTTAATTTCATCAAATTTATTTCACTCGAACAAATGGACTATCATTAATTTAACATTTACGGTATACGATTATTTTACACTGACTACCCTCTGGTACAAATGAGCCTGGGTAATGCACACCTATATATAAGTACTGCTTGTTTTCACTCGCGACTTTACTCGTGAGCAACATTAACATATCGGTAAATTGATAAATTATTGTTCTTCAGTGTGGCTATTAGCACACTTAATTGATAATATGACAAGTTATACGTATGCTCTTACCAATTTTTAAGGCACCAACGAGTTGATAAATTTGTCATCATCATTTTAATAGACATATTTACACTAGGTAACATGGGCATCCTCCCATATTTGATTTATTAAATAGGTCCAGCGTGTAGGATTCAGCTATTCCACGTTTATTGAACTTCGAAATATTATACAGGAACTTGTTATTAGACAGAAAAGATAGTAGGAGTATATAGCGTTTTATGAAATTTTTTCACCACCAGTGATAACTGTTCAACTACAAACACTTCTTTTAATATTTTTAACAAGTATTATGGACTTAGTATTATCTAGTTAAAACCTGTTAACACAAAGCTAAATAAAGTATAATGCTCCTTATAAGAAAAGTGTAGATGTAATCGATTTTCTATGCGTACTTATTACGTTCTATGCTTTCTAAAATGAATGCCTTTCATTTCCTCCTTGCGTCAGGTTACGAGAATCAATAGAAAATGCTTCAACATTTACTGGAGTCGAGGACAATAGTGAACTATGCTGTTTTAAATATAACGAATAAGCTAAAATGAATCTAAAAAATATTATGTCATGTTTATTATCAATAACAATTACGACACAGTTCTCATTATTTATGTTTTTGTCCAATTTTTTTATTTTAGCACTATATACTTCTAATCATTTGGTTGACTGGTTGCGCTAGTAAAATACATAATAAGTATACCTACGACAGCCTAGTTAGTGACCTAAGTGGCAGCTGACGTAAGTGGAATAATTCGTTATAGCTACCTGAAAGAAATTGTGTTTAGCGAAAAGGCTACCGATTGAAGGTACAATGCTTGGACTTTTAGCTAAAGTAAATTTTCATCTAAGTTTATAAATAACGTAGGTACAAAATAAAAGGTGAGTGAGAGTAGAGGCTTGTGAGGTCAAGGGTCAATGCGTCATTCATGCGACTAACAGTTTTCTAGTACCTCGTCCATTTCTATTACAAAACAAATGATACCCACACTAAAGAACAAGCCCGGGTTTGCAAAGAGTTTACAAACATAAAATTACACTTACACAAAACACACTCAGACGTGGAACAAAATGGATCTCACTTCGAAAGCAGTTACAAGCAATTTCACTGCACTAACTGGGCAGTGAAATTATTTATCTGTCCATGCTAAATGATTATTTATACTTCATTAGCGCAATTCCACCGAATAGGAGGCAGTTAATATCTTATTAGACGGCTGCACAAAAATCATACAACGTAGGACAGGTAGCAGTAGCCATGGTTAGCCTGCCCTCATTATAATAAAATCTCACAATGATACATGTGAAAAGCTCACACAATATGAAACTTTGACAAAAAAACGTATTACATAATAAAGATGGAGGCTATTTTGTAAATACTATAAGGTATTGTGCAATAAAATTTATTGAAAGTACAATAAAAGCAAGTAACTTTTAATTGATTTTTTATAAGTTTTTAAATAAGTCACTGATTATACTGAAACAGAAGCTTGTTATATAAGATCCTACTTATTAAATTATGTGTATTGAATAAACATGCGCACAATGAGATAAATAATTAAATTAATTAGTAACATAGGACAAATACGGTAAGTTTTAATTCAATACCCATTGAATGGAAACTTTGCCGACTAAAAATCAACCGACTAGCATTCTGTATAAGCTTCATTTTTCATTACGAAAATGTTTTCGGAAGCTTACAAAATGAGATTTGTGTTGGACGATGCTGAATGAACTCTATATATCAACAAATAAATATAAATTTTCCGTAGCATAACATCAACAGAAGATTTTGGAATCTGATCGGTTGGTGATATTGCAAAACTACGTTTATTTTCGTGGCTGTAAGTTCAATTTCCTTGTTTACGTGTGGCGGTTTGCCCGCCCCGCACCTCAGTACTTTCCCTTAGACAAATGACGTAGCATTTGTCCAAATGATGGCGCGGGCGGCGGAGAGAATGAATTTAAATTATCATTCAGTGGTACCAACATACTGTGCAAGAGTGTCCAAATTTGGTGTTGTGTGGGTGCACCACTACATTCCATTTAGAACCCGAAAATTTATTTGCGAATCTGATAAGAATCGATTTATTTCTTACAGCGCTTATTGTTTGCCGACCACGATTTCTTTATTTGTCTAATCATGATATTTTTATCAACTACGCCCTATCGAATTATAATGCAAATTGAAATAAATTTGATTTAATAAATCAAAATGTTGTTATAATAGTAATAGATTTCACATTCTATTTATAAAATGTTAAATAGTTTAAGAATAGTATGAATATATCATGCTTACTTGCAAAAGGCAAATAATAATAGTAGCCACAAAACTTTTTCTTAGGACTTATGCCGTATTCGTGGCAAAAGAAAAGCAGGAGCGACATTATTATGATCCATCATTTGTCTGATTTAAACTAATTCAACTTAAATAGTTAGTACGTAATTCTGAATTACTAAGTATCTATTGCAACCGAATCTTCAAAACAAAGTTTGTTTTTGCAAGTCATGTCCGTTACCACAATAGACTAGAATAGGTTTGCAGAGGCCCGAGGCAAGTGGCCAAGATTTCTATTCTATTCATAGAATAAATAAAAAAATGTATGAGATTGACATAAGCTAACGCTTATGTCAATCTCATAAATTTTTTTATCTAGAAAGAGAATAGAAATCTTTGACACTTGTCTAGGGCCTCTGGTTCGCCATTGACGGACACGTCAAGGAGAACTATATACCTATTTATATTTGATGGTTAAATCAGTAATGAGGTTTCTCAGCCTTCCAACCACTTTTAGTGTACATGTAAGACATACAAGACTGATAGGGTATTGCTATCTAATAATTATGCAACTCATACCTATTCATAATAGCTCGATCTAAGATATCACTTCGTAGTCATGCCGTAGCTTAATTGAAGCTACGAAACTTTTACGGATTTTTCATAACAATTTTAGGTTCTATAATATTATTTTTATATTTTAATATACTTACATAATATTATCATTATTTTTGTATAAAATAATACATAAGTAGAAAATGTCAAAATGTATGCTGATAACAAAAAATAAATAAAATAAAATAAGATGAAAAATTTATTTCTCAAACTAGATACGAACACACTAACTTTAGATGGGCACCTACTTAGGCTATAAACCTCACACCTAGATTCATATCTGTGTTCCGAACTCTATTTATTTATTCGTCCATAAATCAAAATGAAACATCAAATAGCACGACAGTCGCGTCGCGTCTCTATTCCGCGTTTCTAAACGGTTGTTTGAATTCTTTTTACGTTACGTTCTTTTTTGGCTGGAAAGGAAATTGAGTAATGGAGGCGTCACAGATGGCATCATGGTAGATTGATAACGGGAATGAAGAGCACCGTTCTATTGTACGCTCTTTGTTACCATATATCTACTACAGGTATGTCGTAAAAACTTACTTCCTCGACATATGGGTAAGTTGTTGGAGTCAATCAATTAAAAATATTCGATTAGCCATGGTAGTAAGTTAATTTTATTAACATTTCGATTAATTAAAAAAATAATGCGTGAAAGTTTTTATTTATTTGTGTGATGTGGGCTAGACTTGAAAATACATAAATGTATTGTTTTTAATATTATTAAGCAAGCTCGTTGACAGATTACGAAACTAAGAGAAAATAAATTGTATTTTGTACGAGTAGACACCTCGGATCACTATCGAAGGGTCACTGTCCATAAATATTATTAACAAGTATGTAAAATTTTTATTTTAACTTCAGAGATAATTTTATCTCGCCGAGGCTAACCCATCGATGTGCGTAGTCCCTGATAAATGAACACAGAGACAGAAGAACACGTTTCCCAACTCTATAGCTGTAACAGAAAACAATCCCGCGTGTGGTGCCTAAAGAAAAAAAACAATAGGGTCGTGATGAAGACGTAGCCATTGTGAACAACGAGCGAGCAATATTTCACGGCTTTGTATGCCTTCAGAGGCCGATTAATTCTAGATATCTCCATTCGCCTATACGTAATAGTGTGATGAAACCTCTTTGATTCGACTAGTGTTAACAACGAGTGTGGGTAGTAACAAGCGTAAAATATTACTATATACACTTCTTGTAATCAATATTATATTTATTTGTTCTACAAAGTTCACACGCACTCAATTTTAAAGACAGTTCTACAAACAAAAAATGAACATAAATATTCTATTTATACACTTCAAAGGACAAACGAATTGCGTTACCATTCAGTAAGATTTCCATACTCACCTACTTTAGACAGCAAGCGACATTATGCAAATAAAGTAAATTGAATTACCGGAGTTAAATGTCGTATAAGATAAAAACGACGACGCAATCTACAACCCAATGAGGAGACGCTGTATTTACATATTCAAACTCCTATTGAATATTTATATTATGTAGGATACTCCCCGACAACTGGTGTCGGCGTTTTACTCAACCTTGTAACACTAATGGATGCCACTATCTTTCTCCTGTACGCGTCAAAACAAAAACAAAAAAATTGATTAGCGGCTTACCTTTGTGGCGCTCTCCCTATCTAATTACAATAAGAAAAACAACTGGATGTCTGAATAAAAGGACTCAGTCGTATAAATTGTGATCCGTTTTGAAAGTACCAAAGCGAAACTCTTGGTTCTATTTACATAATATGAAAATGTCCTTCATGCGAACGCATAAATCATAGTCTAAATGCAACGTACACATTGGTTTTTGAAAATTTATATAATTATTTAAAATACGCCTATTGTATATTTAATTTTATATCTGTTTCTTTATTATTATTCACTTTATCATCCTTTAAAGACAAAATAGAGTAACTGACAAAAAGCTTGATTGTAGCGTAGAAAAAACACGTCTTCTACGTCGCGAGAAAACCCAATACTTAGTAGATAGTAAACAGTGTGCTTAAACACAAGATATTATAGATGTTATTATTTTTACCTATTTCTTTTGAAAAAATTGGCCAAAAATTTGTCTTTATTTACATTTAATTTTCATAACTGAAGCTAACTATTCAAAGAAAATTCAATGCTTCCGGGGTAAGGTGGTTTTACTACGCGTCAATAAGAATTAGTCTGATTTTATTACTAAACTCGCAGCAAAAACAAGTAGAGAACGAAATAAAGTAAACAGACCTAAGGTTCATTTAATAAACTAAGCAATTATGTTTTAAAATCGTTGTATTCAAAATAACATATTCTTTAAATGGCACTTTTAGAGACACTTACAAATCTTGCCTCATAAAAAAATCGAAAAAAATATTTATTTTTAGAGTGTGAACAATTCTAATACATTGCAGTTCTCAGCTGATAAGTATTTTTATATTAGCGCCATTTTATTTTACACTTTTCATTAACATTACCGCAACCAATCGATTAAATAAAATCATAAATCCATACTGCTACATGTAACCATGTTTTAATTGCAATTTAAAAAACTTGACCATTTATTGTATGTTACAAAAAGAGCTTATAATTAACACGCTAGTACTTTCCTCCTGATTCGTCTGCATCAGGGCTATTCGTTATGGTCATTCAATTAAATTTCATGCCAGCCGCGTAAGGTAACTTATTAAAAACCCATCAAATCGTTCACAGCCTTAAGGTTTCTTGACTCGACGAGCCTCGAAGGTTTATTCCACTTGGTACTGTTAACATCATAAATTCTAATCGGAATAATTATTTTGTTAGAATACTAATATGAGTGGCAGTAAGTTATTGGTTCTTTTCTAATTAACATTCTTTTTACCATTAATTTATAAGTGCTTTAATACGGTATTACTAAATGATATATTATAATGTACGAGTATTATAAATCCAACAAAATTATTTTTATTTTTTTTAGAAATTTAAGTATCTAATAATTTATATAGTAATTCTATTTGAAGCTTGACTATGAATAAAGCACTGCTCGTCGTAGTCAGTGTAAAGTTGCGAGTTGGTAGAGTACGTAGAACATTTCAAGTTGAAACATAGATACTAACCAGTACTTAATCTCTATCTTAGTTTATGATACTATAATTTACGAGTGTTACGACATAATTACGACGTAGTAATTATTAGACTACCGGTCTAACAGTGTTGTTGATGTTGTCGTTGCAGCTGTAATTGGGTGATGTGATCGTAGTCAGATAACAGTTTATGTAAAATATTGATATGAAATACGGATCGGTTTTCAATCTAACTGGTCGAATTCATATTCGTATATTATATAAAAAAATCTATGAAACTATTGCATTAGTTTTATTTTCACTTTGTAAGATGTATAAATAAAAAAAAATACAGTCCTGGTAATTAGAACTATAATTTGTTCTATAATAAAAATTAAGCATAAAAGGTTCCAGACAATGCTGTAACCAGTTAAGAATAGTCATAACCATAGTTACGATACAGATACATAAAACTATTGATTCAAATAGATGCTGCACATAATACGAAAGAACAAAATGCAAAAGATTTATGCGTTTTTAAGATCAGAGTCATTAATAATATCACACTAATTATAAGATAAATTAATATTAATTTATGCACGATATCTTTACGTCTACAGTTCATTCCCACAACATTAAGACAATTTTGAATAATACTTAATAAGTTGACAAGTAAACAAATCACTGAATAGTATAAAGTAGAGCCACTATTTTTTTCTTGTCTGTTTCTCCGCTAAATCTCTTCTAAACCACGCCACGTAACGGATTTTGATACGGTTTTAACAAAAATTTAGAGCATTTCCTACTAAAGCTTTACGTGTATGTTTGTATCTATTATATTAGAAAAAGCCTAGAATTTCAACGATTTGTAACAGTATAAAAGAAAAATTTTTAATTGATATTTAATATTAGATTATAAATATATACTTACATGTTATTGTAAAGTTCCAAGTAGAAAACATCTAAAGTGCCGCACGGAGTGTAGTTCTCTGCGCCGCGCCGCAGCCAAGGCTAGAGGCGAATTTCGCAATCAGCACCGCTCGTGTTCCAACCTTTTTGTAAAAAAGAAACGTTATTTAGTATACAAAAAAGCAGTACATTCAGTCATGGAACACATAACTCGTTCCTGTTAGTTAAAGTTTCGACTACAAAATTAACTGTTTTAGCATTGATTAGTACAATCAATGCTAACAACTAACCTACCTGATTTAGTATATAATAATATGTACCAGTCGGTGACAAATACTAAACTCTGAACTGTTGAGACTAATTATCTGATAGGATGGCTAGGAAAATAATGAATGCTACTGAAACATTTCACATTCATTTTATTTTGCAAATATAAAACACATTTTATCCCATAAACGAATCACATTAAAACGGTTTTACGGTGATAATTTCAGTTTTGGGACTAAAATGCTGCTAGATGGAGTTAGTTATAAAACACTCGTATGCAAGTAAAAATATACATTTAATTTAAAAATCTATTTAATTTAAAAGTCAAAACTTGAAAGCTTAAGTATTTAATTTAACAAAACCAAATATTTACTTAATCGTATCTAATCTCTATAATTTCATTAACGATTTAATTACCAAGGAAATTTATCAGGGAATTTGAGATTCTTCTTGACAACAAAGGCAGTGCAGTGGTAGGCTCATGAATAAAAAGAGTGGTGTTTATGTAACGTTTGGTAGGGATTAAAATTCAAATATTCTGACAAGTCAATCTACAGCGTTCCCGGGCGGTCCCAGCCCGCGGACAGAGGAGCCATGCACATAACACAGTATAAGCTAGGCAAAGCGATATTCAGGAATACATTACAAAATAAAGAAAATAGAAAACTTATTTTATCTTTATTAACGTTAAATTATTGCGTAAATCTTATTTGTTAAAAAATAGAAAGTAGTAAATAGATATATTTCATACTCAGGGAAAAATGGGTTCTATTTTTAGAGAAACATCAGAATAAAAATTATGTCGTTAATATTTCAGCCGAAAGAAGTCTGATGCTGGATAAATTTCGAGCCTCGTTACCTTGATAGATCCTAATAATTATATTATTTTTCATTTTCTCATCAAAGAACATATTTTATTAAGCACTCACAAATATTGTATTACGTAAAACTTATGAGATTAGTATGTAGTATTTTTTTTCAGAATAATTAAAATAGGTGATAGAAATTTGACTGCTTATGATAAACAAGAAGCTAATAGTTAACATGTTTAACAAAGTGGTCATTGTGTATAGGTTTGGAAATAAAATATTTTTATCTTGTTATATTTTTATTCTGTTTACTACTAAACCTAAGCACAAAATGGCTGTTTAATGTCAATAACCAATCTAAAACCGGATTAGATAAAAATAAACTATGTGAGTTATAATACCACCTACACAAGTTTCTTTTAAAGTTAATATATATTAACATAGATACACAAAATACGTATTAAAAAATACGTAAGTAAGTTAATAATATACAACATCAACTATTGAAGTCATAACATAATAATATATGAAATTTATCTTCTTGTTTTCATATTCTACAGTTAATAAACACATTCAGTGCATTTGCATACGTATCTACACGAAGTACTTACCTACCTATGACTGCTGGATTAATACTCTGTAGTCTGGATCTTAACATTAAGCCGGTAGGAGATGTGAATTAATAGCAAAATTAATTAAACATTACGTGTGTTAGATACATCAACAATCTTTACCAGTTGATAAACATTAGCGTTATAAATTAATATTTCAACTGCTTTAACTACCGTTGTATGCTATTAATATCTTATTAAAAATTTGTTTCGTCTATAAGCCCAAATTTGCCTTACCCGACCCGCTCTTCGACTGATTTAATGATAAAAATATACAACAAAAGAAATGTAATTAAAAAACCGACTACTTTATTAACAAAAATTAAAACGTCAAAATCAAACACAAAAGACGCCATGTTTGGTCGACGGGCACGTATTGGAACACGCACCGCTAACAGAAAATAAGGGACACACAGAAAGACAGGAAGGGCCCGTGCGAGCGGGAGGCCGATAAAACAGGCTCTCGGATAAAAGGGAAGGCGATAGTGACGCGATGATTGAACGCGCCACAAGAAAAATGATCACCCGTCAAGCGGCGACTGAGAGAAACTACCCCTAGCGGGCGAGACGAAGAGGGATATACTTTACGATAATGTGCGCGAGCGGGAGGGCGACCACCAAAATAGGGGTGACGTACAGTGATGGATTATGCTTTTCTCTCTAAAGAAGGGAGGGGCTCACAGGTCGTTATGGAAAAAGCTGAGGGAAGTGGGGACCGACATGTGTCGGAGACGTAGACCAAACCGAATGGTAGGCTTAATTGATTCCTGAATTAATCTAATAATGTTTTATTAATTAACTCATGTGCATATATTTATTAAGATACATCTAATCAACAATGACTACAATAATTTATAAAACATTTTTATTGTAGAACTTTCTTAAAATAAAAATGTTTACAACCAATTTAGTTAACATTAATAGGTAATAATTTTAAAAAGCTTTTACTTATATTTTAAAGTGTAAAAAAAATCATCACTATTTTGAATAAACACGATATCAATTTTCAAAGACACGCAAACTTTGCCGATGGCTAATGCCGTGACGCAATAAAAAATTATCTGCACTAACGGCAAGCTAGTGCCCAACAATTAAGTGACCGGCCCTGTTATTAATTTTTTACGAGGGGCAGCTAAAATGTCACTCACAGCTATGCCTTTGTCCAGTTTGAAGGGCGTTTATTGTTTTATGCCTTTGTTGTGATAAAATTTAAATCCTTAATTATTCATAGGATTGTTTGGGCGACAATATTTTCACAATAGGCCCGGGGTTTTGCAGGGGAGGTAATCGGTTTGATTAATAAATTGTCAAGTTGAATCCAGCGCTAGAATATAAATTGTTACCACAGATATTTCATCCCATTATTATTCGAGATCCCGGTCATTGTTTTACGAAACGTCATATCTCATTCTGTCACCTGATTGTTTTGGTTCACAGGTTTCAATGGGAGGTGTCTTCTAGTTTATGCTTGGCATTGAATGAATTTTGTGGTTTGCAAAGTGAAATTTGTTATGCAGAGATAGCTTAATATTATTTTTGTTACACAATTGAATTATTTATAGTACATTAAAATTTAATTCATATTCAACAATATCAGTTCTTTTTCATTCTTGCATTAAGTTAAAATAATTTAAGTTTTGTAGTTTCTTTGTAGTAGGAACTTATAGTAAGATATTGTCCAATTCCACAAAAGATCTTCCATGAACAAGGCAGATTACTTTATATTTATTATAAATCCACGTTTCTCTCTCTCTTCACGAGTTTTTCCTTATCACTTTCCGGGACAGTAAACGGATATAGCTGTGATGACAATAAAACATTTATTGTGTCTACAGTAGTGTTCATGAAAGGGGTAAAAGTAGGTAATAGTTACCTAAAGTAAACTCAGAAAAACCTAGTTATGAATTTGAAAAGTGTAAGTATTATTACTTGCCCAGTACATTTATAACGTAACGCTTAAACGTTACGTTATAAAATTACGGGCACATGACGATGTATTCCAACATTACGACTGTTGTTACTACATAACTTAAAGAGAGTAAGTTACCAAATTCGTAATTTATTAAACAAAGATAATACTATATAATTTAAATACCTAAAACCATTTTTTTTAAAACTACAAGTAATGTTTTAATAATGCGGCATTTTCACAGGCAGTTAAACAACGTTAAATTCTGCTACTGTTGAAACAAATTAATTTTGACAAGAGGAAGATGTAAAAAGTTCCAAACACCAATTACGTTTTATTGTAAGCCATTATATTAATCATCGGGAAAATTAATTTTTCATTTGGACAAATCGAGGAGTGGTCGCTGCAAATGTATTTTGTTTTTGATTGATAACGGGAGTTTTCGATAAGATTTTAGGCAGTCTAGAGAGTGAAGCTAACAAATTAATACACAATTTTTACGAGACATGAAACATCTAATTTTCCTTTATATTTATAAATGTACTTATTGATATTAAATATGTAACTACCTAATTAATTTGTAAATATCAATTTTAATTAAAAGTGCGGTACTTAATTTAATATTTTATTATGCAATATTCAATAATTATTTAATATTCTAATATTGAGACATTTTTTTATTGTTTTTGTAAAATATTTTGTATCTACAATGTTTTAATAAGTAGTTATTAGTTTACTTTTGATAGAACCGTCGACATTGGGTAGGTACTTACCTATTAACCCAAGAAGGTAGGTAGTAGTTATGTTTTAATTCATCTTAAATTTTATTTATTTATTAAATTGAAAATGAAGAGGTCAATGTTTTACTACTTATTTTGCAATAACAACGATCAAATATTTTAGATAATGATTCATACACGTCTTGGAAGATGATAATTCATATTGTTGTAATAATATTCTAAAATATAGTTTTTAACATACTTGACGCTTTGTAGACTTAGATGTCTTTTAGTCTACACCAACTTTGTCATACATTGTAATAGCAATATAAGAAGAAATCACTTTACACTGAAAAAGTGCACAATTTCTCACTTTCTCAGAAGCATCTACAAAGTAAATGCTACGTGCATTTTAGTCAATCGTTATAATATTCAGTCTGTTTCTTCATAAAAGTGTATTTACAGAATCATCATGTTATCAGATTAGTTTTTAAATAATTATTATATGAATTTTTAAGTAACTTAAAATATTTATTTGGGTATTCCAGATCAAATTGACATGCAACTTGGTTTTTCCTTCCCATTATTCATGCCGTAAAAACCAAAATTTGATTTATTGAAGTTAAAATATATTATGTGCTATATTATATTTTAGGCATAATTTGTATTTGCTATTTACAAATTTGGTATTTGCTTAACAATTATGCTGTGACTTTAAGCTCCTGAAGATAATTTATGAAATATTTTTATTACAAATTTTTATGACACTTTTAGTATTATAAACGAGAAAACCATAAAAATAGAACATGTGCATTAATAAAATAGTTAGAATACCTGTTAAATATGGGCATCACCTCCAAACTATACCGTTTCATATTCATAACACACACTCAAAAGCGTAAAAATTTGTGAACGCATTGTACAATTGATTTACCGGTTATTGTACGGCACGACCGTCTCATTAACGATTCAACAGAGCAAATTGTGCTACCTAATTACAGCTCAATGGTCTAAGACAAAACAGTATTTATGTTCAACTATTTATCACACAATGAGCCAATGTTTCGGCCTCTCCGCTTCACAATAACTTGCGAGAACCTTAAAATTGAGCTTAGAAAAACTATTAACATTTAACAAATGTACGTAAGTCGAAATATGACATTGCCAGTGCACGGTGTTCATATAGATAAAAGGATAAGTATAAAGAAACAATTGCCTTTATGTGTGTGCTAATGAGCATTAGCACGCGCTGTGTAATACGCGTATGGCGCGGGCGCGGGTTAGACGCCGTTTCAATTAAACGTTGAACTGATATTAAGACTGCTTTCTGCTTAATTGTCTTGATATTGAGTAATGCAGATGCTATGTGTTGAGATATATAATAATGTCCTTCTCAAAACTTTACGTTTTAAGTATTATGGTTCATATTTACTGTAATAAAACTTAGCGCCACTAAAATATAGGGCATTTTTGTATTGTATAACCTTATACACTAATAAAACAATATTATAGTTGTCTACTACAACTGTAATATATACTGTCTGTAAGCTACTAATTACTAGCTTCTGTATTTCTAATTAACTATAATAAATATACTTAGTCATACTTATACATTTTTTATTTGTTATAAGCACGTAAGTAACTAATTATTACTAAATATGTCTATACACATTTCATCGAGCTATTACAGGTATTTGTATTTAAAATTATATTTTTTTGTTTAAGTATATCTACTCAGTTCACTTTTTTTTGTTACACGATCAAAATAAAAAATAGCTGTATTCCAAGATGGCATAGTCCTTAGTGTGTATAAACATATTCTAAACAAATTAATCATAGGAACATTGTTGACACCACGAATCCATTATACATGAGTGTGTGCGATTATTTTGATGGATTCCATGAGAATATAAGCATCAGTACTCCCCTAAAATCTCGAAATCGAACAAAGGTAACACGTGAGACTCCCTTCGCTTCCAAGGCTAATGTTCACCCCACGGAGGAAGGAGATGTAGAGAAAAATGCGTATTTATAGCAAATACTCGTACTCAAACATTGTGTACGAGTCAAATAAATGAGTGTCATTTTTCGTGCTGTCAAAAAAATCTGAATGGAAAAGAAAACGTGGCGGTGAAAAAATGGCAGGCTGCGGGGTTTTTATTTAGTTTTTAATGTAATACTGATTTGGGATGTTTCAGATTAATTGCACCTTACCTGAATGCGGCAAGGGTGACGCCGCTGAAAGAGTTCTGCGACGCTGATCGATCGCGCAGCGCAGATTGAAAAGAGAGACGTGAAAGGTAATTATTCATTTGGCGACTAGAATAGAACACTTTTGTACCTTTATCTTGGGGTTTTTTCTATACTTTTGCACGAAATTTGCAAGTAAATGGATGAAGTGACACGGTGATTTGTTTTGTTGGACGCGTTAGACTTCCCACGAATTTGATTCTGACTTCTTTCGTGTGTATGTTATAGAATGGTAATATGACTTCACCGACCGGAGACTCTGAGAAACACGTGATATTATCATATAAGTGCCGAAAATTGCCTGTACTTTGAATTTAGGTACTACGATACAAATTGTTGTCAGACATGCAACCAAAATT
This sequence comes from Parascotia fuliginaria, assembly GCA_963082885.1. NCBI lineage: Eukaryota > Metazoa > Arthropoda > Insecta > Lepidoptera > Erebidae > Parascotia > Parascotia fuliginaria. Next base: position 12,659,885 of record OY720181.1, on the reverse strand, counting down.
ATTACACAAATTATATAATCATTAAACTAGGCGAAAAGGATACGTAGCCGAAACAAAGACATAGGTATACGAGTGTGGTACTGCTAGTAATAGCAGAAACAATAACATCTATAAAACGTTTTGTAATGCTACCTACGATAAGATCAATCCTGTAATACAAATATAGGTCGTGTATCGTTTGAGCGTATATTTATTAGGTAAGTTTGCCCTACCAAATTGCGTACTGCATACTACGTTTTGCGAAAATCACCATTCATTTACTGACATACCTACCTACCCAATTTTTTGCATATAAACTGTAAGTTTGAATTATGCAAAATAGTAGCAGCAAAAACTAGACAATACAAAAATCAAACAGCAAAGACTTTCGAAAATAAAACAGAAAAAAAAATTGCATGCAAATATACCGACAATAGACGCCACAGAACCCGGAAGATTACACAATACAGAACAATGAAGCAGAAGCACATGTTATCCTGAGTTGATTTCACGAAATCCTATTAAGGGACTATTGCAGACGCCAGGAGTCTTTGTCTCTACGACCTTTTATGATTTATGTGACGTTTCTTTGATGTTTATGGCACATGCCTCATTTAAATACGACGTCTTGTACTTTGCACATTTTAACGCTCGGACATAGTTTTTTTTTCCAATAGAACTGCGCAATACGTATGCAAGTCCTTAGCATTTCAATGAACATTTGGTTACCAGATTAGTTCTCTATGAACCGAGACTTTACGTGTGTAAACAACGAGTCACATTGACTCATTAACTTCAATTCCTAACGCGTTATACTTTAACGAAACAAGGCTCTATTTACATCTGAATAAGCGTGACTACTTGCTCATTAGTATGATAAAATAATGTCCGACCCTGTAATATTATAGTGGACTTTCTCTGTCGTTACGTAACCAAAAGCCAATGATTACGGCCCTATCCGCAACAAAAAAGTAAAGTTTAAAATATCAAAATTAAGTCTTCAAGTGGGCTCAACGTTGTTATGAAATTACAGGCAGCTAGGCGGCGAAAACTGGCAAATTATAGTCTGGAACCGCAGACATTGGCCGCGGTTACGAGACTCGCTACGATAGAGATCGCGGTGATTGCGTGGCCCGACTATTGTGAACGAACCATTACGGTGACTTAACTAAATGCTTTTAACAATATAAGTATTACCTCAGAATTTACTTTGTTTATACTACGTTATTTTCTACAAGACTGCTCGCAATAGCATCTGCGATGATGTCATACAATTTTGTCTCTTATCTAAAAAAATGTGACAAGTTTATATTTCTTAAATCCATATTAAAAGGAGGTCGGATAATACATGAAAAAATATTTTACTGTAACTTCAGTATCTGTCATTTTTAACAGCTTTTAACAACGTCCACGCAAGGCACAAATTTTATTGTTTATCCGACAGGCAGCCCTTTTGGAAACCCTGGCAATCGCGTTATTTACCAACAGGTTATACAACACTACCCAGGTCGATTGCTATGACTATCATCATCATCAGTATAGTAAAGTTACTTTTTCTGTCGATCCATGCCAGTTTTAGTAACAATTCTGTCTATAGTACATTGTTCGAGATCCTGCATCCAGGCTCAAAATTATCTTTTTCTGTCTCATTTCTGAAGATTCATCAACGAGGTCAATGATTAAAATATCATACACATACACACAAAGTTCCTTAGTTTGTAGTCCGTCGTCCTTTCTATTAATGACTGCATTATACGAGTTGACTGAAACGTCATCAGGCAGGTATCAAATCTTAACAAAACAATGAGGAAGTTTTAGTTTTTATCTCTATTTTTTTTTACTTTTATAAAAAACTAGCTGTCTGCAGCGCGGTTTCATCTTTAGTCACTGCTCTGCTTCCCTTCCTTAAGAAATGGGCTATCAAACGCAAAAATAATTAATTCAATCCGATTGGTAGTTTTATAGATTCAAACAAACAGCCTCTTCCGCTTTATCTATACTATTATATAACGCGGAAGAGTTTGTTTGTTTGTTTGTTTGAACACGCTAATCTCTGGAACTACCAGTCTGAAAATTCTTTTTGCGTATGATATGTTCTCGAGGAAGGTACCTAATAGGCTATGTAACATCACGCTTCTTGCGACGGGAGCAGAGCAGTAAGCAAAGACGCGGGTGAAACCACACCGCGGAAAGCTAGTATATTCATACGGATGTAAGAATAATCTAGATATTTTCATTTACTCAGGAAATAAACAATATATTGCGTGGACTCAAATTATACTGTGGACACGACCCACGTCTCATCATTTATGGAGTTTTAAAAGCCTGTTGGCGCTAAGCGAACAAAATAAAATAATGATATTTTTTTCACTTTGCTTACGTTATATCATAAATTCAAGGATTGTAGAAATAAATTTAAATTGATAATAATATTTACCTGATTTAGAAGAAAATTAGGTTTTAATGATGATAGTCCGCGGTCTTGGATTGGCGTCTAATCGCTTATTTGGAATTTATATGGACGTATTATGCTCGCGTGGAGTAGTGATATTTTAAAACAGATATCTCCATTATAACTACAATGAACTTGTATGTAATAGCAGCAAAATTAAATTTATTTCAAAGTTTTGGCTGATCCCTAAAAATGTTAGAGAATCTGAATTTCAAAAGTTATTTTACTATACAAATACAATAAAATCAAGACCAACCCCGACCCATACGCTCTTTATATCCACGGACAACACTAACCAGTTACTAAATAAAACGAAACGCTGTGTTTATGTTTTTAAAAGTTCGATACCTTAAAATCATCAGGTTTAGTGATCCAAAACGTCTCAATACCCAAGTAACGAGTTGGCCATTAATACAGGGATGTATCGCGAGATAACTTTATTCTGGTAGCCGCCTGCTTTGTATGCGGCCGTCCATGCGTCCGTCATTACCAAACAACCACCCTTTTACTGCCGTCAAGACATTCAATCTTTAGCTTTATTCAGTAATGTGTAGAGTCCTCGCAGTATGTTTGATTACGTTTGCAAGCGCAGCCCTCTCGCTTTTATCTTATTGGTCAACCATTACTCCTAAATTTAAACTCTTCATTATAATGCCGCAGTGAGAAAACTCGCGATAACAGCTCGTGTGAATAATATATAGGTAATGAATTTTGATAAAGGTAAAACACTTGCGGATAGATAATGTGGTGTGTTAAGTTGTTTATGGAAAATACGATCAAGATATCGATACGTAATATAACTATAATTTAGTTAACATAGTATTACGAGTAAGCAACCAGTTTAATATTTATATTTTTAAATAGTTCAACTACCTAAATTTGCCAGCTCTCTATCGTAGATGTAATAATGTATTGTCCTCAATAAATGTCACAAGTTGAATTTGACTTCAGTTACTTGAAAGAATGCCCACATTAAAGATTTGAAGATAAAAATATTAATAAATATATGGCATCATCGACGAATTAACTAAAGCCTTTCGCAACCAGCGTATTTAGATTTTTCTTGAGGTAATACAAACAGTAGGTACTAACTGTAATAAAAAATTACCAATCTTAAAATATTACCTATCTATTGCTATATAAAAAGGCCGCTTGATTTATTTTAACTAAATTTTATAGTAAACAAACTAATAAAATCACAACAGATAAATAAAGCAAAAGTATAGCATTACATTTTCAACGTAAGCATTTTTATAAGCTCACCTTATATAATGGCTACGTTCCGTCCTCAACAACAGTAATTTGCGCAAAGCTATCTGGAGGCTGGGCTATTCTTGATTAGGACACGACTGCTCGATGATGCTGTTTACCCCATTCAGCTTATGCGCAAAACGGCGAAACGTTCAGGTTATTGGCGTGTTGTTGACGTGACCTGCGCTAGCGCTGGTGGTCGACTCTAATAACTCATTTATAGATTGTGTCGGGTCTTGCTAGATAGGTGAAACACGGAAGTATTTATTTTGATCTTTGATAGATATGTCATCAGATTATTTTGTATTTTTGCTTCATATATCTACTAAATTACATTTTTCAATTATATACATATATACTAAGAACGTACCTAACTTAATCATTACAGAAGTGCGGCGCTGTAAGTACTGATACCATCACCACATTGTCAGAGGCCACATTAATTAAATAATAAAACATAGCTGCTAAAGAACACCAGTTTATTCTTAGAAGATATTATCTACTATACCATTTCATTTAAATTAATATTATAACATAATTATACCCTGTATTTATTTGAATAAATTACATATTAATTAATACCTACTACAATGGCAATTTTGAACCTCTAAAAATATTTAATTAAAACAACTCAAATCGATAGTACGCCGCTAAACCAAAATCGATTACGAACAGTCGATACTCTCGTCCCGAGAGGAGATCGGGGGGAATGGGAACGGTTGTCTCTGCACCAGGCGTTGACTAATCGAGGCGCGTCCGCGTGGAATAAGACTGATTGCACCACGGCTCGCCTATGCCTGCCTATGTGGTTCGCCCAGCCCTCCTACCTACACAAACCGACATTATTTAAGAAATCAGCTCGCTCAAGCGGCAACAAAGGGAATTTTTACCGCCCACGTTACGTGTTTTTGAAAGACTTATTACGTAAATTAAGTATTGCGGTTATTGAAAGCACAAGTTCGCGGTTGTTTAGCAGAATTCGGTAAAAAGTATTAAATTGCGCGGATTTAAATTTCACAAACCAATTCAAACATAAAGTTTTGACCTCACTCTCAATTTATAAAGAATTCAGTTTAAACTCGAGACCAAAATAACAAGCTTGATTAATTTCAAGTAAAATAAAATACTTATAAATAGTAAAAGGCAATACAAAAATAATGTATTGCAAGCCTCTTTGAATACCGGCAACACACACCATCGATTTACATTGCAAAGTAGAACAGCCATGAGAGAATATAGAGATTATTTTTACATATTATCAACACCTTTAAATCCTTATAGGGGTTATATATTTACTACTAAACAAGACACTCTTGTGCCGGTAAGTGCAAGAAGAAATATGAATTGATCACTTAATTAAGTGTTTTCAATTTATATCCATTGCAAATCTTTGAAGGTAATGAAGTTGTAAATGATTGGTATTATTAATCTATAATTTCCTCTCAATAAATACGCCATATACGCCCACTTCACTCACGTATTCACCTCTCTTTTTAGGTCTATAATAAAGAAAGAGTTGTTAATTGAGGCAAAGCTGATATCACGTTATTGTAACCTTTCCCTTAATTTCTTTGCAAACAATAATATGAAAAGCAATGTTTGGACTTTTATTTCTGTATTAGATAAGTGCATATTTTCTAAGAGTTTTGGTTGGGCACAAATTTCAATGTTTCGGCTGTATCCTTGCGGTCGCTACTTTTATCTAAGCGATCATCAATTTAGCATTAAATACGACGATAGGCAGTAGCCTATCGTACATTCAGTAATTCAGTTCCACAAGCTACGCTAGCTAATTTGGTTTATCTGCAGATTTCCTAGAATTATACGATTCGTTTGTATACGACAATATTAAGATACGTAGATATCTAAATATTTCACATAAAATTATTAGCCAATAAAATTCAGCCTAAGCTCATGATATTAAAATGTTTGAAATTAAGCCGTTGGTCAATTTTAACTGTAAATTAGCTGCTGTAAACCATTATTAATCCAAAACAACTCATTTTAAAACCATACAAAATCCCATAATCCTTTAAGAACATAATTTGTTGAACTGTTTACAATTCGTCGAGCATTAATAGCCCATTAAGTACGTTGAACTCTTTTAATAGCCGTCTTGTATTGGCGATATATCAAAACTTTCGTTTTAAATAAAACAATTAAGTAGCTATTATACATAGTAGAAGTAGTCCGCGTGTCTAGGCAAACAGACTGATGGCGAATGCGATCGATGGTGACAAATGGGTGTCGACACACGAGTACCGTGCGCACGTTTCAGGCCAAAATGTCGGAATGAAAATATCGACTGTCGACAAGTCGTAAACGCAAGTCGTACCAAAAATAACGTTTGACAGATTCTATACATACTCAGTAATGTCTGAGACAAATTGCATTGCAATTGCGTACAATCAAAGTGATTTATTTTGGTTCTACAGGTTGTTTAAATAGCACCTCTGAGACCATTAATATAATTTTTGTACGAATATAATATGTATAATTATACCTATTTATATCCCGTTATCCATCGGTTACTCGCGACCTTTACCAAGTAGTCGGCCTACCTTGCGAAGAACCGGCCGACGCTACGTCTTCCGAAAATTACAAAAAAGGTATGTTTAATTTTAGAGCAATACTCTACGTTCAGTTTATCGAGGTTTTCTGATCGATTTATTGCATTTATGTCCATATTCATATAGCATCTTGTTATACTATATTTATAAAGTACTTGCGCAATAACACAAGGATAATAATTGTATAAAAGTATAATTTTTAAACTAAACTTTACTAATTCGTGTAATTATTCATTAATCTGTATCATTTAAGGCATTACATGTGTTCATTATATTATTCACTTCATACGGGCAAAATAGGTATCCACATAAACGGTAATCCCTTTACCTTATTAGTATATCGTTTATATATTAAGTAGATCAATTAAAATTACATTTACTTTTTTAAACTACCTAATCTATTCATAATCTAACCTTAGATGAAAAAGTCGCAAGCGTGGATATGGCCTGTTGTACACGCGATTGGTATGCGGCATGCAGTTGTACGATTGCATGCCATAGTACATGACTCAAATGCCCGCATGCCGTAGGGTGGAGTCCCCTATTATTGGATAGAATTATTCACGTCATGACGCTCAAGTGACGCCCGATTTTAATCTAACTTCCTGCCTATGATTTGGACATTGTTACTTTTGTTTTGCCTTTGAAGATTTATGGAGAATGAATTTATGGTTTTTATATATTTTTACCATGGACAAAACTATCAAATAGACGAATAATTAGTTAGTAGGCATGTAAACACTGTTTAACTAAATCGAATATGTGTTAGAGCAAACGAAAGCAATGAATGTTTGTAAATGATTTCTTGACCACACGACAACATTTTCGACTCAGTCCAAGTGGATGTGCCGCTGCATCTACTAATATTTAAGATACTTTAGCTTATTAATAATCAAAAATTACAAACAAATAAATAATATTACTTAAATATATTATTTACTATTGTTCCTACAACATAGCCGGAAGACATTCATAGCCTTCAAAAAAGTATATTTAAGAAAATAATAACTATATTCTTTAAACCTAATAGTACCCACACTAAACAACCATCGTAAACTAACTTACAAGAACAAAGGCACCGCACTCGATGCTCCTTTTTATCGATTCTAAATATCGAGATGTTATTCGAATCAGTCCAGATTGATGGCCGCTCGGATATATTGCATACCTATCAGTTTTATGTTCAAGCACTTACTCTTAATGCCTTCAGAAATGCACGGCATTAGTTAGCATGTCAATTTAGTCATTGCCCGCTTGCTTAGTAACGGGCAAATCGTTATAAGATTAGGTTAAATGATCGTTTAATTTGAATCGATTCTGGTTGATAATTTCAATTGAATAAGTTACCTGGTTAAAAATCGTTTCATAATTGCGTAGGCACCGATTTGGGATAGAAGTATTTTGCTTTATCGTCGTATTATTTTAGCGAATTTAAACATAATAATAATAATAGAGCGTCAAATTTTATTGCGATGTATTATAATTTGATTTTTCTTCTCTAATTTAATAACATACGTACCTATATTGTTTATTTTTCTATACTTTTTAAACAAAACTTAAAAGGCAATAGCGTAGCTTTATAATTAAAAACAAAAAATGGGTCGGAATGGCTCAGTGGATAAGACAACCGCTTCGTAAACACAAGGTTGTGGGTTCGAATCTGGGCAAGTATCAATGTGATATTTCAAATCATGTGTGTTTTAAGGTCATTCAAATCCTACTGGTAATTCCAGAGATAAGCGCGTTCAAACAAATAAACAACCAAACTCTTCCGCTATATATAATAGTATAGATTAAAGATACAGAAAAAATAATAAAAATATCAAATCAAATCAATAAACTAATTTTCTCAAATCAATAAATTAACAATCTCAATTTACTACAAATAAATATCGTAAAACAATCAATAAATTTTTAAAAGCTGCTCTTATGAGCAACACGCTTTAAAATAGGAGTATCATTTACTTTATAAATGACAAGTGTGATATTAAATCAACGAACCATTTGCGTCTAAATTTACGTAGTACATACATCTGTGGCCGGAATCATGCCCAAAAAAGGCCCAAAATTCGATACACAAGTGTCGGCATAATATTTATAGATATACTGATTAATGACATGGAAGTGCAGAGGGGACTTCTCGCCATGATGATGGATGAACCTACAACTTATTAGATAATGGTGTTTCAATAGAATTAGACGCTTTGTTCTTTCTGCCCTTGCACCGGGTCTAAAGTGTGGAATTAACGGTATCGAGACCGTATCGGTAGAAAGTATAATAAGCTTTTAAAACATAAAACGTACACTTCAAGAATTTGAAGAAGTATTTTTAAAATGTGTAAAGATTAAAGATACAGTTCATAGCGGACACAAAACATTATACTACTTTTACATTCATTATTTTTTTCTTGCTCTCTTTTAAATATTTCATTTTTAAATGAGCATTTAATTAAGTTCATAAACTATTATATCAAATAAAAAATAAATTGTCTTTAAATAGAAATAGTTAATATGAAAATTAATCATAATTGTGCATAAGTTTTATTATATGTCTTCGGAGGAAATACGTTAGTAATGTGTATAAATTCAACATCTTTGAATTAGTTAGCGCTAAACAAAACGGTTTAATAACTAATAGTTAATTCGTAGCAAAACATCTGTTATTCTTATTACAGGCAGCACGGCGTGATAATGAGCTAAATAAAGCATGCGATACACACAAAGCTATACCATCTTTTTTAATTTTAATGTTCAAAAATATGAAGATAATAAAGTTATGAATAAACTTCAGTAACAGATTTATTACAATGACGGATTTATTTATTATAATAAATGGAACATTGAACTGTTAAAATATTAATCTGTTTACAATTTTAAAATGTAATATCTCATAAACTCAAAATTTTCTTTTTATAAAATTACACAAACATTCCCAAATAAAATTAGCATTTATTACATTATATTATTGATTTTGTAAATGCTACTTCTGAAATTCTCATTTAAAAATCGCTTAATACTTACAACATGGCTTTGTGATCATATATCATATCATATTTGTGATGTAACATTACCATAAACAACAGATGTGACTAATATGAAAGAGCTATTATTTGATAAAGGAAGCTGCTACTGCTAAACAGTGCACTCATTGATCAAAGTAACCGTTCAAAAAAGGTAAAACAACAATCACGTGTTTTGTATGAGTAATAAAAGAACCTCCAAATACCTAATGGTGATTACAATTTAACAAAAAAGATTAATGCTTGCCTTACTTTAACTAATTGCGAATATTACTTAAAGCGACCAAAGATTGTCAACACAGGAAAGGTTGACATAATTTATTGCACTGGAACTGTATAAAATTGTAACAGGTACTTTCTTTAGAACTTTTATTGCATTGAAAGTGTTTTATTTATTAAGGGCATACTGGCCGCAAACATTAAACGAATTGTAGAAAAGAAATAATAAATTGAAAGTAAAGGTATGACAAAATTTGCAAGAATGCCAGGGAAAGTGTTCATATTTTAAATTGTTGTTTGAAAAGAATGAATAGAAACAAAAGTGTTCCTTTACAATGACCATTGACCACCTGCCGATAGGGACAATTTGCATATTATTCGCACATAACTGCACGGTTTCGTTTTCACTTGGGGTAGCCAGTCTATTCGTATACTTTGGTTCATTCAGTTCATGTTCAGTACTTATTTGCTTAATTATAATTGCGTTTTACGTTAGGTATAATGTGTTTTCTTATGATGTTAAATGTCATTATTAAGTATATCATTTTTAAGTCAGTGGTAAAAAATCAAAGTGTGTATCATAGTTCTCGAATTTCATGGTATCTAAAGAATTTTCTCTGTAGCTATAATAAAATTATCATTGTTTTCGATCAAGTTAACTTATTATAATTATATTGAATGCTAGGCAGCTGAAAAATTTACAAAAAGGGTGAGTGGTCAAATTTAAACGATCGACGGTAAAAGACCGCATGACAAGCATATTAGTAACATTATTGATGTCAACACGGTGTGCCTGCCTTATGTTATTCGGATATCGGCACTTCAGGTAGACATATAAGCGGTTTTATTTATAACATGGTGTTGGTAGTAATGTGGAATGTTGTGGTCGCCGCTTGGCCGGCAGGGAGCCGCGTATAGGGTGTTTTAGAAGGGCAAGTTTGGCGATGTATGATTCACTATTAGACTGTTCACTATTTCACTCAGAGTTATTAATACATAGTTTTAAATACACTGGAATGTGTCTGTTTTAAATTAATTGTAAAGACAAGAAAAGTTTTATCAAGTTAAATAGTCAAATAAAATTATATAATAATATAGTTGTAGTACATAAAAATTTAGAAGATAGCACTCATATTTAAATAATAAATTAGTTTTAAGAGTAAATAATATAACAATAAAACTTACCGCGACGCGATGGAGCCATAAATTGTAGAAAGCACGAAATGAAATCGTCGTCAGGACACCCCGTACAGCGAAGAGTATGATATCAAGGTTAGGCTTAGCGGAACACTCCACATGTGGTCAACCTTAATAAAGTGTGATAGCTATACACAAGGGTCACGCGTGCGACAAAGACAGATATAGGAGCTTAGCGGCCATGTTGTATTATGGATGCCTATCATATTTTGGACCCGCTCCGGACCGGATTATTCTTTTTTCTTTTGCGCCTCCATCTCCAAACCGGTCTCCGAGCGACGACCACCATTTATTGTAGATTAAAGAGGCTTGTTGTCTTAATTTTAAGCCACGCTTTAATTTATGACCACGTATTAATGTAAGGTCTCCGCCATTTTTTCTGAAGATAGATACGTCATTGATTTCTTTATTTATACTGGTGAGTTTATTAATTCTGTCGCACTAGTGCCGACTAATATTTTCGTGCTTAACTTAATGATTTGGCAATTAAATTAAATTGTTCTCGTTGTGGTAGCTAAATTAAAATTTACTGCGATGAAAGATTTTAAAGAGGTGCGCCATCGTCCCCGCTGTCGACAGTGACATATTTGTCATGTTGTGTCGGCGTTGAGGGAATTCGCTTAATTGTGTTTATGTTATCGATAACTAGCATTAGTAACGCTTAAATATTTCCGTCATATCCTAAACTTTGTAAACATCCTATTATAAACTACAATTTAAATTTCGGGGTCATTCAACTATGTATGCGTCATCGTCAGTACAAATTAATCATAAATTCTCTGGACAAAACAAAAGCGAAATGAGCAAGTGCAAACTCCCATGTCCGAATGAAAAAAATGACAGTACGCTCTCGGGCAAACCGAAAGGACGCCAGCGCAAAAAGCGCTACCGGTGAAAAAATATGATTTATCGCGTGAAAAATGTGGAAACACACGCAAAAAGGGAGAACGGTGAAAGCGTGGCGTTTCCACTAGACAAATTTATTAATCCTATCGGCCGGCCGCGTGTGTTTGTGTTTGTATCGACTTTTTATTTTCATATCTTTTAGTGATGGTAGACAATGTTATTGATTTACACTTTTTCATCGATGCGAACAGGTTTCCCTTTAATATTTCATCGATATCCAATACCATCAAATTGAAAACATAGATTTAACGTAATGGGAAAATGAAAGAGTCATTTATTAAGTAACGATAATGCAATAAAATTTAATATTCTATGGTATATACAAGCAAACGGTTTGAATATTTTATTTGCACTAATAAAAGTATAACTCAAGTCCAGTTGTGAATGTATTTCGGCTGAAATAATGATGATGATGAGGTACTCGATAATCCTTCGCAATACAGTTATGAAGTAATTTAAAACAGTGTTATAAATAATTCTATATATCTAGGGCGATATAACGTAAGTTATTATCTAATAAACAGCTCATGAAATAGGTACTTGCTTGTTCAATAATTATTATAGTAGTTAGTGTTAAACGATACAGATTTCGCATTAGCTAGAAATCTGTAATTGTGCTTGATAAAATTAGTGATAGTAAAAGTCCTCTATTACATAAGACCAAACATTGTCGATGAAAATGAAATGTAGGCAATATAATAATACTAGCTTTCCGCGACGCGGTTTCATCCGCGTGTTTGCTTACTGCTCTGCTCCCGTCGCTAGTAGCGTGATGTTACATAGTCTATAACCTTCCTCAAGAGCTCGGCTATCATACGCAAAATTGATTTTTAAAATCCGACTGGCAAGTAGTTCCAGAGATTAGCGCGTTTAAACAACAAACAAACTCTAGATCAAAGTATAGATGTTCGAAAACCGTCTTGACAGCAATTTATATATATATATATATTTATTTAGGTACTAACTCCCCTGTTATTTGACCAATATTTCTGGAAATTGTTCGAGATAACTGTGGTGGACGAGCCAGCAACCTGTCTGATAGCAAATGGTAAATACTCATCAATTTGCCTTTGTCTGCATAACACAAAATATGTCATTGAATAGTTTAATTCACTCACCTTATTTCAGTGGCAGATGACTCACTAACCCACCTGGTAGTAAGTGATAAACGTCGCATATGGTTCTGCAATAGTCTTGCTGCAATAACTAAATGCTTTATTTGCAGCCGATAAATAATGTCCTTACGTTTAAAGCACTGAGCTTACTTGCAGAAACAGAATTAGGTTTGGTGCAATTTAAACTAGGAATCTCTAACATTAAAAATTCTACCCTTGTATCTACTCAACTACCACATCATTACCTAATAAAAATAATATTTAGCTTGAAATAACTATCTACTCATATTGTATTAGCATCAAAACGAAGTAAATCACACATCATTGCTCCAATCTCTGTAATATTCACGAACCTAGTTACACCAGAAGGTATCATTTGATAATAAAACCCTACTTCGACTCGGCGATTGCTATCCAACCAAGCACGTATTAACACATACACATTATTTGCTCACGTATCTCGAATTCGATCTGCAAAGGTACTAAAATCAACAGCGCTTCGGCCGGTGGCGTTCAACCGTGGTATGTAATTACGCTACCATTCAATAACAAACTGGTATCTTAATAGAGTGCTAAGAATTTTGCTGATGTCTGATTTAAGGTTGCTTTATTATAAAGTCGCCGTTGCCGTACAATACGTAATGTATGAGGATATTTGTGTTGGTTAGATTATATCGTTTAATGTTGTTGCATGATGCAGGTATTGTGCGGTTGCATGTATGAGGAGGTTTGAGATTTTAGAAAAACGTTTCGATAATTAGGTGTAACTACTGATTAATACCTATTAGTATTAGCGGCTTCGTATGGTGGCATTGCAGAAGTCTATGAGCGACAGTTGCCACTTACCATCTGGTGGGCTGTTGGCTCGTCTACCATTGTAGCCAAAAAAAAAAGATAATAATTTTGTTTTGAGTAACTATTGTGTAGATCACATCAACCCGATCACAACATTTACCAATAATTTCAAAATCTGGATTTCAACAACTCACAGTTAATTAAACTGTATGCTTTATAACATTTCACATACAAGGTTTTCAAACATACCCGCGAATTGTATATGACCGCTGACAGATACGGGGACGCGGCGGATCTTAGCCGGAAATTAAAACTAATAATTCAAAAAGTTTCCGCGCGACCGAGCCGCCGAGCCAGATTTATGTTTCAGCCAGTCTTGTGAATGCTTCCTACGTTGTTCTAGTGCGCTAGAAGGGATAGGGTAATCGTTTTGTGTTAAATATAACTAATTTCTTCTCTTGGATCGCAGAAATTTTCTAATAGGCAAAATAGTTTCATCTATCTGCAATCGCCATCATTAAATCTTAAAAGGACAAAAATAGAGTACGTCAAAGAATCCATCATGCTGATGGAATAAATTGTATATCTATGAGTGAGATTAACAATAAATTATATTAGTGACTTTATTTGTGTGTTTTATACCAACATTAAATTAACTAATTTAGTATACATTTTTATAGAAATGCCAACGCCAACATTAAGAAGATGTCACCTGCCATCTCTGCTACATTGTAAACTTTATTTTTATGGTATCGCAAATATAGTAAAAACTCATTTTGAAAAAAAAAATGTTACCAAGGTTAAATATAATCCTGTAAAACCCATTAGTTGAAATTAATTCTAATAAATTGTAAAGAAAAACTAAGAAAATATGATTAAATTATGTAACAAAAGCAAGCTCTAAATGTTCACGAGTGTGTTGCAATTGATTTCAGTAAAGCTGTACGCGTTACTTATTAAGATTTTAGCCGCGATGAACTGTTATTGGCGTTTTTAATTGGTTGTGACGTGAACCCAGGATAAGCTTCAAAGTAAATTGGTTTATTTTTTTGCAAAAGACTCACACCATCTTTTTAACCGACTTATAAAAGGAGGAGGGTATCAATTCGGTTCGTGTGTATTTTTTTTCTTTTCAAAATCAATTTTTTAATTTTTCTCTCCGTCAAAACCATCCTCATACTTCAAGGAATATTATAAAAGAAATAGCGAAATCAGCTGCTGTCGAGATTTGCGCTTAGCAACACATTTAGCGATTTATTTTTATATTATAGATATTATTAGATATTAATATTCAAAAAGGAGGAGGTTATCAATCAAAATCGTATGTTTTTTTCCTTTTCAAAATTTAATATGGCTGGCCTAAAAGTCTTCTCCTCTCTCTCTTTCTCATCCTCCTGCAATCAAAGATTCCAAAAATGTACGAGTAAAATCACTATTTCTGAATCAATATCTATAGTCTGTATTAATATTATATAAAGCAAAATAGTTTGTTTGTTTGAACGTGCTAATCTCTGGACCTACCAGTCGGATTTGAAAATCCTAGAGATTCTTGATTTTAGAGTATGATAGCCCAGTTCCTGACAAAGGTTATAGGCTATTTAACATCACGCTACTGGCGAGGGGAGCAGAAGCGAAAAGCTAGTATTTAATATATTTAAACTTTTATTATAGTTTTATGTCTATGCTTTCTAGTTCCTATTACACTGCAAGACTGCAACAGACCTTTTTTTTTTTTTTTTTTATACGTGGGAAATGCATTACGCATACGCACCCGCCCGGGCAAGGCGGGGGTTATGTCGGACTCTCCGACCGCACTCAAAGCGCGGCCAGCATACCGACTAAAACCCACGGTGTTCCTCCAGACGGCCAGAGTGTCGGGGTCACGGGAGTCGCTTGCGCATTCATCCGCGACCCCGACGGGCCATGGCCCGCTCACCGCGAGCGGGCCCCGTCCGATTTAGGGGCCTAGCCCCCCCTCCTTCGAGAGGCGCGTGCGGAACACGCGCACTGCCGTCTCGGGCCCGTGCTGTTCGGGCGGGGACTGCCCGATCGCCGCCCGCAGGCCAACTCGGCCGCAGAGGATAGGGAGAACGGCGCATCGCAATACCGACACTCCTCTTCCCCTGCGGCCCCACCGCGTCCGCAATCTGGCGGTTGCGGCCCCGCCGAGGCCGCGGAAGGTAGGGAGAGCGGCGCACCGTTATACCGGCACTCCTCTCCCGCCGCGGCCCCGCCACTCCTCAGCCGCAGTGTCGCCGAAGCAACACTGCAGCCCGACCCAGTTGCGGTGCCGCCCAACAGCACCGCAACCCACCAGAGCCGCTCCATCGTGGGCTTACTGGCAAAGCCCAGAGGAGCGGCGCCTCCTTGGGGTTCCTCTTGGTTCACCGTGGTCCTTGGTAACCACGGCTACTAAGCCCCCCCGCCGCGACAAGGCGAGAACCCCGTTGGGGGGGAAGACTGCAACAGACCTACAAAAACTTAACTTTTTGTCTTTTGAAACGAACAACTTGTTGGCGTTTAGTCTTCCACCCTAAGTGATTTAGATTGCTTTTGGTTAAGTTCACTTTTAAAAACAATAACCGAGAAAGAGTAATGTTTTAATAAAGGTGGATATTGCCTGCTAATATTTTTTGTTATGGAGATTGTACGGAAGGGAATACTTTTTAATTAAGCCAAAAGAACTTCTCCTCATTACACAATATATTTAAATTTGTAATCTATCTGTATTTAGATTTGGAACCCAACTAATAAAATTATTAGTAAGTTAATACAGCTTGCATTCCAAAAGTGCAAAATCTCCTCTAAGTTTTTTCCAAACGTTACTCCATCTAACACTAAAATAAAACTCCTTAAACGTAGACATAGACAAACAGTAGTCGAACAGGATCGTATTGACATTAGGAACATAACGATTGTAATACGTCGACCGTCGGCGGTGCATCAATCGCATGCACTGAGGCCCTGAGCGAATGCATCAATGGACATCACTCTGCAATCCGATAGCCCTCTATTACACTACCATTTTGATTAGTTTCTAGTACACTGGTTTCTTTGAATAGAGCTAGAAAGTTTTTTGCAGCTAAACTCGGTAGTGGACGCTGTTATAGCGATCGGTTTTAAAAGCACTATGTGAACAGGGCATTTATATTCTAAGGTCAACGAAAGAAGTGTAGTTTTCTGTCCTTTCTCGGCTATTTGTACCTGACGGCGATCATGACTGTGAAAAGTTCTGCAATTGTTTTATTGATATGAAAAAGTCGGGTCTATGTTATATGAATAATGTATTATTTTCAAAATATCGACAACACAACAAGCTCTGACAATTTATAAAATCGATCATACCACAGTTTGATGTAGTGAGGAATTACTTGTTTGAAACAACAATTTGCTAGTAACATTATTACAACATTACCTCGGGGTCAATTCGACCGACAACCTCAAGCCCACGGGATAAGCCACATAATTTCTTACTTACACGTCTACTTGCGTGCGAATACACTGAAAAATTATTGCTATGCTAAAGTAATTCTAGAAGAAGTATAATATATACAGCTTACATACATTGGTACAGAATGCGAACAATTTTGGTAAAAGCAGATAAGTGATGTTATTAATATTTTTTTCGTAACAACAGACGGGCTTACTCGTTTGTGCGGATATGAATGTGTTGCTAGCTTCTTTTCAAGGCGTTTTTCGTCAAAACGTAATCACTCGCAAACATATAAATTACATTAGCAATTTATAAAGTATAAACGAGTACAACGTGTTAAATACATTTGAAAGATCACCGTAATGAAAAGTTAAGTTCGTATTTCGCCTTTATTAAATACATAATAATGTATTGGTAGCCATTTACTTTTATTCCTTTTATTGCAAATTATATATTTTATGCATATTTTAGTAAGAAACATTCAATTTCAACTTTATCATAAAATACGAAGGCATAATTATTATAATCAATATACGAGTATTATATCATATTAATGTAGAGTATCTATAGCTCTGCTGTGTTCAAATAAAATAATGTTTTTACCTTCAATCCCAGTAAATGTCTGTATACATCGTATATAGTCATATAGAGCTGTTTATTATTTAGAATGTGTAGCGTGGGGCGACGCGACTTGATGCTCGCTCCAAGTGGAAATCTTTTGGGATTACGACGCGCCGTCAACCGGACGAGACAGTTGGCACACTGGGCACTGTCACATTATTTTATAAAAACTATTACATTTATAAATAGGTTAGGTTAAAGGATATAAAATATAATATTTTTTAATTACTAAGAAAATAACTGAAATAATACCTACTAAACATAAATTGGATGTTGACCTTTGTTAACCGGTTGTAAGCTAACTGTTATTTATTAGTAGGTACGAGTAAATGTACCGATTTACTTCTTAAAAATCAATAAAATACTAATAGAAAATTTACGTTTGCTACATCATCCACATCATGATCTCGGCGCATAACGTCTTCTACTGCTATAAATGTATTATGCCGCCCATAATAGATTCCAAAGGGATCGATTGGAGTAGCTTGAATCAAGCGTATTTCGTCCGCCTTAGAATACTTATGTACATAAGTACTGTATCTAGTAGGTACCTACTATATTTCCAACCTTTTAAACAAAGACTTCGCAAGAAATGAAAACTATTAATTTACTGTTTGATACAATCACGTTAAGTAAAATTAAATGAATCTAGTACAAGTCCGCGACGCGATAAACGTGAGGTAGAATAACCTGGAGCAAGGAGAAGACGACTTGATGAAAATAAATTAAAAATATATTGCAAGCTGCAGCTGCGTTACTAGATGTATATAGTTGCTCAAACTAATTGTAGGCTGACGTAAAACGAAATCCAATACCAAACAGACAAAAATAATAAACAGCAATATCTCTCGGTGTAGTACCATCGCTACGATCTGAAGCGTAGCGCGCTATGATGTACGAGAAGACGACGCCTGGCGAAACCTAAACCGTAGTAAAGCCTCCATCACGTCAAATGAATACTAAATCACGGGCGGCCATTTGAATTTCAATATCTAGCCGCTCTCAGTATGTCCGCTGGCCTAATGCGTGATCTTGTGTTTGTGGATGTTTGATATAGATAACCTTGTTTAATATTTTCCTGCCGATAAATGCAGATAAAATTTCTAGAAGGGGAGATGGGACGTTGTGTATTTCAAACAATATTTTTATCCACATATTCCAGTCTAATTGATTTAAATCTATTATCTCATTCACATATTAAATGCGCCAAAATATTTATATCAATTTCAGTATGTTTACTCACAAAGAAAACTCAGAAGATAAATTTCTTACTTTCTTACTGGGCGTCAACATGTGCCAGATTTCCCAGCGAGAACAAAAAAACCTTCGCCACTAAAGCACTTAATGAAACAAAAGGATCCGAACTACACAAATTGCCAGATACATATTCTGAGCACATTTATCAGTGGAAAAAAGAACTGGAGCTGAATCGGCAAATATTTTTTCTAGACGATTAGCGGAAACTCTCTCGAAATACCTACACCACAGCAATGTTATATTTACAGCAAATAAATCGCTACTTTGCGATTCAGAACCTTAAGGCTCACATTTTAGAGAGTAAATTAGTAGATCTTATTTTTGTGAAGGTAGACCTACAGTGGTGTTTATCGGTAAGTTCGGCGTGGGAACGGCCGCGTCGCATTGACCCCTTCAATGCTGAGACAAATGATTTCCAACCAAGAATTTTCTTCAAATGTTTTTAGGTTTGTACAGTATTTTTCGAAATACATTTTATAAGTAAATGCAAAAAAATAGTCAACATTTTACATAAATAAAAAAAAATATTTTTGAAACAGTAATTATTATGATAGCAGTCAACTTCAAGTAAACTATAGTTACCTTGGATAACATATCAAAGGAAAGCAACCCTTCCAATACAACATCGAAACCAATACTTCCATGAACTAACTATTGAATTTTGATATTATTTATTTAACATAACAATACCCTATATAAACCGACATAGGGAGGGTTTCTTTGCGCATCCTAACAATTTTTCTCATAAACCGAACATGACAGATTCGTACAGAGATTGATCGGACGCGCGCAGTTGATCTGATGGGGTGCCGAATTATAATGCAGAGGGTGTTTTGGTTGCCGAGATGGCTGCTTGTGCTTCGATAAATTTTGTAATAACGTGTTTTTTTTTTTTAAATCGGTAATAGAAGTCTGGCGATTATAGTGATACTAAATG
The DNA here is from genome assembly GCA_963082885.1 of Parascotia fuliginaria. Taxonomy (NCBI): domain Eukaryota; kingdom Metazoa; phylum Arthropoda; class Insecta; order Lepidoptera; family Erebidae; genus Parascotia; species Parascotia fuliginaria. The sequence goes on along the minus strand of OY720181.1, from coordinate 12,640,133 downwards.
ATATGATAATGATACAATTAAGTAAACTAGTAAGTATGTATATGTATTGTAACTGTATAAAAAAGCAAACTTCTCCTCTACCTCTTTGTGGAAAATGAATATGCCATGTTGGCTATTTGTTAAAATCACAGTAAGTATATTAAAAGATTTAGAAATTGCGCGTATTTGGAAAATTTTAAGCAGGTTTCATTCATCACAGAAACATTGTTTTGTCAATTTGAGACATCTGAAAAATTGGTACAGCTTTTTTTTCTAATTAAAGTAGCATTAAAGAGTTTAAACAAACAAATTGCATTTTAAGCTTCTTCCAATTTTTTCCCTAAGCGTCCAGATGAAAATCTTCATTCGGAGGGCGAACTACCCTTGAAAAAATATAAAAAGTATTATTAAAGAAGGAGACAGTTCGGGCCACATTTGTAACTGTCGCAGGCCCTATGATGAAAAATTAGTTCAGTCCTCGTGACAAAGGCGAGCTAAACCCACTATACACAGTTATCTCACTCTATCTTATAAAGTGCAGCGAGGATAAAAGAGACAGATAGATGCTGCGTTTCCAATAGCAAATGACACAGATAGCTTAGGGATGACCGTAGGAGCGAACAGCAAGTTTTTGACAGGGCCCATTTATTGTGTATTGAATATCAATATAATTTCCGTGAGAGTCGATTTTTGTCCCATAGTGTGTGTGTGTGTCCCTCGGGTGAGAGTTTGGGCACACAGATTACGACCAATAGCAAATATTGTAAATGATTGATGAAGGCGAGACGCCTCTGTGGATGTGCCATTTCTTTGTTTTGTTCTTTTGTTTTTCTTACGCAAATTCTAATGAATTTGATGGATTGCGACTGAATGAAGGTGACAAAGTATCAGATGATCTCAACAAAATTAATATGTTTTTGTGATTTATTTATGACCGAATTGGCCTCTTGAGGATAAATATGATTTAAATCAAACTGCCTACTTCGTTAAATAAAAGATTGGTCAATGTTGAATCACGAATGACATATGATGAGTATTTAGCAGATTATTTTTGTTGTGTGATTTAAAATCTTAAGAAGGTACAGAGTGGCAGACGTCCTGTGACTACATTCAGTTGTATTTTGCAAATAATTATTCAAACGGAAGGTAAAATTTGAGACAATATGATATGCGATATATTAGATATAAAAAACACAATAAACCAGTTAGTATTTTTGTACACGTGTCAGCTAAAGAGTTGTATAACCAGTAGAATGTTTCCCTATTAATTGTCATAAGGTTTAAATGGTTCAACGTTAAGTTAAAGTTAATAAGTCAGAATCGAGACTAGTTTGTCTATGAATGAAAGAATTCTAACAGCATCAGTTGAAATTCGTAAGTATTATAAAACCAAAATTAGAAGGGTTTGCTTTCTTTCTGAATAGTAATAATAATAACTATTTTTTTTCTCTTCACAAAGCTTACATTAAACTCAATTTTTTATAACAATATTAAACAAAATCTAACTTTGTAAGAGACTGGTGCCTGATGTAGGTTATATTATAAAACCCGTACTTAATTTATTTTTTAGTAATTGATGATTTTCTATCTTTCTGTAAAATATGGCATCTTTAATATTTGATATGTAATGTGATTACGCTAATACTGCTAATAGTAAGAACAATACAGTAGAGACATCAAATAATAAGCAAACGGTAAGCAAACTTTCATAATCCACCCAAAAGAGCGATATTACGGTAGCAAGACAATCGATTGTATATAGTCCTACGGTGGTTATGTGGACACTACTGAATACTTACACGGAATGGTCGCACCATTACTGGATAATCCTGTCCATTTGCGTACCACGACTATGCCTGCCAAAGGCAGAGTCAAGGTTTTTCTTCAACTGGAAATTAGTTTTAGATTAGTAGAATTTTCTAGCTTTCACATTATTAGTTTCAAAATGAATTTTTGTATCACGCGTGGGATAAATGGTTCTCTGACAATATGGTGTCAAATATTGCAATTGTTGCAATTATAAATTATGGTATAAAATTATTATTTATATTTGGTATGTCTAGCAGTGGTTGTTTTGCGGCTGAAATGGAGGCCTAATAGCAGTAGTTTGGTTGTAAGTCCCATTGATCGAACTAGGTACTACAACTCATCAGTTGCAGTAACTCTCATCTAACCCATCAGTTGTCAAAAATACTGAACTTATGCTGAAGATGACATAAAAATCTAGGTTTTCTCAGAATGCTTTTCTTCACCGTTTTTCAGTAACGCAAAACAGTAAAGTAAGACATTGTGACCTTGAATCTCTTTAAATAGTTAAACATTAAATGATTAAGTTCTCAGACTACTAAATTTATAAATATTTATTAATATATACAGATATCTATAGAATGAATTCCTAAACTAAAATCTCTTCGTTTTTATGAGATAGATAAATTGATTAATTTTTTCGCATCCGTGAGACTTTTGAGGTTAATACCTCGAGGCTCTCATGCTACTTTATTTTAAATAAATACTATGTAACGATGAAGATTTTGTGTCACTCGTTTAAGCCGTTACCGTGGGAATTCAAATATTCTCAAATATTATTTTCTTAAACTTTCGTCTGTGTGTCTGCCGCGTTATAATCTTCCTATCTACTTAGCTGTGAAATAATATAGCAGTATATAATGTTTTTTAAAAGCAAAAACTTACTTAAACTTATTTTGCGATAATTATATAGGAAATTCTTGTCTAATGTTTAAGTAAATATGACCAAACACTTCTATTATTTTCTTTTGTAAATCATAATTAAATAACATACACCTATAGGTATGCATTTATAGACCATACTATGTGCTAAGAACAAAGAAACAATACAATCCTTATTTACACAATCTCATTTTCATTTCAACGTTATATAACTAACATTAACATATATACAAACAAGCAATCAAAGCAAACCTAGTACATAGAGAGTACACAATCGGTTGACCGTCGTCGCAGAGCGGCCGCAGGCAAATGACAAGGAATTAGTTGGTAATGGCGACACCATTGTGCCTAACTGCTTCGGTGGCCTCACCTAGACATACATAATTGATTATCCTAACTCAACCCTTTGCCGTTTTACAGTTTTAGAAACGTTTTTGAACGTAAATGGTTTTTGATTATCTTGTGAATATTATAAATTAGGTTAGATTTTTTGTATTTGTCTTTTGTCACTAGCGTAGAAAAATCATAACCAAAAAACGTAAAAGATATTTTACGACATATTTTTTTAAACCTACTGATTTTAATATCGAGATTTAGCTTTAGTGGTGTTATTCGCATTGACGTATCTCAGCTATAGCTTTATCTTTACCTACTTATCTTAAATGCATATATAATTTATGTCATCATACTTTTACAGTTTTAATCAAAAAGTGGACTAGATGTATCAATTACTCCACTAATGTACACTATTGCACATAAGTTCTATATGCGCTAGAAAATGAAATCCTTTTCCATAATTTCAACCTGGTAATCCATAATTTAAAAATTGTTTCGTTATAATTTATTAAACGTTTATTTAGTGCCTTATATCAAATTTAACTATAGATATGTATCTAAACTGATTTAAATGAGAAATTTTTCACCTCAGTTATTTTACCAAATGCAAAAAGTCAACCCCTTTCTTGTTATTGCAAGTAAAAAACAACCCATTTTCTACAAATTAACTCCTCCATCCTAAATGACAAACTCCCCTTCATTTGCAAAACAAAAGAACCAATGACTTAATATGATTTTAATTCAAAACGATTGCCCTAAAAAGGTAACCCTTATAAGTTGGTCGAATCAACATCGAATAAAAACCAAAACATTATATCTATGACACACATTGTGAGAATTCAGGTACTTAATTAAAACAGGAACAAAATCCAAGCTTAGATAGGCTGAATAATAGGTATTTGTCTGCGTCACATGCCGACTTTTTTAGTAAGGCGGATCTGTCACAGATTATCTCAAACAATTTTTCATTCCTTTGGTGGAGCACCAGTGTGACAGCTGTCTTAACCCTTTTTAACCAATGAGAATGTCATAGGCGCACGATTTACATTGAGATATTTTTTTTTCTGCCCCATCTTAGTATACCTATTAAGTGGTTTTTTATTGCGTTTTAATATCCTGGATTTTGTTTGATTTTGTTTGACTAGGAAAGGTTTATTACATTGATTATGTAGAATTTGGTATACGTAGGTATTGGGTACATTGACTGTTAAAAGGTTACAACCATGAGGTTGTTTAATGTAACCAAGAGTACCTCGGTAACGAAGAAGTATTACACATTTCAGTTCAAACTTGTGTAAAAAACGAGGTGTTATGTTATCTGCTTTAAAATAATTATTTTCTGCCTTTATGAGAAAACCTTGATAGTAACAATTATAGTACTAAAGTCTTAATTTATAAAAATAGCACCAACCATAAGATAAATTAGTTACATATGAAACATTATACTATTTTATTTAAAATCAGTTATGAGTAAAATTTTGGAAGCGATAAGGCGATAAGTGATATTTGAATGACATCTATTTGTTTTGTATAATTTCTCCGCTTACTACAATAATATTTTTCTTGTCATCGAATCATAAATTCGTTGTTAATAATATCTCATTTAGAAACATATGTTAGAACTCTTTGCATAGGTACTGCCTATTAATTAAATAACAAACACGAAACGCGACACCCATTAGCTAATAAAAAACGCCCAATAATATAATTTATTACAACAATAAACACATTTTAATTACCGTTATCTATTCACAATCGCGTAATTAATAGCAGCAATAAAATTAACCCGCCATGTTTCAAATAAAACGCTCCAAACAAAAGTTGGTAACGAAATAAACGAGTGTCATAATACATCATTTGTGTAGCTATCAATAAGGCGGCCGAATCTTAACATCTCACTAACATCTCAATTTCTTGTATTGGAAACAACAATAATATTTCCTGAAACAGGATATTTATTTAAAACAAGGCGTTGATAAAGTAATTTTCTTTTAACCTTAACCATGTCTTTATGGAGTGGTCATTACTTAGCAATGGTACACAGCCCGCTCTGAGCAATGGCTACGTATTAATCAAAATGCCATATTTTTGTCTCGCTCCTTTTGTACTTACGTTTCTTTCTCACTAGTCATGGATATCTCGTTTTTATTTGTTGCCATGCATCTCTCTAAAACACTGAGCTAGTCAAACAAAAGCAATCTCTAACTGATTTACCCTTAGTCTTAATTTCATTTGAAATATAGTCTTTCTTGTTACCTTTTTCTTTGTTTGACACCACTCAGGTTCTGCAGTCTTACTCTCCTGAGACGAAATTCGGTCTTTTTTTCGTCTCTCCATCAAGAATCCTTTTTTTCGCTTTTTCAGAATAGACGTAGAAAAGCGTTTCTTCCTTCGTCCATTTCTTACGCATTATCTCGTAATCATTAGTTTCACCATTTCCTTGATAGTAGGTAAAAGGTTTTTAGACAACTTAATTAAGTGGATAGATTACTTTTACACTTTCGTTTTATGAACTAAAATTTTAGGCGCCGCGCTGGAAGACGTTTTATTTTATTACATAAATTTGTGAAATCAAATAGTATTAGGAAATAGTTTAACCTGACATTATCAATTGTGACAAAATAGATTAAAACTATGTCCATTATGTGTAACGTAATTTTATCTTGGTACTTACTTAATTCTGTTAGTTTATTTTATGAAATTAGTCTCTTGAATGAGCTATTGGATATGGAAGCGGATAGGCTGACTCACATAGCCTTTCTGGTGATCTCAGGGATCGTCATGTAGTCTTTTATGCTGCTGCTTGCCGTAAGGACGTTGTTGTTTTTTGACCTTAGCACGATTTCTGTGTAATGAACTGTTGATTGAGTTTTGCTCACATAAGTGTTTGTTTAATGAATAGGGACAAGTTAAATTGATTACGAGTTTACTGATAATATTCTTCAATAAATAAAATATTTAAAACTTATTTTATATTTTAGGTAGACGTATGTCTAAGGTATTGGCGTAGAATTAAGTTCTGCAGCTAAATACCTGCTCGTTACCTATTAAACAGTTTACTCATAATTATGATTTAATAAGTATTTATTTAATGATTAAAAATTGAGACTAAGGTTTCTGCAACACAAGTTTGTGCACTAGATATACCTACTTAAATTTATTAAGTGTAGGTACTATTTTTAAACCGGTACTGTTAATCATTTATATCAATAAATACTAAAATTGCGGTTAGTGCGGCAATAAATAAAACAAAGAAACAGAAGGCCAGTCTAAGTGCTAAAATTTATGTTTCTAATTTGTTAAGTAAATATTTTTATTACGATGCAATATTTTTAATGGCTTACTGTAAACCTGCAGCATGTTGCTAATGAAAATTTCTTTATAATTTGTATTATAGGTTTAATATTACATAGGCTATGTGTTTTTCTTACCAGAATTTGACTAAAATGGATGAAAATGGCTAACATATTTCTTTGCGATAGGCTACAATAATTAGTGGACAACAATAATTAATGCTGTGTTTAGACTCTGTACTAGCATACGTCATCTGTAAGTATCTAACTATACAAGATGTTGTGCATACCTATTGCATACGTGGTGGTACCATAATGCTTACAGTTATTTTACTATGAAAATAACACCATACAAGTTTCCAATGTATTATTTGCATATAAATAGAAATAAGCATTACGGTTACTTACTTTTTATTACTGCTTCTAAGTGTTTTACTAATATTTTTAAAATATAGCTCCGAATAAATGATAAAAATTGAAAACTACGAAAATATAATACTAATTTGCGACGTTGCCAGTCTTATGTGTGAACGCTCTTAATGCAATAATTGTGCAAATAAAATTTGACTTGTCTAATAACTAAGTACTTACTTTAAATTATTATTTAACCAAATAAATTTGTTCCTAATTAATTATATTACTAGAAACTACTTTCCTTGCTGTTTATTATTACATTAAACAAACAAACTTACATATCAACACTGCGCCTGCAGCGCTCTCGTTTACGTAGGAAACACCAAGCACGTGTGATATGAAGTGCTGAAGAGTGTATGTCATCTACTATGACAGTTAGAAGTGGGGGGTTATTTTAGAATATTGTGTTGCAGTAAATGAAATCAAAATATTATAGTCATGATTTGTAATTAATTCTCATTACTTACGACTTATTACTTCTGTCCTCCTGTAAAATGACTCTTGAAGCAATAGAAGTACGATATAACAAATGATTTACCTGAAGACGTCTAATGCCTGACATAGACCCCTTCCAACAGAAGAGGATTAATAATTCCCATGATCAGCAGACCTTGACATCAGTAAAGTGATGTAACAAGCTAAGTAGATACCTACAGTACCAAACTACCAATGTGTCTCCTGACGCTTTCGAAGCCGACCTAATATCAGATAGGCAAACAGCCTACCTGATGTTAGGTAAGGTTTGCAACTAACAATAAAATAAATCTATTTCCTAAAACTAAAGCTTGATGTTATCGTGATCATACTCCTAAAGTGTCAAATGATTCATCACCTATACCAATGGCGTGGTATTTAGATGATCATCAGTGGGTTATCATCACACATCACTATGAGTACACGCTGGTGAACATTTGCATATAATGGTGTGACGATGTCATCAATCAAACACTGACTGATTTACCTACTTGCATAAAGGAGGAAGACAATTTATTTATAATATAAGCAACAAACTATAACCGAACATTGATGAGGAAGAAAGGAATGTAATAGAAAAAGGCAAAAAACAAAAGACTAATTGGATTCTCAGTTACCTAACAAAACGCAAAAGAGATAATACTATCTACAATTAAATTTAAATATTGAAAGTTTATTATATTATTTTGGTATTGTCCCTGAAATATTAGTTTATCAATATTAAATTTGCTAAATAAAAAAGTGACTGTTATTACATTAATCTCTGACATTATTCTATGTGGCTTCAAATAATAAAATCGAAAAAACATTAAATTTATTCAATATAATAATGTTAATTTTTCTCTTCTTCACAGGTCCCACTAAAGCCATCATTGATCTGCAAAAAAGAAACATCAATTACTTTAAATAAAGAAACACCCTTTAATATTAAGGAAAGGTAAATAAAACCTATAGGCAGAACACATTAAGGTATTCGGGCAAGACACCATTGTTGTCATATCGTGGATAAACTATGACATTAATCAATGGAGGACGACAATACTCCCGTTAACCTCAAACCATACCCAAACACCAGTATAAGAAGACCTGCCAATTTATATAACAGAAGAACAGTTATTTGTACTTGAAGGTTCAATTTATTTTGGTCGTATATATCTCGAGAATACATCTACATAATGTAAGCAAGGCATAAAACTAGATAACGGTTTTTGTGACGACAATCCGATTCCACCTAAGCTTTTATTGGAAAAGAACTAAGATTTTACGTGGTTATTAACTGTAGTTTTAATATAAATCCTCTTACAAGGGATGTCAGCAGTAGCATTGAGAAACAGGTTTGGGTACTGTACTAGGTGTGAAGAGCTTTTTTTTACCATCCCGCCTGATGGTAAGCAGTCAGTGGAATCCAGAAGTGGTTGTCATCATACCACAAGCTATCGTTCAAACTGCTAGTATGGTGGCCACCACTATGGCGGCTAAGAATGGGGTAGGGGAATGGAATGAGGGAGGTGAGGAAGAGGAAAGGTTGAAAATTAGGTCGCCGGCACTCTCACTTACCGAACGAAACGCAATAGTACGGATACTACTACTCTTACGTCGATCTTCGATGAGAGGGTAGAACTTCCCGATCGATCAGTCCCATTCATGCTGAAACCAGCGTGGATCTACTACCGTGGCAATTTAACTGACTTACAGTGGTCTATATAGCTTTATGTTCATACTTAATGGGTATGTACTGAAGCGATGGCTTCAGTGATATTAGTGATATTGATATAAATTATTGATGTAGTGTCTAATCTGTCTATCTTAAAAAAGTAATTGTGCGTTGGTACCAGTATCAAGACCTAGGCAGGTGGTGACTGTCTGAGCTACCTGACTCACCTGTTAAAGCATCGTGAGTCACCACTGTTATTTTCTTCTTATCAAGAAGATTACTTAGACAATTCTGAGCCAAGCAACTTCAATCACTTTGAAAGCATGAGATAAAGGCAGATTTGTCTGACCTAACAAGATCAAATCACATATTAAGAAGTAGAGAAAATTCGTTATAAAATTTCAACCCTTAAATAAACCATGATCAACACCAATCCAAATTTAAACCGAAAATTAATTTGTAATATGCAAAATCAGATTTGTTTCCCCACCATTTCACAGAGACCGTTAATCACCACCCTTCGCGAAAACAGATAATTTCATTAGCGCACGAGTACACTGAGATGTTACTTACGAATATGTACTAGCGATATCAACACGGAAAGTTAGCATTAATCATATATCTAACCCCTTCGTCTGGAAGCTTGTCATTCGTTCCCTTAAGTTGCCAACAGGCTTACTTCGAGTTCTCGATTATGAAAACTGATAAGGATTTAGAAATTATAAATATTGGTATATTGTCTACTTGAAATATGGTGAAAGTCGTTAAAAAGAAAACATTATAATACAAATATATGTAAGTGTTATATCAAATATATTCGATTTTTTAACAATGTTTAAATCGGGAATAGAATAGATAAGTAGAAATAATTTGTAAACCAAATCAATAATAGAATATAATATATTATCAATATTTTGAGATTTTTATGATATTCACACATGTTAATACTTTATCTTCTTGTGAATAACGATAATAAATAGAATTCTAAACATCAATCATTGGTACTCGTGCATTTTTTTGATCAAACATCAATCACCCAGCGTCATGCAAGAAAAAATCAGCAAGAAATGAAACTCTTTACCAGCGCATATGTATCTTTAGAGATCTCGAATTCTTGCGTGTTGAAAAAATACATCTCAGAGAGCTGCTTTAATTTCGCTATAAATTTGCTATGACATTTTGGAGATGGTAAACTCCTCAATTTTAGGCAGATTCTGGCAGTTTTAGGCAAATCGGATGTAACATTTAATGTTAATTTTCCATATTCTATAAGAACTTTTAGTAATACCTACACAAACATTTTAGTCATCGTGCCTAAGTGAAAGGTAAGAAATACAAGTAAGTAAGTAGGTATACACACGAAAAACTTGCACATTGTCGTCGTAAAACGAAATTGGTTCTCGCGACACTTTGATATCAGCCTTTGTGGAAAATGCATCTACATTATCGATATTATGTAAGTACAAGTAAAGCGGAGTCCTGATTTATAAATATATTACAGCTCTTTTGTATTTCATTTTATTCTGCAATGTGTCGTCATCATAGTAAGTTGAAATTTCGATTAGCAAATAAGAGCTACAATAAAACAAAGTTGAATGCAAATTTGTCACAAGAACTCAGGATCTCTAGCACAAGTTCCTGTCAAAGGATCAGAAGTTTAGCACATCTTCAGGTGATTATGATGTAGCAAGTCTAGCGTTAGTACGAGTGAGTATTATTACATCTATTGTTACATCAGTACCGCTTGTTAGTATGGGATGAGGATATATTTTCGGTTTAAAACAAAAAATTCATATTATTAATTCAATTTTAAGACAGTTCTTACAGTTGTTACGTCTTAAACTCGGTTATAATATTTATAATCTCGTTTCATTTCTTTTTGCTCGAAACGGAGTTTGAAAATGTGGGCAAGGGAAATAAATAAAAAGTGGGGCAACAAAAATATTAGGAAGCCCCGCTGAGCTCGTCCGTAGACACGCAGTGATATTAGAGAAATCGGAACACCGTATTATTGTACACGATGACAGCCGCAAGCAGTGAACAAGCGGGACGGAGTGGAGCCAAGCTATGTAGAGGAAAACATTAAGTAAATTTATACAAAGCAGAAACAAAGAAAAGATATTATAATTTTATTGAAACTAACAATGAAAGCAGATCAAAAACTTGGTAGGTATCTAGAATGAATCAGCCACTTTGGAAACCAAAGTTACTCTTATATTAACTATACCATGAATTTACACGTTTGTTTCTCTAATCAAATCAAAAAAATAATTATTAAAATTAAAAATTCATACACATTATTATGTGTTCGACTCTACCACCCGCCTGGAGAAAGAATTGCACGGTGACTCAAGAATCACCTTATAAATCCTGCTCTACCAATGTAGGACTAGAAATGCAGATATACACCTTCTATTTCAAAAATTTCAAATGCTATAAAGATATAGGTACTAGTAACAAATCTGAAATAACAATATACTTACGCATTGCTCCAACGCTGCAGTGTCAATAGTGACTGCGTCGTCAGTATTATGTGCAGACTTTTTTAAGGCCTCGATTTAAGCTCGACTAATATTTTTGCATGATTTACAAGTATTTGTTTTTAGAGTATAAGTGTGCTTTGTGTCTATCAGTTGCAGTGGCGTGCACAGAGATTTTTGACAGGGTAGGCATTATAGATTTTAACAGGATAGGCATTATTTAATTATGTTGCTAAAATTGTGATTTTAAGCCATTATTAAGGTAGGCAGTGCCTTTCTGTCTATACGGAGTGCACGCCACTGGTCAGTTGTATACTTATTTCTAAAACTCCCATGAAGTAATTACCAAAATGTTGAACAAAATTGATGTACCATACTTAAAATATACAACTGCTGTTAGAAATATACTTTAGGTACACAAATCTCTAGTTTCTCTAATTGCACTCAAAATTGTTTTAATTTCTGAAAAATTCAAAAGAATTCAGGTTGCCGGTTTGCAAAAATATAGATAATACTGCAAATTGTTGATATTGAACATAGCCTACAAAAGTAATGAAGTCATCCATAGTAAAATTGTCATAGTTGTATTTTAATTTTTTCATATTCTTTAAATTAAGCAAAATAATTTATTAATAAAAAGGGGTAAGTAATACTTACTCAAGATTAACCTGAAAAACAAAATCAATTTTTAAACAAGTTTTCTTGTAATAAATCAAATTATTTCATCAAAAATTTCTATACATGCCAGTTTGTACATTAGAAAAATCGTACCTACTCTGATTACGCTATCCGCCCTAGGAGAGTATCTTGGATTATCTTTATTGAATACCACACGCTGCTTCGCAGCACGCCACCTCACATAACTTACTATCGCAGCAACATATTATTATTATACCTATTTTTGTGTTAACGAGATATTACTTGAGTAAAAAGCTATCATACATGGAACAGAAGTTTGTATAGGTAGTAAGTACTAAATACTAAATAAGTACTAAATAGGTACCTATTATCCGTAGTGAATAGACACTAACCACAAAAAAGAGTTTAAGGCTCGTATTTATAAACGCATCTCAGGTATTGAGTTGAGTACGCGCACTTGAATCATACCCCTGGCTCTATCTAACTAGGGGCCCGAGACCGTACTTAGAAAGAGAGTGTATTTAAGTACGCGTACTCAATACCTGAGCTTCGTTTATAAATACTACCCTTAATCTTTAAATAATGTTTTTTTATGCGAGAACAACGACTCTCTCCAGAGGCTTTGACCTAATAGATGTCTAAGATACACCTGGATATAATTTCACTACCGTATAGACATACGGTAGGTAAGTATTAACACACAAGGACCTACTCACATAGCATAGTTTTTATTGTTAATGTAGATAGCAGAAGTTTTAATATTGATTTCTTAAGCAATAAAATATTCTTTAGTGTTATTTTTTTATACGACTAAGGTGACAAACATGCATATGTACGGCCCTGATGGTAAGCAGTTACCGTAGCCTATGGACGCTTGCAACACCAGGAGCATCACTAGCTCGTTGCCGACCCTGTTAAAAACCTTTCAACTCCTTTCTTGAAGAACTCCACGTTGTAGTCTTCCGGGAAAACCTCGACGGGGAGCCCATTCCACAACCTTATCGTACGAGGGATAAAATTTATCTGAAACCTCACTGTACGGAACCTAAGAGGTTCTAAGGTGTGAAGGATGAACTCGCAGCCGATGGCAGGAGCTGCGATGATAAAAAGTGGCTGTTGGCACTATCCTAAACAACACTTCATAATCATTAAGTTAATAATTAAAGTCATCATCACAGTTATATAAATTCTACCAATTATATTCTACTGGCTATTAAAAGCCAACGTGGTTAGTGATATAACAGTTATGGGATAATCACGTTGTGCCCTACTTGGTATCGTTCAATTGAGATCATGGAGCGTAGGAGCACGGACTAAACGGGCATTCATTGAAAGGATCAGAAACGGATACTATATGTAGGACAGCCTATAGATGTGTCAACTGTTAAAGTACCTAAATAACTATTGGAAAAGATAATGTTTTTATATACAGTTGGTAGTTGTTTTAACTTCATGTTAAATGAATCTAAAGAAGAGTTATTCTAGTTTATTTACATACCCGTTTTACTTGCACCGTCTTAAGAAAGACGTGATGTTATTTTATGACATGTATAACAAAAATTAATACTGTAAACAAAAATTTGATCTCTAAATATCAAGAATTAGAAAGTGCAATATTTTAAGCAACAAAAATAGCATTAAGAGATCGTGACTACACACTTTGTATTAAGATGCCTATGCAAATGATGTGAACCAACCTTGAGCCGACAAAGGCAGCACAGCCGGCACAACCATTGTTTTCCAACTACGACAAAATTAAACAACTGTGATACAAGTGTTAGACAAAACTTACACGGTGAAATTCTGTGTCTTACTTTAAGGTGCGATCATGAGTCATTGAATGAATACCGTTAAATAACATCATATTACGTTTGCAGATTATTTGTGTTTGTAAAACGGCAATGTGAATGACATATGGTGCGATTATTTAGTTTATTTTCTTCGTATGTGTGTGTGTTTTGAGTATTAGCACAGAAACTTGTTTTGAATCATCTTTATATGAACAATTACAATAAAGTTATTTTATTAGGTACGTGATACGACATTTAGATGTATCGTTTGTTAACTAACGAATATTAAAGGTGAATCTTGAGTTAGTGGTGTATTATATGAAATTATGTATGTATAAATTATTGACATTTAATGATTATAGACTATCCATACACAAGTTGGTTTCTATTTATTGATTAGCCTTCATTATGTTTATACAGTACGGAACGAAAATGAATATATTAAGTCATTATTGCATACATGTTAAAAAAATATAAAATAGGCTTACTTACAATTGGTGCAAATATTACACAGTAATTATATTTATTAGATTTTCATCGTAACATTTGCCTGGTACGGTACATATTTCGGCATTGATTGAGACTTGTAGGTAGATGATTCAAATAGCTAGAATGTTATTATATAAGGATTTAATTCAACCATGAATGTAACTAACGTTTGAAAATTCAATAATATAATATGTTCTGTAATCTTTTTTTTTTAATTTTTTTTTTTTTTTTATATTAGCCTACCAAAGTGACTCCACTCTGCCTGATGGTAAGCAGTAAGTGAAATCCAGAAGTGGCGGACACCATTTGTTATGGCATCTGATCTATAAACACACACACACGCCGTCGGCCGTCTACTCCATTTTGTGAGTACCTATCCGACGGCTGATGTACTACCTGCTCTGTATGCCAAACTTTTTCATTTACCTATAATAAAAAGGACGAGTAGCTAAGTAACGCTCAAATCTATCGATTGATCTGCGAGTTTAAACACAAATGTATCGGTCTTTTCATCGATAAGTGACCGTTTTCAAACATGTAGCTCTCGGGACCAGCGGTCTTACATAAATCTGTGAACATCGTTACGTGGCAAAGCCTTAGAAGACAGAGTACTGGTATAACTATAAATATTGATATTGCTAAGTTAGGTTTAGAAAGTCAGATTATTTCAATAACATTTTTATGCGGCATAGCCCTAGACTAGCAGCTAATCCCAGTAGTTGGACAACACGATGATGGATATATCCACAACCATCCCAAAGCTTATAAGAACACGGCAGTCATTTGCTTCGCAGCATATCAGAGAGGTGATAAAACACGAAAAGTTGGCAACGTGTCAGACAAATCGACAGACCCATCGGAAGTGACATTAACAATATAAATACCTACAAATTGGAGTCAGACAAAAATAATACAATTGCTAATCAATAAAACTTGTTAATAGTGTGACCGATCGATTGCCAAGTCAAAGGTTCCGCTTTGAGGTATTCGTTCTACAATTTTGAGTTAAAGGGTTTCTAATTCATAGCAAAGCACATAAAAACTCCAGCCTTTATAGCATCTACCTTACTGCTGGGTTTCAAAAGTAATGGTTCAGTCGTTATGAAAACTTTATTTCATTAGATGGCTTTGGATACTATTTACGTCTTGGCTAATACCGTAATTATGTTATTATTCTGTATTTCATTTATATAGCAACTGAAAATAGCCACGTGCTATACTATTGTAAAACCCAAACAATGACCTGTGTCACTCGTAGGTATTTTAACCGACCTCCTTCATGTTTATTTGAGATTTAAGATTATCTCTTTGCAGTTAAGATGAAGGAAACATAAATGCACTTTTGATCATCCAGGTGATTTTACCTACTTTGACTTTGTACAATTGTAAATTTGTGATGAACTTAAGTATTTTCTAAACTATCACAATCAAGTAAATACGGACCAGGTAAACAATTGTTTTGGTTTATAGGTGATCGTAGTCAAAAACTCTTTAGTTTATTTGCGCGTTACCAGTCAACAAAAAACAAAAACGGTTCTGGCAACCAAAGAGACAACGTTTCCCTTGCTGCCAAAACAACACTTCGTCAATGACCTCGAAACACCTACTGCGACTTTTGAAAGTAACATGCAGTATTCTTTATACATTTTTAATTTTCAGCATATTTGTTTTAACAATACAAATCTCTAAAGTTTGCTGGCCAAATTTACTTATACGATACGTTGACAGAATAGTTGAAAAAAACTGGCAAAGCATTTGGAAAGTTTTAATCATTATTGTATTTATCATTTTCAATTTTGCATGTATCTTGAGGCGTATATTTAAACTCTTGTCATTTAGTCAACCTGACCTTTGATGAATAACTAGAGTCACCGTCTGAATTGAGATTATGGCAAATTAGAAGCATAGAGGCCTATAACAGCCTTATGCTTTGCTTTTCCTCGTCTCAAAGGGGAAGGTCAAAATTAGTTTGCTTATCAGCATTAGCTGAAGTGTAGGTAATTTTAGACTGAGCTTCGTAATGATACTGTTTCTTCATTAATAATTCATGTAATTACTGATCCTTTTCAAATGCTAGTATTAATTATGTGATGATGGATAGTTACAGAAGTGTATTCAAAGAAATATTAAACTGTTTCGTATACTATATAAAGCTTTAACATAATATTATATTCACTATAGTTATGAAAGCGTGAAAGACATCATTAGTATTTTATTGGTTTTCACAATAAATAATTGCTAAACTAGCTAAAATTAAGTATTTCAGAAGCTACTTTCTAATAAGTGGTTAAAAAATGAACGACTTAAAGTGTGTTTTTTTAATATTAAATATCCTAAGGTTACTTCTACATGAATGTAGGGATCATTTATTAAATCGATTTCTGCACAAACTAAGCGCTACTTATCACATATTTAATAGCGCAGGCATAAATACCTTTAATGAACCTATATACAGCTACATAATGTCGGTAAGTACAAATTAGATTATTTTTTTTTACTGCTACAAAAATAAGTCAGTAGATACTTAAAAAGAGAGCAACCTGTTCTACATTTTAGATGGATATTCAACTATGAGTATAATCTGTGTACTTTTAAACATATTATTTTGTGTAACACACGTAAGTATAATTTGTTTTATTTCAAATTTAGACGCCGTACAAAACACATAGGTAGGTTACTCGTATGTCGGTGCTAATATCATATAAATTGCTGTACGCAGCAATGGACACATATTTTCTTTTTATAGCACCGCTGACTTATTTATTGATGCGTATAATTAAGTAATCATACTATGTTGCAGATTGCAATAGAGAGGTGTCTGCCAACATTTATAATGATGTCCGAAGAGGTGATGATATAAATGTAACCCACGTGCAATGTTCGTGTTATGCATAGCTTTCATATTTGTTTTTTGTAACTATATTTTTATACTAATTATACTGATAGCTGTATTAATAAGCCTGTTATTATGAACTACTGCACCTTTATTAATTTGTAGTTAAACGAGTGTTAGTGTTGTTAATACTTAATTAATATTGTTTTTCCTTAATAAAATACCATTACATAAAGCGAAAGAGTTTGTTTGTTTGTTTCGTTTTTGAACGCGCTAATCTGTAGAACTAAGTATCAGTCGGATTTGAAAATTATTCTTGCTTATTATTGCCCAGTTCTCGAGGAAGGTAGGCTATGTAACATTACGCTACTGGCGACAGGAGCAGAGCAGTAAGCAAACACGCGGGCAAAACCGCGCTTCAGAAAACTAGTATAATATATATGTCCCTACCTTATAGAAAACATTAGCTTCTATGTAATCTAAAAATTACTACAAACCTACCTTGTGTACTTTTTATTAGTCCTAATTTTAGAGCTTTTACCTGCATTAAATACCTACCTATGACGCGCCGGGAAGTGACGACTCTATTGCCCTGTAACGAAGTGTTATTCTCTAAATCCGTATAATTTAATGTTTGCAAATAGGTAAAATCATTATTCGTTTTAGGTATCATTTACTATTTTTATTTCAATAATGAATATATTTTATTATTTAAACTAGTGTCTCTAAATACCTTGATCAAATATTTGTGTGATCTGTAACATCAAACATCAGCTTTTTTAAAAGTCCGCGTATACGTACTCTATACCCGCTAATTACAGTCCCGCAGGTTGCAAGGCGTGTTCTCTAGTGCAAGAGTTGTTTTTCGAAAAAAAAAGTATGTTAGTATACTGTAGCTATTACTAGCCATCTTCTATTAGCCCGTTATATGAAAGATATACCTGGTGTATATCTAAATTAGTGATCTGTAGTGTCATTTCATTCATTTAACGACATTTCATTAATTGACAATTAAAATGCATCTTTTCTGTTAGATTTTTATGTAAATATGTAGGCTCTAAATTAACCTTTTACTATATTACCTTGCTATTTTTGTGAAATACCTATATTTGCAGCTTGAAAGACTTGATATTTGTAGAAGTTACGGGCGAAGATTAAGTAGGGCGACTTTAACTAATTTTGATTACTTCTTACCGCGGAAATTCGAAACTATCTTGTAGTTTCTAATAAATGAAAAGCTCCTTTACAACTCCTTTGTAAAGGTAGGTAGCATACACATAAACTACTTACAGAAAAAAATTAATAATATGATGAAATTTTGATGTTCTACGATAGAGTCGAAAACAAATTACGGCACACCGTTGTTTTTTTTTAATCAAGCAGCCAACATAATAATTCCTTAAATACTTACCAACCAGATGATAAACCCAAGACCTTAGTAAGTTCAGTTAAGTGCTATACCTTAAGATGGTAAGGCAATGATGCGGGCTACTATAACTCTAACCTAACTTACTTAAAGTGCTAATTTCATGGCTCAATACTTACTTTTGTTGAAGTATAGGTAGATAGCTACCTTCATACAGGGTACCTATTTATCAAGTAATCCTCTTTTCATTCAATTAATATTAATACCCAAACAAATACCTAAATATTTCAGTACTATCCCTTAAAGCTATACCTATTCCATTTGTGCTTGAGTTAAAAAATTCACGAGATCGCTGTACAATATACCTAGGAGCATACTTTAGGTATACCTACCTACCTATAGTTGGTAAGTGCTTCCCTTAAGTGACGTAACTGCTCCCCTAAGGCTGTTCTAATTGAAGTTGAACTGAGAAAAAGCCCTAATTAAGAAGGACAGCTAGATGTAACTTACCATGTATAGGAATAGGATGGTTGTAGCCTGATCGGTGTCATCTTCGAGTGCAGCGCTTGACGTGTATCCAGACCGCACAAGTTTCGTTGGTTAGTTCAAGTTAAATATTTGAGGAATTTTTAAGGTGCCTATGTTCTTTGTATTGCTAAGGCTTTATATTTTTAGATATATGCATGTTATCTACTATTAAATATTGATAAATTGTAATTGTAAAATAAGTGTAAACACTCTATTTATGAGTCTATTTTTAAGCAATTTGATAGAATTAGAATGTAGGTACCTATGTAACTGATGTAGGTAAGTAGGTACCTAACTACAATGGTAGTCTATCTATGTATCTATGTAGGCAGGTATCTAGGTCTGATCTATATGTAATTTTAAAATGTAGGTATCTAGAGAGTGAGCCCACGAGATAAACTTCTTAGAATACATTTAGTTAAGTTCTTTCAAAGACTCTAAAATATGTCTACCTATAAAAATATCTATCTAACTAATAATAGAAACCTGCAAAATATCAAGAGAAGGCGGAAGATAGGGAAAAGTGGCGTTTGCTCTAACCTTCAGGAGCTATCCATAAAAGAAAAACTTATTAATAAGCAAATAACTTACAAGGTACCTCATAGATTTTACTTTTATAGTAGTAGTCAGAATTCAGTTTTACTAAATCTATAGAACAAAATATATCTTTAACATAGTAGCGACCTGTTGGGTGAACTGTACAAAGTGACAAATGAGTTGGGCTGCGTCCGAGTGGCTGGCACGTGGGAGTGGCGGGGACGGGGCGGGGCATGCGGGGGCGACGCCCAAAACAAAATGGCGGACGAACGCGCGCCAATTTTTGAATTCCAATTTGAAATTCTAGGATATGTCGTAGAGGATTTATGTATGAAAATCGTGAAAATGTGATTAGTGTTTCTGTCAAATGTCTAGAAGGAATGGAGTAATAGAATGACAATAATTATTGTGACTTAGTTTATAGCATTGTTTTATTAAATATCTAGATAATTAAATCTGAAGACAATCTTCCTCAATTAAGTTTAAATATTAGTAATTGATCAAAAAGCACTCCTTAGAATTTTGCATTTACCTAAAGTGGCAAGTCAATTAATAACAGAACGTGACACATGTTATCAAACGTGTCAAAAGCCAATAAAATCAATTATTAGGTCGACTTATATCTTAACATGATGCCATAAATTAAACATATTCTTACAAAGGTTCGCCGACAACACGAGCATCTATAAACAAATCGTTATTGCAATTTAAGAACCCATTTAAAAGCTATAAATTTAAAAATACAAGCAAATATCGCTCATAATTACAACTTTATAAAGTGCACGTTCAATCGATAAGAGAAGACACCTTAGCACACAAACTATTTCCAGTTACAGCTAAATGAAGAAGCGACTTTGCAGTCTCGCTTGCACGCGTTTAAAATTATATTAGCTTGAAAGGGAGAGATAATATTTACGAGGTGCTTATATCGATACAGTGGCGTTGATTTAACCATTGCTTTGGTTTATTGCAGTCAATAAAATTGAGCGTTATGAGGCAAGGTCGTAAGTGAAAAATCTTCAATGATTTATGTCTTTATCCAGGGACACTTGGAGTTTTTTGTTCGTTTTAGAATGAAGTGTGTGCTTTTACTAATGTTTGACTTTTGAATGGAACATGTGCTCAATGAGTCAGCTGAGATTGTTTAGTTTTGTTAGACGAAACGGGTTTATTTAGTGTTTCTAGCAAGATACAGTTATATTAGAATTATGAGACACTGATTCAAAGGTGTGCAAAACATTGATTAGTGGCTTAAAATGACAACTAGGTATTTAACTATTGAAAGTTTGCATCAATCACGCTGAACACTCGCATGTGAAAGTTAAATAAATTTAAAAGAAAGAAAATAATTCCAATAGTATTTAAAAAGTCAGGTAGTTGCTTATCAGATACCTACGAGAGGATGATAGATAAATTATTATAACGAAATTGCGCCTATTAGTACAGAACAGAAACAGATTCTTGTTAGAGAAAATGTTGGAGAAGAATATTGAATTGGAGATGAATTCATTCGTATTAGTCTACCTCCTTATATAGGTAGAACAATCTAAATTTTATTGTTGTAATACTAATATAATATTTTATGGGCATTTCGATATATATAGATAGAATTATAAAGAGACCGTAGCAATTCTTTGTGTAGCAACACGAAGATGAATGATGCCTCATGCAATTTTACCAAGGCCTATGAACTCTATGCCAGTATAATAATGATCAGATATTTCATATGCCCGCAATCTATAAACGGTTCTTTAAAACAAGTATCAATTGAAAATAGATAAGATACCTTCTTACCTTATTTGATAATTTTAATTGGACTTATGAAATCACATCACTAGCTAGATATATTTTGACAGGACTATCAGAAAATTTGCAGAAAAACCTCGCACTAGAAGCTTAATAAGCTATCAAACCTAAATTTGAATACGAATTCAAAGATTTCGAAAATATGTACCTAATAATATAATATATTAAACACGTGGAAGCAGAATGAAAACAAACACCTAAGAAACGGTAACAATATTTCTAAAGTAAAATTAAGAATTAAACAATTCAAAGAGTGATCACTTCAATTGCTCTCAATATATAGATGATTGTGTTATCTGAACATGACCGTGAACCCAATCTGAATCAAGTGCAATGGCACATTGACGAACATCATAAATAACACTTATCATCCATACGAGACCAGACACCTACCAGATTACCACGACCTCTCAGATAAAACATATTTGTTCTATCTCTTTAACCTAGCAGAGATCTAACTATATTGGGAGACGAATTGAAAGAAATTGGATTGTTTACATCCGTTAGCAAATGGTAAAAATAGTAAATATATTGATGCCAATACTGCCAATATTTGTGTATTGTTATTTAATCGACTTCTGCCAGCTGACTCGGATATAAATATTTATTTAAAGGCAGATAATAAAAACATATTATTAAAGCCAACAATAAAAATAGTAATGAATATATCTAATACAACTAATGAATGATCGGTCCGATCAAGTGAAAGTCTCATCGTTCTCTAAATTCCACGAGATCGTTAGAGATGGATGGATCGAAACCAGTGGCAGCAGATCATCCGCTCTAGATGTTACCCCGATGCTGGCCACGATCCTCAGACATGAGAGGTCGATTAGAGAGAGGTATTACAACTAAGTATCTTTTTTATGGAATAAATTATAAAAGAATAGATAGATAAACAAAATTAGACACCTTCGAAATCAGATGAGCAAAATAATATGTAGGTTTTAGCCGCTGCAATTGTCTGTTAATTGACCATGCTACGTCGTACAGGATTCATATAAATAAATTTATAAGAACGTTTACTATTGGGATACCTACTCTTGATTCTCATAGGTAAGTATTGCATGAAAAACGTCATACAAGAATACAATCAGATCTCATTAATAAGTATGTATTTTTGTATACTTTCATCATATTTTTTTATTTCTCTGATACCGTGTTATTAACAACAAGCATGTTGTTATAATAATCTCTCACGAAAATGCCTTTCTAATTACAAACTTCTTAGAAAATAAGCCTCCTAAAATGAGGTCACAACAACACAAAATAACAAACTAAATACAACAACAAAAGTATAGTATTAATAACTTCCGGTGAACTAAAATGACCAGACAAATACAGCGCCATTAAAAAGCCTGCAAAACCATAATTGCCTCAATTTCAAACTTGTCAAAATCACATTAGTTGAGATCGTACGGGCAACAGTACGACGCCCAGCGGCCATTGGACGCCGAGGATTATTAAAAACACATTAGAGACGGCCACACTAGTACATATTATATAGCATTTGAAAAAAAAGTAATTTAAGATTTGTGAAGCAGGGAGGCACCAATCAGCCGTAACCTGACACGGAAGGTACGGGGATATCACGCATAATCATTATATTGTCGTTAGTCTGACGTATTATAATGACGGTATCTAGGCCCACGATCTAAAAATGCCTTTATTTTATAGATCGGGAAAGTTAGAATTAGTTCAGCATTAGTAACAGATGAGCTTTGACGTTTTATCGCTACTTTTTAGGCAAGTTTGAAAATTCTGACGTACAAAAAGCAGAATACCAAGAATAATTTCTAATATATTACATAATACAAGTATAAAAAAGTAGTTTCAAACATAGCAAATAACAACTTATTGATTTTATAAGTAGTCATATTTTGGATAATATAGTCCTAGTTATTTAAGATAACTATCAAACCTATAGAAAAAAACGATTTAAAATCTGGCCAAATTCTAAAATTATTTGATGCAATTTTGCAGTAGTCCTAGAAATTTAAAGACAATTATTATGCCTTGACTACAAAATTAAATAAAGGTTTTGTACAATAAAAATCTGAAGGTACAATCATTATGCTTTATTAATTTCATGTATTTATATATTTATGACAATATCGTCTCGCCTAACCTTATTATGTTACTAATTATAGTTATATTTCGTAAATTTTGAATCGATACGACATAAATGGTAAATAAAATCATTCAAATTAGGTTGCGATGTCCTTAAAGACCTAATTTTTATATTTTCAGGACAGCTATGAAAGAATCAGAACTTAATTTAAAAGTAAAACTAATTTTAATTTAATTTTACGGATCAAACTCAAAGTTTCGTCTGGCGAGGGATTAAACAAATTTGTTCTGTTACAATTGCACTTAAAAATGTCACATATTTTTGATAGCAAATTCATTTTCACTTTAAATTGAAGTACACTTTTTAAAAGTTACAACAAATCAAAACGGCTTAATTCTAATAAAAATAACAAAAATATTATTGAGCAATTCAAAATAATTTAACGAAATGATCCCAGCCAGACAGTATCGAATATTCTCCACCAATCGCAAGAGAAGAAAAGGTAAGCGAACCTAATTAGAAAATCAATAAATAAATATTGAATATATCGACAATATACAATTTACACTTTCACTTAACAAACACAGCACAAAATTAAAAAAGAAGAAAATATTTATAGAACCGACTCACTGAGTTCTTAATAAAACATTCACTAATTACAATCTATGTGAAAAATAATTTACAAATAGTATTTTTTATACATTATTACGAAAAAACGTATAACATGAATCCTGACAAGTTCTCCTTTCTATCGTCACTCGCCAATTTTATATAATAATATTCGTAAAACTAACGTGTTACGAGTATATATATTAGATATTTTAATTTTTACGTATATCGGGTTTCTTAATCAATGATTTTATAAAAATACCTTTTCAAAATGATGTATTACGGTTATACCAGGTCAAGCGTTCCTGTATCTACGTATTTACGTATATCGTTCGTATAAACACCACCAGTATATTTTCTAACTTTGGTATACAGTGTACATGTAACCTCAAACCTACGTTCCACAAGAGATTTATAAATCAAAGTATCAAGTTCTGCACCTACGACATTGAAGGTAACTTTTGTTTCATTATAAATAAAGTGATTACATTCGTTCATCGTATCGTATGCAACATGTCCCCATTAAGAGGCACATGTCTTCCCTCAATAGAAGTTTAAAGAATATCTCTTTTGTGTTTTAAGTAATTTCCTAAATTATAAGCTTCATTTTCGTAACATTTTACAATAATAATAGATTTCCTATGACGTTTATTATCAGTATTAATTACGTATATGTGTCATCAAAAATCGTATACATTGCACTTGTAAACTGGCCTTCCACACTACGTACGAGTTACGCATATATCGATAAACGAAATATAAAAGAGACGATCGATAAATCAAAACACTCATATCGCAATAAAACTCAAACATGAAACTAATCGATGTTTCCCAAATTAATCTCAGTAATAATAATTATGTATTCACACTAAAACAATTGTACATCATATATAATCTAAAATTATCATGTATGTATGTACAGAATAGTATTTAGATAGCTTAATTATGAAATAAAACATCAAATATATTAAATAATAACAATATGGATACTAATTGCCTTCTTATCAATGGTTAATTATAAGAGGTCCTTATGGTTTTGTGATTCAACACTAAATTTTCATTTTTTGTAATGTCCTACATAGTGCTTGACACAGAATAAAATCAATAAATTATGGACGTTTTGACTTTTTATTTGTTTTTTAGTACATACCAAAATGTAAATACTATATAGATGCCAACTTAAAGTAGCTGTACAATAAATATGAACGTTGTATCAAGCACTTTGTCAAGAATTTATAAAAAAACATAATGACTGATTGGAAATCAGTAGTTAATACCGAAAAAATGATGATTAATCAACTATAATAATCACATAAATGATGCAGTTTACTACTCATATACACTGCGTTTTTGGTAATTATTGGTATTGAGATTGTTTCTATAAATTAATTTATACTTAACAACTGTAAAAATCTCTTCTTCACACTATCATTACTCTTTATTCGAAATCACTAGGTTACGTATTAGTTATAATGTAATATTATCATGAAAAGTCCAACATACAATTTATACAAATTAAACTGTTCTAGTAACTTCGGTCTCGGAGCGTATTGTTTCAGATTTGCAATCGAAGCTGTCAAACGTAACATTCGTATACACAAAACAAAACGCAGAATCGGAGCTGTGATCTGGGCGAGTTAATCTGAAACAACACGTCTCTAGCTTGGACCGCGCGAACTAAGCTAGAGGCCTTTACTGTGGCGAAGTGGGCGGACTCATGTTGTCCGGCTCGTCTCCGGAGCCGGGCTCGCCTTTGGTCTTGTTCTCCTTCTTCCACTTCATGCGGCGGTTCTGGAACCAGATCTTGATCTGGCGCTCAGTGAGACAGAGCGCGTGTGCGATCTCGATACGTCTCCTTCGCGTCAGGTACCGGTTGAAGTGGAACTCCTTCTCCAGCTCGAGCGTCTGGTACCGAGTGTACGTTTGTCGTCCTCGCTTCCTTTCTGAAATGAGATAACGGTAAATGTTAATACGATTCGAGAAAAATAGCATCAGATTAATTTGGATTGCATTGTACGACCGGGAGGCAGCCCTGACAGACGGCAGACGTTAAAAACTGCATAGGCATTTCTGATAAATGTTGGTTATTTGTAAACAGCGAACACTCCCGCGCCGAGTTAATTGAAAATTGTTTTGAGCTTATCAATTTGTTAATTGTTTTTGCTTGTTGGGCATCTCTCTCGGCTGTCGAGAACTTGGATATCTTGTAGAAATCACAGTGCCAGTGGAAGGTAATCTAATTTAAAGAACATTAATCTGCAATCGTCGAAGTACTTAAATGTTGGTTTGTACGAATGTTACGATGTACTGAATAATAAAGGGCGAATATCACTGACGAATATTTAGCTGTTTTGTGTTAAACAGTATGATTATATAATGAAAAGTATATTTCAGAACTATTAATATTAAATATTGTAAATTGAAAACAGAATGAACAATATCTTTTTCTAGGAAAAGAATCTTATTGTACAAAAGTTGATTGTGATCTAAAAGTATATTTTATCAAAATAAAGTTTTCATCAATTTATAGAAGCCTCTTAGTGATGACAATGATCGTGCTGTGTGGTTCTACTTCCTTAATTACATGCAGTTATTAGTGAGACATAAGTAGACGCCTGTAATAAATTTACAGATATTTAATAATTCTGATATATTACCAAGTTTACATACATTTGTGTGCAATGTTATATGTGTATGACGTAAAATCAGATGTAGATGTGTTTGTGCGTGAATACTCGGACCAAAGCGCTACCGAAGCCAATTAAAATAATTTAAGATGCCGCGGGGCTTTTTTATTTTGTAATCATTATTCTTCGAGGAAGATGCGAAGCCTATTATATACGGTTTAGATGATGCACTGAACAGTAATTTATTTGATATGAAAAAAGACAAACGGGACGAGTAAAACTACACGTATCAAATGCGATTAAACTGTATTAATAGATTAAAGCACTAGAGACAGTCGTCAGTTCCTATTAATTTAATTATTAAGATTAACGACTATTTTAGAGGTGTAGGTTCAATACTTATACAAGACACACTACTTAAATAATTTGTTCTTTATTTTATCCACGTAATTACAAGTCGGAGTATAATGGTATAAGAAATAAAACATATTTGTTAAACGACGATGCCATTAACCCCAAACCTAAAACTACATTAACCCACGAAGTATAAATAACTACATTCAGAATTGAAATTGAAACGGCTGAAGTTTCCGAAGT
Source organism: Parascotia fuliginaria (assembly GCA_963082885.1). Taxonomy (NCBI): domain Eukaryota; kingdom Metazoa; phylum Arthropoda; class Insecta; order Lepidoptera; family Erebidae; genus Parascotia; species Parascotia fuliginaria. Next base: position 12,612,923 of record OY720181.1, on the reverse strand, counting down.
TGAAACAAAGCAAAAGTTAGCTGATTATTTTCAGTTCAGTAACACGCAAAACGACTTGCCATACAAGATAAACACGCTAACTTCGAAGAAATAAGTAGACACGAAATCCGGGGATTACATTGCGAATCACACTACAGCAGTCATTTTCCAAGAAGCACAATATTCATAACTGCCTTCAAAAAACAAGAAATTAGTCGATGACAAACACGACAGTTTGTTCTTTGATAAAAGAGTCACTGAGAACAACGTCATCAATTTAAATAACCTTTGACCGGTTAACATAAATCTTAAGATTTCTAGACGAATTTAACAGAGTGATGTAAAAGAGTCAGTCTGCTAGGGTTGGTGCAACGGATTCAAAATTATCGCCCACTTGTTGCTCGGGAAATTGATAACAGCCTCATCGTCCTGTTGCCGGGACGCATTCAAGTACTTTCCTGTTATCCCCAAATGAATGTTACACTTTTAGAATGCCTACTCAATGTTCTGAGTTATAAGTGCTTATCATATAGAAAAGTTAAGGTACCTCTGCCCCAAGCTTTTTATTTTTGTCAATACCAAAATTGACAGGTCTACGGTCTACGTCAAGCATTTTGCAAAAATGAAAATGGGTACAGTTATGAAATATAACACATTATTAGAATAAATAATTCGTTGTTTTCATAGTAATGAGTTAATTACGAATGTTTAATTAGACCTTCAACTGCAAGTTAAACATTTCAAATTCCTTTCGAGTTGTAAAATATTTGTAGAATATATTCTGATAAATAAACATATATTTACCTTTCATAAATAAAATACTTAAATTTATCCATAACGTAACTATGAACTAAGTAAATTTCATCAAGATAACACACAGTATAATCATGTTGTGCCGAAATTCTAAAACAATGTCGTATAGCGATATAGCTTATGAAATCCCCTTCCTAGCGGGCTTTATATATTACAGTGGCGGTTTCATCGCACACTCAGATGCATAAAACATGATCCCAACGTCAGATTTAAACCGTCCGTAATAAGAGCATTAAAGAGGGCACGGAAGGCGGGCGAGACGCTGGAGAATAGCGACGCTTCTTAATTTAGACGAGTAATAGCTGTAGGTGCTTCAAATTGGTGAAATTGATGTGAATAGAACAGTCAGACTACTAGACATTAGCCTAACATTAGTATATGAATTGCAAGGTAACACTTTTGTAGAGCTTTACATCTTAACACATTGGTTTATCCAAAAATAATAAAGGTTAAGATGAATAATAGTTTTAATGATTTATTCATTTTCGGTTACTTGTTAGCGATTATACAATTGACAGAAACAATGCCTTTGGGGCTTTTATTAATTAATCAATTTCCTTTGCTTTGTTATGATTTATATTGATTTTCATATATTATTCCTGTTACAGAAGTGATTGTTTCAAACTAGCGTCCAAATCGTCACGTTTTAGCTGCTGGTCTGCACCCTCCAACAAAATCGCAGCTTTAGGAGCGTCGGGCGCAGCGCTGCATGTGTCGTCGGGAGAACATAAATCATCGCCGGGAAAGGGGCCAGCTTACTTTCACGACGATGTGGACAAACACACAAGGCATTGTTGAAAATTGGGTATAGACAGAGGGGGAAAGTGATTGGTAATGATGTAAGATTGGATTCTGAAGTAAATGTGTGAAATAAACTAAATCTATACTATTAAATAAAGCAGAAGAGTTTGTTTGTTTTTTGTTTGAACGTGCTTAACTTTGAAACTACCAGTCAGATTTGAATAATTCTTTTAATTCTTTTGCGTATGATAGCCCAGGAATATTTTCGAGGAAGGTTATAGGCTATGTAACATCACGCTAGTGGCGATGGGAGCAGAGCAGTAAGCAGAGACGCGGGTGAAACCGGCGAAAAACCGAAGATATATGTTGTATATATACAACATAGAATGTAGCCACTGTACTCTTATTAAATGTGAAATCAGTTCAGCAATGTTTAAACTTCTAGGTATTATCGTTAGTACTTTAAATGCATTTTCTGGGGCGGTTGCAACACAATCCATACGGTACTAATCCCTTGAGAACGCAAAGGTTGCCTTACATTTATCTGGATAAAGTGCGTGCTAAAATATTGAGAGGCGTGCGCTATCTCAGATCGCATTTGTACTGATTACATGGTTGTATGCCGTGTACAAAGGTAAAGGGTCGAAAAATGCGGTCAGTTGAACCGGTCCGAATTTAAAACGAATTAAGAAGTAATTTTATTTTTTACGTTCAGAAACTATTTTGATCTGTTGATACTGCTGATGACTCACAAAACTATATACTTAATAGGTACTTAAGTTCATTTTTAAATGTTATTTTCTGCGATAATTTTATATCAGACACTTTCTGGCTACCTAGATTTATGAAAGGGTATGTTGGCACCTTACCACAAGTAAGTACTTATTGAAAATTTAATATTTACTAAAATTACTTTTGATAAATTAAGTTTTAATTACTAGCATTTGGATACGAAATCCTATTCATTTGTTAAATTTATTGTTGAACAGTTTTAACCTATACAACGTGAATGAATGGAAATATTTTTAGTATAAAACTTTCGCAACTGCAGCAAAAAAGCACAGTAGATTTTGCGGTGAAGGCAGGTGTGTACGCAACTATGAGAATCACGTCTTGGTGAGACCAATACCAATTTAGTAATCTAGCTGTTGCTTAGAAACCCGTGTGTAGTTAATGTGAAAAGTCTTACTAGTTAGCTATCATAATTATGTAGAAACGCCTGCTGACCTTAGTGTTTTAAACTAATTAAAAAGATTTTACCACATTCATACCACATGAATATCGCAAGATTTAAAAAAACATAAAGTTCATTAAAAGTTGGATCCGTCAAAGATTTACTTCGACGGATTCAACTTTATAGTTAAGAATTGGATTATGATATTCTGATAAATAGAACACTACTTGTAGCAAGATTATAAACGTGTTAACGAAACAAGTAAAAACAAGACGTTGCTCGTGTACCTAAGAAAAATAGCACTTCATATATTATATTAGTAATGTAATGAAATAGCAAAAACATTAACCGAGGCCGCAATTTTACAAAATAATAACAGGCAGCGGATGCGCAAGCCTAAATACCAAATTCATCAAAGGATGACAAGTGAAAAGAGCTTATAATTTAATTCGTTGCGGTATCACGCCACAGGAACACGAAAAAAATACAGCAACAGCTTGAAGCGATATCGACAATCCATAATTCATGTCCTACAATTTCATACATTTCAACTCTGGGGATACGTTGTATTTGGATGACTAAAACCATTCGAATTTTGACTTTATTTACGAACGCGTTAAATTCAAAATGCTATTCTATGACAACTTTGATAAGACCTATAGTTATGTAGAATATACCCACTGTATTGCAACATCGTACATGATATCAAACGGGTATTCAGATTAATGCAATTTCTCTTAAACGCTTACACGTCGTAAATAAAATTGCTGGTTGCCGAAGAGTCAGTATCGAAGGTCGATTCTTGTTTATTGTGTTTAATTGATATTGCAATAGTTTATAATAATATTATTAATAATAATAATAATATAAATTGCACTTTTGAAAATTTACATTTTAATATTCATAAAATAAATATATAATAAAAATGAATCCTTATTTACCATGCTCATGGCATCACGCGTAAACGGCTAGATCAATTTTGTTAATTCTTTTTTTGTTGTGTTTTTTATTGTCAGGTGAAGGTTCTTATAAAAGAAAATCTAAGAAAATTGCTCGGTAAGAAAAAGTTTAAGAATACTTAACCACCATATTAAATTTAAACCGCTAAACCGATTTCGATGAAAATTGGTATGTAGATAGATTTGGTTTCGGGACATAGGCTACTTTTTATCGCAAAAACCGCTCTGATTCCCGAGTTACATTAATTAAACACATAGCAATTTACGCGCGGGCAATGCCGCAGGACGCAGCTAGTAATATATAGTTTATTAGTTTATACCTAGATAAATTATATTTATGTATTCTTATGTTATGGGCGCTAGATGCCTGAAATAAATGATTATTATTATTATTATTATTATTATAAATAATTTACCTCGTCAATAATACATTTCCTGGCCTTTTTTTAGAAAATTTTGATTTACTAATTTTCTTAATTTGACTAAACGAATTGTTGCAAGTTATTTTGATATATTTTTAGAACACTTAGATTAAAACAGACTTACTCAAGTCAGCAAGCAGCTCAACCTGAGTAGTGTTGTGTTTTTATCGGTTGCATTCCTTACAAAGAAGGGTTTATATAATCAGCAGAAAATATTGTAATTGCAGTTGCAAGTACCTACGATGTTTTTTTAATTTATATGCTGGTAGTGGTAGATGAAGGTGGCACAGGCACAGTCCACTACCGCTTCTGGGGCTCATAAACCTCTTAACATCAGGTGGCGTTTGCTTCTCTGCCACCATAAGACGTAATAAAAAACATAAAAATAATCATAGTAAAAATAAAATATTACTTATCCAATAATGTAATCAACATGGCAGTGGCATTGTAAAAATGTCATTGACTATACTAATGACCCAAAGCAATTTGTATGGGAACACTGATAAAATCCATGGCCAAAATGCGATATATGACAAAACACGCAACATCATAATTATGTGTACCTCATGAATGATTTATGCCTCGTGTATGTACATATTTAACGGTAAATTTTACTTAATTGTATGAAAAATTTCTTACGGCATACTGAGTCTGATTATAGTTATATTTATATAGAAGAAGGAGGTATGGGAAGAACATTCTCATTTTTAATATACAGTCCAGTCTGTTAAGATACAAATTCTAATTTGTACTAGCACCTAAATATAGCTATTAGTATTCTCACTGAGTAAATCTCAAAATAAATCTTATTCTAAAATAATTGATTTTAGTCATGATTTTTTACACATATTTTTAAAAATAAGTATACCTATTTTGTTACCTTATTTCTTGATTCTATCAAAATCTTCAAAATGTTGTAATTTGCTAATACATGGTCAGTTCATTTAATAGTATAATATCTCTCAAGCATATCTTTTAAATGTGAGGTGCTAAAAGATCCAAAGAAAATGGTGGCGTTGTTGGTTCTGATATTCATTAATCATCTGCGTTGTTTGGGCGGGCACTTTGATTATGTACGACTAGCGTTTTATATACCCACTAGTATAATGACTTTGCTTTTGATCGATATACCTACCTATGTGATATTTCGGCTATTGTTACAAGTATGGAAGGTATTAAAAAAAATTAAAGTAAATTGAATGAAAGAATTGTTACAATTATGATCGTTTGCGGATTTGTTAAAGCTTATAGGGCAAGCTAACAAGAGGAACTAAAAGATTGATAACGTATTAATTAATAACCATAAACGATATACAAATAGGTACTCATAATAGAAAGATTCCATCGCAAATCCAAGCGGATCTCGAAAATAATTTATAACGTGAACACAGCCATCACTCAGTGTTGTGTTGACGCTGATACCCGTCGTGTTTCGCATCCCAAATGGAATGTTATTCACCAAAAATTTAGGTTTGGTGTATGCTAAAAATTACGCGCTCCCCGCCGGGATTGAACGAAATACCGCCCGCAAAAAAGGTGTCAAATGAAATATTCAAATATATTTTAATATAATTCATGCGGCGGGCGTTTCATTTCTCTCCCTCGTAATGGAATGCTAAATTTTTGGGCGAACAAAAAATATATATTAATGCGCGTACCTAATAGCTTATACAAACTCGTTTGTTGGGTATTGTTGCGCACAATGGGTGCCATAACTCCGCGTCGCAGCCACGGCCGGTGACGTCTTTGTTAGGCTCGTAGAGCTTTGTTCTGTGCCCGGCTCCGCCCGTCGACGCGACATCCTACCCCGACCTCTGTACTCGACATACACACCTACTACTTACAGCTATACCTTCAATACAACGTATCTAGCTCCCTATATTCGGTAATCATAACATATTCTGCTGAATTAAGAATCAAAACCTTCAACCTTTCCATCAACAAAATTAAAGCCATTAATTAATCCATCATGTTTTGAGAAACATAAATTTATATGACTTGAAAGCTTTTATAAAAATGACTGCTTCCCTTACACGTAGGGGGCTAATTACCAGTTTTGTTTCAGCCATTACTATAATTTGCAGCAGGAAAAGCACAAATGAATATTTGAGAAGGCGATAGAAAGTGAGTAATTGCGTTGGATCACGAAGTGAAAAGTTATGAAAGGTGCTGGGGTGGGCGATTTTTCACCACCCGCCCTGTGAAAACGAAAATCTTAATGAAAAAGAAAATATTCAATCATGACATGATTGAATACTACAGCGTCGATATTGAAATTAAGATGAAGACTGACCAGATTAGCTTAGTTTATACGTAAGGAAAATAAGTAGTGGTCTACGGGCGCCAAAAATTCATTTCAACATTAATGTTGAGCGCGGAACGCATTAGGGCTCCAAGATGAGCTTCGCCGCGGGACAGCGTGCCCCAGGGGGCTTCTCCTGCCCCCGTAAGCCGGGTGGGGGGCGATCTCCGCTCCAGAGAATATTTGACACGGGTCTGGCAGATAGACAGGCCGGTCATGTGTGATCCCCGGGCAGGAAACGGGAGGGCTTTTTTCCGCTCCTCCATCGTGGCTACTCTCTGCCTACCGGCACAAGTACAAAGATACGGTTTATGATTTATGTGGCAGCGTCGACTCGCACATGTGCACGCATCATGTGACGCCACGCTTTTTATACACGACTAATGATACGAATAGACATAATATCACATTAATGAGTATATAGCGATAATAGACGTAAATTTCGATATCCAGTATTACCCTCCTATTAGTAGTGTAATTTGCTAAGTCTGTAATTATTGATGAACAGAAAGGCAACAACCAGTAGTTTTTATACATTTATTGGCCCCATACACTAGCATTTATTGAATTAGCAGTTATCATGCCATAATGTTATGGATCCATTTCAATTTACAGCGGTTAGTGTTCGAAAATGGAATTTTAATACCACATAATAAGTTCGGCTTCATCGGCTTAGCGGCGGTCAAAGTTTGATTGGCGTTCTATCCCGACGTTTAATTAATGTGGGCCAACTTAACCTAACCTCCAGTGAGAGAGAGTATAAGCATGAGTTAGAAAGAGAGGGATAATTTCTGTCAATGTTGCCAGTTAATTGAACACAAGTTACTTTTAAGTAAAAGGACGTAGTTTAGGGAAATTATTGGGCTAAACTTGTGGAACTTGGAAGAGGGTTCAAGAAAAGCACTTGTTATTTAGTGAACTTAACTCAAGTTTCGAATTAAATGATTGAATTGTTTAAACTTCATAATATATATTAGGAACCGATCTACAGAATGGCATTTAATTTTTGTGACATTTAGTCGAATCGATAGAGATGTGCTGCTATTTTTATTACACTGTACTCACAAACATCACTTCTAAGTTAAATTAAGTTATTAAATAATGAGGAAGATAGCTGTAAAATAGATAAGATTTATCTTATATCTATGTAAATTAAAATGATGTGAATTTTTATACAATACTGTGAATAAAGTCGCTATTGAATAATTTTCAAAAGATTTATGTAATTATACAGTCATTACCAATTATCTAATGCTCTGACTCCGCCTGCATTTAGTCAAGATTATATTTGAGATCCAACTGATTAGACCAAGATTTTTAATAAAAAATACAATGAAATGATTATAATTGAAAGTATAATTTTGTGTTTTCATGAATATACGTGTAGTGAATTTACTTACAGGTACATAACTTTCTAATTAAATCTTTAATGTATGATAATTAGGGGATATTTTTTTGTAAGATATTAACAGTTATGACAATAGAGATTTCATTTAAGAATACATCCCATTAAATTTTTTACCAGCAGTCAACGGTAAATTAATTCGCTGGCAACTCTACCCACACATGCATACGTCATACTCCATTCAACACGTCAATGTGCGAGTTACGTTCTATTCGTGAGAAGTAATCGTGAGACGTGATTTTATAAGTGTGCGTTGAAAGCTTTCTATGTGTGAGTAAGACATATATTAATGGGATTGGTGTATTTCGATGTGGGTGTATGTAATTATAGTATGGTTATGGTTTTTTAATAAGCTTTCAACTTTTTTGTGTTCTTTGTTTTTTTGCCCGTTGTGTGGCAATCATATTCATATTCCATTTAAGTATGTGCATATATTGATATATCTGTATAAAAACTACTATCTACTTCATTATGAATTAACAAATAGATTGATAACTAATATTGAAATGTTTTTAATGAATTCAAAATAAAAATAGTAATTTATGTCGGTATTAAGAAAATAAAGATAAAAACCTCAAAGATGTATGTACTTGTGTATATATAACACAAAATATCAAAGCTGCAAAATACCAAAGGGTCAAAGTGCTGAAACTGAAAAATAACCTAAAAATAAATTTACAAGAAAATTAAGTTTCATTACTCACAAACGTCATAATTACATTTAAATTCAAAGTAATACTGTTCTTAAATCGTTAATAAAACTTGTCAAATAAAAAAATGATAATTTTATTGTTATTTTGCATTATCGACACAGAACTAAATTTCAAATGAGTGAAGTGCCTCTTACTATGAAGCATTAGATTAAGTTGTTCTTTGATACAAAGTAACTGTAACAACACATATTACACCTACATTTCGTACCAGATACGCAAACAACTGATGATACTACACTACAACATAACAAGGAATTCAACACTGATAACAGTAATTCAATTACAGATTTTCACATCAGTACCATGTACCTATAGAGTATCTTATACAGCAATGTACTGATAAACAAACAAATCCCGAGCCGACACCAAAAAAATTACAAAAAAAGCAGTACAAACTCCATTCGTCAATGTCACACTAGCGGACCGAACCGGAAAGTCACCACCGAACAGAATTAGAAATATATTTTTATCCCGCGCAGTACCCAGCTACCCCACCGTGTAAAAAATCTTTATGCAAATAATAGCACGTGTAAATACAAGGGGAAGTTAGGAAAATGCAAACCATCTCGCGCTTTAAATAAATAAAAACATTTTGTGGAAATTTTTGACTTCATCGTTTAGAGGGTGCTATGCAATGGTGTGGAGTCTCTACGACAAATTAAGTTTTAATTTGTTAGGACTTCACACAACAAAATTTTTAAAATAGTTAATTGGATTGTCTAAACTATAAGTTTAACCATAGTAAGAACAGTTATAAATATCCTGTTTCCGGACATGGTAAAGAAATTCAAATCTTGAGTAAACATAATAATATTAGGAATACGTGTGAAACGTTTAAATATTTTTTAATTCAAATAACATTCATATTAATAGTCAAAAAATATTACCAGGTACCTCGAAAATGGAGAAATTTGTCAATGAAATCTTAACCTGAAAATATTTAAGTACCTATTATAAAGGCATTACGAAGTTACTAACCACGTATAATTCTGAGCTGCCACAATTTGCAATTGCACTTCGTTCCTAAGGAGAAGATTAATCAAGTGTAATTTCTATATTCACGCACGTGTGCCAACTTGTATGCAAATCAATTTAATATTAAAGAAAATGATGTGATAAAAAGTCAAAATTGTTAAAGAAAGTAGAGAAGAAAAAGAGTCTGACTTTCAATCTAGTCAGGCATTTATCGTCATTGTTACTGAACGACAATCGATCAAGTTGGCTACAATGCGACTTATCGCCTACATTACAGTGGAAATCACATGGTTTTGTCACAGATGGTGAGAAAATGTACTGAAAAATATTAAACGATGTGGTGAAACTTGAACAAAATATGTAAGTAATGTGCAATAATAAAGAAATGTGTTCCACATTTCTGGAATTTTGATATGAAAATACAATTTATTTACAATTCACTAAGTAGAAGAAATTATAAATTAATCATTTTTGAAATTTCGAAAGGTTTAAGTCTTATTCAGCAAGAAGAATAACGGTTTTTATTCGTTTAAAATTTGAACATTGCCAAAATTAGAATAACAATGTTGTTGATGTAGTTGGTAATCTCTGGCAAACATCTAGTTAGCGTAACTTGTGGTTTGTTACATTTGCCTTCATGGTATGTTTGTAGAGGTGGTCAAAAGCCTATGTTAACTAAGTAGACCTTAAGTGTATAGGGAGGTACTAAAGTTTTCCACGTCCGTTATTTTTATGGTTGTAAAACAAGACTTCACTGATTGATACTTCACGTCTTTCCAGCCAACAAACTTTCGACGTATGGTTGGAAAAATCAAACAATTAGACCGCAACACATTGAACTAGCTGCACCCTGCAGCTTCGCCCGCACGATGAATAGTATGTGTTTAATTATGTAACTCGGGAACCACATTTTCGGTAAAAAAAATCCTATGTCTGTCTCTGGCACCGAATCTATGTACAAACCAATTTTCATCAAAATCGGTTTAGCTGTTTAGGCGCTAAGTGGTAACAAACTCACACATACAAACCTTCATATTTATAATATTAGTAGGATTATACCTACGTTTCTATGTTTAATACGAAACGATTCGAGCTTTCAGTCGCAAGTGGCGAAAATCAGAAGCAGGCACGAGAACAAATACTTGTATTCAATCATCCGGCATTCACAAAGGCCTCGGCCCTGATAACCGAACAATGAAATGTAACAAGTCGTCTATCCGGCATTGTATGCGAAGAGGGGGAGGCGGCGTGTAGGGATGTAGGGGGGATTTCCATTATATTTCCATTTCCACCTCGATTCCCCGCGACTTATCGCGGCCTACCTCTCGGACTAGGTAAGTCTATCTTTCTATGCCGTTAGTCAGTGCGGCTATATATCAAATAGTACTGAAATAAAGGTGTTTTTGTATGAATTTTGAAGCAAATAAAATTAGAGAAGTTGATAAAGGGGTTTCATGAGACAAAACTCTGAAATAACCACCGATTACTTTGATTTACAGTTATTGTTCTACTATTAGTTATCTTGAGTTCAAAATATCTATATTATTACTTTGACAACGTAGGATAATGTTTACAAAGTATTTATCTACTTATGCGTTCATAATTCTTTAACGATTTTAACAATGGTATACATTAATTTGTCCCATCGCATAATACCACGCCTTCCTAAACTAGAATGTGTATCACACCCACGTTTCATGAATTATATTATTACATTCCATGAACGTATGTAATAACAGACAAGGCTACTGGACTTAGAAATTGTAATATAATGTTCTGTTTCAAAATTCTTTAATACCTCAGCAGTTCAATTGTAATCTATTGAACCGCTTTTTAATATCTGTCATACTACTAAAGATTAAAAATTTTCACAATGCAATTAATTTTCCTTGCCATATCAAACGAAGAGCTATTTGACGTCACCCTTATATACACCTACACTACTACACAACTACACATACATTTGATATCTTCATCAGCATCCTCTTGAAGTGAAATAAAAAGTCTCGTCAGATATATCAAACGTCTAAGACTAATGACGAACATAATTCTATCAGTGAACTTCGTGATATGAACACGAGTTCTCATTAAAACTAGACTCAGCTGAATAATCAAACTGTAAACTTTATCTTTGCCATGTAAAAATAATAATGTCTTACTACGAAATCGCTCTTTAAACCAATTTCTCGCATTATTAGTGTCATCTACTTCCGAATTTCATTCATTTATTAATGGTAATCATCACTTTCATTTTTTAATATAATTCTATATCGTAATAACTTAATATATTATATCAGTCAATAGACAAATCAAATCGATACATAATCATTGCGTACACATTTGTTGTTACTAGTGATTAATGATTCGTAAGCACCAAATGGAATGGTGTTCTATTTTCAAACAAACAGAGGCGGCACGCCGTTCCTATTGGTCGGTTTTTTATTCCAAAATGGCAGGCGATATTTGAAGATAATTAATGAAGGAACGTTCTCAAGTAGATACCGGCAGATAACATAAGAGTTATAACGAGGTTTAGTTTGAATGCAAGTATTTGCTACCGTATGGTTTAAGCACGTACATTTTTCATATGCTAAATAGGTACGGTCTTTAAGATAATTTCTGAGACTTGTTCGTTACTGGACCAGTTTTGTTCGCTACCCTTTTTAGTGCTGCAATTAATATTTGTAAAATTAATTGAATGCTTTCAACACTTACTGTCAACCAACAAAAACCTACAGATACCAAAATATAACGAATAGACCAGATTGAGATAAGAATGAAGACGTAACTGTATGTATAATAAATAAATGACATCATGTAGGTATCAAGAAGAATGAAGAGCAAGATTAACAGGAACACTTGTTTACAAGATGACGAAAGTGTCATTTATTCAATCAACAACAATACGTTTATCTTTATTTTGATTTAGAGTGTCCATATTTTATATAATTTGTGTAGGTTTCCTAAATATCAAAGCCAAGTACGGCCACTCTAAATAAAAAGTGAGATATGAAAAAAACATGCTTATACTTTTTAAAAATTATACGTTTTTATGTTGAACGACTATTCATTTAAGGGTTTGTATATTATTAGAATAGAAAGTTTAAAATATGGACATACCGGAAATTGCTGTTATCAAGCAAAATGTAAGTACCGGAGTTTGAAAAGATACTGTGAACATGCCTGGTTTTGAAAGATAGGAAATGGACATATCTGGTTTTGCTGAATCCCAATAACGAAGGCCAATCAGGATAAAACATGGGGCTTTGGCATGGCTGGACGTCGCCGCGTCGCGTATATGCTTGAGTTTAATAAATACTTGTCTATGGACATACTGGTCTATGAAAAAAATTATCGATTTTTATTAAATTTGGGAATATTTTTGTAAATCTATTACCTTTTAATTACCTATACAAATCATAAATTACGACAAAGAGGCATTTATTTGTGTAGAATTCTCAAAACATGGCACATTCAGGTAAGCATGACTTATCCTTTTCAGTAATTTAAATAAATAATCTATAATTTTTAAATTATATTAATGTAATATTTTTTTTAAATTACCTAATATTTACATTTAGAATTGATGGAATAAGTTAGCCATGCAGTGCCAATTTCACAATTCTAATCTGTAACTACACCGATCTCTGCCCCATCAAATCGTATTTACATCAAAGTACAAAATTAATTAATATCACTAACTCTAGCATGGCAGTCTGGCGCAGAGGCTAAGTCAAAATTGGCACGTTTTGCGTCTTATCTGGCATCTAATCTAGCCAATATTGGTTATGAGATCGGTTGAAATAAGTTTGTAGTTTGGCATCCTTCGTTTAGTCCAAAATAATTGAAATGTACAATATTATAAACTTCTAGTTTAGTAAATTAAATGGAGTAAAGGTCTATTTGGCTAATTACAGGTATTGTGATACTTAACCCTTTCCACTTAAAAAGAAAACTAAACATTGAAGACACGAATAATAAAATGCATCCCAAATTATCATCCCATCGATAACCATGCATAAAACTAATGACTTAATTCTTGGCAATGATAGGATTATCGTAACGCTTCATTGATGTGATTGGTAATACCAATTAATAACGTATCTAGAGGTAATATGATCGAACCCAACAATAACAATGGGCACGTCTCGTTGGACATCGGAACTATCCTACTCAAAGTAAAAGTTGGCTCTCACACACAATCTGATATAATTTACGACTTCTTGATTTATATTATTTAAAATGCTTTGTCACCTTTACTCTTTACTAAGGCGGTGTATTCAATTATTCATCATTTATTTATGTTTTGTTTTTGGCAAGAGATAACGTTCTAATACGAAGTGTTTTGTTTTCGTGAAACTAAATGAGTCATACCTTCGGTATCATGGTTATATCGCAAACAGTTATAGACAATGTTTGATAAACATTATATCGCTGAAGGTATGTGAAACAAGTAGTTCAACATCTCGTCTAGTTTTTATAAAGTAAATAAGTACTAAGTAAATATAGAGTAAATTATTAAACGACTTACTGCAGTGAGCTGCCTTTAGAATAAACTAAGGCTATAGTTCCTATTAACAACCAAAATAATTTTCATAATTCAACCACAAAATTTCAGGTCTATTGTTAGTCAAATATGTATTGTAATAATGTCCACAAAAATCACTATATACTACGAAAATTTAATCAGTTTAAATTTTTAATGAATAAATAAAACTAAAGTAGCAGGGACATCGGCTAAACTATCCCAAGCAAACAAATACACGAAACTAAACTCAAGAATCTAACCAGTACTCCTCCACAAAATGATATCGCCAATTACAATAGAAACCCTAAATCATGCAACTCCACCATAAATTAGATCTCAGACAAATTCAAAAACAGTAGGAGACGGTAGCACAACTTGAGCTCTCATTGTTCCCCATTGGCGTCAGCTAAACAGAAGGTGAGCGCTTTTGTGTCGGCAGTTGTAAATTTTATGAAAAGTGAAATTCCTTTTGAATGCCTCTTCGACCCATAAATAATCCCCAAACAGTAGGTACGGTATTGTTTCTAGCACTTATTGTTTCTCATCAATGCGCACGTGGAGCGAAAGTGTTTTTGCAAATTGTCGAATCTATTTTCGCTACCTGAGTTGACATACTGTATATTGTGCAAAATTTAGGTTAACACAGGAATTTGCTCTTGCTTTTCGTACCGCAATGCTTCAAAATCAATAAACAATACTACGGGTCGCATCTATTGTTTGTATATCCTATAAGAAAAATCACCACAAGTTCTTTGATACATACCGAATTGACTTCGCATCCAAGGGTATAGAGGACTGGGCAGCGATGCGTTAGTGTTTGGTGGAGGTTGCTGCGGAGGTGGTTGCTGCGCGTGCATAGACTGCTGGTGCATAGGTGGCATCTGCGTCTGATGCTGCATGTCGTCGACCGGGTACATGAGGTGCTGCTGGTGAGGAGGCACGCCATGCTGCACCATGTGCTGCTGCGGATGCATGTGGTGCGGCATCTGCTGTGCCTGCTCCAGCGGCGGGCTGCCCGGTACGCCACCCGCCGTCGCCGCCGCTGCCTGTAGTTTACACGAAGTGTACACTGCGGGCGCCGGAGGCTGATGGCCGTTCGGACCATAACCGTCCGTCTTGGGTCCCATATGCCCCATCTGCGACGGACTGTCAGGCCGGTAGCCATTCTGTTCCATCTGCTGGTAGTACCCCAGTCTGTCGTAGGGAGGAAACCTGGGGTAGGGCATGCCGGGTGCCGGCTGCGCGGGGTAGTGGTGTTGCGCTGGCCTAAGCTGCTGGTCGCAGCCATCCATTTCGTGGCCTTGCTGTGGTACAGCACCGTAGTGCGCATGTGCTTGCTGGTGGTCGTGTCCACCTCCGTTCCTCATGTCAGGCATGTAAGCGTTTGAGAAATATGTCATGCTGTCGCAATTGTTGGCGCTCATCGCGGGCCCGCAGCCCGCGCGGCTCGCGTCCGTATCTTCCGTCGCAGATTCTCGGCCCTTTGGGCCGACACTACCTATCACAGTTCAGTCACTACACAAACACTTCGGATTCCATTCACTATACGACAGCGATCGTATTCACTGACGCGTTGCTCGGTGCTGACGGACGGTGTCTTCTCATTTGATTCTTCCACGAATCTGAAAAAAAAGGTTGATGCACTTAGTCAATCTAATTTTAAAATATTTCAGATGATCAGGTATAAGAGGGCGGGTATCGATCCATCGAATGTTTGTGTTGGCAAGCTCGCTAATAGCTGCGCGAGAGTCATCGTGCGCCACCGACCTGGCGGCTGACAAGGACTGACACATGTACTAAAGCTGGGACACACACGATGTCATAAAACCTCATGTTCTAAGTAAAACGCCTATTAGCGACAACCTGTCTGCGATACGAGCTCCCGTTCGCCGCAGATAACTAAGCGGTGCATTCTTAAGCGCGGTTCATATTTGAAATCTGTCTTTGTCTGGCTGAAGGATCTGGATCCTAAGAAGTGAGACAGCATATATGGAATAGTGTCACGTCTGGGATCGACATTTGGTTGACTCGCCATCATACCCTCGACATTTCCCAGCACTTGATGGAGCATGAGTGACAACTGTGCCGCCGCCCGACGATATAACTTTACACGGACGTTAATTTGTGCGTGAGGGACAAGTGTCACAGAAACTACTACGTTATCGTCCAATCTCGCTTTACTGGTTTAACATCGAGAATTAATTGTGTATTTAATATGACAGCTACTAGAATTTACCAAGTAGTGAATATGATAAAACAAAAAAATCAATTAAGCAAATAAAAAAGTGATGATATTTTAGCATTTAGACGACTTAAACCAGCGTTTGCATCTTCTTTTGCACAGTTGTAGACCACCCTTTCACCATTTCACCATCTATTGTGGAGATTACCATTCTCGAAATATTAAATTTGCTTTAAGAATTTTACACCATTTCAAAGTTACGTTGGCGTATTTTGGATATGCTTTGTTAACTTCATATACTGAGTAAAAAAATCCTTGTAGTATAATGGTGCCGCCCCTGAGGGCTGACTCAAGTTATTTAAAACCAAAAGCTCAAGCCTCATTAGCCTTCGTTAATGATGGCGGCTACTCCAGAAACAATATGCTCGCATATGCTACTGTTGTGTAACATTGGCATGGGAAAGCAAATTATTATTAACATCATATAACAGATAGTCAACTGAATTATCAAGATAATTTTAGTAATATTTCATACGGTTAACGCTGCTGTAGCTTAGCAGTGTTAACCGTCAGACTGGACTTATATTCTGAACAAAAGCCTAAAATTCTCGAAACATAACTGAAGTAATTAATTTCTAAATGAGCGTGCAATGCAGAATAGATACACCAATTGAAAGGCATGCCTACTCGGAAAATTTGCATGTACAGAGCTGGACAATTTAAATTTACGATTTCGCCGCCCCCTAGCGACACGACCCTCGCTTTTTTTTTAATTTTCAATTTCCATTTGCATTCCAGCAACTAACTCTCGTTCTATAAACGCAAGTAGATACATGTAAAATAGAAGTGATTTATGAGATTTGTACGCTAATTCCATTTAATGGTCGCACTTATGTAGACGTCCAATTTGAATTTTTAAAATTCTACTTTACTAACGTATCGGAGAGAGACTAATAAATCATTTAAACACAGATACAAAAGATGCTCAAGATCATATCTGTGCCAAATGAGTATCAATATCTTCGAATAAAGGTAATGATTTTTGTAATATAATAACAATCTGTAATATTTTACAAATAATAAAATAATTTCATGAAAGCATCTCAAGTAAGAATTACAATGACTTAATACTAATTCTAAATCAGCATAGTAGTATTCAACGATACACGCAAATAAAAGTACTTGAAGCGTGCACAGTAAAAATAAACTTAAAAACAACTTAAAAGAGATTTCGGCGGAAAGAAAAACACTATAAACATGTGTAATAATTATAACAGTATCTCATAGCGAGTGCTTGATCTTAGCGCACGTACGGCTAATGTTCTAGCCGACAATTATGAGAGATAAGAATCTGGTTACAACCCCGACATTCAACGAACTGACCGCACCGTTCAAATTAAGTCTCACGTGCTTTTGATAATTTGATAACAAACGTCTACAGTTTGATTTATTTCTTAAATAACTGGTTTGTGAGTCAACCCACTCCGTTCTCATGCCCCCAACTTCTAAGTAAAGCTGTGCTATGTAATTAGGTATGTGTCAAAATGTTTATGCGTTGGGTTCTAGGTAGAGGCTTCATGCCAAGCCAAGGCGTGAGGTTTATTATTGTAGATGTAAATGCATTACACGGAAATGCGTAGTTTGAGCTCAAACAAGACTTCTGTGAACCTTTTTTAATGTAACAGAATTATGTATTTCGTTAGAACACGGAAAATTACCTTCCAACGACGGCTAAGACATTATTGATTTAAGACATAGAAACGACGTACATAAAAATGATTTAGGTAAGTATTTTCTAAGCAATATATAAACGCCGACATTTTTCTATGAATTGTCTGTCTGCAGACATCACAATTTTATTGATATACTTATATCAGAAATATATACAAGTTCTATATTTTTAAATAATTTCATTGATGAACACGAATGTAAATCACTCGTAAATGTTTTAATCAGACGTAAAAATTGCAAAATATTCGATGGGTCATCTCGTATCTTGTTTAATAACAAGCACACAATAAATCATACAAAAATACACTATCTAATAGACTAGAGACCAAATTAAAAAGAAAATTAATAACATTTCGCGACCAGCAGTCGGCAGCTGTTAATCAAGCGACGATCAAAGGATGAGTATTTTAAGAAAATTCCCAACGCGTGTATTTATCATTTCCACTATTTGTCAATTAGAGAGCTATTGTGGGAACAACGCACTTTGATTTATACACCCTGTATCGGTTTAGAGCGACAGTACGCAAGAAAAGTTGCTACACTTTGTTTTATTGCATTATTTTTAAGTTCCGGGTGAAAACTATCATTTGTCCCAATAAAATTCAATTGTTGACGCGTAAATTTACACGAAATCATTCCGCATAGTTTTCTAAAATGTATATCTGTAATATACATTTTAGATATATACTGTAATTCAAAATGTAACATCACTAGATGACAAAGTTGACGACATTAATCGCCTTTTATTAAGTAATTAAAGTGATTTAAACGTTTTTCGTGTCTTCGTGTTCGCAAATATTTACAAACAATAGATACAGTAGAACGTTGTGATCATAGATAAATTCTGTATACAATATGTTTCGTTAAATTCATTGTTGTTGTGTACAAACTATCATAGAGTATCGAATATTTTTATTTTTTTGTACTATTTACAACTTTAGATGTGTTATCTTAAAAGAAGCAGAGGTGTATTTTACCGTTTGTCTTACGCATATCATATCACATCATCAGTTTAAAAACGTCCACTTCTTGACAAGTCTCTCCCGAAGGAAGGAGTTTGCACAAAGACGTCCGTCTGGCTTGCCAGGAGAATTGGTGACCGCATTAAGGTAATATTGAATATGTCGTTGGTACTTGTTACTTGGTATTCTCTCAATTGCCAATAATGACAGCCATGTAAAGAAAGCCGACCCATTACTTTCTTCTATATTGGAGACCACAGAACAGTGAGACAGTAACCAGCAAGTACTTAAATTTGCTGTGTTAAAGTAGAGCAGATTACGTAGCGTGTGCAGTAAATATCGTACACGTATGAGGGTATGGGATATGACAATTTTTCATAACCTGTTCGTTTGAGTCACTATGGATGTCAGTTAATTTTTGCTGCAGGAACTTCCTTTTTTAAACGTCAACAATTAGTGCTAGTAGTGGCTTTTGAAGATATTTCCCCCTTCACCCTTAAAAATAATAATAACCCACTTTATACCTGCCTATTTCAATTTTTTTTAGGAGTGGAGTAACCAATAGAAACTCGATATTTCATAAGATAGACTTCCTACTATAGTTAGGTTGCTTAAAGCGCTGTGTTTGCAGTAGAAAACGTTGTGTCAGTTATACCTTGAACTATAAATTCTGTGTTTTTATTTCTGCAGTAGCAAGCTGAATCACCTGAACGAATGGTGCCTGTGAGATCAATGAGCAATGGCTATTTATTTACTGGTAGGTGAGACCACTCATCTACTTGCTTAATAAAATGGGATGACGAACTAATTTGTCTAATATCTCTTCGATAGATTGCATTAAACTGACGAGATAAATCGCGTTGCTATCATTGACACTTGAATACCATTCGTCAACGACTATTAGAAATAAATTAAATAGGGAAGAAAATTCTTTACAACATATTTTGACCAATTGATAAAGTTTAATATAAATGCAGAAAGTAAAAATTGCAGATTCATCATCATACAAATTTCATTACAATTCATGATCATTCTTCACAAAAGAACATGTAAAATATTGTCACATAAAAATTTTATGCATTACAATTGATATTCATCCACTGTAGGTATTAATATTATATAGCCAATGTGTCTAACTCTAAATTTAATTCACCTATCATATAGCCGCTCTATTTCTTACTTATTTTTGTTTCCACAGAGGTGGACAATCAATTACAAATATTCATATTAGTCTAACCGCAATCCTTAGAATGGAGTCGCAGCATTTATTAAACATGGTTGGTCATTAATCTACCGGTAAATTCCCTCTGATGTTACGAATATACCGTCCTCTCTTGAACTAATACTTTAATTACGTACACCTTGTTGACTATTGAATTTTAACGTTCAAGTTCGTAGTAACATAATTTAATCTGAGAAATCTTGAATAATGGTAAACGTTTGAAAAATAAAACACTCTTACATACAGTTTGCATGTCACGCATCACTATGGAAACAAGTTTTGCGTAAAGTTTACGGACATTTTTATTTTTGAGTTTCGGTGTAACTTGCCTTACATTATATCTAATAATTTACTAAATTATATCACTGAAGTAGCAATGGGCAACAAACATAGCTCGTAGAGTAAAAAGCCATTAGAGTGGTTGAAAAAGTCCTGCAAAGACGCACAAGGACCGACTATCTGATAAAGGAGGCAGGCGATCGCTAGATGAGGGCGGCTCAAGCCCTTTAAAGTGAAGGTTTATCACTAACTAAGTGAAGGTTTATCACTAACCATTTGATAAGATGAAGAAAATGAAAATGGTTATGAGAGACCTATATCCAGCAGTGGCCGTATATCGGCTTTAAATGATGATATTACGAAATGAGGCTAGTTCTTGGAACTTAAAGTTGATTTTGTTTTGCGCCCATGATCATTTCCGTACCTATAAGTGTAGTAAACAGCTACAATGTTGTGTGTAAGCTAATTAAAAGATAAACAATACATTCTTTACAAGGCATACGATTGCATAAAACGGGTAAAACATTGTTGCAGGTGACAGCGACTGAACTTTGACAGAACGAAATAAATTAATGGCTGTAGGTAGTGTTTTACATTTGTGTAAAAAGCTTGTCGAAGGTGACAAAAAAAACTATTTTTGTTTTGTTTTTATTAGTAGCTCTGCCATGAGTTATACTTATAACGTGAGTTTATCTCACCGGTGACAGAATAACATTATGAAAAATTTAATTCTCAGAGTTAACACCAGCCACCATTTTTCATACAAATATAATACGCTGTCACTGCTCATAGTAGAGCTACTAATCAAACAGAAACGAAATGAATTATTTAAAACAACGATGATTCAAAGAAAATAATAAATACTAGTCGTGTAATAGGTACCTCTGCCCAAACTCTCAGAGTTAACAATGCGTATTTTATATAAATAGTGTTAAACATAAATTTGTCCAAAACAATATAAAAAAATGCAAAGCTATATAAAAAATGTGGTTTCCACCAACATTCATGATCCCCAACGTATAATAATTACAAAAGTAGCACTCTATTGAAAACCGGGCGCATTTTTAGGTGAAAACTCCAAACCTGCACCCCCGGGTAAATCCGGCCGCTAAGCGAGCCCTGAGTGAATAGCTATGTTCCCGCTAATTACCACGGCCAACTTCTAAATTTAATCAAACAAGTTGTGTAATTTTCGTGGTGAGTATTTAATTTTTCATGACGGGCGGTGAGGAACTCTGATTACCGCGGACTGTTTACCGTGACATCTACGAGTAGGGAAAGCACTGTACTACTGAACTTTTATATAAATTATATGTTATAATTAGACTGTGCCAACTGTTGAAACGTTGACAAGTTATTAAGAATATCTGTAGGCTTTTTGTACTTACAGTATAACGTAAAGTATAGAGCTACAGTGGAACTCTTGACTTAACATAATAATAATAATGACTAAGCTACTTTAATCACTGCAGATGATCTGACGATTAAAGGACTGTACCTACTATTGCTGAGTAGTGTAGAAACATACTGCTCAACAGCAAGCTGTTCTTACAGCTTGTCGTTGCATTTATCTAATCTACATAAATGAATAAGCTTCACTTTGAGTTTGTTCTAACATTTTATAAACTAAGTTTCTGAGAGACTTCATTCACAAAGATAGTTCTATTCTTTTAAACAACAAAGAGGTAAGTGAAAGGTTAAGCTAAAATCTCAAATTCTAAATAAGCTACCATTGAGTTTGGTAATAGCAAGGCATTGTATAAAGTTTTAGTAAGTTAATTTTCTAGTCAAAACTTAGCTCTCTCTAAAACAAAATTATACAATGACACGGGTCTACTAAATACCTACAATGAACAAATTTAAATACACAGACTTTCACATAGTGTGTTAAGCTTACATAATTTTAAGACTAGAGGTCAATTTAAACAACTTTTGAAACTAAAACAAAAAACAACAGCTTCAAAAGTAAAAATAATAGAGCAATTACAATGTTTTTTTTTTTGCAAAGATAATTATTTGAATAAGCATTAATGAGTTACTTTTATCAACAGTGTGCAAATAGAATACAAAGTATAATTAGCGAACTTGATACTATAGAAATAATAGTCTTTATGTTTTATTCAAATTAACGCATACGTTACAATTAACGAATTAAACATAAGTGAATTGTAAACAATTCTGTTTAATTATGTTTAATTCGTTAATTGTAACGTATGTGATGAATTAATAATTGTAATACAACCCATTTTTGTAATTAATAAATTATTATAAGAGGGGTTATAAAAAGCGTTTACTAAGGCCTATATTCTAAACTTTATTAGGAACCACTCCTAGGCCTTACGTTATAAATAGTATCAGTAATTTATCAGTATTAGCCCGTTAAATGGCGACAGACTCGTCTTCTGTTAGATGAGATCAAACATACATAGCTGGAAAAGCGAGGGTTTAGGTACATATCTCCGCCTACCTCTTCTGAAAAAGAGCCTGATATGTTATGCAACGTAAATAAAACATATTTTAGAATTCACAGAGTATTTTCTAGTATTACAGTCTATACGATAAAAATATGTTGTATCTCTAGTACACTAGCAGCTACTGTTTTCGCACTAGTTATCATGTCATTAAATTTCTGTCACGTCGTGTCGTGTTCACGCATAACCGGCGTGTTTTGCACTAGCATCACTAGCGTGCAGTTTTTGCATAGTTTGATATATTGTTAGCTAGTTAGAGTGCTGGTGAGGATTCTATAATATAAAATTTGTATATATATAGTGTTTTGGTAGCTAAACATAGATATAATGAATAAGATCGAAGAACTACGTTACTGCTGGATGAAGGCTGCTCCGTATCAATCAAAGTGAAGATGTTTGGGGAGATCCAATGGCTAGTAGACGTATCTATAGTAGATAATGATGATGATGGCCAAGATTATGCTAAGGACTAAGATAATTAAACATTGGTAACTTTACTAGACTACAGCGATAAAAGAAAGTAAAAGATTTTACGACGTTGATTGACAATGAGCGTGTATATGCCTCTGATGTTGCTAGCGACTTTATGCTACAGTAACAGTTGCAACTTCCTTGCTTGCTATCATTAAAAGTTTCGTCTTCAACATTTTGACACAGAAATCCATAGTGCAATACAAAATAACTAACGCAAAAATTTGTCAAATAAGAATCTTGTTGGACTTAAATCTCCACGGATAGGAAACTATCAATCTTTCAAAAGCAATGTAGTTAAATTACTTGCCTCCTTTAAATAACCTTTGTCCTGTCACTATATAATAAATCAGTACATAGACATTTAATAAATATAATGTATTGCAATATAAAAAAATATATAAAAGATAACAGATTTAGTGAACATTAACAAATCGTTATAGTGATATTACGACTATTTTTATTGGGTATAATCAATCTATCTATCATTTAATATTCATATTAAATTGATAAATGAGATGTATATTTAATAATTTGCTCTGTGAGTATATGAAATTTACTTGTAGTTCTTAAATTTTTTTATAATGGGCATCAGATACAGGCGTAATAAGATGTTAGAGTTTTATGTCTGTATGTCCTGTGCATTGTTTTTTTTCTATAAAGGAAAAAAGGCGTAAGTTGCAAAATAACATGAATTAATATTTAAGGTTAAATTGTATTGGATCAAAATTGTTGAAAATACGTGTTTCGTCTTTTTCATCGAGTAGAACATGACTGTAAATTTACTGAAATTTTTGACAAACGTTAAACATATTGTAATTTACTCAATGTCAGCCATTTATCACTATGCTACAATTAATTGTAATAAAGTAACAATTACTCATTTCATCTACCTACGTAAATCATCATGCTTCGTGTTATTTCTAAACTATTTTACATCGACTACCTGTTTAACCTATCAGCAGGTGTCTTAAAGAGGGACTGCCATCTGATTTTCACAATTCAATCCTAATGAAGCCTGATAACCTATATTTTTGCACGGCATGTGTTGTAAGAAGCGATAAGTATTGAAAACCACGCTTGCTCAAGGCAGTTTGATTTTTTATATGCACATAACCTAGGTAAACGTTATCAATTAAATCGAAAGGATACTGTCTGTCTAAATCAATTTACAGTAGGAAGGTACATCTATAGTCTTACATAGGTACGTATCGGTCCAAATGCAAATGGATACCACATCACCGATTACACAGCAAGCAACAGTAAGCTGGAATCTGTTAATCAAAGCGAGCGCAATCAATTAAGGGCATCGCAATCAAAATGTCTGGAATTCCTGTAATAGGACAACATCAAAGACTGGACGTCCGTATAGCTATCGATTTGTGTTACAGATAATAAAACAATTACGATACCACTGCATTGTTTTACTAAACCTTTTTTTTAATGAAAATCTATCAGGTGCGAAGTTATTTGTAAGATATCTAGAACCTGAAAATGTAAGTACAGTCTAATAATTCTACCCAGTAGGTAAGTACATATTTTTTTTATTTAAGTACCTTCTTAGGAACCTAAAATAAATACTAAATAAATACCACTAAATTAAATTTAAAAAAAATGCTCGGAAATTTTGTTTCTTTTAGAAATATTAGTATTATGGACTTCAAAATATTTTATTACCTTGTGGTATTGTAGTTCAGATTTCCGTCGCATCGTGGCGCTGTGGTCGAGTTATACCGTTTAATTAACATTGCTATCATACCGGCTAATTGTTATATCGCGCAAAGCTGATTTATGGCGAGATACAAACGCCGACACCTTTGTAATAGCCACACGTGATTCAAACATTGCATGCATACTCTGAACAATGGGGGTGAGCTGTATAGACAATAGTGGGCGGCACTGATTTTCAATTATCGCAATCAGTTCAATTATACAACATAGCAATTATTCTCATCATAACCATAAAAAAGTGTAACATGTTTCTTAATCAGTTTTCTACTGAATAAAAATCCAAGCAAATACCAAATAAAAAATAGTAACAGCACCACCTATCAATCAAATAAAGAAGTTTTTATTCAACGCCATCTATGTATCGTATAATGAACTACTATCTTCGACGGTACACCAATAAACGGTTAAAAAAAAGTCGTCAACATGATGAACATCGAAGATGCGTGTTGATTTGATTTCACTGAGTTAATTTAAAAGATGTGTTACTAGTATAATACACCTAAAATGGGAAATCGAATAAGAATGACTATAAAGTCGATTAAAATTCTTGTCAGACTCGTTTTCTCGCTACATTGAATAATTCGCGACGCATTTTGAATAATCGGTGTTTCCCTTTCTCTAAGTTTGTCTATTTAAAATAACTATTTTTAACGTAAAAGACGGCTATCTACTCATTTGTATTAATTTATTACACCATCTTGAAATGAGTAATATCTCGTTGTTATTTAATGAAATAATAAGTTAATTACACTTAATTTTTAATCTTTAATTACACCTTAATATGAAGCGCGATGTAGATGTTAAATGATGGATTGCAATTTTGTGATAATCATTTTGTTTATTAAAAAGTTTTTTTGGTGTTCGACTATGAAATTAGTAGTAGCAATCTAAGAAATTAATTGACATCATTTGATGTTACAAGTGTTCGAAGTAATTCTAAGAAAAGTATTCTTCATAATAGTTTGAAAAGACAATGATTTATTTATTTATCTACCTACCTTTTTGTATAACCTACTACTTAGATATCATTATGAAAAATTGTCTAGGTAAACAACGTACTATGGCCACTCAAGAACAATAGAAATACCTATATTATTTTATCAAGTAATAATGTTTTTATCAAGATACTAGAAAGACTTTAAATCAGAATTTCGGCGAATGATTACCTTTATTAAAATGAAAATCTCGTGATAGGTAGGTACTTACTTAACCCTTTCATGGACACTACTGTTGTAGACACAATAGATGTTTTACTGTCATCGCGGCCATATATATACTTTTACTGTCCCGGAGAGTGTTAAGATACTTGCGAGAAAATAGGTATTTTTGGTTTAATTTACTGAAATGACTAAACGCTGATGGTAAACAGTGAACGAATTAAGCTTGGAAAAACATAATTACATCAGCATCTAGAAACGACTATTAAATGTAAAAAACAAAACTTCAGAAACACTTCATAACCAACCATCATCAAAACAGTAAATCGCAGTTTTACATTAAATGTAACAGAAATGTAAACGGAAACGGGACATGGCGGGCGGGTTAATTTACGCGCAGCTGGCCTGGGCGGGCGGTATCTCTTGAGTTTCCGCCCTGGCGCCGGTAGCGATGAAAATCATTCATCAAGCTTCGGTCGCACCACGTTGCTCTCAATAAACGTTCCTTTGGAAGATCTATGCTGGTGGAAATGGAATTTTAAACGCAAAAATGAAGTTAAATTTTGAAATCAAATATATTTATTCGAAAGAAACAAATAATTTTAACCTACTTAAATATGTACTTAATAACACTAGATAAAAGGATAGCTAAAAATAATAGTTGTTAGTTTTGTGACTAGTATTTGGCTTTAAGAATAATTTTGATTGTGTGTGAGAGAATATATTATTTCGAATTAAATAGAGGAGTGATTTTAAAGAAGACCTACCCTTTTCATACAAACTCACAAACTTTTTACTCTCTCTTCATAGTATGACTAAAAATATTCGAAAGGTGATTCAAAAAAAAAAATACCTACTGTTTGATAAAAAAAATGGTCAAAATAGAATTTAGAATAAAATGCAAGAAAACACATGTCATGTTCACTACAGTTACTATCATGATTATGTTAACTTGAATGAAAGAATAAAGATATAGGTCCGAACCAAACATCTACCTATTTACATAATGTGATTACTTATTCTTATTAATTTTACTAGGTTTTGATTTATAAGCGCATAGGAACAATAATAAGGCAAAAGACTAAGTGTTGCATAGATATCCATAGTTCGACAGCATCGTAATTGCCATAAATCCATATTAAATAAATTAAGTTCATATTTTGCTAAATACCTTCACGCACTATTAATTTAGACGCTGTCAAAACTGACAAGGGTTAAGCTATACGATTATGGAATTTAAATTCACCCATGCTGACCTATTTAATATCATCAAAATATAAACGAAATATACATATTATTTCACAATAACAAAATAATTTCTTTAAATAATGAGCTTAAAAATAAAATCTGAAAATAATTTATTATTTATTCATTTCAACACCATCTGTTAAACTTTATGCGAACTAAATAAAGAGATAGTTAACAAATTTTAAAAACTTGCGCTCTGCTGACCTCTACCGGTGAGTAGACTAAGTAAGTGGAGTCCTTGACTTTAAGTTTTAGTGAGAGTTTGTGCGATGACAGATGGCATTGTTAAATTTAATATATATTTTTGAGAAAATAATTAATTAAATTTCTACTTTTAAAAAAATACAGCTAGTAGTATTGTTTATTTAAGAGAGAGAGTTTCTAAGAGTTTGTTGTTGCTAGTGCAAAATATATTAAAGTTTTTAGTTTTAGTTTTTGATTATTATTTAGATATCTTTATTGTATAGTCGCCTCTGGGTAGAAAATAAATAGGTACTACTACCTATTTTTCTTTCTTTCATCCTACCTAAAGAATTGATCAAGTTTTCGATTTTTGATCAGAATGTTACTAAAGTATAAAATATTCCAACTAGCAATTACAATCCTAATAAGAAAGATAAAAATCCATTATGTAAGTAGCTAAGTCGTGGTATCCAATTGTTTAAATAGAATGTTAATAATATAATCCAATAAGAGTATTTACTTTACTTTTAAAAGGAAACACCTGTGACCACTGTCACGACCTTCTGTTATTGTTGATTTCTAACGACTGTATAAGCATTTCTTCACTGTAGATTTACTATTAATTATGTAATATCTACCTATTTATTTAACAATAATGGTATTAAAACCTACATAAAAATACATTATTATTTGCTAATAGTTTGTAGAAAGTATTTCCTTTATATTATTCATAAAAAAGCTTTAGTAAGTAAGTAAGCAGACAGGTAATATATTATGAACTAAAATATATTCTAAAATAAATATGTAAATATGTACTTACATGCTTAGTTACAAGAAATTAAAAAGATTTAAAGAATTTAGTATGTAAAATTATCTCTCTCTTTCGTAATTTATTTTGAACATTAATAGCAAGAG
This sequence comes from Parascotia fuliginaria, assembly GCA_963082885.1. Lineage (NCBI taxonomy): Eukaryota > Metazoa > Arthropoda > Insecta > Lepidoptera > Erebidae > Parascotia > Parascotia fuliginaria. The sequence goes on along the minus strand of OY720181.1, from coordinate 12,584,360 downwards.
GTAAAAGAAAACAATCGTAACAAAACTTAAAAATATACACAGAAACAAACAAAAATTTTCAAGAGTCTAGCTTACTACGAACAGCGACAACCATATTATAAAAAAATGTTGATACCTTTAATATGTAGGACTGTGAATTTAACTTTGATTAAATAAACTTCAACGAGACAAATTTAAAGGCTGGTTAAGTAGGCAATTAATTAATTGAACTGAATGTTTGAAATCTGTAATCTTATTTATTACGTGATCAATTGATCATTTCTATTTGCTTCCAGTGATACCCATCACTGGCTAGCCAGGTTATCTATCCATTCCATTTACTTATTCCACTAAAAAATGTAAAAATTTTGCTTATTTTTAGTTGTTCTACCACTTTTAGTTGCTCTACCACGCTTAAACTGTCAAACAGTTTTGGATGAAATTTGGTGAAATGATAGTTCATGTCTTGGGTGAAAATTATGATAGTATTTACATTAACTATAAAGTTTCTGTGGGATAACAAAGATCAATACAATACTAAACCAAATTAGTTCTTAATATATCACTAGATGGCGCTTCTGACGTGGTCAAAGCCGTAAGCACGAGCTAGTTGGATTTATCTAAGCTAATATTTTAAGAGAAAAGATTTGATTTCTGTGTGTTTGTTTGTTTGTTTCGATGTAACTCAAGATAATGCGTTACCGATTTAAAAAAATCTTTCACATTTAGAATGTTACAAAAAGGACGAGTAACCATAGGCTATTTATTAAGTTTAACATATTTTCATTCATTTTCAAAATTTCAATATTTTAAGCGCCTTTGTAAATCTAAATGATGCAATTTGTCACTATTGCTGTGATATTTTTCGTAGGCGTTTGTTGTAAGACCGAATGAAACTTTTGATACCGAAGCAAAGCGAAGGCGGACGTCTAGTAAATAATATTTTGATTAATTATCTATACGGTTTTCTTCTTCTTCTTGTAATTATATCAAAATCTCAATCGCAACTAAATCTCGTTAGAAGAAATGACCATATATTCTGTCTAGTTCGCAAAATGTATTTAAAAATAAAGCAAAACATTCCAATTTTATATTTAAATTCAAATTTTGAATTCCACGACTTGATTTGAAAAAGGACAGAACCGATAGGGCTGGGACGAACATTGCCGCGTCTGTCGAGATTTTTTGTGCGATTTTTTCGACGTTATTATTATGAGAAAAATGCGGAGTCAGTAAAGCGGAACGTGGGGTGGGGGCATGACGAGGGTTCCCCGGTTTGATTGAAGCGAAGAGGTGGGGGGCGGGGCGGTGACGTCATGCTCTCATAATAGGCCGTGGCGTGCAGTGATGGCCGCCGTTTATCAAGAACGAGTGTTAGTTCCCTGCACTTGGACTATATTTATTGTGACTATTGATGCTCCGTCGCGATGTACTTACATTTACAAAGATTGATGCTAGTGTTGTCGAATTTTGATTAACAATGATAATGCCGCTTACTTTAGTTTCAAAAGATATCTACTTGGTTCAGATTTAACATTAATGCTGCTGCACAAATACAGGTAGAACTTCAGTGGTTATTTATTTCATTTGGCTGTAATAATAACGCACTGCATTTTGCTATAAATAAGTAGACAGAAAACAGAATGCAACGTTACGTCTAAATAATACTGTTGTACTGTTGTTACCTAAAATTAGAACAAAATAACAAACATAATTGTTGCACGTGGATGTTGTTCAACATCAAAACACGACCTAAAACTTTGGTAAACGACCCCAGGGGCTTTGATTTCATCAAACGGAACACAAACAGCATTACAAGCATTATTAAGTATGGTAAAAATTGTGTTGGCGTTTCAAAAATCAAGCATTCGCGTGCGTGATGATGGGCGGAGCGGTGTTTGCGTGACGGTGCGCAGTTAGCGCGGGAACACCTCGCTGCGTGGCACATCACTAGCAACGCCTATTGCGCGCCGCCGCACCGGTTGTTGGCGGTTGGTCGCGGTTACGTTTCAAAACGATGCCAACGTTACTAACATTTATTTACATGCAAACATATCATATAGATCTGTAGGTATACTTAATGAAAAGTTCTAAGCCGTTTAATTTAATAGCTTGCATATAATCTTTGGCGTAAACAAATTGCACTGTAATTGATACTTAAGCCAACTACTTAATTACTAATGCAAAGGCTAAATGCAAATACTAGATATATAAAAAATAACAATTACAATAACAGAGTCTAATATCTATAGATACATCTAATAATTTCTGTCTAGGATAATAAAATATCGGTTCATAGTAGAAAAAAACCGGTTTGTAAAATAGGTGTTTATTTTTCAAATGCTTATTACTTTTTACTATATGGTAATTTTACAATTACTAATGAAGCCCGTTTTTCGTAAATATGTAATATTTACCGTATATTTGTCTTCGACCTAATCGATTGGTAACAGCTGTAGTTTTATTAAACAGTGTAAATAAAATTATAAATGTATGAGACTTATTATGTTTCTAGGTTGTTTGTACAAATGGGAGCTGACATTGATGGTTAGAAAACACGTACTTTGCTTAACCTACAAAACATTTAAAACAGGTTCATTCTACGTCTTTCATTATTTTTTTTAGTTCATATTTGTTTTAGTGAGTATAAAATTATATTGATGAAGGGATGATAGATATCAATATATTAATATTATATGCCTATCTGATTTTAATATAGGTATGAAAAACTAATTTTGCATGAGCTTCTTTATATTTATTTATGTGTCTACTTATGTTTGACATGCCTGTTTTATAATTAGTTCCATGAATCTTTTTACAAATATTAATAATATACCCGGCAAGCATTATAAATGAATGTTGCTTGCAATTACCCTACTACTGTAATTAAGACTCTACCCCTATCGTTATATCTAATTGCTAATATCTAAGCATACAAAAATAAAAATTAATGTCTTTGAAAACATACACCCTGACTTTGAGTAGATAAATTGCATTAACATTATTTATTATGTCTCTTACATTATTTATATTAATATCTATCATTAAATTAGACTGCATACGTGTATCACACAAAAATCTAACAATAAAAATATAACAAAGAAAAGAACCAAATTACACGCTTATTTTTAATAGCAACTCAATAAACGTATACGAAGCAACGTGTTCTATGTTTTACATAAATAATCATCACATCACTGGCTGGATAAAATTCCAAGGATCCACACGCCGAAATGCCGCAATCAGAGATCGAAGCGATTAAAAAAAGGCAAAGGCCGAAATTATAGAGACGAGAGCAATGATCGTGGCCGGCGGGCGTCGTGGATAGAGTTTGTGTAACATTGATGTATGTTAACTTATATACTGTTTACTATACATAGCTTGCGATAGACTACGTAGAGTCGAGTTTGCGTATTTTGTACGCTTAAGATTTCTATGATCTATATTGTTAGCATTATGTAAGTATAAATCCAAAAAAAAACTTATTTTCGGCTGAAACACTAACACTAGACAAGAAATGTACCTAAACAAATTGCCGAATAATTATTGGTTACCAGATAGCAAAAAAATAATCAATAATCACACGTAAAGTGTTAATCACTAAATACTACTGTTTCGTCCGGTAATTAAAAGCTAGAGACTTAATTACCTACACCTTCTTAATTTTTCTTCTTCTCTACTATCCGTAGTGGCCTGGTCTTCCATCCAAATAATAAATATAATAATAAATATAAATAATAAATATAATAAATAAAGGCATTCTTTAGTGAGGAAAAATTTGTCTACAATGCTATTCATTAAAAAATATCCAACTAGACGTTACCTACGAGTACATGCACTTAATATACTTAATTATTCTAGAAATCTCGTATAACTCACATTGCTTCTAAAGTAATAAATAAATTATTATTGTCAATGGAAAATAAAATATGTTTGAAAATCTTAGAAATCTCTCTTTACAGCTACATCCCACATTACGGTGTGGTCAATCTTCCTTATTCTTTTTCGTGACTTTTCTCTATCTCCTGCATCATCCTTAAAAACCCCACACTAACATCTTCGAAAACTAGGCTTTCCCATCTAAATGTTAATGTGTTGTCCAATGTCATCTTTCATTTGTTTGCGATCTATAGCTATTATATAAGTCTACATTTACTATAAATAATTACTAATATTGTTTTATCTCAGTATAATATAACAGTAGGTAACGGAAGAGCTGAATTCTCAGCGTTTTAATCGCATCCTTACAATCAGTAGAAAAAATATAGGTACCTTCGTAATTAATGTGTTAAATTATGAATATTATGTGGGAGTATAATAATATAATAATAATTAGCAAAAGTATGACAAAAAACTAAACTTCACATTGGTTTATCTTTTGTTAATTATTTCATGAAATCTCAATCCCAAGTAATTAAAATAAATATTGTATAAATAAGCATGTATAAAAACTTAAAACATATTGTTTGGCACTTTAAATAGCGACGTAGTTTCGTAGTAGTACATAACATAATATTATAATTTAATTATACATTATAATATATTAACGTTAAAGTAAAAATAGTAAATGCCAACACGATCATTTGTGAATAAAAACAATAGGTACAGACATACTCGACATTAAGGTTTCATAATTTTCCACGTGTAAAGAAGCTCAAAACTATTAGACTTACAGACATAACTTGGTCATTATCATTTCGTCACGTCCGCTGCCTGGACTGTGGACAAACTGGACATAAGCCTCTTCAAAGTATTGGCATAATCGCTTAGTAAACGAATTGGCGGTCACAGTGGCAGTTTTATCACAGGATGCGGCTGCTGTCCGTTCTACGTTTGATGATTTTCTTTTCGTCTAAGTGGTAGTATAGGTACTTTGCTAGTGGACTGTGGGATCATCACTTGCATGCCAAATATAATATCAGTATTATTTCCTAACTATTTTTCCCACTAACATCGCACCAAGTGGGTAATATGAGTTCCGTCCACTCATCATCATCATTATACCCTTAAACGTCCATTGCTAGATTAGATGCCCACATGGACTTCCACAAACACCGATTCTAAATGTTTTTCATCGTGAGAGCTTAATTTCTAGGACTCGCGAATCATTGTCCCGAATCTGAATGTTTTTTTGTTTTCCAGCTGTTATTGGACGGTCTTTTTAGACGGAGAACTAGACAAAGCCTAGACTTGTTCAGATACTACGAGGTTTCGTAAACAATAAATCATCAATCATATTTAATAGAAAAGTAAGTCATAGAATAGATCTATTAGAAAACTAATTCATAGTGTGTATCTCTTATAGTAAACAATGGGTACTAGGAAACTCGCTCTGAGAGATAAAAGCTCTTCTCATACAAAAAAGGTTAGATTGCTCAAGGTGAATTAGCAATCCCATAACTTATATTATTTGTAAATATTTTTCCTTATGACGATTTTTCTTTCATCGCTGATTAATTAATATTATTGACAGGTTTATCCATTGTGCCATCAATGCACATAGATACCACAGAGTAAATTAAAACGGTACCAACTAGTTAAATTAATTAATCGAAAAATGCTGTGATAAAATGTAGGGTGTACCAATTACAAGTTTAAAAGAAATTAGAATCATAAAATATAACAAGGACTAACAGATCGAAGCGTTAGCAAAACCGGACTAGTTCCATGATGAATTCTTTCCAAGGATTTCTATTTTAATTAATTGTAATGTGAAGTGCAACTAATAAATTAATGTCTGGCAGCCAGACCGTATTTGAATATATTAGCTATAATATTATGTACGTACCTGTATCAAAAATGCAAAATTACATTCAGACAAATAACATTTTTATGTGATGTGAATTTATAAGGTAGAAAACATTGTTATTGTGTTTAATTTTAACCTTTTTAATAAATGTTCTGAATGGTCAACCCGTTAGTATTTAGGTTAAGCTTCATTTAACTAGCTGTATAGTAAATATAATCACAATACCTAATTGTTTTGATTGAACATCTAATTTTGTCTTAACCCCTAGTCGAAGTAAATAATTATTTTATTGTCAAGCCTATTGGTCGATTCTTTGGTTAATAAAATATAAAGTCTTAGTTAATCTACTTCCTTGTCATAAAATACGACCAGTATAAAATGTTAATCTTAATATTCAATCACGATACTTTTATGGATCAGACGCTGCGTTAGTACGTAAATCAATTAGTTTATTTCAAATGGTAATTAAACTTGTTTTGTGTTACCGAATAAATTGATATCTTGTATTGGTAATATTACTTGGTATCACAACTTCTATTTACATATCTGAGAAAGTTATATTTGATAGTAAAGATAAAGCTAAGTGTATAATTTAATTAATTAACCTGTGTTTTGTAGGAACGGAAATGTATTTACAATTTAATAAAACACGTTAGATAAATGATTTGAATTCACACTAATATTATATATATCGCCATTGGTTAATGGCTACGATATCCGCTAATGCACAATTCGAAAGCTGGCATACTAATGTGGCATTTTTTAAGTAATAATAATTTTGCTGACTGTGAGGGAAATGTGCATAAAAGAGAAGAAGAAAATGAATAGGAATAGTGAGAAAAAGAAATAAGATAAGAAACGCAAACGTAAGGGTACTTTTATTTTAAGTGGATAATAATCTAAGAAAGGGACTTCTTCGATCGAAACCAGCAAATACAAATACCTACTTAGCTACTATCTACTGCTCTAACATTGTCGCTAGTATTAATTTACGAGAGTGCTTAATATCACCCTATATACTGGGTTATCACAAGCTCTTCCTACTTCATACAACACAACTTGCTACAATCTTGCGACAAATTAACAAAACAATTAATTATAGTTCTAAAACAACTGATTAAAACAAAAATAGCCAGCTTAAAACAAGTGATTGACGGAAAAAATATGTTAATATGCCGAACACAGTAAGTAAACATTTACGTATAAATATCGATCATTCCTTCAATAATTCTAGTTTACGAAAATACGTGATTGATACTACTGTGGCAGCAGGTTTTCTTTAACTGAACCGCAGATTGTCGGATTGAGACAATCATGATCCACTTTTCGATGACGTCCGTTCTCGGTTCAAGGTTGTATCATTCAAGTAACAACATTTAAGTAGTAGTGACCATTTTCGTGGTGTTGTTTATTGGTCTATTTTTAGACGTCTTATAAGATTTTTATTTAGTTTCGTCTACAGTAATAGCATTGCATAACTTTATTGCGCTTTGTTAGTTTATAAACAGCACATCAAATAAAGAAAAAGTTCGTTCCATTTAACACGTTATAGCAGTGAAATAATAACTTATATTTTAGCAACATACATGTTAGGTCTTATAGGGGCGAGCCTTTTGCCATATTCCGGGCACAATTTTGTATACCAAACACCCACAAACTGAAAGAATTGGAACAATTTTTACCCCTTTATCATACGGTGAAATCAGCACCTATACTTCATAGGACAAAAAAAATACAATTTCAAGATTTAGATTAGAAGGACTTTTATAATCATCATTGCATCAAACGAAAGACGTTTATTGTTGAATATAAGTCTTAGTCTCCACAAATATTTAAATCCTATTACAGGGGACTTAGGACACCAGCAATTTTCTGATATAACATCTAAAGTCGAGGAGATTATCTGTAGATCGTACAAATATTTGCTATGAATGGGAAACGAGGCGATTATACCTACTTAATACGATACTTGTAAGGCGATAGTTACATGTACATAGGTATTTATTATAAATGTAATAGAAATATTCATTAATACATATAATTACATACTTACGTAAATACGAGTAGTTGCTAAGCCGTACAAGCTTTAATGTATATGATAACAGGGCGTCAACAAAAATTAAGAGATCATTGATAATACATTTGAATTACGTTTAGAGCTCAAAGAATTTCGTTCTAACAGATCCAATCTGCAAGCGGACAAACAATAAAAACAATTGTCACATAATAACATTAAAATAAATAGTAAAATAATGTTTCAAACAATTGTTTTTAGCACTAGCATACAAAACAATATATGTCTATTTACCGAATCGTAATAAATTAGAACTGTTTTACTTTTAATTTGAATACGAGGGTTTTATCTCTGTGTTAATTTGTATTTAATGTTTCGCTTGTTTTAAATACTCGTTAATATGGTTGAAGTTGACATAGTGAACTATTTATTTTACATGTGGTAGCTTTCTTTTATTTTAAATCTAGTAGTTTTATCACTGTGATAATTAGTTGTTGTTTATTTGAGTTTGAGGTTTTTTAAACAGTGAAACTTGAAAACTCGAACTTTAGATTGAAACCATCGACGTTATTGACGTCATTGACTGGTTTTTCTGACTAATATAAAATTGCTTTTGATGCAGAAAGTAATAGCTGGTGATATCGTATGCATATAGGTATTATGAAGTCTACACTCTGTTTTCTTTTTATGTCAATGAAAGACCTCATTGTTATATTTGTATTTGTCAGCATGATATGTATGATAACACTTTGTCCTAGTCTGTGGTTTATGAGAGCTTTATGAGATAAATGTTAGGTTGAATTTAATAATAATAATCAAAGAAAGTCAAAATTAATATCCTGACCTGATAATTTTACTTAACATAGCAAAACGTGTGTATACATAAATTTTTCAACATTATTTATTAACGTTTGAAGAGACACAATAATTCTTGTTAGAAATTCTGTCAAAGAAACTCCTTGGCACATACCAAATAATTTCTATACATACATACGTAAACAAACAGGTCTGCAAGTGTCCGGTCACCCCCAAAACGGTCTTGTCTTACCCATCTCAAACGTTTGAGACTTAGACGCTGTATCTAATTAGCCAATGCTTACATAAGTATAATTAGTTTTGTTACATGTCCCTACATCTCTATAGCTTTTAGATTTACTATGTATTATATAATTAAAAGGTAAACAAAACAGTTTAATACTTCATACTTCTGTTGCTCAAATAAAACTTTGAAATTTAGATCCCAAATTTTTTAAGCTTAGCGTAGCGTTGAAAAGCATCTCATACAGCTGATATAGTGGAGAAGCAATATTGATACGATGGCTTAGGGCATGATGTCTACCACTTCTGGATCCTGCTGATTACTTAGCATCAGACAGATTGGAGTCATTTCGCCAGGCTAATAAAAAAATGTAGAGAAACCTTATCTTTAGGATTATTTTATAGCCAGTGGGACTTTTCGAAACCGTTGTTTGTCGTATAATACTGTGATTCAGTAGTACTGTATTCAATATTAATGTCCTTATCCACACATTTCTTTATTAATTACAATCATTTAATTATCTAATTGCTACTAGTTCGTCTAACTGTAACTTACTGTTAATTTTGTAAATATTGTAAAGGTGTAAAATGAAATAAACTTCTTCGGTCATCGTCGGTTATTCAAAATAAACTAACCATAATTCTCGTTTAGTATCACTTTTCTATCAAGGATGGTCTTTTATTAACAAATTGAATTCATCAATATTTTCAGTACATTTGAGACTCTATTACAAAATTTCTACTGTAACCGTTGTTAGTCGAAATAGCCTTGGATGTATCAGGAATAAAGCTGGCATAATATCAAAAACAATACCAGAAATAAACTTAGGTACATTTTATTAGATCTATGTGGAGCTATTTAGACTTTTAAGTCCTTTTAAAACTAATCTGCAATCTGCAATCTGGTTTTCATCCTGGACACAGTACGACCTCAGCTCTTCTAAAGGTGACTGGTGATATTAGGGCCGGCGCGGCATGGAGGACAGTAAAGTCACCGTGTTGGTATTGATTTACTTTTCTAACACCTTTAATACCCTCAGTCATCCAATCCTTCTGTCTATACTCTCCTATAACATGATCTCACCTGGTGCACTAGAATGGTTTTAAACTTATCTTCAGGGACGTCAGCAGTCGGTCCGTTTCAATGAACATTGCTTTTTTCAATCTTTATTTTTTTCTTAACCCCGAATCTTCGGAGTGCGTATTATTTTATACTGATGACTTGCAGTTGTATTTACAGGCATTACAGATTTAAATAGTGACCTTGCAGCTATTAACAATTGGTCAAATTGGTTTGGCTTGTCTGTGAATCCAGGCAAATGCCAAGCGATAATAGTATGTAGCCAATGTATGATGTGCAATAAGTGATTTGACGCTAAAACTCTACCATGGCCTATTTTTAATAATCTGCCCATACCTTACAGTCCATTTGTTAAAGATCTTGCTGATGGACTATTATCTAAACTGGCAGGCGCAGGTTACTGTAGCAGCCAAAAAGTAATCGAAAGTCTACGTGCCTTTTATTGTCTGATAAACTTATTTCCTCCCAAGACGAAGACTATGCTTGTGCAGACCTTAATCTTCCCCGTAATTGACTATGGTGGTGTATGCTACTATGATCTGAATGCAGATCTACTCAACAAATACGATCCTCTCTTCTCAATAACTGCATTCGATTTATTTTTAAGCTTCGTAAGTATTATCATGTGTCTACTTACTCGTTTTGAACTCCTCGAGAACTTGTCTATCATACGCAAAAAGAATTTTCAAATCTGACTGTTAGTTCCGTAGATTAGCGCGTTTTAACAAACAACAAACAAATATATTTTATATCCTATTCTTCATTTACTGCGCCTACTACATTTATCTCTGTACTATCTAAGGTTGACTGGTAGAGAATGCTTTTAGCACTAAGTCCGCCATTGTACTTGTGTGTATAAAGTTTTAATAAATAAATACAGCCCGAACCTACTGCAGATTAGACAATAATTAAAACGCAATAATTAGCTATCGAGAAGTTACTGTCATCCCATGCTTTGGCTGAGATCTTTAAATTTGTTTTACTTATATAGCGTCAAAGCTACCAATTATAATAATACAGATTACCAATAATTATTTAACGGCCTCAAAATCTACATAATAAGTTGTATTTATGTAGTTAACTCTGTATGAAATCATTATCTATTCATTCCTTATGTATACATAATGATTCATCATCCTTTATTAAATTTATAGTTGTAACAACCAATCTACATAGTCCATTTTTATAACTAAAACTTTAAAAGATGTTACACTGTGTGATTTTATTTCATATTGAAGTAATAAATGTGCTACATAATTCATTCGGCTAAATAATTCAAATAATTTATGTTATGTTTATTTATATTATTTAATTAAGTTATCATATGCAAATATTACCCAAACAATCTAATGTATAATATACCCATCTAATACATAATAAATTTCTCAATGAAATAACAATGAGTTTATACATTTTATATGTATATTTTTTGTATGCGTAACTGTTTTGAATATTATAATATGTGATTTTCTATTTAGAAATTATTACATAGGATATCATAATTTTCTTTCACACAACGTAGCCCGTTCCTTATCCCAAGTGTGCTACAGTTGACTTTAACCGTATACCTATAACTTTAACTTGTATACCTATATCAATTTTCTACAAGATGTGACTCCCATGCTCCCGTTTGATCTGTATCTTACAATTACTGGACAACACCAATATTCGATAGTTAAATACGGTAGGCTTGTGACTACCCGTATCGATTGTCATTAGTATATTGTGTTCGTGTGTCAAGACGGCTTAACATGCTCTCCGAGTACAGAATTCTCGATGTGTCGATCTCTTGAAATCAGTCATCTGTCTATAAACCACCCGCGATTAATGTGCTTAACATCACTTTTTAATTTATCCCGATTTAACTTAGCTACGACTGATGCGTCCCTCTAAGATCTAAAATTTTTATTTATTCACAACTACATAACATAATTATTATAGTATTTTTTTTAATTCGGTAATGTATCTAATTATAATATTAATGTATAACTCTGATTTATTTTATGGCTACAAAACAAAATATTTTATCATGAAACAAAATTATAATTTTCAAAATAATATGTATCGTTAAAAGTTTTAAGTATAAATATAATATAGGTATATAATAATAATAAAAATATATAATAAAATAAAAATATTGCTTTTTGGTACTGATGTAACAACGCATGCTAATTAAATGTATTACAACATAATTCGAGCATGCTAAGGAGCAAATACGCATGTTACCTTTAATTATAATAATAAATAAATTACATATAATATTTATAAAATTGAGTTACCAATTATACGTAATCACATCCATGAAACTGATAAATTGATTTGACTTCTTAAATATGTAATAATCGAGATTAAGTTACTGAGAACCGGGTTTTATTTTGTAAAGCAATAACTTACCTGTGTAAACTGGAGAAAATAATAATTATTTGACGATTCATTTTTTTTAAACAATGTTAAAATTAAATTAATATTAACATCACTTGGAGAGTTTTTTTATGAAAACACAATAAGAATAGGACAGAGAGGTTTTAAACAATGAAATTAATTAATTCCTGTTTTTATTGCTGACGTCGAATAGTACCGTAATCGTGAACGTTTCAATGAATAAATTGTTTTTTTAGAACAAAGATTCGGGTATTTAGATGGATCATTTTTTATATAGGTTCATCTGAACAACAATAATCACATCAAACTTTTAAGACTCGATATACAATTTTTAAATTCTAAATAGCTTTAATTCTTATGTGCATTTCGACACCAGATCCTTACCTAGGCATTAAATAAGATATAAATTTAATTATATAATTTAATTTTTTTAAATTTTCAATTACAGTTTTATAAAACATTGCGGACGATACATTATTTAAAATTACTAGCTTTCCGCGGCGCGGTTTCCCCACGACTTTGCTTACTGCTCTGCTCCCGTCGCCAGTAGCATGATGTTAAATAGCCTATAACCTTCCTCGAGAACTGGGCTATCATACGCTAAATAAGAATTTTAAACTCCGACTCGTAGTTCCAGAGATTAGCGCGTTCAAACAAACAAACTCTTCCGCTTTATTATTATAGTATAGATAAGCCAATAAAATTCTTATTATTTTTTTTTTGAGTTTCCAGATCAGAATTGTAAGCTTAAACAAAATTAGATTCAATCAAACGTTATATTAAGTACTTTTGACAAATAAGTACCAAAATTATACAGTCGCTAGAATGTAATAATATTTATATAAATAGAGCTATTCTCAAGACTACAGCAGTTTCCTAGATATACTACCTAACTTTCATGAATTTACAAAAACTTTTGATACAATTTCTTATTTAATTATTTTAGTTATTCGTTTACAATCGCAATTCTATCTGCATGTTTCACGTATGTTGCCAATCGATCAACCGAGAAATCGATACCTAAGTAAAAATTTCGTATATTAGCAACGCGATATCGACGCGGGCGGATCCAGAATTGATATTCAAATTGTTCACTCGATAATTTAACAAATTTGCCTCAACGAGCGGTTGCGGACCTATAATATAGGTACATTAATTTTCCCGACTCACATGTCAAACCAACAATCCACTTGTTATTATCTTTATTTAGTATTCATTTAACTTGAAAATTGTAGGAAATTATTCAACGTCATAAGTTGACTTTATGTAATTAGATTTCTTCATAATACACTTTGATATTAAAATTATTATATTATTTGTTAGTAATATGTTTAATATCGCAATATTATGCACTTATTTAATTACAATGGTTATTAAACAAACTGAGAGGCAAAGCATGTATTTAAATTATAAATGCATATGTAGGCAAAAATAACTTTCTGTGATTAATTAAATAAATACATAGTTATAAATAATTGACTTTACATGTAGGCTAGCAGTTAAGGTGGTTGTTTCCCCACTATCGTTACAAGACGTGGTTAAGGATTAAATTCTATCCGTAATAAAATTTGAGAACCGGAATACTTTTTCCAAAAAAAAAAATATAAGTATTAGTGCGTTTATTAGTAGCCTAGATAGTTTGCTCGTATGTTAATCAATCGGTGAATAATATGTACTTAATCCAGGTCAATCAAATCTCTAAATATACATATGTCAAAATATTATTCATATGTCCACACATCCGACAGGACATTTATATATTATTGACATTTACATGAACGTCGAAAGTTAATTAAAATATTTAATGAGAAGCCCGCTCTGTTAGTAGGAGCCGTTGACATAAACGAATGATATTAAATTAACGATACACAAAGGTGGGCGTCATCGTTTAATTCGTTCAAATATTTAACTCGCGGCGAATTTTTAGTTTCAATATTTAACGAAGGTTAGAATAAAGTGGTACAATATTATGAACATTAGAAAATATATCCGTTTCTATGATATGAATCAAGAATTTTTATAATAACATTAGTCATCTTAATCATTAATAACAAAAGTGACTAATCATTTATTTATTGTAAGACAGCTTTACAATTTTATTATGTACACTTATTGACAAATTAAGCAACTTATATCCAATTATAGGTCCTAATAAAACATATTATAACAAAGTCAACACGTAATTATTGACCTAAACAATAAACATAATTTGATAATTCCTAAATATAGTCAATTCACTTTAGATAAACCATTTGTAAACTGAATAGACATCATCAATATAAAAGCTTGTTTAAAAGCTGTTATACACCAATATCCGGTAGAGAATTCGTGTTTGTATATCATAAAACCATGTGAGCGACTTTCGAAATATAGAAACGTTAAAGGGCAGGGCATTTTCAAATGTTAAAAAGAAAAATTGTACTGTGATCTTTTCGGTCAGTCATAGAAAGTCGTGAGTACGAAGTCACGGCGCATTATCGCACCGACCAAATCTCCGGCTCTACTAAACATTACAATCTTATATGCTGCTCGCTTTATTAAGGTAGTTGAAAAAAGCAGTTCATCAGATGGTCAGATGATAGCGGTGAAAGGGACCGTTACAATAATAGCCGCTAGAAAATCGCCGCCTGGTTTCATTGCGTATATCTGGATCACTATGAAGCCAGTTTCGGTTCAATTTTTGTCATTGACCTTTCAGTTGATTTATAATGTACTTACACTACATCTTTAGTTGAATACATGATTAAGTATTTTGGCGAATGCAATGTAGTTGATTTGTGTAATGCTTGCAAATATTGGTCTGTTAACTACCTACTTACAATTTAGGTTTAAAAATTAAATAGATTTATCTCGAACATTGTGGAAAACATTATTCCTATTTTTTCAAATGAGACAATTAAAACGCACAACTGAATTTGGGCGTGATGTCATTGTAAAAGATGTGACTATTTATATGTAAGTAGCTGCGCCTTGCAGCTTTGCCTGCGCGGAAAATGGTATGTGTTTAATTAATGTAACTCGTGAACCAGACCGATTTTCGAGATAAAAAGTTTCTTAGATCCGTCTCCAGCTTAGTGCTGGTACTATAGTAATCTATGTACACACCAATTTTTATCAAAATCGGTTCAGCCGTTTGGGCGCTGAATGGTAACAAATACACACACACACACACACACACACACACATACACACACCCATACACACACACAAACGTTTGCATTTATAATATTAGTAGGATGGATGAATGAAATGGACTAACTTGTGCATGAAATTTTTGAACTTGTTGTTTTATTTAGTCTGCATTGTAGATGTAGAGCATTTACTTTTATTAGTTCGTTCAACAGTGGTTTTTTTTAATGAATAATTAATTATATTAAGAAAAATGCATTATTGAGTTAATTTTCTTTGAACTTACTTTAAGTAAGAGTTATAATAATATGCAATATGACTATTCTTATAAAATCTAAATCTTTATTGCCGAAGATAAAGAATAAAGTCTCATTTCAAGATTGAATTATGAACACAAATAAGATGTCAAATTATCATGAATAATTTATGGGAGTTAATGAGATGTGCTAATTGTTCATACCCAAATATTTTATTGGGTGCAATATTCGGAATTTAAAATATTGTATATGACCTTATTATGACGATTAATGTGACTTTTATAGAAGTACGTTTATTTAATAAATGTACCATTAATATTTACATAAAATATTTTGTTGCAAATATGTTTATAATTAATTTATTACCAAACTGTTGCTCGTGTTGACTTTCACTAAAATAACAGAGATAGATATATATCTATAAACTGATAAATGGCCGTTCTTAGGGCGGTGCCAGATTCCGTCCCCTGAGCAGACATCTCTATTTGACTGTTCTGCTCATTTAAAAGGATAACGCTACGATTTTGATTAATGATCAAGAGAACCTTTCTGGTACCTGCTTGTCGGCAACTCCTACAAAAAGGTGACCAGGGTTCACAGTATTTATATAAAAGAAACAATAAAATTTATGCTTATTTGTGTTAATGTCTCTATTAATCTTTGTGACATGTGCACCTTATTTTTTATTAATAAAATTCAACCTGAATCGCCGACACAGCTGTTTTGTTTCATTTGCATTTTTATATTTCCGTTTGATATATATTTCATATTTTGAACATTATAATAAAAGATTTTGTTTGAGTTTTATTATGTTTTTATTGGTGTAATGAAAATACGCACAATTAAAAATAGAATTTAACATTTCAATGTTATTAGGTATTCTCGTAGTAGTGAAAAACAGAATTGTTTTAAAACTGTTTTATTAGAGTCACTACCTTGTAATATTTCTGGTAAATTCAGTTTTACTAGTAGGTACTAAAGAAAACAAAGTACCTACAAATAAACTTTTAATTAATGCTAATATTATGCTAAGTAATTAATGATTCTATTATTTTATGTGTTATCCACCAAAATATCTACTAGGGACTTCAAATTTATGCAGAGTTAAAGCATGCCAGTTTATGTTTTTAATTTTTTGTCGTATATATAAAAATAAAACTTAAGTCAACACAAGCCCATTAAACAACGTTTTAGACTCACCAGCTAGATTTGCGCGGCAAAATAGTTTCCAAAAAGTTTCCAAACAATCCATAAATTATACACTCATCGTCGTTAACTTCTAATAATAATCACTGTTTTATAAGAATATTCCATGTACACTAATGTTCAAAATAAATGCGAAAATAAGGAAAATAAAAATATATCACCTCCTATTTAACATGTTTAACTATAATTATTGTCTTCTAGGCATTTTTAGCAGTCTATTTTATTTATATTTTACTGTCATGGAATGTATATTCGTTCCATGTAGTTTGTACTGCAAAACTTCCGACAACTTTTTATTCATTCCGTTACCCCTCAAATATATTTTCAACGAGCCGTATCTAATTGTGAGCATCATAAACGCTCCTTGAGACCGAGCATGTCACAAATCAATCGTCAAATTGGGCTGACTGCAATCCAAACGAAACACAAGTTCAAGTTCGCGCAAAAATTAAGTACAACTGAAAACACAAACACATACGCGTGGCGTCACAACACTAATGTCTTTATCGTATATAAATAAAACTGTTAAGTATTTCACGAAAATTACATCGGTCGGCGTATAATGAACGTCTGAACCCGCATTGAGCTAGCTGTCAAATCTACGAGCCGTCATAGTCCGCTGCCATGAGTGGGCCCGCACACATACGCGCGTGCTCGTGTGCCGATGGACACTAACACACTGACAATCTCCATCGGAGCGCGAACGTACGGGCACTCACACATACGCACCTCGTGATTCATACATGAGCCGCGTCTGTGTTGTGGCGGGTGGGAGTGCGAACATGCAGCGTGCTTTTAACGCGGCCAGACGAAATGATGCCTAACTGCAAAACGGACTTGGGACTGTATCGGTTTTATAAAACGGCTGGTTATACGCGTCTATGTGGCCGATCACATGTGAGATTAGCTGAATGCGTGCGAATGCATTTTAGCGGTGCGCTATGTATGGGCGGGAAACGCTTTGAAGAGATGCACCGCTGTCGTTATGATTGGAATCGTGCAAATCATTTCTGTTTGACTTTTTGCAAGGAGAGTCAATATTGTAATTCTGTCCGCATCAAGAAGTATAATATATTTATTTATAAAATTATAGATGTAATAATTTTCTGTTTACTAATATTAAATGCTCTCATAATAATAACAGTGTGCATTTTAAATTAAATTATACGTAGACACCCTACTTCTTGCACTCATAAAATAATGTTGTATTTATTGAGTGCGTCTATACAACTCATGGAACTTCCTATTTGCAATCAAAAACTGTTTGTTAGTGTATGTAAACTAAAGTTAGTAGAGTCTACTCTACAAAGAAAATATATTTTTTATTGATAATTTTAGTAGCTTTTTGAAGCTTTTTAATACTTTGGAGTTACGATTAAACAAATCTAATTTTATTTGCATAATATAAAATAAAAACCTTGTGAAGATTGGACTGATAATCATATGGCACAGTAAGGATCGCTTAGATCATTTATACACCTTCACATACCACAGTTCGCAATATGAATTTCGTTCATATTGCCTTAAGATCCATGCGACCATTCTTACCTGCAACAAAAAAGAAAACATTTAAAAATTTAACTTACATTATTTGTTTATTTTATTCTGAATAATTTGATTTAATGGAGTCAAAGAGTATAAAATTATGTACCTACATTTGTTCCTAATAATCATGTTTATATATGAATTTATCCTGCCTAATGAATATTTGATCTCTTTTGTATGAATAAATAAGATTTAAAATGCTACATAGCTATTATATGCCTAGAAAAAAAGGCAAATACTAAAATATTCTATTACCCAATTAATGACTATTATAATGTTTAGAGGAACAATGTTAAATAACAGTTTAATACCCCATTAATTATGTTGTTCAAAAACATAGCTAATACGCTTTATAACACTATTAAATATAACAGCTTAAATTAGCAAGTTAAAAATCATGTAACATATTATTAAATAACAATCAAAATGTTAATCATTTTAATAGTTATTTAAATTTTCACTTATAAATAATTTTCACACCTAGTAATTTAATTAATATATTTAAATTTATAACATTTAATTTGTTTATTTCTCATAGGTAGATCACCTGATACGTCTACCGAAGTTTTAAATTAGTTCTAAAGAATATTTACTTATAAAACAGAGCAGCGAGGTTTATTAGCTAAGGGTGGTTAGGTGGTAGTTTGGTGTAAGATTTTTGTAGACAATATTTACATTGTAATTGCATGTTTGTAGCGGTTGAAACTTACTACTATCTTCACATATTAAATTTAAGAATATTGAAAATGTAATTCTCACTCGTGTTAAACAGGCGATTTAAAACTTTTTGTTTTGAGACCCAAGATGTAGTACCTTTGTTAATTGTGTGAAGTCGCCCGATATTGTTTCTTACCTTGTGTTTGAGAGACTTGTACCTATTAAAAGACGTTTACTGCAGCACATATACCTTTACCAAGGCATGGTCTTTAGTCACCACGTTAAGAAAAGCAATACATTTATAAAAAACAAGAATTTTACTTTGAATTAGAATCTAAAACTTCTAAAAGTAACTTTCAAAGCCCGTTCTTTGCATCCGTTCCAAAACTTTACGTGAAGGATCATTTCTTAGAAAGACAAATTTGATGCTCAACATAAAATAGTTAAAGTGTTTAAAGTGTTTGTGCTTGAAAAAGAAATTCATATTATAGTAGTCATAATGAGAGCCACCGGCGTTTACTACCTACTCTTGAACTTACCGCTTGATAAAGTAGAGTGGAGCCACTTTAGTAGATACTTACATCAAAATGAATGAAAATAATATTGTAATAGTATACATACTACTACTAATTGACAACTGTTAATCTACAGAATTAACAAAAACACCGCAAGCATTGTTTACACTAGTACTAAAAGATTTGTTTGCTGTTTGCTAGCAGACAAGAGCGTCATTCATAATGCAGCCTTATCTCAAACCACAGAAAAATATTTTCAAAAAGTCGTTGGCTCCTTATATCTTTGACCCCAGTACTATCAGCGCTGATAAAGTGACAGGGTCACGAGAGAATAGACTGATAAATAGGTCAGTGCAGTATAAAGAAATAAAGAATATAGTGGTCAAGTTCGTCTTTATCTACTCAATATTTTTGCTAGTAAATTACTGAGTGTGGTTATGGTTCAAATAGCTTTGTGTGAGTGTGTGTGGTTGGATTTGATTAGCTCAATTTGTGTGGCCTTATCATTGCGTAGGTATTTTAGTAGTTGATAAACTTTGCGGTGGCATTCACCAAACATGTTATATTTAGAATCTTTGCTGTGGGTCCATATAAAGGCTTGCACTCATAAATAAGTGTAACTGCAAGTTAAACGATTTAAATTTTATACTTCGTAAATTGTTCATGTTGATAACTACAAGTACCGTATTGTCCAAATCCATTTTCGGACAATGTAAACAAACAGTCTTTTCAATATTTTTCTATCAAAAACTCCATAACCGATGACACATGAATTTATACACATTCTGTTCACTATAAACTTCATTTTGCAACTATTTTTACTAATGGTTAATAATCAAATCTAGATTATTTAATAAAACTACGAATTACTTTTTGCGGTCGAATAAAGACGTCAAATTGATTATCAGTTTTATTTTTTCTGTACTCTCTATTGTCTTTGAAAACCAATGTTGTAATTAATTAGAAGAAATAAGTTTAACGAATACCTACATATCATAGGTACATAATATTTTGTAATTCATCATTTATTTTGGGTTTGCCCTCGCAGGTCTGTTCATTTGTTTTATTGTAATATAGTACCTATAATAAAATCGTAACATACATACAAATTCCATTTAGTCCATATTTCACAAATTTTCATCAGGTGGGAAAATATTCAAAAGTATCTCTGTCAGTATTCCATTTTAGTCCGTGCTCAAATAGTTTGTCTTATTATCTTAATGTTTATAAATCAACGGTTACAATAAAATACAATACCATATTTAACATAAATACAAATATTTGGAGTGATAAATTAAATAGAATTAATCTATTACGCAAATAGAGTATTCGTAAACGTATTATTATATAAAAATTTTAGAAAAAGAACGAAAAAGTATTATTTAACAATGTATTGATGTCATTAATTTTATTTTTATTAACCTTGTCCCCATCACTAGTAAATTCATGAAACCATAGACTATGGCAATATAGCGGATTGTTTACATTGTACGAAATTGGAGTTGGAATGGACTTTATATATGTATGTAGGTACATTAAAGCTCGACTTGACTTCACAAATATTTGAACTGTTTACATAAACGAAAACTTGATTAATTTGATGCAGTTGTATTTAAATAATCGGCCGAATAGTGTAAACATACAATTGTTCTTATGTTAGTTCTTCAAATCTATTTGACTCTTTGAACGTATAGAGGTATTGGTTTTACTGTGTGCATTCACGTTACAGCATACACAGTTTGTACAAAGAAATATTTTACTAGTAGGTATATAATAGGTACCTTAGTGTGTATCACATACTAAGACACTAGTTATCTACTGTTAACCACTGATAAGACAACAGCTCCTATTGGTAAACGGTATGGAATTTTACAATCCCAAAGGCTCACTCTTTTGGCTACCTTTCAAGCACCTACTGCTTACCTTGAGCCCTACGAATAAAGATTGCTGTAATAAATAGTCGTACCTCAGAACTCAGCTATATCAGACACTAGCTATTGCCCGCAGATCCACCCGCATGAATGTTGTTTACATTGTCAACTTTTTATATAAACTCTCATCTCCTTTTTTTTTTCCGTGGGAAACGCATTACGCGTACGCACCCGCCTGGGCGAGGCGGGGTTATGTCGGACTCTCCGGCCACAATGAGACAGTGGCCAGCATACCGACTAAGACCCACGGTGTTCCTCCAGACGGCCAGAGTGTCGGGGTCACGGGAGACGCTCGCGCATTCATCCGCGAACGCGACAAGCCACGGCCCGCTCAACGTGAGCGGGCCCTGTCTGACTTGAGGGGCCTAGCCCCCCTTCCTCCATCGAGAGGCGTTCGTGGAACACATACGCCGCCTTCTCGGGCCTGTGCTGTTCGAGCGGCGATTGCCCAATCGCCGCCCGCAGGCATCCTCCTATGGTGGCTGGAGAAACTCTCATCTCCTATTCCAACCCTTTTCAGCCAATTTTCCGCAATAAAAGATAGCCTATGTTTTTCCCCAAGGCCTAATTTATGTCTATACCAAATTTTAACAAAATCTGTTCAGTGGTATAGGCGTGCAAGCGTAACAGATAGACAGACAGACATACAGACGGACAGAGTTACTTTTGCATTTATAATATTTTAGTATACCACAACTCAATAAGTTAACACATTTAATTGACATACAAAAAATTATTTTTAACGTGTTTCGTGTATCGGCAGTTGATATTGTGGTACAAATTGTTCGTATGCGTGACTAATATCAACCTGTAAAATATTGCCTTAATTCTTTGAATGGTAATACCATTTAGTTAGGCGAGACGCGAATGACAAACATGATGCTGGCATTTTTTTATTGTGTCAGTTTTCTTTTTATTCTTTTTTATGCGTTAAAGCGTTTTGTGACTATTTGGCATTAAAAAGTGGCTCAATTTTTTTGACAGTTTTGTTTCCGGCTTCATCTAGCCTTTTGGGTAGCGAGGACTTCCTAGTTACAGCTTTCTCCACCTGCATGTGCGTCGCAGTGTGACCTCCACGAATGTTTAATCGTGTAGGTGATTTCGAATGGGTAGGTATCTAAAAGTGTGTGTAGGTATACTGATCATCTAATTTAAACTTTCTATTTACTCGTACGCAATAAGTGTTTAGTTTACATGGTAGCAAACATGGTAGTGACATGACCGGAAATTACACTTGCTTGTGATTGAAGATTCTAATATTTGTATCATATTTTAACCACCTATTTCTAGAACCAGTATTGATTGTTGTACCAAATGTAGTAGCATTTCTGGTGTTGTCAACTAGCGCTTCTAGCGGTAACTTGGCAACTAAACTTGACAATCAACAGTAACTAACATTTGAATCGGGCCTTTGCAACAGTGCCTCTAACGGCAGCTTTACAAACTAAGTTTGACAGTCAACTATTTTAGATTTTGCTTTACAACTCTGATGGCAAACAAGCTTACAGCTCACATGATGGTTAGTAGTAATTGAAATCTATAGAGCTGGCTATGTTTTAGAACACATATGCAAGCATTTCTGCAATAAGCTTTGCAGAAATAATGCTTAGAAAACATAAACAAGTCGTTGCAGATCATTTACGGAGACAGGTATGAGTAAGGAAAAGAGAGAGAACCGAGGGGGTTATTAAGATGCCGGCGCTATCCCATTTCGGTAGCTATAGCCAGCACGCACGTAAAAATAAGAGTGACCGAATTTAAAATGATGTATTATTTTCTTGCGGTGTAAAATTCATCATCATCAACATATCAGCCGAAAGACGTCCACTGCTGGGCATAGGCTTTCCTTAAATTTCACCACCTTAGCCGGTCGTGAGCCGCCCTCATTCATCGGTTGCTCGCCATCCTTATAAGCTCATCGGTCAACCTTGTGAGGGATCTGGCCACGCTGCGTCTGCCGGTACGTGGTCGCCACTCTAGAACCTTTCTGCCCAATATATGTCCTGCCCGCTGCCGTTATCTTAGTTCGCCTGCAGATTTTTTTGTTTCCTAAAAGATCGCGCAGACAGACGCCTAACATAGCCTACTCCATCACTCACTTACGCGACTTAGAGCCTTCTCATAATAACCATAGTTAGCGACCACGTCCCTGCTCCGTATGTCAGCACTAGCATCACACACTGGTCAGAGACCTTGGTCTTGAAACACTGCGGTAGAACGGACGAGAAGATATGTTGTAGCTTCCCGAACACTGCTCAGCCGAGTTGGATTCGACGAGTGACCCCTTTCTCAAAATCGGACTTACCTAATCGGACTATTTGTTCCAGGTATATGTACTCGTCAAGGAATTTGAACATCAAGCCGCCGACCGTAATAGGAGTGGGTGTAACGTGGACACTGGTCATGACTTTAGTATTATCCATGTTCATTTTTAGGCCCACTTGTCGAGAGGCTCTATTGAGGTCATCGAGCATTGCACTGAGGTTATTCACGGTCTCAGTCAAAAACTTATAAACAATAAAATAACAATTTAAATAACCGTATATCATAAAATAAACTTTATATCAAACATATTTGTGATAAGTTTACCACACACATTTGCTTTTAGCTAAAAACAGTTCATAGATATTTTTATTAACTGTACAAATATTACAAGTAGGTATACATTTATCAATAATACGCCTGTTCGATTAGTATGCGAAATTAATATTACTACAAAGAATCAGTGCATGTAGTAGACGAAGAGAGATAAAAGAGATAAAAAGAGAGATAGAAACGAAGTATTTAATTAAATTGTAAAACCTTTAACACTAGCTGAGATATTTAAACAATAAATTATTGAAAATATGTATAAGGGCTATCTGTCTAGCATTAATTAATATGATAAAAATGTGTACAAGAATATAATTGTTACTTGCATAAACAAAAGTTGAATAGAATAATTAATTAAAAAATTAAATATATTTTATGACGCTGTGGAAGTTTAAAAATAAACACTTAGATATAAAAGATCCGTAAACATTGAGGTGAACGCTTTCTGCGCAATTTATGGGAAACTGAATTGTTTACGCGATGAAATTACGTAGGACCGTATATTAGCAATTTTTCAATGGCTGTGCTGTGACGTTTAAGATTACGTTGGTTTACTATTAACTAGCTATTCTTGTTATGATCGTATATATATTAGATCGTATATATAGAAAATGTTTTTGTGATTAAAACTTTCTTTAACAATTTTATATTCGCTTTGGTGAAGTGTTCTCTCCATATTTATTTCTTTGTCGCAAGTTTAACCATAATTCATGAAATAGTAAATTTTTATCAAACCAGAGATTTTGACTAGTTTTATAAGTTCATTTGCTTTCACCACAAGGTTATTGTTAAACAAACCACGGGACCCATTCCGACGCGCTTACAAAACTCATCCACTCGAAACCTTAATGAAGACGTTAACAATTTTCACGAGCCCTACATGATGTATAACCGTGAAATTTTAGAAAAATAACACCCGACAACTTCAGAAACGCCCTCAGAGAATTATTACATTAATATATTTACCAAACACGCTCCTATTATTACGTTTTCATGTACTCGTTTGCGCATAAATTAAAAAAGTTGTCACTTTTTCTTTTGTATCAACCCTTATTTGGTATTCATATTTGATACTTTGATAATACAAAGGGACTACGCGTTTTGTAACGAAAACACACGAGAAAAACCTGTTTTACCAACAGACTATGCTAAAGATACAAATTGTGAAAGAGGCAATCGTTCATACAATGTTTCTTATCTGAGGAGAGGACAACGCACTATAATCGACTTTTGCGCGCACGGAATAAGCCTTCTATTGTAATGAAGTCCTGCGGATCACTTCAATTATGGTCATATTGAATGAAATATGAGTTAAGTGAGGAATATCAAAGGGCGACGCGGGCCTGTTTATGAAATGTGAACTTTGAAATATGTACTACAATACTTGCACCCTTTTTTAATTTGTACTAAACTACGAACCGTAGCGAAATGGGGTCTCGAAATATATGTTAGAGAGCGGCCAGTTTTTTTGTCTATCGATCGATATTTCGCTCACAACTATGTATTATTGGATAATTTGTGACTATTTCGTTCAGAATTTTCGTGTTTCTTATTGCTTCCGCAACGAATTTCGTGCGACCCAAAAGTCGAAATGATTGAACCTATCGGGCATTCGCCGGCAGCGGCCGACTCCAATTTAGTTTTTCGGATTAGATACGGCGAACATAATAACATAATTGCTCTAATAACAGACCGCGCGGGCGGTGCTCGCTGTGCCTTACAATTCACTTTCCAAATTGGTTTATTTTTTTTTACCTCTGCTCTGTCTAAAACTATTATGATTTATTATCAAATTTTCGTGCAGGCAAATTACGACCTCGTTTTTCGTAAATAATAGCGTCCTTTTCTAACCCTAGGTTACATGTGATAGTAGACAGAGACGCAATTACTGCTATTGTGGTTCCTTGAAAGCCTTGCGGCGATACATTGCTTAGACCTGTGGATGAAATGAATTATGACTCTTTTTGTAAATTACCCTGTACCTATGATAATTAGTGGGATTAACATGTTCACTGTGGATATTTTTCAAAGTCACCCAGCTTATTAAAACTTTCAAATATTAATTAATTTTTCACTAAAACGGAAGCCACGAAAGCGCATAAAAACTTTGTATTTTTAAAATATTGAGAAAGATAATTGCTTTTAAACAGAGTTAAAATCTAACACAAAATATGGACGATGAAATGATATTCCGTAATGTTACAACAGCATTTTGTGCAAATATTTAGTAGGAACTAAGCTAAACAAGAGTACCTACAGCCGTCTGAAATGGTGCAACCGACAAATGTTCATGACATAGCGGTTGCATTATACATGAGACCTGCCACCGTGCTATATTTACATATAAAAACTTACTTTCCACATTTCTACTATGAATAAAAATATAAACCATTCAATAACCGGTTCTCTGACCGTTGACTCATTAGAAACAATTATAATTCTCAATGTTATATGAAATTGATCACTATTTTTATTCAGAATACTTTTTTGATAAAAGCTGCAAATAAATAAATTGCGTCAAGTATTGTAGGGCTGCCTCAGGGCTCTTGTAACGAAATAAACAAACGAATGATGATTTTTCAAAATATATTTTCATATAGTTTAAAATATGAATAACAAATGTCACAAAGGATTAATAAAAAGTTATTCATTTTATAACAATAAAAGTGTTATGTGTGGTGGTGTTTGCGTAACTTATATTTATAGTACCTATGTACGTTCTTTAGGGTTGGCCTCGACACAACTACAGGTAGTACGTAAGTATAATTTTTAGGTATTTTACACATAGTTCTAGGAAATTTAATAATTTGCATTACTATTGAAATAATAATAAGTATAGCAGTCAATAATATTTATATTTATAGGCCTGTCTTTATTTATACATTTTCTTTTCAATTAATTTCTATGTATATACGAAAATTGATAAGTATAGTATATAAATTATTCATCATTTATAAAGGCCAACTGTTCATGTATTAAACAGTTTGTTCAAAAAAAGTTTTCTAGCTACTCGTCTATGCTCATGAATATTCGCGTGGAGGGCGCCACCTCTGCGCAGATATCGCGCGTGATGAAGCGGAAGAGACCTCCGACAAAGGACTATGACAATGAGCTCGAACACCCATAGGGTTGACTGCGTATAGTAATGACAATATTTGCATTATTTTTTGTTCTATTAAACAAACGGAAAAAAGGATTAGTTATTCTAATTTTTGAAAAGATTAATAGGCATTTATTATGTTATATTTATGATAATCAATTTATTTAGTATACAAATTTATTTAAATAATATGATTAATAATATAGTAAAATAAAATAATTAAGAATCAAAAGTAGAACAACGTTGCTGTAAGTAAATAGCTCTGTCGGTAGCCCTACGCGAGGTTGCCGCTCGCGTCCAACACAGCGGCCCGGACACGTTTCAGGATCATGAATTATGGCGCGAGCCGATGTGACTTTTCAATTTGAAATCATCAACCTGGAATTAATTTCATTTTTGAACCCCATTATTTCTGTTATCTACACGCGAAATCGCGCAATATGCGAGTTTCACATTATTGCCATTTCGACAAAAATATTTTGTGGCTACGTACCGCCGATATCGGTAATTTAATTCTGTACAAACCTTTTGTTTTAATCTGTTTGAATTATTTCGAAACTGCACTGCACTCACCGCATACGATATGGTGAAAATTTTGTGTTAAATAAATACAAACTCAATTCATTACGCGATACAAAATACCATTTTGGTATTTTTAATAGAGCTTTAAACATAGTAATTTCAACTAATATAAATATAAATGTTTATTTATTTATGAGTTTTATTACACATATTAAATTGAAAACTAATAGTTACATGAAGATATTTAATTTTGTTTCGAACGTAATTACACGGAAAACAATACTAAATCTATCGTTAAAAATAATGTTCCGGACCCGTTCAGATTTCATTTGTATCACACAAATCTGTCATTGGAGTCAACGCAACGGTTAGTCGGTTTCAGTAGGCGCGACTATTCATAGTGTAGACTAGTCACTTCCCAGCTATCGTAGACGAAAACCGAACCGAAATAACTGTTACACCAATAAATTAGAAGATAAAGCTTTAGTTTTATTTCGGTGGAGTCCGCGACGACTTTTTATTGTGATTATCGGGGATGTTCAAAAATTTTCTCTTCAATTCAAAGGTCGACGACCTGACATTCTTCTATAATAATTGAGTCATTTCTAATTTTAAATACTGTGTGACTCAAGATCAGGTTTTTTTCTAAAAGAATAGACTTTTTTTCGTTTATTTATATTACCGCAAGTAGATAAGCACCCACACAATAAATTTATTTTAACGAGTGAAGGCAACTAGAGTAGATACTCGTATAAGTTAGTGATCTTTGTCAACAGAATAATTGCAATCGTTTATTATCTTTTTTATTCTCATAAATTAGTTTCGTCTGCTATTGTACTGGTAGAATAAGCTAACGATATATTACAACACGTTACATTTGCCAGAACCAATATGAATTAATAGAGATTGTAGAACGACGTAGAACTTTCTAAACAAATTGCTAAGACAACATACGTTACGAAGATACATCTAAAAACGTTTCTCCAAAAACTCACGCTTAAATCCCAAAAGAGGGACCTTATAACAAAGCTAATATTAGACAATCATTTCCTGTCAAAAGGGAGGCGCTCACTCCCTCCCCAGCGGATTGAAGGAGGCCGGGAGTAGGAAATACCTCCTCGTCTCACCAGATTTCTCAGTCGCCGTGTTCCAGTGTGAATCTGAATTCTTATTTTTTGCTGTTACAGTGATAAATGGATTTTTAATATCTACTTGCAGCTGACAGAATCAGTAGTTCGTTTGAAGAAAAATGTTAGTAAATGGAACTTTTTATTATCTATCACTCGTTTACATCGACCGCTGTGCTTACATGTGTACGCGTCGGATGTTTAAAAAACATTGAAAAATAAATGTCGCCGTCATGTCGAAAGGATAGCATGGACAGGCAACAAGACATCAGCATCCAGACGTCTCAATACTCAACGAGGCCTACTGTCGGCAAAAAACTTGGCGGTGGCTCTCACGGCACGACTCTATTACGAGTCGACCGCGAATAAATAAAACATGACGGGCCCTTCTCACGTACACATATGTACATATTGTTTATGTATGTGTTGCGGATGTTAACTGATCTTGATTCGGTGTATGTGATTTGAGGCGCTTTCACCACGAGCTTTGGAAATGTTCGGATAACTGGTGCAATTATTTTCTATATAGAGTCCGCAATTTTAACTGCTCTACTTGTTAAGTCTCACGATTCTATAAAACCTTAACGAATCGAATACAACTCTCAAGTTAGTGAACAATACAAATTGATAGATATCTAAATATTGAGGTCTTTACTTTATCAAGTTTAAACTTTAATCACGTTGAATTTAAAATAATTGAAGTCATCTTATACAGACGAATATAACAGATTGTCTGAAATAATCGTAAAATGTTCCTAAAATCAAATAAAACTAAATAACAATAGGCTCCATGCAGAGGGCAGTTTCTTTTAATGATAGTGTAATAACATGACATTAATGTAAGCTTCAAGCTCAAGCAGATTGATAATAAAGCTTAAAAGAATAGAACTGATTTAAACCGTAAGACAATGAAATGTAACAGATTAGTGATTAAATAATCTCAACAACAACCAATAAAATAAGAGATTAATCGGTTTTTGGGCGACGACATTCCGTGGTTTTCATGCAGCACCGTGTGTGGCATTAACGCATAGGTCGACTAATAGTTGGACGACTCTTGCGCAGACGACAATAAAAACACGCACGCGCTACGACGGTACATTAACGCGCTCGCCATTGTTGGCACCATGCAAACTCCGCCCGCTGGCAACAGCCACGTATCACAGAATATCAATAGCGATGGATAGCTCATGTCAGTGCTGTCGATAAAACGCAACAAAATTATCGATAGCCATATACTAATAACACGTACGTATTACATTGACATCGTATTACAGAACTGTTATTACAAAGCATATATATTATTGAAAAATCAATCACCGTCACGACAAGTGCTGATGCGATTAATAGCTCAATCTGTTAAATGTACAGAGACCACGCCACAGACCCATACAAATAAAAAAAGTTGCACGTTGCTGAACTAAACTATTTCTAGTGGCAATGCAGTGATTTGAAAAGTAACCAAGACGAGAGAAACCATTACGCTGTAGTCGATCAGAACCAGATTGATTGTCCTTATAGCTTAAGAATGTAACCAACGATTAATAGCAGACGATAAAGTGAAAGAATGCTATAAGTAGAAGTATGCATTTATAATTGATTTCAGGTGTAAATTACGTATAAATTCATTAAAAAGTTATTAATATATTCTAAATACTAGAGATATGACGGTTTTCTTTCAAGTATCATCATTGTAAATTGACTAAGTGAGACGAGTCACAACGCAACTCGGAAGTGATTCGTTTGAATTATGCTCGCGCTATTATTTTTTTATTATTGTTTCTTGAATTTCGACTACTAGACAGATGGTAACAGCGGCGGGGAATTTGTATTACAATGGCCGCTACAATTCTACCAATGATCGCTGGCACGGTGCTCTCCCGGCGCGGCTGTTCCTTTGCTTCAGTCTACTTGGCACTCAATAACTTTCATTGGATACCAGCTTCGCGAGTGGCTGAATAATTTGTGAGTTCGTTACTACAATGTTGATAATTGATTAGTTTCTAGTTGGAACGAATTTCTGTACAACAAAGAAATGATTATGCTTTCATCGAAGACACTGAATTATCAATTGTTGTAAAAGACAAATAGTATTTTATAACGAACATTGTGGTTGTATCTAATAGATAAAACACATTACCAAAGTTAATACTGGTTCATTAGAAATGATAAATTACTTCTAAACCTTGTTTTGAACGTAAAGTATAAAGATCGATAGAAAAAGAAGTTAAATACGTAAAGTTTCGTAACAAGTAGCTGTAGCCGCGTCGATCCATTAACTGTGCTATGAAGAATCTGTTATGACAGCACTATCCAAGTGGTGGCACAATGTGTCAGAACTAGATGTACGTGCGACGAAGAATATTTATTTATTTATAACATTCAAGGGCTGTAAATTAGCAGTGAATTTACAGCGAGGCGGAGGAGTGATCACGTGGGTTATTTTTGGCTTATACGCGTAATTTAAACAGTTCCCGATGTTTTGCCATTAGAAATTGATACTTAAGGAAGATGTGTGACTTAGAAAGTGAAACTTTACACTTTTATCCCATCATAACTCAAATTAATTAAGTATACCTATGATAATTATGACGATTTTTAGCGGCCGGCGGCGGCGGTCAGGAATGTAAACCATACGTCATCTGCAGCTGCAATTGATTTTAAATGTAAAAATGCTACAAATGTTTATTTATCTCGGAACTTTCTAGAATTAACCGAAATAATTGTTCATATTAGATTATTTCATTAGTTTAATTTATTAACGAGGCCAAAGGAAGTTACAAATCAGATAGAACTTAAGCAATTATATATTCTGCTACTTGTCACGCTAGATGATCAAGTTTTGACCAAATCGGATCAAGCCGCAGTCTCTTAGTCATGATCCGGATTCTGTTCTTAATTTTCCACAAACTTGTTATGACCTTTATTGGCCACTTGTTCGTCTAGTTGAAGGCTGTGTTGCTTTATATTGACAACCTTTTTATTTTTTGTTTTATAGGCTGAGAAAATTTACTCAAACAATCTTTTTATTTGACGTGAAGGGAATTTATAAAGAAAAAGCTATCAAAAAGTTGCATCAAACCTTCAATATGCAATTAGACAGCTCGATTGTTCAGTCACGAAAACAAAATATATCTGAGTCCACTTAATATTATACGATGCACGTGACCTCAAACCTCTCTGATTTTGGACTTCCGTAATGTTAGTCGGTACAATATAATCAAACAATCCGATGAGTTGATACAAAACGTTCGACATTGAAATGTAGCATCGTGAATTTATAGTCTATCGTCAATTTATTCACATTTCATATTTTTGCACTGAACAAATTTTAAGTAACGCTCGGTTAATCCTAATCGAACTTTATTCTGATACCGTTTAACATCACTATTCTAGTACTAATCTTTTCGAATAAATTAAAAAATATAAAGTATTATTAAGTGTCATAAATATTGCATTTAATAACCTGAATTCAAATAGGTGTTTAGTACAAATTAAAACAAGATAGAGAAGCTCGATAAAATAAAATAAAAATGAATTTAAGTTCAAAACTAAATGTCGACCCCCTTGTATTTTCATTTATAAACTTACTTTACCCACCTGCAGAGTTGGGGTATTTCGCAGGTATATTTATGTAAGTAATGCATAGTAATTTTCTTGTAAATGGATTTCTTGAGCGTTACTACAGAATATTAAAAAGTATAGAAAGCTGAGTTCACTTTCAATGCTAATCTTGTGTCTTATAGATTAGGGTGAGGCAGATAAATATACAGTCATTATTAAAAAAAAAAACCTTCGTAACCACAATTCGAATTCGGGCAAGTATCAATGTGATTTTTTAAATCATACGTACTTACTAATTTTATCTGGACATTACTGATAACCTGTAAACGAAAACATCGTGAGGAAACTTGGACTTCTGAGGAAGTCGTAAATCGCCATCCGCCTTGAGCAAGCGTGGCGAACAATGTTCATACCTTCTCTGTATGAGAAGAGGCTATTCCCTGCAGTGGGATAATAATGGGCTTAAATGATAAAACAGTCATTCAATAAACTATGCTAGTCAATAAATAGATATTTAAAATTTAATTCAAGTCACTTAAGCATCTACTAACATGTATAAAATTTAACGTTTTATTAACCTTTAGCAAATATCGTACATTACGATAATGATCGAAATAATGCTATAATCGTAAATGTAGATAATTGGAAGTAAAAACTAGATATATGTGGTACAAGCTATGTAAATAGAACTATTAAAGAATGTCCACAGATAGACACAAACGAGTGCCACGTTGCTTCTGACAGTTTAATGTTTCCTAAAACCATTGGAAACAATAAGCACTTAATTAAAACTGTAACAGAACTTGTTAAGGATGACAAATGAATGAGTAAAAAACTATCTGTAATTGATGGGTTAACGTGCGAATTAATAGTAATAGCAGTCGATAATGACGAATGTATCGACAACAAATATTTGACGTGTAGATTAGTGCCTGTAGTCCGTTTGCGGTATTGCGATTGCGATGTAATAATGTAGCACCTGCTTATTATAAACTAGCATTTGTTACTAGTTTTTGCTGTAATTGTGACGAATAATGTGATGGTTTTTATTATTCACGACAATTTTGTACTTTTAAAAACAGGATTATTTTAGAAAAATATTCTTTTACCTCTTATATTTATTTTCCCAAGTTAGGAAATTCAAGAAAGACAAGGACGAATTATTACTAATTTAAAAGGTGTTTGTAAAAAGCTAAATTAGTAGCTTTTGTCTTATATCTACTACTGCTTCGATTCTAATCGTGACAGCTTGCCTATAGGTCAACACGTTTCTTTGTTTTCTCACGTTTAGGACCAAACCTTCAACTCTTTAAATGTCGAGGAGACCATTATTTATACAACTTACATATTAATTCATACAAAATAAAATTTAATGAAACAACATTTACAGACGATTTTTCTTTTACTTATATTTCTGAATATGTTTGATCAACTTCTAAATGACAAGATAATATGTATTTACGTATTCGAGTTTGAATTTTGGCATGAAAGGTGTGTGATAAAATTCGATTCAACCGAAAGTCATTGTACTTGTAAACACAAAAGAATATTCTAGCAAATTCTAGAGCGAGGCGCGAACACGCCGGCCCGGTGACATGCTATCGCGGGGCCACGTTCGGTTCGTACGACATAAATCACCGACACCGCTTGTTTTACCAATAAAATTGATTCTTTCGCGAATAGCGAGCCCAACAAACATACAATTTTTGTATTTTATATTTTAAAATTAGAATATATTTTATTTTTCTTTTCATTTATATGACATTGATATATTGCCAGTAGGCACGTAATTTTAGCCTATAGGTAAGTAGGTATTCGTTAGAATTGTTTCTATTGAATTAGGCTTTCATTTTTAATTATAATTTTATTTGAACCTGATAAACCAGTATAAACTTACACAGTGTATTCACCAAGAACAGTTTTAATAATGGTATAAAAATATATCAAATCAAAGTTACAAAACCTCATTTAAACTGGTTTCAAATTATATTCGATTTTGTTATACGGCTGAACTATATTGTGACATTAAGTAGCTATATTTCATCAACGGATCATCAAATATCACACACAAAAAATATATCTTAAAAAACTTGTTTTTAAAATCGCGAATTATACGCCAAAACGATAAATCAATGCGATTACATTCGAAATCAATGGTGTCGCCCCATGAAACGGTCGCTATTTATCAGTTTATATAAAAGTGTACGCGTGCCCAACATTGATCAATAAAAAATCATATCATTGACAATGTATCCCTTATTTTCAATAATGATATATCACTAGCTGATAAATAATGCGTTGATGCTAATAAACGACTGAATATCGGTTAATAGAATATTAAACCGCCGTAGATCAGATCACGACTTTGTCCGCATTTTATCTGCATACCAAATGTGGTTGACAATATTAAGCTTGTTTTATATTTTGATACATTCATTTTTTATGATTAGTTATTTGAACATTAATATTTTATTTGTCATTTACAAAAACTTTCGTTACACCTAACCATTCTGTATTTATTGGGCCATTTTAGAATGTTATACTCGTAATGCATCCCTATTAATTTGTCTTATAAAGCTACCTTCTACAGTTATTCAAAATGTATGCAAGCCCGTAAAGTTTCACACAGTTAACCGTCTAAGAGCGACAGGGTTTGTTTTGTGGCTAACGATACAAAGTACAGTTAGTAAAGTACTTTTCTAAGTAGTCCAGTGGTATGGGCTTTATTATTTATTATACGGAAAACAGAACAAACTAACCAAAAGTGTCCACGGTACGGAAGCAGCGGGACGCAACAAAACAGAGTGGAATAAAGAAAATAGAATGACGCGTGTTGTAACAGTGAAACCGTGGAGTTGTTTTCGTGTGAATACGTTTGTGTTTTTTATTATTTATTTCTGGCTTGTGCAGCTAATTGTTTTATTTTGAAAACTATTAAATTAATTCAGTGTACGAATCTTAAATTTACGTCTCAACAAATATGCATTTAATAAATAACAATTGGGAAATTAAATAAATTCATAGACGTAGTTTTACAATAATATATTTTTATATAATATCGACTCTATTATAGGTCTGTAACTTTCTTGTCAAGTGTGAGAGAGATAGCAAGGCTTAAAAAAGAAAACTTTAGAGGAAAGCGAGGCAAAAAGAGTGGCGTGTATTCGCCTCGGCCACGTTGTGTGAGACCTCTGGGGACTTGGCAATACTCGTACAATGTACAAATACGTACAATTATCACGTAAATAAAGTTTTCTAGGTATACACCTACATTTAGATGTATTCTTGCCTGTATTCAAAATACATACATAACATGCCTGAAAACGTTTAGAATTATTGTCAATGTATGGGTTGCTAAATAACTACAACAAGCGCAATCAATTTGTATAGTTATATGTATGAATTCAGAATACGATTTGGCCGACTATATTAATAATAATATTTAATATTATTAAAATGACACAAAACAGCGATGTCAATATATTGATATCTTATTATAATCATCTTAATTACTAACAGTATAAAAATTCAAGAACTAGGGCAACTTTTACAATTTGAATTAATTACGAGTCTTTAAAATAGGAGTATTTAAGCGGTGTGGCGGATCCACTCGACCGGCGATCATAACGTTAAAAGTTTCTCTCTCGCAGCACATATGCGGGCGTTTCTTTTATTTTTCCTCCATTTTCCATTTCCACTAGAACGAAAGCGACTTTCCACGGTGACTTTTTTCAACTGAAAAGCTGCGAGGAATTGTGGCAAAATAATAATAAAAAACAATGAACGAAGAGAAATGGAAATAAAAATTTGCTTTGTCATAAATCATGAAATGCTTCCGGCTGGTTGCTTTATTACAAAGAAAGTTTGTATCAAGCTTTTATTGTCCACGAGGAAATGAAAATTCCTTTAATTGCGAAGATGCCTATTAGGTTGTTTGTTTACAACATAGTATAATACTTACATTGTTTAATGGTTTTACACTATGATTACTGGTGTCGACTAAAATTTTACGTATATGGTGAGACTGTAAGAGGGATATATTCACGAAAAAGAAATAGGCTGGGAAAAATCTGCCACTATAGGGTACTGTGACTAAACGGAAGAGCTTAAAGCACCGCTCGACGCAAATCCCAAGCGGAAAGATTCCATTAAGAAAATCAAAAAAGGTCTGTTCATGGATTGCGACTATTTTCATTTAGCAAAAACAACCCATAAATTGTCATCTTAACGAGATTTCTGTTTTTGCAGTATTCGCACCCTCAAGTGTTCAGATACTAGTAGATCGGTGACGGGGCTCTGTTTCGTATTGCATGGATTGTTGCTTCCGCACTTTTTGTTAAATAACGTTCGAAAACAATATTGCATTTAATTTCAATTATTTTCGTGCGACTAATTGCTTATTAGCTAATTGTTTACAATGTTTCAAGTGTCAAAACAATTTATTTCTTCAACACTATGAAAACGATACAAAATTTCTACCAAATCTTTCTGAAACTTTTTTACTCAATTATTTTCTTCGTCTAGTTGAGTTCGTAGACATAGTATGTTCTTTGGCACGCCAAACGGCGCATGCGTGTCAAGACATCAGACGCTGCGCGCGAGTGCGTGCAACCGCTTCGGGTTATTTATTGCCTCACTGATGAATTAGTTTTGTTTATATAGCACCTTTACATTCGAGGGTTAACTATAAAAACGCAATGAATACCTTATTGACTTTTTATTGTTTTAATTTACATTTTATTGCTGCGACATATATTATTTATTCAAGCAATTTTAATATATTATTTCTGTGGCAATTTATAATTATGATTGACGCATTTAGATTATACAGAGTTAATCCAAACAAGTTCTTATAATAACTTGAACTATGAATTGGACATTTTCATAAAAAGAAACACAAATTATCTAACTATATTGATATACTGCATAAGTGAACTAGAACAACTACTAACCATTCGTGAACTCGAAGTGGAATAAACTCGAGAATATCATAATTAAAGTGCCGTTTCACAGTTCGGGTCCCGTCACGTGATACCGTTGCCCAAATTATCCGGGCCTCGTGTCATCTTGTCCCAATCCAATATGGCGCCATAAATCCTCGCTAGGGGAGATGGGGTGGTAGAGGAGCACGTCACTCAAACTTTCTCTGTACTCCGTCTTACGCTCTCTCGTCTCGGTCTAGGGGTGGGTACAGACAGACCCTCACACGTATTTTTTTTATTTTCGCGGTCACGTGCGTCGCGCTGACGGTTTGAATTGTATTCTTTTACTTCATATAATTTAAAATATTGTTATTGCATTTAATAGAGATTTAAAAAAATCTTAGTTATAATTTATATTGACACGTTATACAATAGAGGTGTATTAGGTTGGTATTGATATATTTTAGTAGTATTTTTTCTGTCGCTTGTATAGGTTGGTTTCACCTTAGTTGTCGGTGCTAACGCTACATGCCCCGAGGTGCGATGGTGCGCTTCGAAGAATTCTCAGATAGAGTTCCGAGCATCGGGATGAGTAATCTCCTTTGTTTTTCTAAGAACATCGCAGTCAGCCGTTGCGCGATTATCGGCTTGTTTTCCTCACTCAACCTTTTAAATAAAATACTTTTTATTAAACATCTGCTCGCTTGAGTAAATGTTTTTGTAATTGAGAACGTAGGTACCTAATGTTACGGTAAAAAGCTTTTATACGTAATCAAATTTTAACACTTGGTTACTAAAGTAAACTGTAATAAGCGCTGTTGTAGTTTATTTCGAGAATGTTGTATGGGTTTCTCATGTTCATTCATTTTGCGAACACAGATATTTGAATATCAGATGGAATAGTAATATACGACCTACTTGGAATTTATGATAGCGCTGGCACTACCTGAGTTGTCACCTTGTCACCACAGAACATGATAGTTACAAGAATGAAGTAAATTATGTATCTATTTTCTTCATTATTCGCCTTTAATGTAGCTAATACATAGATAAAATAAAACCTACGCTTCTATGAATGAAATAAAGCTTGCAACATTAATAAATACATATAAATATCTCACTGGTGTTGCAAGAGGAGATTAAGGGATTAATTCAAATTGGGCAGTAGCAAACATCTGTGAACTACTAAGCACTGATAACACCAATTCATAGTGGTATATATCCAACAATTTTTAACAATCCATAAAACTTTTATAATCCTACTAGATGCGCCCTACGGCTTCGCTCGCGCCTAAAATGTGTTTTGTCTCTCTCGAGAACCAGACCGATTTTCGGGATAAAATGTAGCATATGTCCGTCGCCGGCACCGAATCTATATTTACCAATTTTCATCGAAATCGGTTCAGCTGTTTAGGCGCTAAGTGGTAACAAACACATACCTACATACATACACACAAACTTTCCCATTTATAATATTAATAGAATTTGATTCACACTTTAAAGAGAAGATGCTACCGTTAGATTTTATATTCATTTTCCATATATGGCACTGAAGCAAAGCTATATAATTTAATTACTTGTGATATTAATATTGCCGCTTTTAATATTGAAATGTTTTGTTTTTTATCATAATAATTTACTATAGCTAAAATTGATATGAAGCTGTTAAATGTTATTTTTATCAGGTAGGTATATGTATATCAGCATATCACTCACGATAAGAATATTGCCGCTTTTGGCCCGGCTGCCTAAGACATGAAGGGTAATAGGGAGCGTATGTATGTATGTATGTCTATTTCTTTGGTAGGTGTCATTAGATTTGTATTGATTGTGGGAGTGACATAGGGTATATAAAATTTTTATGTAGCGTCAGCACAAGAAAAAAAATGGATTTCTTTCTTTTTACTTTGTTTTAAGCAGGCAAACTTTTTGTTTTTTTTTTATCAATTAATAATAATCATCTTCTGCATCAGTCTAGAGTCTAAGCAAATTATCTCAAGACTAGTGTTTACTAAGATACGAGTATGTATAGTAGAACTCAGAAAATTGCTCTAGTTCCAATTTAGATACTTCCATACTCAAAAACAACGTTTAATGACTAAACTAACAAAAATTATTTCTTATTAATAAACAACTTAATAAAGTGCAACCGATCTGGCTCATTTCTTAATAAACTGTGATCTAATCTATCTATATATATATTTAAAAGCGAAAAGCTACTTTCTAAATCAATCATCGCGAAATCTTAGATATGAGATAGATCTACAAATGTCAGGAGTATTAAATTTAATTTTAATTTTAAACAACCCTTACAAAGGGGGAAATAGGGGGTGTGAGTTTGTATGGCAAATCTTTTATTTTTAAAGCTATCGACTAATACTATAATTTTTTATATTAAGAAACTAC
This sequence comes from Parascotia fuliginaria, assembly GCA_963082885.1. Lineage (NCBI taxonomy): Eukaryota > Metazoa > Arthropoda > Insecta > Lepidoptera > Erebidae > Parascotia > Parascotia fuliginaria. The sequence goes on along the minus strand of OY720181.1, from coordinate 12,544,644 downwards.
CCATAACTTAACTAGTGGAAAAATAAGAATCGCAAGTTTGTGTGTAATTTTGTCACAGTAGTAGTAGCGGGTGAATAAATTTAAATGGGATTAGCTATAGAGACAGATCATACTGATTATTACTGATACAATGTTACGGTTGCCGTAAGTTCAGGTAGGCAATATTTTCATATTCACACGTTGTACCGAAGTCGCGGGTAACAGCTAGTAAAATTAATAAAGCTGTGTGGTATCCCATGAAGTAATCCCGATAATACTCGCGTGACTAGTCCCAGTGTAAGACACAAATGAACTTGCTATGTATTGGGTTTCAATAAACTGACCATCCATCAAGCCGTCTCAACGCAACGGGGGGCGACTATATTAGAAAACCTTCGTCAGATGTGTCTACACCTTGCCGTATACAAAATATATCGATATTTTATATAGCAGATGCGTCGGAAGTAAGCACAGAACTATTGTTACTGGTCAACGACCATTATAACACATCACCAACAACACCGACAACTTTATTAAATGTTTTATAAATTTCCTCACTACTAAATAAGACCGCTAATTAAGTTTCTAAATTATATAAAAATGTTAATTTTACAAACATGTCTTAGAAAAAAATATATCCTATGTAATTGTGATAGCTACACGAGTTAAGATTTTCTGAAATGGAATTAATATTAGTGGACCGTTATGTATGTAAGTACATCATTATAAAGCTAATTGCCTCTGTATGTGGCTGTGCTTGTTACAACTCTTATTTTCTGCTCACATCTAGAACTTTAGTTAGAAATTGTACTTACAGGTTTTCTTTTTGAACATGCTCTTGCAATTTTTGTAATTACCGTTTTATCAACTTTAAAGGTTATTATTAGGTTTCTTTACGTGAGTCTTTCTATTTTTTTTAACTTTGAAACTAAGTTTAATTGCTATTTTGGAGACTCAATTTTCATTTTTTTTATTAAAATTAAGTGCAGATTGAATTGTATCAATATTTTAATAAAATCGTACCTAATAAAAAACATATTAATGAGAGAATTCGAATTAACGGTAAGAAAATAAACCAGCATTTAGACAGCGCATCCTGATGCCAACTGGATTTAAAACGATCAGGACTGAAATAAATTATTTTTAGTAGTAGGTAAGAAAAAGGGACTCAGCATTATTTTATATTTCTATAAGTATAAGTACTTTTTCAGGTAATATATTTTAATAATTCAAAACAAATGCAAAATACGGTTGCGATAGTATACCTGTATACCTGTGTACTTCATAATAAATAGCAACGATGATAATTGTTTAATTAACCAACTTAGTTGGTTAAAACATTTTTATGGTCGTCGTAAAAGTTGAGTGGGGCCATTATATTGCTAACTAGACTCGTAGTTAGTGGATATGGCCTGTATAGCCTTCTTTACTGCTTGTTCAGGTGCTTTGTTTTATAGCGTGATGATATTTTATGATACTTACCTACTTGTTGAGTAAAAAATCGGTATGACTTCATTAGTGTACATATGGGACGAAAAAACGAAAAGCATTAGAAAATGTGTATAAATATAGACCTGGTCCGAATATTAAAATATGATTAATAAAATTAAAATAGACCTTATTGCAATTAATTTTGCGGTTGAACATATTTAATGTCCGTTAATTTAATGTAGGTATTAAAACGGTTTATATTTTATTTTATTATTGGCAATACCTATACTTAATTCTGTCGTCATTAATGGCTGCTTTATTTCTGTTATTCACTCATTTATTAAATAAAAACAAGATGTAATTTATTTACTAACAGAATAAGATAGGTAAGCAATTTAATTGGTTTAAGTGGCAATAATACCTATCTAGATATTTTATTTTGTTACAGGGTGAGTGTGATATTTTCTTCGCTAACGGTTTTCTTATCTAGTGTAACAGCACTCTAACAATTTAAACCTATTTCAAAAATACAGATTTTACTCGGCATCTCTGATAATCTGTACAGCGCCATAAATAATTCAAAGTAACGAATTAAATTCGTGAACAAAACGCAAATGGAATAATGGCGGACTTGTAATTATTCATATAATTTTTATTCATTATGAGCATTGTTTTGTAGGTATGTGGAAAAATGTGTTAAAATTAGAATGCGTGAAACAAAGATGTATTATGACATGAATTTATTTACACTGCACAGAACATAAAAACCACTTTATTAAGTGGTAATAAAGACTATATGATGTGCAGCAGATAATATGTAAGTTTGGACATCCGTATTCTAAAGTCTACCCGCTGCGTTTACGAGTATAACGGACCGCGGTTGAACTGTGAGTTTGGACTAAAGAATTAATATTACGCAAACAAAAGCTCCGGTTATTGTTTCTTCTCACAAAGCCCATGACATGTTTGGACATATTGCGTAATTTGCGGACAAAACAGTTATGTCACATGCTCTGAGTTCTTCTAAAACGATAATAGCACCTATTGTTTTACGCAATAAACTATTGATGGACGCTGCACGTGTTTTAAATGTTCTGAATAAGCGCTTTATGGGATAAAAAAATATGTTAAAGAGCGCACGACGACTGGAGCACGTCTAGTTTTGTAAAAGAGAAAAGTCACAAGAAAAGCGGACAAACATTTTGCGTGTGAAAATTTTAATAGTAAATACGGTACTATTTTTAGTCAACATGTAATAACTGCCTGGTAAATTATAATAAATTAAATTATTCAGTTTATAATGAATGACTGTTTAAGGAATAATATGAATGCGTGATTCTCATTGTAACATCTTAATTAAGTGAGGTTACATAAGCAAATTTCAACAGTGTAAAGTGCGGTCACCTATGCGTGCAGTCCAATTTACTGTTTTGTTGCGGCTTTTGTTATACGACTTATTTATGGAGGCAATAAAAATATGATTAGCACGACGGAACGACCGTATTGAGACGTCAATCAGCGGAACGTTTATGGCCTCATTTGGGCTATTTGAAGGCGCTTCCTTGAACCGTGTCTGTCCAATTTTTTATGATCTTTATAAAACTCCCAGTTCCATATAAATGAAGACCAAAATAAATTAGTGAAGAACTTTTTAACTTAGTTCCACTAAAGAGTCATGGGTCCAGTTTGTTCCGTTCTGTTGTGTTCAAGTTTTAAAACCAGGACCGGCTCTGATCTCGGTCGTAAAGTTTATTGCAGCAGCGATGAGTCGTGTAAATATTTAATAGTTACTTACAATAATGTTACCTCAATACTAATTTTTTCATATACTTACAAGACTCAAACTTCTCTAATTAAATGAATTATTACAAAAATATAATGTATCGCTAAAATCTCACATAGAAATAAGAGATGGCGGTGTTATAGAAAAAAAGACCTAATATCTCAAATGTCAAAATGTGACATTGAGTGATTTGTAGCTAAGCTCCGCCTGTCCCGTGTTTCAAACATCACCGCTCGGAGCAGACAGCTGAGCTCTAAGCTTTGCAAGGGCGCAACAGAGTTGCATACACCCATCCCCCTCTCACTCGTCGTGCCACGCGTCTTCCTATTTCACACGGTGGATAAGACTGTATCTTATTCTATAAACGACAATACCTATCGGTATACTTACCTGAGTGCTTTTGTAAAAATTCAACGCTTTTCTATGCAGTTTGTATCTTAAAAGATTTTGTGAGATCGTTTGTATCTACTGGTCATTTTGCGATCATGTATTACGTTATGAAGACTTATGGGCATAGATATTACCTATATTATTTTGAGTTTATTAAATAAACAAGATTGCCGTTTCTATTCCTGTTTAAGAATACAGAAAAATAGAAGGTAAGCAAAGTTAAGTCTTTGTTGTCTACATATCGTTACTTTTAGAGTTAAATTGTATTATCATCTGTGTCATACCAATAAATTAATTCGAGTAACTCTACCAAAGCAATGTTCTCACCAATTTACGCTGTACTCTGCCAATACATACCTGAAAGAAAAAAAATGTTTGTTAAACAAATATTTAAGTTAGTATCTGTCTTTAGCTATACGATTATTTATAGCGGAAGAGTTTGTTCGTTTGTTTGAACGCGCTAATCTCTAGAACTACGGATTTAAATAATTATTTTTGCGTATGATAGTCATTGTATATGTAAGATCACGCTACTGGTGATGGAAGCAGCGCAGAAACTAAAAACGCGAGTGAAACCGCGTTGCAGGAAGCTAGTAATATAAAGCGGAAGAGTTTGTTTGTTTGTTAGAACGCGCTTATCTCAGGAACTGTCTGTAGGATTTGAATAATTCTTTCTGCGTTTGATAGCCCAGTTCTTGAGGATGGTTAAAATATGCACTATGTAACATCATGCTACGAGCAACGGGAGCAGAACAGTATCCAAAGATGTAACTAAACTGCGCTGAGGAAAGCTAATTATATAAAAATCATGTGAACCACAGTGAACTCTTTAAAACAACAGATACATGAAATTATCTACTAACGGGAGCTACAAAGGAACTCCAAACTTAATTGGTTATAAGCCATCTGTTTGTAATGAATGGTTTCTATGATCTCTGTCAATTTGGGCTCGAAATAAATTATAGAGCCAGTGTCATCTTTTCTCACACTTCAGTAGTAAATGGGTGAATTGAACAAGAGCATGTACTGTTTAGGCATAATGATCAAGTAAATGCCTAATTGCGGCACTTTAAGATCTACGTAAGGAGATATGCTTTGGTGTGAATGATATAAAACTGGCTGTTACAATTTTAGGAATTAGTTTAATGCTTTTGTTACGGATTTGTTGTTGAATATATTGATATCGTACCCAATGAATAGGTACCTTCCTATATCTACTTGTAATATTATATAGAGAAAAGATTTGATTTTTAGTATGTTTGTTTGTTTGCAACGATTTAACTAAAATCATTTTTCAAATCGGTAAAATTAATTCTCCTTTAAATCAATAAATTCAGCGGGTAACATAGGCTATTTTTTATTATGTTTAACATAAATATGTTTAGTCATTTTTAGAATTTTAATATTTTAAGCGCCTTCGTAAATCTAAATGATGCAATTCGACACTATTGCTATGATATTTTCCGTAGCAGTTTGTTTTGAGATCGAATGAAACTTTTGATGCCGAAGCCTGGTGGACCTTTAGTTTCTTATAAATTATTTAAATTTATATAGTTTACCTAGTGTATAATAGTATAGATATTCATCTGAAAATTTTTATTATCTATGAATGTCGTATGATAGCAATTTAAACTTTATTTTAAACTCATTCAATTAAAATATTCTAAAAGCAATATCAGATTAAATTGACTAATTGGGTGACTAAAGTATAAAGACCGCGTTGTATGACAGTTTGTTTTGTTATTATTGGAGTTTGCCTAGTATTTTTTTTCAACCAAAACCTATATAAACGTTCACAAGTAGGTAAATGTTCGTAAAAGGGATTCGACGACTCAACACGTTTAACGTATTAAGGATGTAAATAGCTACGTGAAGAACAGTTACAAGCCTTACCTATTAGGAAGGAGTGATTGCGAACTACAGGCGGATAGCCAGTGATAATCTATTTAAAATATCATTGCGGATAACTATGTTATCCAGTCAACAATCCATTTGGTTAATAGTGTCAGAATAAAAAAAAATACGTACCTATCCGGAGAATATTCATTGAATTAGTACTCCCACATTTTGAACAGCACTTTTGCCAGAACAATGACTTACATTTAAGAAGTAGTAATTACGCAAAAGATACTATAACTGCTTACAATGAAAACAGAGACTAAGCTTTCTGCCTTCAAGAACGAATACTTATAATACCTTGATGTCATGCTCGTCATGAAATAGCTAACATAGAGCCTTGTTTTTTTTTATTGATAATATCACATTTTTATTTTTATGGTAAATGTTTACATAATATAATGAGTTTTTGAAAATCTATGAGTTATATGAAGTTACTCAATCTCTTGACCGGTAATGTAGATTAAAGTCACTTTAATTCCAAGAATAGGCTAGTATCAGTCCCCCATCATGTTCCCAAAACTTTTTTGCCTTTAAAACTAAGCAAAGGCGCGACAGACAGATGCTTCGTCCACCCAATCTGTCTGAGGGTCCCGAAGATATAAATAGCATAGCTTTAAGTGGCAAAGCGCGCCGACTCCGCTCCTTCCGTCTGATAACATCGCATTAGGGAATAACCGGCCGCTACTGGGTTTTGTCATGTCATATAGATATTTGATTCAAAAAGTTTTGTTTCAGTGTTGAAAAAGTTTCATATTAGTAGTACTATTTTAATAAATATATGTATTTTAATATCGTCATGATCTAAGTTTACCAACTCTTATTTACGATGTTGAGGGTTTTGAATCTGAGCAAGTATCTATTTGACTTTTTAAAGGCATATTGTATAATTCGTACATGAGTTTATCTTTATAGAAATCTGCTCACTACAGCGTACCATGACCGTGCTATGAAAGTATCAAAGTCAGCTAGCAACACGATACACTACTATGCCCAATAGAGCCTATAAATTAAGTAACAAACCTGTGCCGTTCGCTTATAATTCGCGTTTTATACCCGTACGTAACGATGTAAGCGATCGGACCGTCCGCATACCATCACCAAATCGTTCGAGTTTGAAATTTCCTAATTCCTATTGTCGTTTTTGTAGTAATTCACCTGTTTTCATGTGAGGCAGACGTGTCAGTAAGAGTAAACTTTTGTTAAAAGTATTCATACGATACGATAGCTATTAGAAAATTATCAATGAGGGAATTGGCAATGATAGCTATTATTTTAGAATTATTTTATCGGTCATCGTACGCGTTTACTAAAGTCATCATACGCGGTTATAACCATACGGGTCACCGTTTCGCCGCCTGCGTGCATCGGCTTGGCAACGTCGCATGTCATGCACGAAGCCTATCGGCACTAGCAAAATATTCTCACCGACAATTATTGACGGTCCGTGCACGGTGGGTGACGGAACGGTCTAGTGTGCATAGTCATATTTTTCTGCCTGATACGTTCATAGTACAGTCATAATGTGGCACGGTGTAGTGGGCAGACTCCTTAATATTAATGTTATACGGCAAAGGCAAACATACTTGCCTAATAAGATATTTAAACTTCTAGTTTAAATCATCATGATCATCATATCAGCTAATAGACGACCACTGCTAGACATAGGCCTCCCCCAATTTTTGCTACCGTGGCCGGTCGTTTACCGCTCTCATCCATTGGTTGCCCGCCACCCTTATAAGGTCGTCGGTCCGCCATGTGAGGGATCTGCCCACCCTGTGTCTTCCGGTTCGTGATCGCCACTCTAGAACCTTTCTGCCCAACGGACATCAGTTCTTTGAGCTATGTGTCCTGCCCATTGCCACTTCCGAGGAGCAACTTTGCAAGCCACGTCAGTTATTTTGGTTAAAATATAACAAAAGAATCCTACGAGTTCACTAGCCTGCTATGAACAACTACAGCAACAACGGATAAAATGATAAAAAGATATATTTTAAACAAAACACATCAAAAGTTCATCACTCACTTAGAATAATGTGAATTAGTGATAACCACATGATAAATTATAATTTATAATAGAAATTTGCATTTTTTGTAATATTTCATAGAGATGTTTATACTTAATATTAAGTTAAAACAAAAATTGAGGATAACAATAGAATAACAGTAACTATAGATATTCACTAAGTGAGTCATATACCTACTTACAAAATAAATAGTACACCGACTACAGAAATAAATGTATTTATTGTACTATGACATCATGATGATAAATTAATTTAAAGAAACTGCATGCATAATACTAATTAATCACAAGTAACTACTTACAACTATCGGATGTATATTATATGTTTGATACGAATACATTTTTATCTGTTACATGTCGTGATGAGCTAGTGGTTAGAGGCTTATTATAAGTAAAGTCTAATTCAATCCGCCTTGAGCACGCATATTGATCAACAGTTAACACTGCTCTATATTATTATGAGAAAAGCCTACAATAGGAAAATAATAGCTACTTTACTGAACAATACCAAGTTCTTAATAGATTTACATAATTATAAGTAAAACTTTATCGAAACACAATTTAGATTTGAAAATCGCGTGTTTTACTGAAGAATAGTAAAAACATCGAAATAAAGAATGATTACATTGTGAGGCGATAGCTTCCCTATCATATCCTGCGATCTTATTCCAACGTACGAACGTAACGAATGCGGACGCTTCAACGATTTACTCAAGCGATTTTTTACGTCAATTAGCATTGAATCCGAAATAACTTGTGGGAAATAACCCTTTTTAACATTGTATTTTCAAACTTTGTGTGTAATGTAATGAAAATGACAATATTTTTTCTTATATAAATAGATTTATTTTCTTACATAGATAAATGTTTAAGGTAGTTTGTGCTATGCTATTTTTTGGCTTTACTAAACGTATACGACGAAATCGTTTTTCAAATTTTTTTACGTATCCCGTGTTGCATAGCCGCTCCGCGCTCTGATAAATTTCCTACATGACTTCCAATATAGCTACCAATAAAATTGTTAACGAGTTTAATAATTATCAGCCTGTAAAAATATATAACATGAATATTAACAATAATTTAAAGCTAGGTATTTGTCTACACATTTAATTTATTTATTATTAAATTTATTTGAGGATAAAATTGCGTTAAAAATAACAGTTTCTTTAGTTTATGATATGTAGGGCTTTTGACTTTTTATTATTTAAATATAATTTATTAGCACTGCTACATTCTTTTTTAGAATCTCAATTTTTACGTTCGTAGAGTTAGTACGTTGATTTTAAATTGAATCATTGCATTATTTTTAGGTGAGATTTTATAGATGCTATAAATAATCCACTAACCATATTAAGTATTTGTACAAAGGTATTTTGGAACGAAATTTTATGAGGTAATTTTCTTAACATAAGAAAGTAGACTCACCCACGATTTGGTGTTAAACAATGATGAAATCGATTCAACTTTTCAAGTTAGTAGTACATTTAAGTTAATGGAATGTACCGAACAGTGTAAACTAGTATAACTCATGATGACTCTATAACATGTGCTAATATAGTTCTAGTGATATACCTAGTCCGGTGATCCCCAAGCGGGCGCATATCGAGTGACGACATCGTATGTGGCGCGGGCGGGAAATGAGATGCAAGTGTGCACGTCATCTTATGTACGCGTATGTGCATTCATTTTTATATGATACGTAAGGTATTTATTCCAAAATTACCATTATCTTATCTCCGCCATTCTCTAGACACAGCCTAGAAGTTAAAGGTGTAAACTCTATATTAAGCGATTTATTTAAATTATTTAAAAAAGATCGCGATCTTTCTTTGAAATGACTTCGTTTATGCCGTAACATGCAATTAGGGCAGATAGACATTGATAAGAACAACATTGCAATTACTTTTTTCAATTTTGGTAGATAATCAAGTTACATTATTGTGCATGTCAGGTGTCAACTAACTTTCCAACTGCGATAGAGCAGTTTATGTGTTAACAATTTGACTTGTTTATATGCTATTTATTTTTCAAAAGAAACGGTAGTCTTCATTTTTTATTCATTGTTATGCTAAAAATATAAAGTGACAAATTGATGTATCACCAAGCAGTACTTAGCTAAATATCGCATTATTTATCTGAAGTAATTTGTGAGTAAGTATACTTATTGCATTTTGTTGCTTAATTTCGCCCTCAAATAAAAACCTCTAAAACCTCCAATATTTTAATTCAAGAAACAATTGTACTAATATGCAAAATTTTCGCGTGAATTTGTAACTTAATTGGTAATTCTGTATGAGTTTAATAGCCACTCAAATAGATTGTTAAAACCGTTAAGGCGATTGCCGCCCACTTCCCACTCATATTATTCTTCCAAGCACAATATGGCGCATAGCAGGTGGGCATCGCTCATATGCAATTTGTTTCAGACTTCGTGGAAATAATATATTGTAAAATAATCATATTATCTATACTTTTATATAAAGTGCAAGAGTTTGTTTGTTTGAACGCGCTATCTGTGGAGCTACCAGTCGAATTTGAATAATTATTTTGGTGTATGATAGCCCAGATCTATAGGAAGACTATCTATGTAACATCATGCTACTGGCGACAAAGCAAAGCAGTAAGCAAAGACGTGGGTGAAACTACGCCGCGGAAAGCTTGTTACGAATAAATTTGAACCACATCTTAGGTATATTATTGTGGAGCCTCACTCTGTCTAAATAGTGCCACGAAACACAAACAAATTTGATATTACGAGTATAATCTTTCAGAAAAATACGTTGTTGTTATCTATTTTCTTAAATATTTGCATGTCGTTATATGGCGAAATGTGTCATCGCTCGATTATTCCTGTTTTAACAACTTTTGTACCACATTTTTAGCAAATAAATTATTTTCTATTTAGGCCTGTTAATATCAAGATATTTTTAAGTGCCACCCAACCTGAACTTTATTCGATGTAAACAATAAAGGAAATTGCATTTGATATTAGGTCCCCTCTACGCTTACAAACCCAATCTATTTTAAAGTAGTTTCCTCTGTCGCTCAAATATGCGATAATGTGTAAATTAAGTTTACATGAATAAGTTATTGCATTCTTTACAGAGAACTTAGTAGGTGTCCCTATATATATTTATTACTTAATTCCTATTAAAATTGGCAGACCTAATATAAATCATCAATAACCAAATACAACCAAAGTTCGTTAACGCAACTTCTGTATTCTAATATCGTATTCCCGTCACAGAACTCGATCCAGCCTCTTATTCCGTAGGCGTTAAATCCACTAATACATTTTAGGCTCACTGTCGACATCGACCAAAAATCAGGGCTAATATTGCTGTCCTGAATAGCAAGCAGGAGTAAAAGCTTACGCCACGATTTTTCTCCCAATCAGACCATTCGATTGGCTCCAACTTTACTAAGAAGGGTTGGACTTCCTAACTTATTCACAATGTATATCAGTCGGACCCTACAGATCGTACTGAGTGATTGGTAGCAACATTGAAACGTGAGTTGAACTTCAATTCTACCAAGCGAATTACACGTTAAAACATTTCCATTGAACGTGTGGGTACAAGATGTCGACAGCAATCTCTTGCGTATCAATCAAGGTAAGTAAATGAAATTTGGTTTGTTATACCATTAGATCGCATTTGTATTGAGTCGAAGTGTTCTTCACGAACTAGTAGGAAGTTCTTAAATTACGAACAATTTTAGGCCACGGGTTTGGTACATATATGTAAATGTTGGCTTGGACGGATCTGTGATGTCCTTAGGGACTGTTAATCCGGATTAAAGGATCGTTTGACTTTGTGTAGTATATGTAGAGCTGGAGTTCGCTGTTTTTGATCGAATTTGATTAGTTGTTCATGAATATAAATTATGTTTATGATGCGAAATTGGATTGCTAGATGATGTCGATTATTTATATGTATATTGTATGTTATTTTTTGTTTTATTATTAGTCTGTAAGCTCCCTGTAATATAGAATAAATTATGAATACTTGCTTAAAAGATTTTGAAAACTAATTACAAGAGATCGTTTTACTCGTAATATATTCGTAGCAACGATATTATTTTTATATTGCTATCGCAATGTTTATTGAGCTGATACAAAAAGACATCAAATGAAAAGTGACATTAAATATAAGTGTCATTTAACTACGTACTTATAAAATATTTTACAATACTAGTCTAGTAGTGGGTATAAAACTACTTAATTAATAGTTAATTTATTACCACTGTAAACTGTTACACAATTATGTACCTATATATCATCGTCATAAATGTGTGACACATATACATTTGAATGGTAAATAGATATAACATAGTTGGCATGTCCTACGACAAGAATTTCTGTTCAGAGTCACGCGACGAATTCCAACTTGTCTACTTACTTGTAACGTCATTACTAGGCTGGGTATTTATACTTTATATATACATAGTAATACTACTTTATAGCTCATTTAGTAAGCTTTTGTTTATTTAATATCTACTAAATCCTACTACGTCGTTTGCATTCTTGCGGTTTTATATTATGTATTATGTAATAAAATTCTTGCTTTTTTTTAGTGTGGTAATTTTGTGGTCGGTATATTTGGTTAATGCTCTATTTTGAAGCTTTTTTAGTAAGCTTTATTATTACTAAATCTTACATCGTTTTTATTGGTAATGTATGTGTAATGTAACAATCTGTTTTAATTTTCTTGTGTGGATTTCACTATCAGAATACTTTTGTTAATACCTACAGTAGTTTATAGCTCATTTAGTAAGCTTGTGTTTATCGGTTGCTAAATTATACCACATCGATTTTATTGTCAAAACATCGCTACGTTTTAAATATTACGGCTACGCGTTTTTGCTTTTTTGTAGTAAGATTTTATTATTTATAATCGTAAGTGTAAAACTTTCCTTGTCTCAAATTTAATGGACACTAAAAGCAAATATTTATATTCGTGTTTACTATACTTCTTTTGTAAGAAAAACATTTTGAAAAAAAATTGGTAAGCACAGCGGTGAGTCAGTATAAGAACCCAACAAAATAGTAATACTCTTCAGACTTTTCTGACAAGAATATGTTTACGCACTTATTAAGGTGACAAATGTACAAAATATATATAGCCAATAAAGTTTCAGTCGCATGGAATTGTTTATTTTCACACGAACATTTCGAATTGATTGATAATACTACAAAGTGTTCAGAGTTCGGAACAAGCTGTACTGAGTATAGGGATTCCCTCGGCAGTCGGGCGGCCCATTAAATCCTACTTTACGATGCCACCGCGCAACCGACGACCGTTTATGCACTCGTAATACTAACCTTAATTGGCATATTGAGATTATAGCCATGTAACTGGTTGTTTTATACTGGTTTTACAGATAACAGTCGTTCGCAACGGCCTATTGATTTGTAAGCACCTCATTGTTTTTATTCACACTCGATGACTCCAACAAATGAAGTCATTAAAACAGTAAAATAATGTAAAAATATTTGCTTTTATATGAATGTTAGTCTTATTCGCGTCATTAATTGTGAAAAATTTTATATAATAAAGACATTGTGGTAATAAAAAAGTGTTATAGGGCAGTTACTCGTATGTCATTGTAACATTGTGTGGTTGGACTTTAACGGCCTTTTTAACTAGCTTGAGGCTTGTGAAGAAAAGGTGTCATAAGAAAAAAATATGATAAAAATATACCATAAGCGCTAATTTATCTATTCATTGTATTTAAAATTATCAATTACCTAAACCTCTTGAGAATGAATACTCAACTCAATTGTTTGAGCCTCTACGTGCTTAATGTGTGAGACAGTAGGTACTTACTAAGTTGGTATAATATGCAATTATATTTAAAATAGATAGAGCGGGCCATGTTAGGCGTCTCACTGCGCGATCGTTTAAGAAACGAAGAAATCCGCAGGCGAACCAAAATAACCGATTCAGCTCACAGAGTAGCTTCTCTGAAGTGGCAATGGGCAGGGCACATAGTTTGCAAAACTGACGGCCGTTGGTTAAGAAAAGTTTCTAGAGTAGCAACCAAGAACCGGAAGACGCAGCGTGAGCAGATCCCTCACAAAGTGAACCGACGATCTTATAAGGGTGGCGGGCAACCGATGGATGAATCACAATCAGCCTATCGCAGTCCTGACCAGCATAACTGAATCCTTCGGTTGGCTCAGTTGGATAATCGGTACTCAAAGTTGTTCAGGAGTACCGCTACCTAGGACTCCTGAACAACTTCAAGCACCGATCTTTCGACATATATTGGTCTCGGTGTGACATGTTCATTATACATGATTGTGGTTTCATCCAAATTTATGCCGACACCAACACATCGAGAAGATTCATTTAGGCTGTGCAGCATCTTACTTTTTATTTCAGCGACTCTGCTAATAAGACGATGTCATCAGCAAATCGAAGGTGCGAGATGCACTCACGATTGATATTTATTCCCCGCCCAGTCCAGGGTCTCACGACCGGCCAATATGGTAAAAATTAGGGGAGGCCTATGTCCAGTAGTAGACATCTTTCAGCTGATATGATGATTAAAATTTGGTCTACGTTGATGCCTTGTAGAAACTTGCCGTGCACTTGCTAACGTGGTGTTGGCTGACTGCATAGAATAAAAAATCTCTCTCTCTTTTGTAAACATTTGGTTTCGAAGTTGAACCAAATAGCAATTTCCAATTGCATTTTTGCCGCTATTTTTTCATACTGGCTCGTACAATATCTGTTTCGTGTTTTTACATCGTTCACGGAGCGCGGGCGGCCGCGTAAATTCGAAATGCCTGATTCTGGCGTCCACCAGTATTTTAATTACTTGGTTCGAGAATGATTTATATCACAACACAGACGCGAATGGCACTAGACTCGGCGTTGTGGTGACGATTTTATTTTTAGACTGAAAACAATTTTTGACTGTGTCCATACCTATAAGTTAGTAAGTACCTCGCATATGATCTGGGTATGGATTTGTTATAGGAGATTTCCTGATTTTGTAGTATCTTACAATACCTTTAGACTATAGACGAAAGTTATAGCTACTTTACTTTGGTAGAATTGTATACCTGATGGTAACTAATAGTCCCAAGAGTTCTCCTAATAGCTGCATTGGCATCGGTAGAGTCAGAGACATCGGTAGAGCATCTTTTAGGCTACAGAATTTTCTTGTTTTTTTTTTTGGTTTTACAAATGGTTTAGTGTTATATACCTTTTTTCTTACTTGATCATTATTTCGCGTGTTTTAATTTCAAATGTAATTACCCTCCTGACTTCAGCAGTCGGGCAAGAACTATTGTCGTATTAGATTTACGTTATTAGGAATCAAATTAGATTAGCTAAACACGTTTCTACATATACAAAACCATACCTATTACAGCATTCAGTTTAATGACAATTATATCATACATTTTGAGCTTAGTGCAGAATTCATTGTAGCGGCAATTCACTATATTCTAACGGCTATATTGTGGCGTAGATGAGAACTAGTACCTATTTTACCTACCTTACTGTGTAGACTATTTCTTTAAGATTAAAGAGCTTTCTGTTTCTACATATTTATATCTACTCTGTCCTCAAACTTAAATGTCATATGGCATTTACATATGTATAATAAAATTTTAATTATCGATTAGCATAGTTTAAAATTTATAAAAATACAGGTAACTAGAGCAATCAACTATTAAACGAAACATACGGCAATAGACGAAATTTCGTAAAAAAATATACGAAATCCGTGTCCGTTTCGAAAGGTGTTTTGAAATATGGAAGTCGTTATTAAGAAGCTTAGACACGGTCGGAAAGGAAATTGGAGTAGAAAATAAAAATAAAACGGTTACTAAGGAGGTCAGGGCCCGTGAGTTCTCGACCATCATTGCTTAACCTCTAAGGTAGATACGTAATGTTTACAATGTTGAACATTTAACGAGTGACAGCCACGACTTGTTATAATTAATAGCCGATTTATTAGTATATTGAGTAAGAATGTAGTAAAACAACTAATCGACACTAAGAAGGCATTAAGATACATATTAATTAATTTTAATCAAATTGATTATCGAATCGTGAGAAAAGAAAATGATTGTATTTATATAACTACTAGTTCTGACCGCTACTTTATTCACGTGGCATTATATTGGTGTTCCGTGGAAATTTCGAGCAGTTCTTTCTTAATTACTTAAGGAATGCTTGTACCTACTTATGTTAATTCTAGATTTGGTAGATTTGGGTGTGTGTTGACATGTTTATTTTTTGGTCTACTTACATGTCGTTGTTGTCACCTTCAAGTTTTTTATAAAGTTTCTTAGATATTTTTGACATTACTCATGATTTGCTTGGCTGTTCTTACTTATTTCGATAAACGGCGATATAAATATTATTTATATTGAAGTAATTTGGACAAGCTATAAAAATAACTAATGAAATATGTTTTAAATATTAGAATGGAGTAATTTTTTTGGGCGTCAAAAGCTTCCGTGTTTAATTTGAAGGTAAGCAATATAACAAAGGTATTGTAAACTGATAAACAACAAAGATCAACTCGCTTTCACCGACCACCCTCGGTACAATAGCGTCTAAATGCCAACACGTCACATTTAGCTGTATTCACTAAAATCGTGTATAAAAACATAAAAATGCCTTGCGCAAACGCATTCTCAACGACCACTCGCCGTCTCGCGGCCATTGTTGTGTATGGCCATACATTTTGTAACACTATAGCCATCGTATACCGTAGAGCCACGCGTCTAAGACATAAAAACTAGACTAGTTTATTTTCTTTTGTGATTTCAGACAAAAGGACTAATATAATTTAGCGGCTCTCCATTCTTAGACACCGATAAAGAACAAGTTTGAAAAAAGTACATTTTTGTCTTAAGTGATGTTTGCGCCTTTGTTGTTACATTGTAAAAAGATGCCGTTGACAAGTTTTGATAAAGGTTTTACTTGGAAACTACTAAAAATAACATTTCACATAAATACATTATATATAACATTTACTAAAGATGTTTAATGCCTAATAGAAACTAAATTGAAATTACTTATAAAGTGTAAAAGCATTATCTTGCATAGTTATGATATTTACTTGTTGTTTGTATTGTATAAAAGATGAAGCTGTTATTTAACTCTTTTCTCTGACACAAAATTCCCAAGGGCTCAGAACACCGCTAATGCAACATTAAGCAGCAAATTAGCTTATATGTATGTGAGAATTTAATATTATTATTATTATTATTATGTGAAAATTTATATGAATATTCTTTGGTTCAAAACTTCAAAATAGCAATCTATGTATGTGAGCAGTGGGGTTGATTGTTTAAAAGATTTACCAGAGATACTTATACTTATACTAAACATTCTGTTGACGTGAATGTTTTGTAAGCAGTAGTTGGTCTAAACATATTTTATTATGTGAGCCTAAAACAATTTATGATCTGGGAACACATTAGCTGCAGAACAAACCGCGAGTGAAACGATTAATCAAACTTTCGACGATGCGCTGCATCTCAATTGTTTCTTGTTAAGTTTCGTAGCTATATTCAAAACAATTGCGAACAGTTCGATTTACGATCGGCATTTCTTCGTTCTAAACTTAAATTGTTAGGCTCAGGACAAACAATTTGTGGATTGCGAGCTACGTAGTGCTGTCGCGCGGCACTCGCCTCTGCCACCTAGCGTGATTTAGGAGTTTGTTGGCGCGCTTAAATCATACCAAGTGTCGTCTTCGAGACCGGAATACGTATGCTTTTTGCATTTACAAAGCTTGAATGTAGCCACCGTTGCACCGGCCATCAGTTGCCACATCGCTGCAGAAATAATGTTTTGTTTTGGTTCTATTTGGACGTTTCGTATCCTAGGTATTAGCACAATAATTCCAACCAGGTTTGTAGTTAGTTCATAACTATTTTCTATTTTTAGTATGTGTCTTGTTCTATTATTATCCAAAAATGTAATTTATGTGTTCACATTATGCTTTATATTATGTAGGTACCGATATGTAGAGTACAATTTAATACAATATAATGTTTTGACTAGAAGTTTAACTGATACTTAATGCTATGAATGTTATTAAGATGTAGACAATCCGCAGACGTATCATTACCAACAGTTACTTACCTAGAATTACTCACGGTAGGTATCTAAAAGCGGTATGAACAGTAGCGATCTCGACTCGGCGACTTAAACTACAATCACATTGAATTCATACAAAACTGACCCTGTATTTTATTCGTATGTAAACTATAGACGCTACGGTGCCACTATATTACATTATTTTGTACTTTAACAATAAAAATACTAATATTTTTCTCTCTACAGAAGATATACAATTTTGTACTAGAAAAAGAAAATGTAAACTATCACTTGACACTCGTCCGTCTATGTAGTGGTCCAGGTAAGAGGAGGATTTGTCGAACTTATTCAGTTTCGTGCGTGGTCGGGGTCGCGGGGGAGTTCAGATGATCGCGGCGATGATCGCGTGGTCGTGCGGAGTCGCGCGGGGCGGCATCGCGGCGGCAGGCGACTGTGGGCGGGCGGCGCCTCGGCCGCGCGCGGCGCACTGCCGGCCGCCGCCGCCGCCGCGACGCCGCCCCCACGCACCCCCGCACACCCCTCGCAACCCCGCACGACGCCGCCTCTGTGTGTGTGCTGATTAAAAATTCTTACCAAACTTTGTTGTCGGGATAGCCCCAACTTGCCGTAAATGGTTTCTTTGTAAGCCACTTTCTTTCAGGACGCCACCTTGACGGCCGAACCATTTAAAGTTTCTTGAAACTTGGCACGTCACAGGAATGCGACTTACAGCCATGTAACTAACGTTTCAGTTAAACTTAATGTTTATTATTTCAAACAGATCCATACGGTACATTACATACGGTATACCTACTTTAAGTTAAACGCTACGTTCTCGTATGTAATAGAAATGCTACAATTTTGGTAATTGCAGCACTTAAATTAAATTACAGCAGTGTAAGAACACGAATACTTTCTATAGAAAGTTTCATGAATACTATGCTAGGCTGTAATATGCATAGTTTATTAAAACTATGTGTTTTATTTGTTCCCATAAATAGTAGGTAGAAAGAATTTGTCGGGTGCCATTTAACTTTATTATAATTTTGTAGAACATTTCAAAGGCTCGTAGTTGGAGGTGGTCGAAGGCTTTGTTGGCACGTATCGTTTAGTTTAGAACAGAAAACTACGTAAATGTTATAACGCGTATTACACCCGATTACCCCCGCAACTTAAGTGCCGGCCGGATTAGAAATGTGCCTTATGTGTAGTCGAGTATGAGGTAATAATTAATAACTTATTGTATTTTTATCTTTACTATTAACATTTATCATAGAAATGGTCATTCTTAAAAGTTTGGCGTTACAGAATATGCCACGCATTTCAGTTCGTTCATTTTCTATTTTTACAAGTTTGAAGATCTAGTCGTAAAACAAAAGGAAACAGATAGTAGCGTTTCCTACAGTTTTCAGACATCTGTTGAAAGTTACAGAATTCTTGTTCGTTTGTTGAAGTTTCAGTTATATTATGATAAAAACTTAATTAATTGTAGAGCTGCTTTATTTACATATATATCTGTAAAAATAAATTAATGATCATGAAAGATATTGTGTCACAATGTTAAAGGGTGAGTTTATGAAATAACTTCTTAGTAAATACTTTATTCTCCTAGTTCGAATGGAGAGCTTATAAAGTGAGTTATTATTTTATTATTTATTATGTTTTTTTTACAGAAATTGTATTACTTTGTGCTTATGTTTCTTGGTCTGTTGAACTATTACTGAATGTAGAGCGCAATTTTATTGCTACATCGTTATAATAAAAAAATACATATTAATAAATCGAACATCAATCAATTCGAAGCTATAGATACGGTAGCTCTCCGCCACCTACGGCGAGCTCACAAAGGACCCCTCTAATCGCCCCCCTGGTACGCCACCTCCTCTGCCCGCACCCCCGGAAAAGCGTGACGACCCACAAATATAATTTTAGGTAAAACTTTCCCCCGATGGTTATGCCCCGAGTTTGGGTGCATTAAGTAGGTGACGTACTTTTGCTTTAGGGTGCTGATGAATTAAAAATTTAAGATGGCATGATCATAATAGTTTGGATGATGTTGTAAACATTTTCCAAGCCATCACATTACAGAACTGAGACTAGACCTGAGTATTGAAGCGTAAAACATTGTATCAAAACGGTTTGGTTTCCGAAAATCTCCTTACATTTAACTATTATTAAAACTACGAGTTAGTGCACGAAATCTCAGAGATATTCTTTAGATCATTTCTGTAATTTTCATCCAGCGACAGGCATGGTACTGTAGTACAACGAATGCTCGTATGGGCATTTATTCAAACCTTATATAACTAATATCTTGGCGTTATATTCCACCAATCTGACATCACTCGTTTGTCGACTAACTGTTCGTTTGACAAGCGTCTGTCATCGAAACGCGACGAGCGACAACGTTTGCCTGACCGAAATAACGACGTCACATCGATTGTGAAACTATGAAACTAACTCGACACAAGCCGTAAAAATGTCAACCAGACTTAACAAGTTATCTTGTGACCTGCTATATAATATACTGTTAGACGCAAAAGAATATGTTATAAAATCCATTTCGATGTTTAAAAAACTATTCACTAACGACGCAACATTGAAACGGAATCGAAAACACATTAAACAAGAGAAGTATGATAGTCATAGGCAGTGGCAAGCTCCGGCGTGGCCGAACGACACGGTGCGCCGCTCGCAAAATCGCGACACACTTTTTAATTTATTTCGTCCACAAAAAGCTTTTTGCTGTTTTATTTTCATTTCAACGGAGACTTGCGCTGTAGCGGGATCTCTATTTTTATTTATTCCACTCTCGGATTTTTTTCTCTTTTTCAATTTCGTCCCGATCGACGCGGGACCAAGCGGAACGCAGACGGATCTCATTTTAAATTGAATTCGTCTCCTCTTTGCATTTTTCTTTGGCGTTCCTATGTAACAATTCTAATTGGTGTTGTTTGCATGATAGCATTGTTCGTTGTGATTAGAAAACGCTCGTTATATGGGGAAAAATACAGACGGTAAAGCTGATCGATACGGTTGCGTGATAACATCGTCTTTGAGTAGCTAGAAAGCTTTTTGCAAATTAGAATTTTTTCCTTCCGAAAGGGGCTGGGTACTATTGCTTAGTCATTACCGTATTACACGATACTTTTGCAATTTTATTGCATGAGCTTTAACACGCCTGGGTACCTATATGTTAATATCAATCTTTAGAGAAGACGTCATAGATTCAAAATTTACAGAATGTGTGATTAATAATAACCTATATATTTTAACATTAATGCTTTTATTGAAACACTGGGTTAAAAACCTTTTTGCAGTTATGTAACTACACTAACGGACTCATAAACTGCATCAAAGTAATAGACGACTTTGAAATAAATATTTTAACCAAGTATGCAAACTTTCTATACAGATTAAAATTGAAACCTCTAGATTGGTTCGTGAACTTTAAAACAGCGTAGGGTCATATCCTTAAGTTTAAGATTGTGTACTGGAAAGGACCTTAAGACTTTTTTGAAGAAAAACAGATATACATACAGACAATGGTTTTAACAATAGACACAAACTTTATGCAAGGGTTTATTTATGTTTTAATAAGGTGTATTACCTCCACGTGCCCTTATTACGGATTCTAATCAATTCCGCATAGATTTTATTAGGGTTATTAAAAGATCTTGCGGAATATTGTCCCATTCTTCTGAAAGTGCTGTTCTTAGTTCTGCCACTTTCGTGGGCACAGGATTTCTCGCATATACAGCTCTTTTTAAATTGTCCCAAACATGCTCAATGGAATTAAGATCCGGGCTGCGTGCTGGCCAATTCATTGTACGTATCCCAACCTCTTCGCAATATTGTCGAACTTCTGCAGCAGCGTGCGGCCGGGCATTAACCTGCATTAAAGTAAAATTTTCGGCTATGAATCCCATATAAGGCACCACGTGATCTTCTAAGATCTCTGTTATGTAGCGATGTGCAGTCAAACCCCCTCTATTACCGTTTTGACGGACCATGTCTTTGAACACAAGTTCTGTTCGCCCGTTCATCGATATGCCACCCCAGACCATACACGAACCGCCTCCAAAAGGAACACGCTCCTCAATGCAACTTTGAGCATATCGCTCCCCACGTCGACGATAGACTCTTCTGCGACCATCTGCACCATATAAACATGTCCTACACTCGTCCGTGAACAATACGGAGGCCCATTGCTCTTCTGTTCAATTTAGGTGATCACGCGCAAATCTTAAGCGAGCTTGTCTGTGAGCTACAGACATCTTTGGACCATTTGCTGGTCTAAAAGGGTGATATCCGCTTCCTTTAACCTTCTTCTTATTGTTCGTGCACTCACATTTACTCCACGCACTTCATTAAGCTCTGTTTTGATGTTAACTCACGTGAGGAAACGATTTCGCAGGGAAGTTGTAACAATAAATCGGTCATCACGACCGGTGGTTGGTCGAGTCCTGCCTGTACCACGTCTCCTTCTGTAAGAACCTGTCTCCACAAACCTTCTGTATATTCTAGAAACCGTAGACTGGTTTAAATTTAAATTTCTACCAATAGTTCGTTGATCCAAGCCCTCCCGCACCAGTGCTACAATTTGAGCCGCTTGTTAGGACGAAGTATCCATATTATGGTTCAAAAACTCTCGATGAGTTAAAAAACTAACCCAACAATTCTGCTGGTAACAATAATTCAATTGACAAAAGAATAAAAAATCAATGCGAATCAATTTAAAACTTTGCTTTAAATAACACGCAAATCTGATACTACGAGTAAATTTTCTTTTCCCGGCTATATTCATTTGTTTTACTGTAGTTCTATTTTTAAATTTTGCTTTTTTTTAAGATTAAGAGCCAGTCTCTCCATATTTATATAATTTAATCTAAAAAGTTTGCATACTTATTAAAAAAAATCATTTCAAAGTAATCCTGAACTTTGATGCAGTTTATGAGTCCGTCAGTTTACTTAGAAAAAATTGAAGACTGGTATCAATTTAGTATCGTTATTGTTTTGTTATTTTGTTAACATTGGCCATTATTGTGTATAATCAATTAATTCAGGTGTCATAGAGTACACTCTATAACATGATTTTTCACGTCCCTAGGTAAAAATTTATTTCAGTATTCTACTCAATTGGAAGAACATATTGCACTTTATGGATGAACATAATTCACTTTGAAAATTTAAGTTGGAGTTGAATTTCCACCGCTCAGAAATGCATAGCCATAGTACAGCCTATCAACTTGTGTTTTCCGCCATTCCTAAGCTTCTCTCAGGATTGCCTGATTACAGCCTTATCATCACCATTGTATCAGACGAAAGACCTCCACTGCTGGACATAGGCCTCCCCGAATTTTCGCCACTTTTGCCGGTCGTGAGCCGCTCTCATTCATTGGTGGCCCTCCAGCCTTATAAAGTCGTCGGTCCACCATTATTAAAGCCTTTTATACTAGGCACACATAACTCTTAGCAATGCCTGCAAAAGTATTCGTTCCTGTTACTTAAAATTTTCGTAAGCGGCCATTGCCACATAACATCAGGTGCACAGACGGCTTTACTGTCACCTATGGCAACAAAGTGTAAATGTTTAAATTAGGTTGTATCTGTTTGTCGATGGTGAAATTGCATTAAGATCAAGACAACTAACATGTTCTATCGTACACTAATTAATACCAAACATTTAGATATACAATCTTAACTCATAAAGTTTAAAATATTCTATAGTGCTGTACGTATTTCGACATTCTACATTCATAAATACATAGATTATAATTTAACAAATTGCTATAATAATTGTTCTTAGCAATGTTAATAGGCCAGAAATAGCTAATTATTTGCAGACGTCTATATTTACAGTACTGTTACGCTTAGTCCCGCGGATTTTCTTCCGCATACAATTTAGCTTATAGAAAACACAAATAGATTGCCATTATGATAATAATACGTTTATTGTTATAGCAACACTCATAGAATACCTCAATGTACTTACCAATTGCTTTATAAACTTGACTACGGGACTATTGCATTATCTATAATATCATTAACAAACTATAATTACACTAGGTTTCCGCAGCGCGGTTTCACCTGCTTTAAGTTACATCTTTGGTTGCTACTCTGCTCCCGTCGCCAGTAGCGTGATGGTACCTAGCTAACCTTCTACAAAAACTGGACTATCAAACGCAAAAACAATTATTCAAATCCTACTGGTAGTTCCGGAGATTAGCGCATTTAAACAAACTTTTCCGCTTTATATTATTAGTGTAGATCAAAGGAAAAAATTATATTAAAAGATACTAAAAGATTTTTTTAATTTTCAGCATAACAAGCGATTGTTTGTTCCTTCGTATGACTGATGATGTCACTACAATAAAGAAAGCATTATAGTGCCCGCATTACAACCTTTATTTATCGTCTATATTATAGGTATTTTATGCTAATAATGGAGAGCCAAACATTAAAAAGTAGCAGTACACGTGTTTCTCGATTAAACAATCGAATTCAATTTCCAAAACGTATTTTTTATCTCGACATAGTATTGCGAAAACCGTCATTGATAGTGACTGCGTACTGATATCGAGCTAATGAATATGTATGAAAGCAGGTGCACACCTCGCCAGCGGACATGATTAAATAGGTGCCGCCGACGATTTTTATTATCCAACATCGATACTTTATCGATGTACGTGTTCGATTCTTAAGCCATAATAAATGTTTATCGATACAAGGTGGTCTGCACTGTTATAATTAGATGAGTAAGTACTCGTTATTAGTGTTTACTTCTTTCGCTTACTAATGATTAGTTACATGGGCGTTTCTTTCAAAATAATGTGTAATATATAATGGACAAGTCATTTAGTTCACATAATATATTACATAATGATGTCTAGTTATAAGTTAACTCACTGAATAATTACAATTATTAACCATCATAAATATGATATGATATAATATAATGTTAATCTTAAATACATTTATTATATAATTATTTTAAGTAAGTAAATTTATCTTCATGTTTGATAGTATTAATGGTACACACATGTGCTACTTTATACCTTTAAGGTTGATCATTTCCTAAAGCTATTAAAGTGTACTTTTAATCGAGATGAAATAGAGTTGTCGATGGTGTCACTAAACCGATACTTTTACATCACTAATGCTGCACGTATCAAACCGAAGTAGTGATGTCACCACAACATAACCGAAACATGTCCTGTGGTATCGGTTTATAAATGAAATTTTATTCATTTAAAAATGCATGTAATACAGTAACCAGAATAACTGCTTAATCAATATGTATCAAAGGTATATAGATACTAATTAAACCGATCAACACTTCAATTGAGATAAGTGAGGACGAATTTATATATGTTACAGTTATAATGTCGGGTTTAGTGAATGTTACTTGGTAGTACATAAAGTAATTATAATGTTGACTTAATTATTTTTAAATGTTGATATCATGAATGACAATGGTTGTTTTTTTATGTAGATAAAGGTAATCTGTTACTTCACATACTGTTATTATTACAATAGCTGTTTTAAAAATAGATCAACTATAAATAAAAATGTATTTATATTTTAGGTTATTAAGTAAAAATTTTTTCAGAATAAATAAAATCAATAGAAAAATTGTAGCTTAAAAAAAACAAACGAATCTACTTCAAAGGAAATTCAATGGAATTGAGATTAAAAATATCAGAAATAATGACACCGAGTTTCACAATACATGATTAAAATTCAGAAAAAACAATTTAATCTAATATCTAATCTATCTTTGATAATGATAATATACAAAGTGGAAGAGTTTGTGTGTACGCGCTAATCTCTGGAACTACCGGTCTTAAATCCGACCGGTGGAATGATTCACATTGCGTGTGATATCCCAAATCTTGAGAAAGGATAGGCTATGTAACATTACGCTCCTGGCGTCGGGAGCCGAGCAGTAACCAAATATGTACATAACGCAAGTAAATCCACGTTTCGGAAACCTAATACCTACTAATATATAAAGCGGAAGAGTTTGTTTGTTTGTTTGAACGAGTTAATGTCTAGAACTACCAGTCGGATTTTAATAATTCTTTTTGCGTTAGATAGCCCAGTTCTTGAGGAAGGTTATAGGCTCTGTAACATCACGCTATTGGCGACGGGTGCAGAGCAGTAACCAAAGATGTAACTTAACGCAGGTGAAAGCGCGCTGCGGGAATTTAGTCTATTATAATCCAGTAACCTACTTAGTGAAAAAAACATTATCAGCAGTCAACCATTGGACCATATTGATTGATACATTAGTTGTTGACCAATTTGTTGTGATACTAATCTAATAATAATATACAACATAAAATTAAAAGCCTTGAATATGTTATTTATAGAATAGAGGAATAATAAAAAAAACTGGTTTGTCTCATTATTTAGTACTACGATTATTTAGTTCCCACGACACTAAATAATGATGTGTTGAGATATTTACGAAATTTTCTATTTATTTTATTAAAAGTAAATATACCTACTTACGCCACTACGTTTGTGTGGAAAACTATAAAAAAAACAATAAATATATATAAGTATCTTACAAATTATTGTTTTAGAATATAGATAAAAATTACCGAAACTTTGTCAAAATCAACAAAACATTTTTATTATTCTATAAATTGAATAAATAGGGCAGACAGATAAATAAAAGTTTCAAATTTGCATTTTATTCATCAGCATTCGTCTCTAACATATTTGGTAGCGTTGCAATTAAAATTAAAAATGAGATAAGACGTGACGTAATAATGTAGTTGGGTTTTGTTCTTCTGTATAATAATATTCGCTATATCACAGATACCTAATTCCCAATACATAATGTTTTATCCTGTATAGGAATTTAACCAATGGTGGACCCTGTCCTTGAGGTAGCAATAGTCCTACTAATATTATAAATGCGAAAGTTTGTATGTGTGTGCGTGTGTTTGTTACAACTCAGCGCCTAAATGGCAGAACCTATTTTAATGAAAATTGATATGTATATAGATTCAGTGCCGGAGACGGACACAGGCTACTTTTTATCCCGATAATCGGTCTGGTTTCCGTGGGATGTAACAGTTAGACCCTAATATATTCAAGAACCAATGTAAAAGATACAACTTTGAAAATAAATAAACATAGCAACAAGAAGTCTGTGGCGTTTTTCGGCGCGTTC
Organism: Parascotia fuliginaria; assembly: GCA_963082885.1. Lineage (NCBI taxonomy): Eukaryota > Metazoa > Arthropoda > Insecta > Lepidoptera > Erebidae > Parascotia > Parascotia fuliginaria. Next base: position 12,517,879 of record OY720181.1, on the reverse strand, counting down.
CAAATCCCGCACGCTTTATAAATTTGCATTAATTATTTTAACTCGGTGAATGTCGCGTTTATTCGCATTGATAGTGATTAGAAAAAACTAATTATTGTTACTGTAAGACTTTAAGTATTATCATGGAACATTTAGTTGTTTATATGAATAAATGGAACTGACGTTTAACATTATGTATTCGATTATTTATACAGTTACATTATGTTGGTTTGGCATTAAAGATTCGCTTCTTACCAGAATAATATAGGCTACTGTTTTATACACATGCTTACGAGAGAGAGAGACAGAACATTGATATCACACAGGGTATTGTTTCACACATTTAAATCAAAAGCTTTATCCCTTATATTTTCTATTTTTTTATGGTACGCTTTTAATTTAAACAAGCGCGATAAATTTTCAAAAAGGGCTCTATTGTTTTACTCTTTTTGGGAATTGAAAAAGTTATGTGCTAGGTGACATGTTATGCGGCTTATTTCAGATTTTTCGTTTGAGATTGCTTAAATAGACTCAGATTTATGGACCGCCGGAGTGCTATTTCCGTCGGACGAGTTCGAGTCGGTGATTTATTCGAATTTGAAACATGGTAAGGACAAGTCGAAGGAAAATTTAATTGGATTATTAACTCATTGTTAGGTGTGATTCAGCTTTGTAGAAATGGAAATAGATTTAATAAATCATAATTAAGTCTGTTTTTCACTCGGCATTGGGAAATTTGAAATGATGAATTACTTTCTTCAAATAATTTACGATTTTGTAGAGTACCTAATTTATTAGATGACCAACAGATTCTCCTACCATTTGACGTCCGATATCACTACTACTGTACTAACATCACTGTTTCCTAATTCGGCAGTCATCTGCATTTCGGTTCTAATTTCAAATAGTTGTCGTACATGATCAGTTCGTCTGATTACGTCACATGTCATTGAAATTGGATTGATTATGCTTTGATAATTAGGTACTTTACATTTGTATGTATGTTGATGTTTGAGACCCTAGTAAACTAATATTAGTTTGGTAAACATTTTTCACAACAATAAAATACACTTGGAAGTATTAAAATTTTACCTGGCGCATTAAGCTGCACTACATACTTATAGTTAGAAATAAAAATAAAGTCTTAGAGAAAGGCCCAGACATGGTAGACGTAAATCTTTTGTTCGCTTTGGTCGGGAAAAGTGCAAGGGAGCGAAAACTAACAGGAAAGAGGAGAAGCTTCGCTTTTATTGGAACACTTTGTGGTAACTAATTGTTTTTACTTTGTACAGTTGAGATAAGTGTTTTGATTATATTATTAATTTAGATGAAAATATATTTAGGCAGTGGAATGGATAAAACGCTTTTAAAATTTATGCTATGATTTATATGTATTTGAATATAATTTATTTTGACTAAAATCAAATTGTAACTCCTTATAAATAAATCTATTGATTCAAATTGCTTATGTGTATTTTGACATACACATGTAATATCTGTAGGAATTAGTAGGTACTGAAAATCTTTCAGAACGAAAACACTTTTTTTGTTAGCTGTCTAAAGCTTAATTAATACTATTGCACTAAATTCTACATAATATAATACTGTTTCTATTTTATTATACTGCTTATAAAAATAAATACTGTGTGAAAAATTATAAAGAATATTTACTAACACCCACACTTATTATAATATTCACACTCTATTCAAGTTCTATCTACATCTCTAGCATTATATTCTTAGTTTCATTAACACATTTAGCACCTTATTATTCATCACATCTTAATATATAGAGACAATGCTTAGGGATCGTTTAAAACAAAATAAATTTTGTCCCTACATAAAGCTTTCGACGCCGACATCCACAGAATCCGACACCGTTCACAGAAGTGATGTAAATCACAAAGTTTAGAAAAAAAACCGCCGAAATGAAGAGCCCACGTGAAAGTTCAAAAATATCAGACGTGAATATAATTATGGGAGTGAACACCCGCTGGTTTCCGGACTTGTGTCCCCTACTATTTTTGTGTAACTGTTTTATGTATACACGCTGTACAAGGTTATACGTAACCATTGTTTTGATTGAAATGTAGATAGTACAAACGCTAAATTATCTTATCAGTCTTACAATCGAACTGTTGTTGTTTAAAATCACACGTATTATGTTGTTTAGGTGAACTTCTAAAAAATAAAAGATCACACTTTACAACTTTTACTAACAAAATTTGACCGTTACTGGCTGAAAATGTAAAATGGGCTGTTATTTCTGACTGAACAAAAGTTAACTGTAATTACATGTAAATTAAAATGTGCTTATTAAATTACACACACATATATTTACATGCTTCAAATTTTGCACATTCTTGTTTTCAATTATATACACAAACTATACTTAGTCGCTAATATGCTAGATGTGCTCACTAAAGTGTGTAGGTATTCAATTAATTAAGAACACAATAGACATTTTGATGGAATATTTTTGCCGTGTTTAAGTTTTACGTATTTTAGAATGCAGCATTTATCATCATCATGTCACTTCAAAGATTTTATAAACCAGTTCTTAATGTTACGATCTGCTCGTCACGTCAGATTTAGGCATAGTAAAGTTATTTCTTTAACCAGGTCTTGGATCCCTAAAGATCTTCGTGTTCATGGCTTTATTTTTATTGCCACAGGGCAGTAAAAATAAAGCAGGGAATACTTCAGGCACATTTCCATCGAATACATCTCAGTGATGTTCACAAATATGTATATAATAAGGGTGGTTTCTGAATATTAAAAAAAGAGTATTTTCTAGTAAATTGGTAATCCTACTATAAAAACTATAGAAGTTTCATACAAACTTTGCCACCCCTTTATACCCCCTTAGGGGATGGATTTCGCAAAATTCCGTCTAAGTGAGCACCTATATTCTAATAGGAATGACAATGCAAAGTTTGAAATTCCTAGCACTTGTTGTTTCTGAGATTCGTGATAAGTGAGTGAGTGACCTTTTGGGCTTCGCTCGCGTGAAGTTGGTTTTTTCCAATAGACATATTTAAATACTGTTTTTCATACTATTTTTAATCTCCTATTCATACAAATCCTCTTTCACCTACCTAAAGATATCCCTCGTAAATCAATATACAATACACAAAGGCAAATTTTCACTACAATAACTTTCCCCTTCCCCTTCTTCCCTATTGTACTTTTTCTCCACTCTCCACAGTTTCCCCCTTCCTCTCCTCCCCTCCCCCTTCTCCTCTTCACCTCCTTCAGCATCCCTTGCCCCTCCTCCAGCATCTCTTGCCCTTTCCACCACTTCCCTCTACCTTGCCTCCTCGCTTACCCTTCTCTTCTGCCTTCCTTCTCTTTCCTTTTCCTCCTTTCCTCTCCCTTCCTATCGCTTTCTATCCCTTCCCCTCCCTTTTTCCACCATTCGAGAACTCCTTACTTTCCGCGTTCCTTCCCCCTCCCTTCCTCTACCGTCTCCCTCACTTTCCTCTCATTTTCCCCTCATTCACCCCTCACTTCCCTCTCACTCCCCCTCACTTCCCCTCACTCCCTCCCTCACTTCCGCCTCACTCCCTCTCACTCCCCCCTCACTTTCCTCTCACTTCCCCCTCACTGCCCCCTCACTTTCCCCTCACTTCCCCCTCACTTCCCCTCACTCCCCCCTCACTGCCCCCTCACTTTCCCCTCAATTTCCCCTCACTTCCCCCTCACTTCCCCTCACTTCCCCGTTACATCTCCGTCACTTTCCCCTCACTTTCCTCTCGCTTCTCCTTCACTTCCTTCTCACTTTCCCCTCCCTTCCTCCTTCTCCTCAATTCCTCCTTTTCCTCCCTCCCCCTCCCTGTAAATTTCAAGTCGCTAGCTTCAAAAGCTAAAGATCTTTGTATAGAATATTTCAGCTCTAATTTCACCCCTCTAAACCCACCCCTGTTAAAATAAAATTATAAGGATATTTTTTATTTAAATAGAAGTATTCCAAAATAAAATTTCAAAACTGTAAGTTAAAAAGTGAAGAAGATTCATACAATCGATTTCATCCCTTTTCACACACTTAAATTTTAAAAAACCCTTTTTTTAGTACACAACAACCTCTAGACATTTAGACAAACACACCTTCCAAATTTCAAGTCACTACGACCAGCAGTTTAGGCTGTGCGTTGTCTGTTAGTCACTCAGTCAGTCAGGACAAAGCCTTATATAATATGTATGGGTGTATGGATGTATGGATTAGACGTATAGTCATCGGGGATCAAAGCATACAGGCTGCTAGGATTGCTAACACGTAATAGAGCCACATAAAGCTGACCGTGCGAAAAACAGCTGATACTTAGATCCACGCCCACAACTTTTAGTTGTCTGACCTTGGGCTTTATTAATTGTCATCGCGAAACTGGACTCATTTAAAACTAAACGGAAGATTGTTTAGAATAAGAGGAATCCGAAAAATAAAAATGCTATCAGCTATTCCGTAACCTGTTAAACTCTCTGTTTCTATCAGATTTCGTAGTAAATTAACAAATGTACGACGTGATTTTTAAATTAGCATAATTTTTTTATTTATGAACCGATTGACATGAAACAAACACTAAATGTTAAGTGAAGCTTACCACAATGTATTAGTGAAAACCATATCTAAATCAGATAAGCCGTTTCTGAGATTAGCGTCAACAAACGCACAGACAAACAGACAAACAGACAAAAATTGTAGCAATCATTGTTTTGGGTTCTATTTGCGTTGATAAAGGTCCCAATATTTTTTTTTCTTATATATCTTCCATGTACAGACAGCGACCGGTTACATTTTTATTATATGTATAGATTCTGAATATGTAAGGGGATAAGTAAAACGGAGGCGTCCTAAGTTTTCAGTGGGTGTCCAAGCTTCTACAAAGACAATGTTAGCATTACATTAGGAATAAATTTTGTGTTTTACTAACGAGTGAGAATTTTTCGACATTCCATAGTAACACATTAGGAGACTGATTCTTTGCGTAGTTATAAATAAAAGATAACTCTAAAGTCCTACCTGCCGAGCGACTTCTGTCCGTGAATTGCAAATACTGAATGTAAAGTAAACGTATATTTAAAGTTTTGACTCTAAATATCATAATTTTTAGGCGTCAAAACTTTGTAACTCTGCACTATCAAGTATATACTAACTGTTAATTTTAAATTTTAGGAAGGGCTTGTGGGAATTCGGACAATAGTATATGTGAGATACGATTGTTATCGACCATCGTGTAGCAATTAAAATGGTAATTAAAATATTATAAGTAGGAAGCGTACCCAAAACCGGGTGTAAAGAGTAGGCGCAGGCTTCGCCACAACAACCATAAAATTCTTTATGCCGCTACAGGTTAGCTTAACAGTCAGAGAATGCGAGTTGCTAGTTAAGCATTTCGAATCTTTACACGTGGTTACGTGAAGAAAGGTCACTCGTCTAGTTTCGTTTCAAATTGGCATAGTTTTGTGTGACGACTTGTTTAGTTTACGTCATAGTAAAATAAATATTTTTATACAAAATTCTTAAAGATAAAATTTTGTGTGGTAAATAGATTTATTGCATTTAAACTAGAATAAAAATAATTTAGCTATTGGTTTACTTAAATTTATTTTTTAAGTTTACTGTGTTTTTATCAGTAAATACAATATCTTATACAATATGTTTATAAAGTTTCGCGCGATCTAAACTTATACTCTAGTGCAATTGTAGTATTTTTAAACAATGTTTTACAGTGAACCCAAACGCTTTATTACTCTGTATGAACACGTAAAAATGTTTTGTATCAATAATACATTATTGCAACCGGGTTTTTATAACTGAATTACTAAATAACAAATGATGATGACCTAAAATTATTGAAATTTATTATCTATAGTTTGAAAGAAAAGTATAAACTATATTTATTTGTCGTATAATTTGTTCGTCTATTAACTACCTACTAGCTGTCTTTGCATTATTATTTTGTTCTTTGGTGGCTCTACTATGGTGGCCTATGACTTATTTGATCGATAGTTCTGAAGTAGTTCGTGAGAAATGTCAGATAAGATGCATCATCATCTTTAAAATCTTGCCTTTTTACTAAAGAGATCTATAGAATCTATAGCTATTTTGTAAAAATTATAGAAAGTTACTCTGTCATTATTTTTTATTTAAAATTTTCGTTAAAAGTTAAAAGTTCAGTGTTCAAATGCTAAATTTGTTCCTCCAATTTAGAAGCAAGTAGAGAAAACCTTTATTTTTAAGTTTAAGTTTTAGGTTTTTTTTACAATGTCTAAGTGGTTAACGTCTGCTGTAGGACATAGGTATCTCTTAAAGATAGAAGTTGGTCGTAACCACCAACCGGATTTGGGATAAGGGTATATTAGTCAGAAATAAAAGTACTTCAGATATTTTGACGATGTAAGGAAAGTGACGTACCTATTTTGTTTAATATTCACAATGTTAAGCACAAAAGGATTTCGGAGGTCAATCGAGGTTATTCATTTTTACATTATCGAATCTCGTCATATAAAAGTTTTAATATCATTTACTCTTTAAAGACTGTCAGAAAGATTGTTTTAAGTACCTTCTTACATTTATTTTGTAAAGCCTTTATTGTAGTACAAAACAGAGAACAACAAACTTAAATAAACAGACCATTATAAAAGTTTTAAAACGCTGTATCTGGACTATTTAAAACCATTTGCTCAGAGCTTCGCAAGTTTTTCTCAAAATAAAAAACATCTAGACTCAGAGGACGAAGGCAATAGACTTTGGGTTCCTTGAGACTAAAGTTAAATATCCATTTAAATCTTCGACGCTAGAAAGTCCTTAGAGACCAAAGCGCTGCAGCAGCGAAAAGCGGTTTTACATTGACTGCACCTGAAAATTGCTAGAATCTGTTTATATTACTTTTGTTAGTGGATTCACTTTCATTCAGTTATTTTATTTTTTTAGATATTACTTCTTATAATAAATTATTATGATTATGATGAGTGTAAAGCAACACGGATTATAATGTCCTTGTGGACAAAATGGTTGCAACACACAGTACAAAGTTCGATAACGTATCACGCTACTACTTTTAACTTGAACATTACTGATGGTGTATGCTGAAGTTAAACATAGCTCGTGGATCAAACTGAACAAAACACTAAAACTGCAATGAAACACAAAAGATAGCTAGTGCATAAAGACAGCAAAAGTATAAGATGAGTAATGTTAATTTTACATTAGAACTTTGTATTTACCTATTAGGTAACTGAAAATAAAACATTGATTGAATTTTAATAATTAATAGATTCGCAAAGAAATAATCTTATGATTAATCCTCTTAACTTATAAAGAAAACATATCAAACTCAAACTGTATTTGAGTGAACCCATTTTTATTTTCTCTATTCTATGGGCGGTTTCGCTCGATGTTGCAAGTTCATCATTTATCCTCGCACTCCATTCATGGCTCAAAGAAAGCGCATCAAGCGACATCGGACGATACTCACCTACCTAACAGTACATAGCTCCGTCGACGACGGCACTAAATCAATACGAGCCATCACGCCCTCCTGCCACCCTACCCCACCCCCTCTCGCTTCAAGCCGCTGCTTTCCCGCCGAAAGCAGCCACCACCCTTGAAAAGCTCGCGAGCTGAGCTCCTACTTCTGTTCGGCTTTTGTGGAGGTGTAGTTCGAACGAAACCTCTTGGGATTTGTTGCCGAACGTTCCAATTGACAGTTTGCAATTTGAAATTGCTTTTTTAAAGGTTGCATTGCAAGGTTGAATTAGTTCGGTAAAAACTTTATGATAAGAAAACATTCATTTAAGTGTACTGAAAAGTCGCTACATTACAAGCGATAAAAACACTGCTTTTTTCATTTCTACAATTTCTTAGAAAGATAACGGCAAGTACCTATCAAACTGTGTAGTGTTTTTTGAATGTAGTAGACTTTTATGAAACAAATGAAAACGGCAATGTTTCAAGACAATGAATTAGCCGTTGCCAATATGTTCTAAAGCATTAACATCACTCAGTCACACTATAATTATCCGTAATGTTCCTACTAAGCGACTGTATAAATCAAACATGCGACGCTATTGTTCGATTCGTGTTAGATTGATAAGGTTATTCCCAAGTGTGAACGAGACAGATATCAATTGAATGCTTTCTATTCATAGGTGATTGTACAAGCGAAATTTTACGAACGTTTTATTTTTGGAATTAAGAATTTGAAAACTTTTCAAAACGTTTTGCATAAGTTTGTTTCGGGACTACATATCGGCTTTCAAAGGGAAAATATTTTCAGTTTACCTTGGTACTTAGTATGGGCATAAATTATAGATTTTTTTTAAGTATCTTGTAGAGTTAAGTAGGTAGCTGCGAGCTCTTCAATAATGTATGTTCTTGCCAGTTATGTTAGTCAACATATTTCACTCGCTTTGCAATAAAAAAAAGGTTTCAAAGTTTTTAAATTATTATTATTGTGTAGGCCTTAACATAGACGTATTATAAGAAATAATTATATAGGTACCTATTAATTAAAGCTGCTCGATTCAGTTTAGTGGGTATTTGAATTACCTGAAACAAAATAATTTTACATTAAATCAAATAGCATGATAAATCATTTTCCATCTATGTCAAAACAAAACAGTTAATTCATTTAAGGAACAACATAATAGGGTTGCACGTTCGTGACTATCAGAGATCAATGACATTACAAACTATTCCTAAAATTTCAACGGGCCTGTTTGAATTCGCGCGACTGCCGACTGGCAATAATGAAATAAGCGCAGGACAAATATAATAAATCTCACAGAGACGCGAGGGCGGCGCGTCGACTTCCTCTTTCGATATTTGAATTTAATTTAGCGTTTTGCATTGTTTCTTTTGTCAATTACAATGTTTTTATAAATGGAAAGTTTTATTTTAAAATGCAGAAATTAATAATTCACAAAGGTCAAGGCTTAGTATTACCTGTACTCACTAAGATGAAGTCAGGCACAATCTATTAGAACCTATAAGACCTATAAAATAACCTTAGAATTAGAACCAATAAAAGTAACCTATAAGAACAATTAATATTGTAGATTACTTTTAATATAAATTAATTTATGATTATACTTTTCAGAGCAATTACTTATTATTTTTTTTTATTTGAAGGTTTATTAAAAGGCTTTTATATGTATAAGCATCCCACAAACACTTAACTTTGTTTTTTTTACCAGATTTTAATATCAAGTTTCTCAGATAAGCTGGTAAAACGTTACAATGTAGTAAATTGCCCATAACTCTTTCCAGGCCATATTTTGACAACGATCAGTTTTTGACGTTGATGGAATACCGATAAATGTTTCGATTATAAACATTTTGCATCTTAATTTTGAAATCAATCATTTTTGATATTCCAAAAATGAATAGTACCTACGTATTGCAACAATGTTTGTGTCATTTTAATTTAAATTCACTTAATATTAGGTACATTTAAGTCTACAATAAAAACAGTTCTTTCATTTAATTTTATTTCTCAAAAAACAGTAATACACCCAGAAAGTAATGCAAAGTTAGGAACTCTGCTAATCATTGTGAAGGTAGTGAGCTTATTTCAAGTTTAATTGGACTCCTCGGAAATAACTTTTTAGATACTCTAACAGCAACTTCTTGAAATTGGTAAATCAATTAAAAATACGCAAAAAATTTTGTACCATCAGCCTGAACTCCATTGGTTGATATAGTTCGCTCTTGAAGTGAAAAGTTTGCCACGGTGACCATAGTTCACGGACAAGTTGATGACCGCAATGAGAAAGTAGTGTATGTAAAAATTTCTGCTATCCGATTTATTGTATTTATTTGTTTCTCACAAAATCCGAAATATATAGAAAGAGAAAGAGTGGTCGTTAAATACAGATAAAATATTCTAGACTGGAGACTACACAGTCAAAGTAAAATCTAGTCTATACATATACATGTAATAAAATTGGAGTGATTGAGTTTGTAATATTGAAATAACCGTTTTTTACTACATGTATATGAATATACATTCGGTACATACACCAAAATAACATTTTTTACAATTTTTGTCTGTCTGTCTGACTGTTTGTTCCGGCTAATCTCTGAAATGGCTGGACCGATTTTGACGGGACTTTTATTGGTAGGTAGCTGATGTGATAAGGAGTAACTTAGGCTACGTTTACTTTAGAAAAATTCTTTTATAAATAATAATAATATGCGATGTAATCAACATTTACGCGGGCGGAGCTGCGGGCAACAGCTAGTTTAAAATAAATAAATATTTATTTATTTAAGTTCCGATTATTTGACATCGCTAGCAACGGTGGCGAGCTCGGAAGGCGATCGTGTTTCGCGTGTTTACATCCCGGATTATCAGCCGGTTTACCTCACGGCCTTAATGTTAGGACGATGATGTATCAAGGTTGCGAATAATCTGTAACAGCAAAAAAAAAAAAAAAATTTAATAGTTTTATCTTACTACCAGGCTGAGTGGAGTCACTTTTTAGTAGGTAAAAAAAATATATGCATTTATTTTTATCAGTCGAATTTTCTACATAAAAGTTTAAATACGAAGAAATCAAATTAATTATAACCTAAATCCTACAATATTTTCGGTGGCTTCATTTAAAATCATATTTATTTACATAGCGTAATACTGTTTACAATACTGTCATAACGTTGCAAAAATATTTAAAATTGACCGCACTTGTCTGTTACCGTTGGAAGTAAAAAAAACTTTCAACTCATGGCACAATTTAGTTTCATTTCATGTATATATTACTTAGTACTGATAAGAATATACTCGATTTCGCTCTTTTAAAATGTGATATTATTTTATATGAATAGTCATATCAAGTAGGTAGGTACTTGCACAGCTAAATACATATATATATACATATTATTTCAAAGATTTGCCTTGTATAATATATAATTTACTTAGTAAATAATAGAGTCCTGTATAAAATAATCAACTAATTCAGCTGTTTGATTATTTTCCATAGCAACCTTTTATACGCTAGTATACCCATTGTGCCTCCAACTTAACAAAGCCCGCGATGATAATCAGATCCTGGCTACGGTATCTATATACATATCTGAACTCAACACACACAGGGACAGAGTAAAGTTTTTAAACTCTCGCCCCATGCCTAGATAGCACAAATCGTGACTTACACTAGCCGTAGCATGTTATAATTACGTAAGATTACACGGTGGATTAGTTTCGCTCTCGTAATCATAGGTGAAGGGAGATTTAAATCCGTTGAAAAATGTTGTGAACAAATTGATAGAAGTAATTTTATGTTTGAGATTAGCAATATTGGTGGTCTGAGCGTTGAAATACAATACTTAATATTACCTATATTAAAATAATAATAGCTCAATATTTGACTTCATGACACAGGTCTTTACATAATGAAGGCATGCACATTGATAATTATGTTAGAGGCGGACTGGAATCCGTCACCGTATTTCGTTGTCTATCAATATCTTAGAAGTGCATTAACATTTTATTTTAGTTTAGATTTCTTTATGATCTTAGACTGAGTTTATTATAGACTGCTGGTCAGCGTGTCGCAGAAAGGGACAGATAATGTAGGTATTGGAAATATCAGGGTTAGGTATTACAGTCCCTGATAAGGTCTAAATTTGCCGTACGTGGCCACAAGGCAAAAATAACTTATATCCTTACGGATGTGTATTTCCCTTATTTCAAATTTATGACAAAATAATATAGTACTACAAATATTGTAAATGAAAAAGTTTATGTGTGTAGATGTATGTTACCATTCAGCGCCTAAAAGGCTAAAAAAATAACTGAAGGATAACGAACTGATAACTATAACAGCTTAATTACAAATAAGTAGATAATAAAAATTCAATATTAAGTACTTAAAATGTGTGATCTTTTCCCCAAAAATATTTATCACCAAAGCAAATAAATGTTAGATTTTTTTTTATGAAATCTTCCTAATTTGTTAAAACTTTTTACTAAACATAATGTTTTTATTTATAAAATGAAAGTTACCTAAAATTAAAAGCATCATATTAAAAACACAGTATACTTACAAATGAAAGGACAATACCGGTAGTTTCTTTTCACTGTCACTTTTGCATCCCAAAACACTACAACGGATCATGATTTATCATCTTTTTCTAATAAATAACTTTATATGTTTGTATATTTATAAAATATTTTTAAAATCCGGACACAACGCACAAATTATATGGAGATTTTCACTACGAAATACAAACACCATCATTAAAATACAACAAGCTGTCAAATTTTGTTTAGTAAATTTAAGTCCGCAATCTAGAAAAATCGGCAGGCGATATGGGACAAGAAATACTATCGCTCTGTTTCGTTTTTTTATGTATCAATGCCATAACTTTGTCTCTTTTCTGTGTAATGCTTATCACGTATCACGTGATACGTATACAATTCTCCGTCTACGTTTATGAAGCTTTCTCCTCTGTGCCAGTAATGTTTACTATGCTGTTTTATTTGTTACCTACTTTTTAATTATAATGTACTATTTTTTATTTATATACCTACTAGTAAAATACAGAAATGAAAAGTATTAATTATGATTCTAAGTACCTTATATTTATCAAATTATTCGAAATAAGATAGATAATTATATCTTTTCATACTTAAGATAGAATTTAACAAGGTTTACTAATTACCGCTAATTATATTTGTGAACTGAGAAAAACAACTTAAATCGTCACTAAATTAAAACATTAACTATTTATTATAAACATTAATTTATTTATTTATAGTGTGGATATACATGTCATTATCAAAGATATTATTATCACATTCATTCATTATTACAGGCGATAAACGTCTACTGCTGAACACAGGTAGATTTTCAATTATTTATCACACTTGGGAGGCGAATTGGCAAACACACTGGCAGCAGTCTTACCACGGAATGTTGTCTGTCCTCTTTTGTTTTTCTGTCCCTTATCTGTGATGGTTTGACCACCATCAGTTGATTGATTGTAGTAGTGTGAACGACAGCTAAGTTGTAAGTAACTTTACTAGTGAACAGTGGGTTCATAAAATTTTAGAGTAAATTGAACTAAAAAACAAAAAAAAATGTTTTAAAGTTTTATTTTAGATATACTTATATATGTAAGTTTATTAGTACCAACAGTCTCTGCGTTAGGCGAACGGACAAACGGACTACAGAACCCTAAAACGGCATGATTACAATTAATATTATATAAGTCTGGTGCCTATTATGGATATTATTATGATGTAGCTAGAAAATGTAACCGTACTTACGTTGAGAGTTGAGCTACATTCACACAAATAATAAGTAAGGCGTTATTATTAAACTCTCATCTAATAGCGTCTTGATTCTCGATCCAAAATGGCATACAAAGTTCACATGAGTGACGTCGGCTGACGCAGGAATGGGATACTCTGATGGGGTGACACACTGTTATTATTAGTTTTTTGTTCCGCCCCACCCCGCTTGCCCCTCCTGGTGCGTCTCGGCCGCCATTGCTGCTCCCTACATATTGGCACTTTTTGTTATATTTTGTCATTATATTAAAATTATTATGATATTTTCTACTTGAATATTGTTAATATTTAAAGTTTTCTTTATAAAGTTAATGTAAATTGTAGATTATTGTTATTTGTCATATTGTAAACGTGATCCGGGTGGTAATTATGATCTATAGTAATAGTTTTTATTCGATATTAAATAAATAATGTGATATAATATACGCCAAAATTAACATAGGTAATGCAAAAGTGAGAATAGGTATGACGTGTGATGTATATTAAAGAATATAGTTCTGGTGTTACAGAAACAGGCACGGCCTATTTCTCGTATGACAGACGTTTTTATCAATGTCGACGGCGACACGCTTTTGAATGACTATGAATATGTTAGCTGCTTGTTATTTTAACATAAATGCAGAGTTGAAGGTGAAGCATCAAACGGAATCTACCAATAGTAGGTAGGTATTTAATTTTATTTATTTATTTATTTATTTAAATGCACACACAAAACTTATAAAGTTATTGTTACACTTATAAAGCTAAAGGTATTGTTTATTATCGATGTAAAATATAATATATTTAATATTAGGCAGCATATTTTATGTTATGATCTTATTAATATGTAAATTTTGTTACAAAATAGAGTCAAATTTATATGTCATGAGAATTCACTCCCTGTATTACTAGAGTTAGAGTTGACTTGTAAACCGTATAATCATGATATCATACACATTTATGTATGAATAGAGAGGTTTTATGATCGGCATGAACAAAATTAAACACTATGAATAGAATACAATATAATAATATAGTATCACAATAACTACACACCAAGCCATCTAGACCTTAAGTAAGAATATGGGTCTAGAATGTAGATATACATACTTAAAAACTTTTTTTTGTAAATAAAGACATGCAATGTTTATGCACTCAAATCGAACTCGCGACCTCTGCGTGGCAGTTCGTACACAGTACCACCGAACCACAGAGACAGTCAAAATACGGCTAAAATTCTTACAAATACATAATTTTTAAATATTTGCTTGACCCGTAATAATTAAGCTCATCTTCTGCTATCACGTGGTCCCTGAACTCACAATGTAGATAAAATCAAGATTTATACAAAAAATATAAATATACGTATGCAAATTATTCACATTGCCATTGATTAATTTGATTATATCTTAATTTGATGAGAAATTCAAATATCATTTAATAATTACCTAATTGGACTCAGCACAATTCCACAATCACTTTACGCCTTATCTGGTAACGTCACTTAACACTTTGGTTAAACTCACATATTTAATTCACAATATTTCATTATCGCGATCATAAATATAATGAGGCTTGTAAACTTTAAATAGATTTAAAAAAGTATTGAGGGTTATCGGCCCAGAGCGCACGTTACATCATTTTATTATTTATTTACAACCTCTCCGACTTTACAACCGCTACAACAATTTAAACACCGCAATATATCGATCAGCTGGTAATGACGCGTATGTCCATTGAATTTTAATAGTCGTTTTTATCATTATTATACATGTATGTTGTTTGGTACAAGCACGTTTACACGACGGCTCAAAATCGGTCACTAAATTCAATTGCTACTTTAAATCGCAAGGTAGCAAGGACCTTGAAAATCTTTTTGTTTATAAACAAAGGGTGTTATGCAAGAAGTCGTAAATGGATCGGTGTGGAGCGTTTTATGGTCGTATTATATGGACGGGGCGAGATAAAGCGCTTGTTTTGGGTCGTAAATAAGACTGCAACAGGTACGTTGCCAACGGGACTCCACAATCACGTGTAAGCTTTCACTTTTGCTTATTATCTTCATGAATTGATTTTTATTGGTGATATTTGTAAGTTATTTTATTTTTTAAGGCGACTGGAATGTCTATTAAACCACGACATGCAAACACGCTAGTAGGCAGATTAGCTTAATTAATAATCGTCATAAGCACTTATACAGATTAATTTTTATAGTTTGACATGAAAATGTTGTTGACATGAAGTATCACCTGTATTGTATACCATACGAACCTTTACATATTTATGTTGCTTGCTAGGCAAATATAAATAATATAATAGAAACCATATTAAAAAACCGCTGAGTCAAGAATAAGGTCAGTCCAAGGCAATTTTTAGGATAAATTTAATACTTAACAAAACATTAGTTTCACAATAACTGTTTTAATATGAATATATTTTTTAATAGTTTTTTTGTGCCAAGTTATAGAGTTAAAAAACATTTAACAAATTTCTAGATCAAAAATTCGTAGAGCTAAAGCTAGTTCTGCTGCGAGTACACACGCGGTAACCAGCATTAGGTACTGATTGTTTGTATAATGAACGAATTAGGTACACACTAAAAAGTTTGAATAAGTTCAGTCTTCGCCCTCTTTTCGGGTCTTCAGTCCAGTTTACCTACTAGATGCCACCCTACCTCAGCTAATTGCGGTCTTATTCTAGGGACTGTTTAGTTCGCCGATTATCGCATCGTTTGCCTAAAATACAAAAAATATTATTAATTTTGTCTTGATGGCAAACGTAATATAATTTGCTAAGTAGTTTAATAAATTGACGTCGTGATGGCCTAAAGGTAAAGGCACAAAATATTCGGTTAAAAAGTTGGCAAGTAAGATTGCGAATTTTTAAAATTTTGTATATTATAAATTAAGTATATCATCGATATTAGTGAAATAGTGTAAATGAATAACTTAATAAATCATAATAAATCCTAAGCTTACAGTAAATAGAAACGAAAACTGTTCAAATTTAAAACTGTGCAATTCGTTTCAAGCAAGCGACTGCGCTGAAGCGAATTTACAGTTTTAGTAGAGCCTTTTATGCTTCCTTGTTTGTATGAGTAGAAGCCTTTGCCCTGCCTAGAAACATAAAAGGATAGTATTATTCCTCCATATTACAAAGTAACTATAATAATCGTATTTAACCTCTCACTACTGACAGTAACCAATCAAAATAATGAGTTTGGTTATTCTAAACAAAATAGTGCTTATCTATCTACCTACATAATAGTAATTGAAGAGGTCGTATGAATAATATTTGGGCGTCACTCGGACGGACGAATCGATACGTAATTATAGAGTAAAATGTACCCCTCATAAATATTATATCCGTGGTAGTGGTGTAGCGAGGGCGCGGCCGGAATCGCCCGTGGCAGCTATTGTGTAGACGAGCCTCAAGTTTTAGATGACGTCATACTACATCAAATATATGTTAGGGAGCACTGTATTGTAGATAGTGCTTTGTTTTATTATACCTATCTAACTCGCTCAGTAAACATGAAGAGGTTTAAAATCTACTCTATCAATACCCGACACTTAATAAATTTTTAAGCTTATACAAGGAACTAAGATGGGTTATATTTTAGGCTTTAGTTTTATTGAATCAGATTCAGTTTAAATTTGTGACAAAAATTCGTTTGCCAATAAAGCAACCACTCTTTGGCTAACCAAATTTCTTGTTAGTTTTCCCAAAGCGCTACCTTATGTTGCAAAATGGCGGCAATCAAATTTGCTGTAATTTTCTTTTGATAACCTTTTATTTCAGAGGTGTCATTAAATTTAAAAAATGTCAACGATGATTCAGGCATTTAAATAGTAAAATACCACCAAGGAGTCGGTTTACACAATAAAACTAAAACAATTTTATACAAGCACATGTAATAATTTACGCAAAATATTTAATTCAACCTATTTCCGCGGCTTCCTCATTCCGTAAATGTCTCTATGGAATTGTTTTGAAACTTTTATCTAATTCCATTCCACGCAATGGTTGCATGTCAAACAACAGTTAAAACGTAGTTTAGATTAAACCAGTGCTAACTTCCACGAATAATATAAAAATTGGCCGTGAAATTTCACCTTCGATACGGGAATAACGTACCAAAAAGACCGTTGCTTAAACTGTTTTTGTGTTAAGCCATCGCTCTATAATCCTAAGTATATTTAGCTACTTACATAAAAAAGAATTAGACTGTTTAATTCTACATTCTTTAGTTTTACACCTCTTATTATCAATAACATCTACTTTTTACACACAATATTCATATTCTCGAGACACCGGCACAGTTTATATGGAAGAAGTATGAATCGATTATACCTAAAAAAAACATTATTCAAGTCCAATACAAAGTATATGCGCACAATTATTAGCAATTTTCGTATCATACATCAGCGACAATGAAAGACGATGAACAATTATCATATTATCTTGCCCGCATATCGTTACTAAAGGGTCAAACCAGTTAAACAATACTGTCCAATGCAACAAATGAAAAAACAAAAGCACTCCCCACTTTAATCTATGAGGGTATTTAATAAACATCTGCTTTTAGGAATCCATGTCGCATCTGTTGCTGTGGCGTCGAGGCCTTTTTCAAAATTTCAAATGCGCGCGAGCTACTTCCAGACAACGGCAGATGTTCCTGTTCTCATGGGCGATATACGAACAAATTTAAGCTATAACATCTAAAATACAAAACACATTATCAAATGTTTATTGTAAAAAGAACTGGCTGGTTTTTATTTTTTTTATTCGTCTTTAAGAGCTTAGATTATGATGTTAGAAATTTAAATTTGGCGGCAATTTACGGTCTATGGTTGCGATCGTCATAGATAACGGTAAACGGGGTCATTACGACGACCCCTACCCTTATTTTTAGGTTTGCTCTAAATACGTAGATTCGTCAAATGTCTCATTTTAAATGGTCATATCATTAATTTTATTGTTTTCAATTACTTAATTGCTTTATTTTGAAAGGCATTGTACTTTACTAAACCTACTAGGTTTAATCAGATACGACATGATGTGTTAAGAATTATCTATTCTGACTCCTTCTTTTTACCTGTAACTAATAAAATAGGATACTATATTAAAGTATCCATTATTTATAAATGTAGTAGAGAAAACCCTATAAATTAGTAGGCTGCCCCTTAATTCTAAAATAAATTTGACGTAAAGATCAATTGTTATAATTAAGAAAAAGGCGGTTATTGTGCTGAAGCTTTTAACTACAATGTTTTCTAAACTTTGGATTAACACTGGCCTTCTAACATCGGTTATTTGTTTTTTCATAAACATAATTAAGAAAAAAACATTTTTATTTCTACTGCACGAGATATTTTATGATTGAGAACTCAAATTCCTTACCTGTGTGTAATATTAAAATTATATATTTGTAAGTCGCTATCATAAATGAAAACTATACAACACTCTGTATACCTTCCTTGTTTGAATTTCTCTATACTGTTTCTATTCTTGCAACTTCGTTTGTTTGCAAGGGGTGCTGCACATAAGCTTCTATTTACCCCAAACACAGGCCATAAACAAAACAACACATTTTAAATCAATAGACATCTCAATAGGCGTGTCTGTCGAAGACTTATTCCTTTGACCCTCAAATTCAGTAATTTAACTTTTCCCCTCCGGATAGCATTTCATTTACCTCTTCAACCGATACGCTGCGTGGGACGAACTAATCTCGCACAACGATTGACTTAGAGATGTACTTTTGATAATATTTTATGTTTGTATGTTTGTTTGTTTTTGTATTATGTATACTTACCTCAGTACTCATAAAAATATATTACAGCGTGATAATTTGTTTCATTTCAGATAATTTTCTTGCTAGAAATACGAAGACAGAAAAATAGCGTCAAACAAGAAACGCAAACAATCCCAGCCCTTGAAAACATTCCATATCACTAGAAATTTTATTTAAATAAATGTTTACTTTTTTTTTATACAATAATTTTGAATCAAAAATTATTTGTTTTAAGTGGAAAATGAATCCACCCACACAGATCAGAGGTGTCATCTTAGCTGTTACATTATAAGCTTTTTAAAATTGATGATATTTACTTAATAGTTTATATCGTATGCGTTAATTTTGTGTATTTCTAAAGCTACTCTCTCCACAAGGTTATCTTTAGTGTGAGAGTTCTTTTTTTTTTTTTATTATATATTAGCCTACCAAAGTGAATCCACCCCGCCTGATGGTAAGCAGTCAGTGGAATCCAGAAGTGGTGGCCACCATACCAAAAGCTATCGTCTTAAACTGCTGGTATGGTGGCCTCCGCTATGGCAGCTGGAAATGGGGTTAGGGGAAGGGAATGAGCGAGGTGAGGAAAGAGGAAAGGGGGAAATTGGGCCTCCGGCACTCTCACTCACCGAACGAAACGCAGTAGTAAGGATACTACTACTCTTAAGTCGATCTTCTATGAGAGGGTATTACTTCCCCGGACGATCCGGCCCATTCATGCTGAAACCAGCGTGGATCTACTACCGTCAAATATATACAAAACAAAAAAATAATGACGCCTAATTATTTCCAAACATATAAAACGTCTTTCTATTGCATATTTATTCACGGCAGTAGTGTTTTTATCTAGTACAGCAATGCTACTGACTGAGCCAAGCCGCTTTGTAACGTTTCAGGATGCCTACAACCATCTCTTATAGTAGTATTATTAAAAGACAAAGTAAGGTTATAATATGATGGATAAAAAAGGTTGTCGCAGGGCCCCTGACTCTACATTGAGTTGACGCACGCGTCTACAGCAGTATAGCGCCAGCAGTGACAGCGTAAAATACTAGTTTGACTAGACTTTATAAATACTAGTTTAGACTGGCCTGTTGATCTAGTGGTTAGTGACCCTGACTGCTAAGCCGGAGGTCGTGGGTTCGATTCCCACCCAGGACAAACCTTTGTGTGATGAGCATGATTGTTTGTTCTGTGTCTGGGTGTAATTTATCTATAATATGTATGTATTTACAAGAAAAAAAATATATATTTAAGTAGTATATCAGTTGTTTAGTACCCATAACACAAGCAAATATAATTGCTTAATTTGGGGCTAAATGGCGCTGTGTGCATGTGGTAGAATATTATTATTATTATTATAGTTTGACAAACTTTAGTTGCTAGAGTAAATACCAGGGGCGTTGCAAATATTTCGCTCTTACCAGGCAGTGCGGCGCGGCAAGATAGACAAACATAATATGTTAAGTTGTGACAGATCACATTATCAACATTTTTAATAAAATCTCTATGGATTTCTTAGTGCCGATAATTCCCTCCATTGATTCGTAACGCCTCCCGCGCTACGCTACAATGCTCGCGAGTGAGCACCGACATTTGCCATTGTGTTGTCTATGCGCTTCCCTCTATATACTGTAATTTATGTCACTCGTACATAAATGTTAACAAAAAAATGTTTAGGACCGTGTTGTAAATTGCACTCTTTATATTTATGATACAATTTCTGGACATGCAATAATTAAATTGCTTTCATTTGCGAGATGTTGTAAACTAGTATTATAATTTGTTGCGCTGTTCTTAAAAAGCATTTTTACTATCGAAGGTAGTACAAGTGGAACATAAGTGCCGATCATGGATTTCAGAATCGTGAGAAACACATTTAGCTACTATCTACTGCAGTCGCCATGTAACTTGCACCTGAAGGAACAATTTCTTCAGCTGCTAATACTTTGTCTGGCATTTCTGGGCACTACTACTCATCAACAGGAGCTGCTTAAGTTGTATTTCTATGAGTTCGATATTCTGTAATGTAGAGATATTTTACTAGCCAGTTTGCTCCAATTCCATTATAAGGTAATCTCACTGTGTCTTGAAATATAGTTTAGTATGATTTTACCAAAGGTTTAATAAATTATTTAAACGATAATAAACGCTAATTTTGGAGGTTATGACGCTGATAATGACCACTGAAATTTGCTGATAATTTATATGAAGGAAATATTCATAGCATACATTCTATATTTGGTACTTATTCTAACATTAATATCATTAAAACCCAAACAAATCAACTGTAGCTTATTACAAAGTTAGCTTTGGATTAAAAATCATATCACGTAGCTTATGGTTAATTACTCTACTATTAACATTGATAAGAAATAAAATGATTATAAATACCCATTAAGGGTAAATTCAATTTTGTTAACAAGTTTTTTTATATTGTATCGCCATTACACTTTTACGTAGGTATCACTTGTAAGTATCGACATTTTCACAAAAACCAATGAATCTAAATAATCAGTTAACCACATTAGGAAAGGCCGCCCTGTAAACACTCAGTACATGGTCGTTTCTTGTTAGTGCACAGTGGACTTAAGTGCGGGGCTGTCGAAAATAAACAATTATTTCCCGTGCAGGGAGCAAGCCTGCGAACTAGGAATCGTGGGGTGCTACCGATGCTGGCGAATAAGGGAGGAAATTGCAACTGAACTATTAAATGATTAAAATACGTTGCTACTTACCCACTGGATATTCCTTTGCGGAAGAAATAATAACTAGTTTTACCATAAACTTGCGTTTATCTCACCGATCACTGCAAATATATTAATTGACATTGAAAGTGCTCCTAGTGTATACTCTGAGAACTAAATTTTCTCAAGTTTTTACAAGTCAGTCTTTACTGCTGGACCATGCTGGCACAAGAACGGGAAAATTGGTACAAACTGAGAGAGGCAATAGGTACACTGCAGTAGACAAATCAGCCCTGTAAATTTTGTTACGACTATAAAGATAACCAATAATTATTCTATTTAAATTTAACATTACTCACTGATCGGTTGGCATACCTTTACCTAGTAAGTAAATATAAGGTTTCAATTTTATTGGGATATATGCAAATAATATTTATATTAAAAATATTATAGGTATTTTGATATTATGACAGTTCTTTGTTAAATTGATTAATTGCACTTTACATTTTTATAATTCCATACCATTTATGTAATTACTTGTAAGATTATGAAGTGGCAAGTAATTTTCCGGTACTTAGTTGCAATATGAGTGATGGGTCTCTTGATTATGTTCATACAATGTAGTTACAGCCTGTAAATTAGTGCTGCTTGCAGTTGCTGCTTGAAGAAAATCGAGGTTTTTGATCATCTTGCTGACTAATATCAGGTCACTACTGGTGGCAAATTTACATAAAAACGTGCTTTTAAACGGTACATAAATGCTCCAACCACTTCGACTAACACAATTTTTGTATTTTCAACAAGCGGATTAAACATTTGCCCTAGCGACCTTATGCTTGTTCACAACCAACATCAGTAGCAGGCACCACCAAACGAATCTGATTACTGACCCATGAAGCAAACAGAAAGGAAATTTTCTTTCACCAAGGAAAATACGACAATATAAATAACTCCATCCCTACCTACTACATCACCCTATGACAAAAGAGTTATCGGTGCGTTGAAAACAAAAATGGCAAGTTGATTTATTAGTAACGTTCGCGTATTAGCTGCGTGTGATTTGGGGATTTAGCCGGTGGAAAAAAAGGTAGGTGAGTTAGGTCACGTCTAGACGAGCGACAGTCGAAGGGCGGGTGTTGTTTTCGCCGAGAATTCACGAACGCGCCCTAATGAGTGTGGACGTTGATTTAAGGCGCCCATTCTAGTAGACGAACCAAAAGCTTTTAGTAGTTACGTCATAATTTGGTAGGTTTTCTCGGCTAATGCGAAACTTATTCACATTTTCTGTGTTGTTTCCAAAACTAAACAAGTAAGAAGAGGATAAGTAAATACACGATTTGTATAAACTTGTTAGTGGTTCAAAATGAAAATATATGGCCAGATACCAAAAATTATGGCGGACATATTATACAAAACTATTACACATGATACATTGTGATTTCAGTACCCGCTGTTGTATATAAAAATGTGTCCTTCGGTAGCCTTAAAAATAAAGAAAACCGTTTATACCGTGAGACATAAATCCAGTTCGACGAAAGCGAAGATTAGAAACCTAGCTAGTGAAGCCAAAACTCGATATTGGGTGAATAATCGTTGGTACTACCGGCGCGGTAGCCGGCCGGATGCGCCAGATTTATACCCTGGCACACCCGGGTGTACCGGGCTGTGACCGGAGCGTGTACCAATTTATACCCGGCTACTACTACGCATGGTATCCGAACTGTCGTCGAGTCTGTGCTCTTCATAAAGCACCCGATATGTCCGCTCGCCTTGAGGGTTGCAATTTATGGCGTGGAAACGTCATCGAACCCCGTGTTTGGGTATAAATCATATGTGTTTGCTTAGTGCATGAGACGTCTAAATTCCTCGGATATACGCTCCGCTTGTGGCTGTGTTTGCTCCCTTTAAGATTTTGCAATTAAATTTGCTTATTATTTATATGCATACCAACCGAGAAAGTATTAAGCTCAAAAGAATATCCATATATTATGTATCAATACTGTTAGATTTCGTTTGGCTAATCGTAGACCGTCTAATTTTTACCTTGGCTCTTTTCCTGTTTTCACCCACCACATTACCTTATCACTCACGAACACATCGGCAATGACTTGCTAATGTTTTCTTAATTATTGAGAATGTAATCATCATCATCAACAACATTTTTTTATAATTAAAGATATCACATTATTTATTCCAAACAAATTTAGAAACAAATATAACAAAAAGTTTTGCGGATTCAGCTTTCACACATTACGAACAGCTTTCACAAAAGATTACTAATTTAGACAACCATGAGTAAATTCTAGAACAGGACCCAAATCGGATTTTAAAACTTTTCCTAAACTTAACCATTTTATATCAGTTTCTGATATGCGTCCAAATCCACTTATAACTGCCACAACAAATTCAATAGTACCCGTATGAGAATTCATATAATTTAGTCCTACTGGAGGTATGAAAGTAGGAAAGGCTTCATTTGAATTTTGAACATCACTGTCAAAATCTTCTGAATTGGTTTAGGTTGCCTCAAACCTAAGATTTACAACTTTATTGTCAACTAAATTGTTTATGCAACTAACAATGCAACAGTAGGCAGGTATTTGTGCGAATTATAATTTGCATAGAATTTTAAGCTTTCACTTTTTATTGTTAGGATTAGAATAAAGGCCTTTGTTATGTCTGTATACTTTTTTCTCAATTTTCGTGTCTTCTTTATTCAAGTGGGAGGACAATAGTTGTATGCAAAATACAGGATCCTATAGGACTAATTAGGCTTATAAGCTAATAAGTTTGGTGAATAAAACAGTTTTAGAAACAAACAACAAGTTTTGAATTAATACTTTGAGAATATGGCGGCAAAATGTGCATTGAGCAATACACTATCGAATTAATAATTTTAACTAAACTGAATATTATGTAATTATTACGGTTTAAGTCTTAAAATGATTTATTGTGTATTAAATACGAATGTCACAAATAATTGCATGTAAATCAAAGACCTCGCAGTAATAAAACATCAATTCTATCTTGTGTTTGGGAAGTTTGCAAAGCTTCATCAGAATTTAATTTTAGCTCTGCTGCTGTAGCGCCATCTATTTATTCACCCTCAGAATATTTAGCAACTAGGGAAGCTTAAGTAGAAAGCTTGAACTCAACCGTTTCAACCCCCTGGCGACACAAACCTGCAACAAAATGGTTCGAGTTTCGGTAAACTTTACATACCCCGCGACTGTAGCGCCATCTCTGGGATGGCGCAAGAACTTTTATAAAAGCTCATAGTTCCGGGAACTACCGTCGCGGCAGCACCATCGCCAAAACTTTTGAATGAAAACATTTGAATCGGGAAAAATGTACTTAAAACGTTTACAGATAAGATTGCTTTTAGCTCAGCAATACAATGTTTTCAACGAGTAGAGTATGCAAATTAACGCACCATTACATGGTAATTTATTTGAATCGAATGACCACTTTGCGGTGTAGTGCATCCAACGTCGAACACTGAACGTTTATATGGGGACCCTGACCTTATATTGCGTCAATTTATAGCTCTAAAGCCGTTATACGGTGTTTTACGTAACAGCTGTTCTGTCTCGCGTGATGCCTTAACATAGTGACCCTGTTTTGCATAGGACTTTCACCTGTTTCTTCAGCTGTTTGGAAAGTTAAGTAACCAGTAATGAGTTTGTTGCCCTAATAGTATAGCATCACCTAAAAAAAGCCGGACGGCCAACATTTGTCTTAAATACCTTAACGATTTATTGATTTGACGTTTTCAATGACAAGTGATGTGTTGATTTAGTGCTGTTTACCGTTGTATCTGAAGTAACTAGATATTTTTTTAATCAATAAAACAATTAAACTGACACTTTTTGGACGTTTTTATGATTTATGATTTACGGATTAGAATTCATAGGTAAGGTATAGCAAAAGCTATAAAATTTAATTTCTTCTATTAAAGTTAAAACAAGAACATATATATTTAAGGTAGGTAAATAATCTACGTGACTATCATATTGTAGATCTAAATTATAAAACAAAACTTAATAGATAGTAGATAAATATCATTACACCTAAATGGGCGCTTTCTAAGTTACAAGCAGCAATCGATATAGGACCGATCAAAGTTATTTTATATTACCTACATTCAACAAGATTGAAAATTCTTTCTCATTATTTTGTATCTCCTTTAGGTATCTTAAATTAACAGTTAGATACTTATATATTATATTACCGAATTAAAACATTAGACTGACAAACTAACTACTAAAGAAATGAACTACCTACTTTTTTTTTAAATTCCTTTAGGCACTATCGACACCCTACGGTAGTGGTAAGGTTATGGATGCATTAGTTCATGTATTTTGTGTTGTATATATTTTTTTCATATAATTCTATTGCCTATATCTTTTAAAAATTTCACTTACCTACATTTAGGTTTAGGGGCTATGACTCAACTAAATGCTGCAATATTTTTACCGTCTATTGCTATGATGGAATCATTTTATTGCGTAACAGTATCCATAACCTTTGTAAAGGCATAGGCTTATTTTTGTTAGGTATCACTTGTGTTAAATTTTTTTACTACCTAGAAAAAAAAACTCTTGAAGTAAATTCAGAGACAGCGTTATCAGATGTATCGAATAAAGACGTTGGATTGTATTTATGAGATGAAACAATGTTTGTAAGTGCTGTGATTTATTACTACAGTGGCATCGCAAACACACCCAGTTGCACCAATGTAAAAAACAATTGTATCTCGTTTTATTATTGCATCGATGTATTGAATGGCAATTGAAGTTTCAGTACAATAACTTAGACTGGTACATGTGAAAGTATGTGACTTCATTGATTAAATGTTTTTATTAATATCAAAGCTACTTCTGTTCTCCCTCCACATGTTTTAAAGCCTTTTAATGATTACTAAGATTCCTCGTAGAGGAACAATGCTACTTTTGTTATTTCTTGTAAAATCATAGACATAAATATCTTTCAAAATTTTGACCGGCTCATTCTCAGCTTTAGGAGAAGTTTTATTAGTATTAGTTATATGTTTCTAAATTATCAGTTAATCTAAATCATCTAACTTTTTAATAAACTCATAGAAAACATTTACACTATCAATTTTATACTCGTGTTAACAAGGTATAAGCCTACTGAGATTAGACGAAACAGGCCTGTAAAACTATTTGAATGTTTTAAATAGAGAAATTTGTAGTACATGTATTTATAGTATTTGTAATTAGCATCCAATAGGCAATTAGCTACTTAATAATCAGGTTGCATGTAGAGGGCAGTCATGGTGGGTTAAATACTTTTACGTTTTAGTCATATTTTAGTAATGATATACTTACCTAGTTAAATTCAAACTTGTATTGTTACTTATTGATAAATAGTAGAGTCAAAAGTCTGCACTCGCAATTTAAGATAATTACATTGTAGTCAAATATGATAAACAGTGTATGTAAAATAAACGACAGCAATAATTTGTCAGATAAATATTAAAACTTCACATTACTGGATACGACACTAATTGAAAAGATAAAGATCGAATAAATTATGCAATTACACTACAATCGAAATGTCGTAATGACTATAAGACTTGACAGCTCATTACTATTAAAAAAATTATTATCGTAAGTCATAACTCGTGTGGAATGAGAAAATGTTCCGATTAAACGAACATTGGAGTGTGAAACCAGAAAGGACAGTTGGAAACGAAATAAACACAGGCACGAATGAACTTTTTATAAACGATGTCATTCGTTGGCTACGTGTTCAGTCGACAGCTACTTAAATTGGACAACTCGGCCAATACCAGCCGCGGTCTGTCAGAACTCCTTGTTAATGATCATACGAAATCATTAAACATGATAATAAACTCAAAGCACAAACGTACAATAAGCAAAAACAAGTCAATCTTCGTTTTAATTCATTAAATTTAAAGTAATAATAATTATGAATAATTTTTGGTTCTCCTTCCGAAATTATAACGTCATTTTACATACCAACAATATGAAGAAAAACAAGAAAACCTTACAAATAGCATATTAATAAAGTATTCCAGAGGTGCTAATAAATCTCTGTTTAATTAGGCATCATTACACAGTTGAAAGCTATAATTGAACAATGTATCTGTTTCTAAGGTTTTTAGATAGATCTGTAACAGCATCCGACGAGCGCAAACAAAGAGCTAAGACTGCGCCAAAGAAAAGGAACAATAGTGGTGTGAATGTTACACTCGGATATTACAATAATGGTATCGATTATAATTTGCGTGCGATGCGGTCCGAGATACGGGCGGGAGGCGACACGTAAGCGACAGGCGTTCACAATCGGCGTCGCGATCGACTCTTGCGCACCGCACCGCACAATGCTATCGTGGCGCTACGATCGCGGACATGCCCTCTCGCACCATTACGATTGGTGCTTTCAACGTATATGCACCTATTCATGGTGATATGATTAGGTCTTTATGAGAAGATGGTGTTACATAGAGGATGAGCAGAAAATAGTTTACTATTTTTTAGAATAGATGTATCAACTTCCGATTGTTGGACATTCACACTTAACGACATCATCCTCAATAAAACGGTGTTTAGGGCAAAAAATTTATTACTTGTACATAATAAAAAAGAAAGATGACTGTCGCTTATTTTAGTGTTAGCAATGAAAGTGAGATTGTAAACAACTCGTAATAATGATAAACTAAAATAACATTAGTCGTCTATCAAAGAAGTTTAAGTTGTACATTTGATCTTAATTAAATAACCATAAAAGCGACTTTATGACGGCGCTGTAAAAAGAAAAAGGAAAGGGAATAAAATATTTTATTTTATTATCGCAGTAAACTAAGACCGCACAGAAATTTCATGCAAAACAGATTCAATTCAATTCCAATCAAATTCCTTTGCAATGGGCCTGGTAAGAGGCCTAAGTAGAATATTCCTATGTCTCATTTCTATTTAACATACGCAGGTAATTCAAAAGCTATAAAATGAAGTTTGCGATACATTTTAAGCTACAAGCGAAAGCGTATATTCATATTCAATGTAACTAAACAGAAATACGATGTTGGCTCTACATCAGTTAAAAAAATAATATTTGTGTTAGGTATCCTCTCAATGTTAAAATTATTATAAATTTGTATTAATGCAAGGGGGTTTTAAAATTGTAGTCACTTTCATAACAGACTACTAGTTTTACCACTAAAGAAGAAGCCCAGTGTTGTGAGCTTTTGAAGACATGCAAATAATCTACATAAAGCATACTTACTAAATAAACATTTGATAAGATAAGATATTCATTTGTCATAACATGTGCATACATACAAAAGTATGCAAGATATTGTAACTAAAACTTGTATGCGACTACTAAACTTTATCTTACAAAGTAAAAAAAAATGATAAATGTACAACAATTACAGTTTGTTAATGTTTGTTAATATATTGTATTTAATGTAATAACTACCTGTCATATTAAAAAAGTAAATAAATTTGTCTTTAGAACAACGCGAGCGTGTTCAATATTGGGCTTGTCCGATTGTTACAAGAACATTGAAGTTTTACGAACTATCATTAATTGGTTCATTTATTTTAAATTATATTATAGATTATTATTTCTTCTCATGTTTCATATTATATTGGTACAATAGAACAATTACATTTTTAATACGACATAGTTATAAGTATACAGAGAGAAATATAATTTATTACGATTTTAATCGCGTAGTTGCAGCCCTTCAGGCACTACAACGGGAGAAAAACTGCCCTTAGCCAAGCCTTTAGAAGGCAGCGAGTAATAAACACGGGCGTGTCAATAAAAGTCAGGGTCCTACCATACATATGTCCACAGGCCGCTAGCAGGTGTACTGCCTAGGATATGGCAGTAGGGTTGCTTCTTTTTTATAAACAATATCGATTTATTTTTGTTCTTATTAAGCTATATCTGCTGCTTTTTTTTTGTTTTAAAATATTTGAATCTTTGCTAAGGCTTTAATTACACAAATTAAAACATATTGGCAAATATAGTCAAGCCAATCAATCATGTACTGCAGTCCGCTGCACGGTTTGTAAAATGTTTCTCCTTTTTATGGTACAACACCTAACGATCATCAGTTCAACTGGTTTCCCATTTTATGTTTGCTGAATCTTGGTCTTTACTTTCAGATTAGTCTGCTTCAACAGCGATTAAACCTTTGGCAAATATGGCTAACCAAAACCAAGTCGCCCAATTTCTTACGGGTCATGGTAACTTTAAGAGCAAACTATTTTCGTTTAAGTTAGTTGATTCGCCGAATTGTCAGTGTTCCAATCAAGAACAGTCTGCTCATCACATTTTTTGGGAGTGTAGTCTTTGGCGTAAAGACCGCGAAATAATGTTAAATAGTTTACAAGTTACATCAGGACCAGTTTATTATGAGGATCTTGTGTCATCTAGGGTGAATTTCCGTGCGTTTAAGCGTTTCTGCCATACATATTACTGGAATCAGATATAGCTCACATAGGTCCCTTAATATTACGTGTCCGTGGTGCTCTCTTTTAATAGGTCATAATCCTATACAGATTAAATTTGTCGCCCGCTTTGCAATGGAGGGAAGTGGACATTTTATTTCCAACTCCTCCTCTTACTTCTGATTAAATTCGTTGCGGGGTCCAAGACAGTGGGTTTAGCAGTCCCCGGGACTCCCGAGTGTCAAAGCTCGGTGTTTTTTCTTGGATATCACTGTTAATCCTGGCTTACAGGAGTCACAGTGATGGGCATGTGGGTGGGATTGTCCCGTAACCAAAACCAATAGCTTTGTTCATTTGATGGATAAGCCCATTATGGGTTTTCCATTCCAAAGTAACGCCAAGCATATTAGGGCCTTTATTCCACTGTGCGATTTTAAATTTGTGGACCAAACCTGACGAACACCGTAAATCATAGGAAGTTGCACTGATAGGGTAAAATTGTGATTTAATAAAACGTTCTTACTTTACCACGATTTACTCATGAAAAGAATACTGACTAGTTAACACATCAATAATTGATATCATGTATCTAATCGACGGATACTCACTCCGCGGGGTTTCTATTTTTGTACTACTATTATAAGAAATCAGTCAAAACATAGGAAACGTTTTCAATGGACTTCTTTTTTATTGTATTATTATAATTTATGTAATGTATCAAAAAATAAAAATCTGCTAAATGTTACTTTATTCGGTATTATTCTTTTTTAAATATTTATTTAGGCAATGTGACAAATAATGTAGTTTGTACAAGTATTCATTACATTTCCCGATTTATTTGTTTTATATTTTCATTAATTTTTATATCTCTTTTTATGTGCCCAAATTCGTACGTCTCGTATTAAGTATCCCGGAACTTTAAAGTTTTCAGCTTAATCACTTGATCCATACTTAGTTTATACATTTTGTCAATATAAACACAAATTCGTCAGATACGATAAATTTTTATACAAAAACTTTTTAATCATTAAATAAAAAGTGTTTGTTGTCTACCTATATTTTATTTCCGTGTTTATATTCTTACTTAAAGATATTATTTTCATTACCCTACAAATAACTAAAATTTTACGAGTGTCAGTAGCAAAACGCTTCACTATAAAAAAGTTTAGTAGAAGAGCGATAACCCTAGTAGCTCGTATACATGTACTATGCAAATACGCCGACTCGTAGACGGATGCTGTCAACATTTTCATACCAGAGTATTAAAACACTAGCCATTTTCACATTCTATCGCAACGATTTAATTCGAAGTAGCTCTTTACAATAATTTAGCATCGAATTAGTCAATGGTACTGTGGTAAAATATAAGAACAACTATAAAACTAAGAAAATATAAGTAACAGATGATTTAAACTTGACAACGTGAGTCAATTTACATGGGTTGTGTTACATGGTCCTCAAATACCTAAACATATATAACACGTTATCTTGTCTCGTCAATCGCATACAAGAACAACACATTTTCTTTACAATAATTGAACAAACTAACGCCAGTCAAACGCATCCGGTCTTACAAATCGTGTTTAAACTTGAGACAACTGGCTAGTGTTGCAAACGTCAATCTAACACGAAAGCTTGAAACGAGGTGTTTAATGATGCAATCATTTGCATACGGGCCCGTTGCTGAGAAAAGCGAGCTATTCTCACGTCTGTCTTTGGCTATAAAGTTTCCTTTTACAGTAGCAACTCTTGTTATGTGAACCTTTGTGCTAAATATCGCGAGTCGCTGCGATGTCGTCGTTCCGCGCACGTCATTTACGCGCACCCTAAACCTTAACCAGAGAGCCTAGACAAGTGCCATAGATTTCTATTGTATTCATAGAATAGATTAAAAATGTATGGGATTGACATACGGTAACGCCAACATTGTCGTTAGCTTATGTCAATCCTATACATTTTTTTATCTATTCTATAAATATAATAGAAATCTATGCCACTTGTGGACCTCAGCATAGAAACTGTCTGTCAACTTACCATTTACTGAAGTTTTATTATATAAGGTCTGTAAAGCAGTAGAAATTATTACCTGAAAAAGAAAAATACACATTATTATTTATTTATTATACTATAAACGACAACTGTAAACAATAAACAAGCGTAAAAGAAAACATTAAAAGGCACGCACTCAAATTGAGAAATGAACGGAATCAATTAAGTATCGGTCGGGTTCGTAAAATCAGATGCCTTATTCAGTGGGTCGGGAGTCCCGCGCACGGGCTAGCCTGCTAAACCCTCGGCGCACAATCTGACATTTATGAGTGCCATAAAAACGCTCAAGTAGTGACTTTTACTACTTGTTTAGTGAACATAAATGTCTTTGCCTTACCCGCGCTCAACGTCGTCCGTATTTAAAAGCGCACAGTTTCGTGCACAGTTTTGCTCCTTTTTCCTCTTTTTATTTACTGTTACTGTACTGTTATGCAACTGTATAATGCTTTGGTTACTTTTCAGCTACAATTTATAGGTGTCGTCTTTTGTCTTTATTTTAGTGCCGCGAGAACATGTTTTGTTTTAGTTTTATTTGCTTATATTTTGAATGGCTTATAGTGATATAGTACTAAGTTAGTATTTGGTGTTGCTATTTCGTGACATCCAAAAAAAGTCGTAAATCTCAGCAATCATTTGAAGTCACGATTTTAATGCATTTATACGAGTACGTTGTTGATTGATATCTTGATGATGTTAACATCGTTGGTAAAGCTTATTAGGCGCTTGGATTTGTTATGCAGGTAGCGTGTTGTGGTTATGACAGATTAAAGTTACGACATAAATGTGCAGTAGATTAGTTCGATAATGTATAATGATATTGACTTTATTAACACGTACTCTAAATTATATAAAGGACTAGCTGACCCGGCGAACTTCGTTCCGCCTAACAGTCGATCAACATTACTTTATTTTTCTAAAATAAAATATTTTTCTAAAATAAACGTAGCCTAAGTTACTCCTTATTACATCAGCTACCTGCCAATAAAAGTCCCGTCAAAATCGGTCCAGCCATTTCAGAGATTAGCCTGAACAAACAGACAGACAGACAAAAATTGTAAAAAATGTTATTTTGGTGTATGTACCGTATAGACTGGCCTGTTGGTCTAGTGGTTAGTGACCCTGACTGCTAAGCCGGAGGTCGTGGGTTCGATTCCCACCCAGGACAAACCTTTGTGTGATGAGCATGATTGTTTGTTCTGTGTCTGGGTGTAATTTATCTATAATAATATATGTATGTATTTACAAAAAAAAAATGTATATACGTAGTATATCAGTTGTTTAGTACCCATAACACAAGCAAATATAATTGCTGAATTGGGGGCTAGATGGCGCTGTGTGAATGTGGTAGAATATTATTATTATTATAGGTGACCTTTGTTTTTCTCAGCTTCTGGGCTGGTTTTAACTACATTTACGGGCTTGCAACCAAGTAAATGCAGTGTGTGGTGTGTAGTGTTAACTTGTGTTTTGGTCTGTTGTGTCATTATCCTGAATTTGCATAAACTTTCTAACTATCCTACAAGTGTTTAAAATGGCTGCTTTTTGTTATAATATGTAGAGGTTTGCTGACAGTTCAAGTAATTTTAAGCTACGATGAAGAATTTTTGGAATGATACCAGTAGTGGAAAGGACTATGGGTACAACGTAAACTTTATCCTGTTTCCATATTCGAGCTTTTTCTTCTTTTAGGTCTGCGTATTTGCTTATTTTTTCAGTTATTGTTTTCTGTAGGTTGTGTGTATTGGGGACAGCTATGTCTATTAAATATTATTATTATTATTATTATATGTATATATTCATATACATGTAGTAAAAAACGGTTATTTCAATATTACAAACAGACGCTCCAATTTTATTAAATGTATAGATTAAAGTAGCAGTAAAAGATTAGGGAAATCATCGCATTAAAATAAATTAATATATAGGTGCTGTAAACATTATTTATTATATATTGTTGATAATTAACATATTCACATTGCAAATTATAAATTATTACATTATATAATTATGTACAAGTTTAAAAGTAACAAAGAATAAAAACTAAAACAAGGATCAAATCGCGTCGAAGTACTCCTGCTGTAAACTGATTCACTAAGTCCTGTTTGCGGGCTTTTTGCACAAAAGTATTTATTGGGTATACGTCATGTAGTTTTATTAATGAGCTACCCGCAACGCGGTTTCATCCGCGTCTGTGGCTACTGCTCAGCTCAGTAGCGTGATGTTACATTGCCTATAACCTTTCTCAAGAACTGAGCTATCATACGCATAGAGAATTAATTATTTTAAGCCGACTCTACCAGTCAACTCTTCCAGAGATTAGCGCGTTCAAACAAACAAACAAACAAACTCTTCCACTTTAAATAATATACTTAATTGCATATTATGTCCTGCAATAAACCCAATAGGAACAGTATATGAAAGTGTCATACAATGTTTCATGTAGAATACCTAGACCTGACTATCATACGCAACTAGTGGAAGCTACTTTACAAATGCATCAACTGCAAGCCTGTTATGCGTAGAATTGTGTCACCCTTTGTTTTAGATCAGCACATCGCTTGCTTAGACTCACGCATTGATCAACGGTGTGGTCGATAGGTATTCCACAGTCATCCGTGAGCGTCGTCCGTTTGGCAAGTATCGACAGTTTAGCATAGCCCACCCACATGCTTTGCCTACATACCTTTGGGTTTATGGTTTGCTACCGACGAATAATAATGCTGCACCTAGACAAGGCCGGTCAGACAATAGCGGCTTGATTGCTTTGTGCCCTTAAATGTTTGTTTGATTATTGAGTTGTGAGTTACATACACGATGCTTACAAAAATAAGTAGAAATGTGATGTTGCGCTTTGAAACGCTCTCTGTTTTGAAGAAAATCTGAGCTTTTTATGACAATTCCGAAGTGAACTATATGTGTCAAATTGTTTTAAGTTTTACACTTTTTAGTAATTTTATGTCGAACTCAATTCAAGTATTCTCATTATTATTCTATTAAAATATAATCGAAATATCTGCATTTAAAATATGTGATAGTTCTGAGTAAAACGAATGTTTTTTCATGACTATAAGCCTATAATTTTTAAGTGCACATAACTTCGCACGCAAGATCCTCGGCTTCTAGTATCCTGCTACCCCGAATAACAATATAAGCTTTATCAAATATTGCTTAATCAAAATCAACGTCAACAATACCTATCCCATTACTATTTGTTATTCCCAGCGGGCCATTGTTTATATCGCATCCAAAGGAAAGTTCTTCTGCATACCGTCGTAATATATTCGTCCGTCAATGATACCCTGTTTTCGCTTCAAATTAGACAATTAGGAGTCGAGCTGTGGCGCTGAATCTATTCAATTAAAGCCGAGTACGCGCGGGTCACCTACCGCGGTGATTTTTAACCGTCTGTATGCTATGTGCGATTCGCGACTACATTTCGCATATCAATGCGGTTGATGGATTGATGAAAAATCGCCGGGGCGCGCGTGTCATACATGAACTTTAGATATCGTATCCAATTTTGAAATAATCATAGCGCGCGGTCGCAAACTTGGCTTTTCATATGTCTCAAATTCTAAAATTGAAATTTATTGTATAATCTACAGGAACGAAAGCAGCCAGACGAATAATTTAGATACCTACGTTTCCTAGTATTCTTGTTGGAACTAGCAGTATCTAAACTTGAAATAATGGCCTACGTGACTTAGCACACGTGCACATCAGTTGACAGATATAAATCGTCGTGAAAACATTGCGAAATTTTATTTGCATACGCATTAAAATCGTATCCGGAAGGACTGCCAATTTTATGAATTGTTTTGGAATGTGACACGTTTGTAATGTTGTTATTGTTTTTAGTTATAAAATAAGTATGTGATTTATGTTTTTAAGTATAGTATTTGACTAGAACATAGAGATGCAACATTTAGGCTGCAACGTTATTAATTGTACAATTCATATTATATCGCTCTGAAATATCACTGCAATGCAGAACACAATCTGCAATGTAACATCAACACTAGAGAGCTATAACTAACATTCCCAGTCAATAATACATACGGTGTGTAATAGAAGGTGTCTTGTTTATGAGGCGTGCTACCCAATGATCGGCAGTGTCGCGCCGTGAAGCGTGAACGCGCTCGATTGACGATCAACGCAAAACCGCGTCCATAGTGACAATATTAACATAATTAACTCCAATAATTTATAGGATACGCTCCGATACCTTCGTATTGAACGAAGGTTTACCGGTGGGTCAAGCTTTAGGAGGGTAGATGCTACGATTACAAGAACAACAATTATCGATATCATTACGAAGCTGTTAAGTACAGAATTATACGTCGTACTCATAAATGAAGCCACTTCAGCTCTTTTTATTTCCTCTAGTGTTTAGTTAAAGGAACATACATACATAAAAGGAGATGTTAAGTGCGAAGTAATATTTGTGGAGGCGATAATGTCCATTAGTTATGCAATAAAAAGTAAGTGCCAACAAGTTTTGTTTAGAAAATTGCAATAGCGAAATATACGTTTGCAATATATACAATGTAAACTGTAATTTGTCAGATAGTGTTATCAGTATTAACCAGGCGCCTGGGCAGTAAGCTGTCAGCCACTATTTATCTTTCAACTACTCGGAGGTACGTGTGCGTCTAGACGTACGCTAATTGTATGGTGATAGATTAGCCAACTACATTTACACGTTAAGCGCAATAAGATTTACATACGCATTTTTAAACTTTAAATGCCACGACTAAGAAGCAGTACATTTACCCCATTTTATTTATTGTTACTCTCAATGCTTCGACCATCAATAAAACTTCGTAGGAATAAAATAGACCATATTTGTCCCTCTCTTGTCATCTTCGTAAATTACCTTTCTTTATCAAAAACTATAATAATGAACATTACGAAGAAAATTGTCACTAAGAAATAGTGAAA
Organism: Parascotia fuliginaria; assembly: GCA_963082885.1. Taxonomy (NCBI): domain Eukaryota; kingdom Metazoa; phylum Arthropoda; class Insecta; order Lepidoptera; family Erebidae; genus Parascotia; species Parascotia fuliginaria. The sequence continues at coordinate 12,480,702 of OY720181.1, read as the reverse complement.
CAATTTCACAGTTATGGGGCGTACTTTACATGTTATACCTAACTATTATAAATATTTTACGTCTGTCTATCAATGTTTTATCCACATGTAGATTTTAGTTTAGTAGTAACATTCGTTAGACAAACAAAATATAAATCAATCCATCACGTGACTGTGTGTACACCCCCTGAACTGCGGTCGATTGGCTACGAACGGATCCCGATCATTCCCGACCAATCCCCGACCGAATCCGACTCTGATTTAAATGTTAATCAACGACTGTCGAAATTATTAATTACAGTGTATCACGGGTACGTTACGCATGCAGATTGCGATGCTAACGAGTGATAAACTATGCATGTGTACGCGCAGGGTTAGATTTTGTGCTGCGTTTGGATTGATTAGTCGAGAGAACAAGCTGATCAGGAGAGCTGATGTTTATCAATATTCAGTTTATGTATTTTTAAATATAAATTATTCTGTTTGTTACATTAGACTAAGATGAGTTTATTAATCATGGAATATCTTATGTAGTTACAAATAATAATGGAATGCAAAACATTGATGAATGAACTGACTTCTCTCTGAACTTCATATCAGTACAGTAGTGCATATTACTGAATATTCATTAAAATTATACCTCCTAAAAAAAGTTCATCGCAGAAATTATTGTACAATTTCTGCGATGAACTTTTTTTAATTTATGAACACTTAAATTTTTAAGTACTTAATTAATAAAGTTTTAATGCATAATATGTCTATTACTACAAGATCGTTAATATGTCTAAGACCTCTTGTTTATATTTTGCCTATATTGATGTTTTTTACAAGTTTCAACGATTTTGTTTCGCTACTGCTATATCAAAATATGTTAAGTAGGTACTAATAATTCACACACGATCCTTTAATGTGTATCAGATTCTTTTTAGATCAGATTGACACAGGGACTCTTTGATGGAAATAGAAACATCATGTCAATTTGAGTACACCTTTGGCGAAATGTGTATTAGATATAGATACAAGTTTATTAAAGTTAGTAAAGATTTAAGAATTATCCTACGAGTGTAGGATAATTCTTTTTCAGAACAGGTATAAAAACATCTAGTTAACATTCTACGTGAAGTTAAATATTATAACATTATTAACGATATTACTACTCAATTACAAGAAAAATTAAAAATAAGAACAATAATTTAAGTTTGTAGCATACTAAGTAATTCATTAGATTAAATAATTATAATTACAAACAGTACAATAAACTTAAACAGCTTTACTATCGGCAAGTACTACATTAATCTCAGTGCATCCAAACAAGGCATTTAGTTTGATTGTCAGACATTGCAGATGAACTCAATCTTCATTTCATTTCATTGCTATTTATTAGTCGGTTTGAGCTGAGCTATTTTAATTAACATTATAATTATTTGAACGGTATAATTATTGTTTATAATTTAACTGTCAGTAATTATTTATTATATAATTATGGTTATAATAACTAGAACTGTTGGTGAAGTTATCACTAATGTCTAGACACTTTTTTTTTTATACTTCTATGGTGACAAACAAGCATACGGCCCGCCTGATGGTAAGCAGTTACCGTAGCCTATGGACGCTTGCAACACCAGGAGCATCACTAGCGCGTTGCCGACCTTGTTTAAAACCTTTTAACTCCTTTCTTGAAGAACTCCATGTTGTAGTCTCTCGGGAAAACCTTGACGGGGAGCTCATTCTACTACACTACTTACTTACTTAGTTTAGGTTACCTACGGTTTATCTAAAATAGTTTTTAAACGTGTGTGTATGAAAGATGAATGCTGAAGAGGCAAAGGATGTATGGTGTTCTAATTATCTCTGCTTACCCCAATAATGGGAGACAGGCGTAGACTTATGTATGTATGTATGTATGTAGTTTTTAGAGGTATAGTTGGTTGAAAAAAAAAAAATTATTTCACTTCCACAAAGGTTTGATACAGTAAATTTATATCACATTAAAAAAAGTATTAAAAGTATATCCTTTATGGGAGATTGGTATCCACACTAGGTCTCCCTGTCACACAGATTACCAGGCTTTCCTTCTGTTTGGTAAGTAATACATAAAAAATAATGCATTTTACTTAGCTGAATAAATTAAAAACCAATATAACTAAGTGGTAGGCTTATTAATTGATACTACTTAATATAGCTACATCTTTCGAGAGTCAATGAAAAGTTTATCACTTACCACAAGGAAAAAATCAAACTTGTCCACAAATTAAAAAAAATGAATTCGAGCTTCAAAGTGAAAGAACCATACCGATTACAAAGCAGAAAAATATACATTTTGACTAATATAGGCATTAATTTTTGTATATTTTGTATCAATTGTCACAACACATCAGAAACTATGCAGTACATACACATAAAGTTTCTGCACCATTTACCACCAGGCCGAGCGATGCGTCGCGATGATGTATGCCACATACCGCCGAAAGCTCAAACTATCCAATAAAATACACTGATTTATTGTATTTTTCACTGTATATATGCCAAATAATGTTTATTTTTTAAATGTACTGCTTTATTAATGTGGTTATTTTATATAAATAATAATGTTTTTATTAATGTAAGCAGTAGAGACTGCGAGTGAAAATTCTAAATAATTATCATGGCAATATAGTGGCATACTTACTCGTATTTCAGTTATATATCTAAATATCAAAACATGATAATTTAATGATCGAACATGCTATATTCTCTAGATAAAGTTATGCTATCTATACCGAACTTAAAATGCCTTGTAAAAGGTGTTGCCTCTAAAGTTATTATGAATACGAATGTTTGGAATACATAATAAGAGTGCTTAAGGATAAGTAACTTTGATTACTTACCATCAACACCTATGGCTGTTTGTAAAGTTCATAGCATTGTTTTCATATTCACAAAATATGTACATACTCGTAAACCTAAATAATTTATTCAAAATCGTAACAAACAGGCATAATAATGTTTTAATGCACCATTACTAATTATTAGGTTAGTAGATTGTAATTTTAATATGTAATGTAAACTATTATAGCTTTATGGCTTCTACGATACAGAGATAACTTTTAAACAAGATATTGGTAGACACGTGCGGTACAAAAATTTACTTCTATAAATTTTTATCACGTTTTCGTACTGGCGTTATGATTTGTATATAAATATGACATATTTGCAGTCCAGTTATAAATTATTTATTAATCGAACGGGTTCGATAGTCGGATAATCAATCAATAAAAATTAGAGGCAGCTTGTTAATTAACAATGGGTATACATATTTAATTATATTAACTGTTCTTTCTTTGTACTAAAGTGTTTCAGAGAACAGAGGCTCTAGACAAGTGGCAAAGATTTCTATTCTATTCATAGAATAGATTTAAAAATGTATGGGATTGACACAGTAGCGGCTTTACCAGAAGGCTGAAAAGGCTGGAGCCTAGGGCGGCAGATTTTAGGGGGCGGCCAATGTGGGCAAAATTTTTTTTTGTATTAGCTACAGATTGCACAGTATCAAATAAAAGTAACACTCGAAACTGTCACAAATTATACCTGAGTAGTAACAGGCACGGCGTGTTACAGCTATGCTAAAAACTCAAACTCAAACTCAAACTCAAAACGTTTATTTGCTTAATATGGGTATACATAAGTTGTTACAATATAATAGTTCCGCCATATTCAGCCCTTTAGCATGCAAAAATTTATATAATGTCGAATGTCGTTATTTAAACATATTATCCAATTTTAAACATAATTATTATCATACATTACATTTTGTATAGTACGGTCATCTAAATATTCCTTAACAGAGTAATATGCTTTTGTGGCAAGAAAGAAATGTAAGTTTTTTTTTAACAGTATGAAGTTGTTCTCATTTCTGAGCTCTGTAGGCAGCTTATTATAAATTTTAGGAGCCATGCAGAATATAAAACATTTTTTTTTTGTAATATCAACCCTACGCATGATTAAAAGTTTTTTTTAAAGGAGTGTACTATTGTAAAACTTTACTAGCGAAGTTCGCCGGTAGGACGTGACATGGCATGGACGAATTCTGTTTTGCTCGACTGCGGCGTCTAAGAGGGTTATGTTTTAACGTAAGATAAGATAACGAAGAGAGACTAAGATTTTAACGTATGATGAGGTATCATTAGATTCGTATTGATTGTGGGAGTAAGATAGGGTTTATAAAATTTCAATGTAGCGTCAGCAAGAGAAAAAAAAGGGTTTCTTTGCACTTTGTTATAGGTAGGCGGGCTTTTTGTTTTATAATATTTACTTTTTGTATACCATATGATTTTGATATGATATTGAGTTAGTATTCTAAGTGTTAATAATATTAAGTGTGATAAAGTGTGTTCTCAACTAAACATACAATTATACATTTATCAGACCGTGAATATGAGATGTCTAGAAAACATGTAGGTAGTTCAATAAAACACATATTAACTGTGTTGTATAAACTAAGTAGATATTAGTTACTAGTCGAGGCTGTCAGTACACATTATTTAAATTTAAAACACAAGATTTACATACATTTAAAAAGTCGTCGTATTGTGACGACCTCTTCTCCTTTTCGAAGCTGATTCAAAACTCTGTTGTTATAACTTCGTAATATACATGATATGATTAGAATAAAAAAATATTAGATAAAAACTAAATACTTACAAGTTAATAAGCTTGCGACTGCATTAAATAAGAACTTGTATTATGCGACTAAAATACAAAGAGGATGTAATGCGTAGTTCATATACTGAAAACGCGGCTATTGAATTTTGCCGTATTATTCTTGGACCGTTGAGTAAACTTTTTCGACAAATTAAATCAAAATCACATAAAAACTATTTTCAGGCATACCCTAACTTACCTTTTAGTTTTTCATATATCTATAATTATATAATAATATTGTTAAGTATCTATTTCATTGAATGTATTAATTAGAAAAATTGTTAAGTACGTAAGTAAGAATTCAAATTGAAGTCTCACTAATGAAAAATGTTTAATCACCATAAAAAATATATTTCTGTAATAATTTAAAATATTATTTGTAAAATCACTGTTCATAGACCTATTAAAAGTTGTAAAACTCATAATTTCAAACTAAATAATAAAATAGTAAGCCGACTCACCCGCCGTTCATGATGAGATGGTGGTCCTAGGCGATTTCAACGTTCACCATAAAGAATGGCTGAGTGAGGAAATGACCTCCCGGGCTAAACTGTCTTCAATATGGCCTCTCACAACTGGTAATGCAGCCTACCCGCATTCCAGACATAGAAGGCCATGAACCTTCTTTGTTGGATCTTCTGCTGACCAAACGGCTATGGGGTGGTGGTTGATGCTCCCCTTGGATCATCTGACCACTGCCTTATCCGTAGTAAAGCCCCTGTTGTGAAGTGGCTTTGCTTCTCCTTCGGAAATTCCGACATATGTGCGGACTGCATTACCGATACGGTGCTTCAGGGGATGGAATTGTTCATCCCCAACGCAGAAATCCCGGGCGGTCGCTGTTGCCCCTGGTATAAAATAACCTGCAGGCAGACGACGCACCTCAAGCAGTCCGCATATAGGGCCTGGAATAGTGCCAGGCAACGCTAGGACCCGCGGGCTAAGGAGGAGAAACGTAAGTTCAATGCCGTTTCCAGATTCAATAAGAGGGGCTGAGGCCAAAGCGGAACACGTTGCCAGAATTGGCAAGAGGCTTGAAAGCTATCCTTCAGGGAGCCGTGCTTTCTAGTACCTCGCCAAGGCTGCCCAAGGCAACTTCTGCTCGTCCAATCTCCCGGCACTGCGCAAACATGACGACACACTGATCCATAGCACAAAGGAGAAAGCCGATACTCTGGGTCAATTCTTTGTCTCGAACTCAACTTTGGACGATGGGGGCTCCACACCACCCAACATCCAGCGGTGTGAGAGCTCTATGTCAAAATCCGCATCACTCAACGCGCGGTCAGGCGACAGCTCAGGCTCCTAGATGTCCACAAGTCGAGCGGATCAGATGGCATCCCCACAGTGGTTCTGAAGACGTGCGCCCCTGAGTTGACTCCCGTTTTAACGCTCCTGAGACGATAAGTCTCTCATATAACGCTAATAGGGTTTCATCTTCGTGGAAGATAGCTAACGTCCACCCGATCCCTAAAAAGGGTGACCCGTCAAACTACAGACCGATAGCTATAACATCCTTGCTGGCCAAGGTTCTGGATCGAGTCATTACCTCCCAACTCCTGAGGTACCTTGAGGAGCACCAGCTGATAAGCGACCACCAGTATGGTTTCCGTCAGGGTCGGTCAGCTAGTGATCATCTCATTTACTTTACAACCGTTGGGCAGAAACCTTGGAGGGCAAGGGTGAAGCTCTGGCTGTCAGCCTTGATATCGCCAAGACATTTGACAGGGTCTGGCACAAAGCACTTCTATCCTATGGAATCCCTGAGAGTCTCTGCAGGTGGATCGCTAGCTTCCTGGATGGTCGGAGCATTAAAGTCATTGCAAACGGTACTTGCTCCGATACCATAATGGTTAATACTGGCGTACCACAAGACTCAGTGCTCTCCCCAACGCTGTTTATTCTGCATATCAATGACATGTTAACCATTGAGAACATGTATTGCTATGCAAATGACAGCACGGGTGATGCGCGGTACACTAGCCAACAGACTGCCCTCGGAACACCGTGCAAGAGAGACGGTTACAACTTGTGTCTGAAGTTGAGGACTCTCTTGGGCGGGCTCTCGAATGGGGTAAGAAGAATTTAGTTTATTTCAACCCCACTGAGACACAAGTATGCGCGTTCACTGTGAAAAAGGATCTTTTTATTGCAGCGCCTCAGTTCCAAGGAGTTTCTCTTCGTGTCTTCGATGACATTGGGATCTTCGGCGTTATTAATATTAATAAAAAAATTTAAGGTACGATGGGGTATCAAATTGCAGAGGTCAGTAGGGGGCGGCAAAATTTAAATAGCCTACGGGCGGCAGATCTGTAAAGCCGCCACTGGATTGACATAAGCTAACGTCAGGCGTTATGTCAATCCTATACATCCTACACTATTACATTATTAATCTATTCTATGAATAGAATAGAAATCTATGGCATTTGTCTAGGCCCTCAGAGCTTTTGTTAACTACTGTGTATCTTTAGGTTGTTTTTATTTTTCCTAAGTTTGTAGTAGAATAAATAATGACCATGGATTCCTAGTAGATATAACTTTATTTTAAGTAGCGGTTCGTACCTATAGTTCTAATAATGCATTGGGTACTAGTGATGAGCTTACACCAGCAGGAATAAAGGCCGTTGGACAGAAAAGTTCCGACAATAAACTGAAAAGAGCAAAATATTGTTTACACTGATGTAAAATATCAGCCTATTATTGTATCTTCTTGTACCTACTCTTTCAACAGTCTGAAAATGTCACCTGTAAGATAAAAAAGCTCTCATATGGTCATCATATCATGACATTATGACTGAACATGTATTGAATTTCTTATAATTTTTAAACGACGTTTTACTTCACTGTATTTCAGTACCTACCTATATATCCAAGGTAATTTTTTTAAAGCACATAAAACTTACTTTAAAACTTTGTTACTTGTTCAATGTTGATCATCAACTAGATGTCTAGACAGTCACTAATGAGCTAAAAATTTTTAGGGAAACACCATATCGATACTTCCCGGAAGTGTATCGGTGTCACGGTAGCTTACAGCCCTACATTAATATTCACTCTACACTTGATCCAGGAGTTATCACGTATCGAATAGAATAGAGCAATAATATTTTATGATCCCTTGTCCGCCATACTCGGTGGCGTCGGTGTTCGAATTTTAAACAAAACACTCGCGCGCATATGTACCGATTATATCGACAATTGGAAAAATAATTAGACAATTTTTTTATAGACTATAAATATGTTATGATTAAATTTAACTGCCTCAGTAATGGGAGTGCGTGAGACTGATTCCCACACGGGACAAAACTTTGTGTGATCTATATGTATTTGCTGCGAGTAAAAGCTTACTGTGTAGGTACGTTAATTATAATGTTTGTAAACTCCCTCAGGAATCCAGAACACTGAGCTTGTTGTGTGTGAGTTGACTTTTTGTAAAATAAAAAGCTTCGATTTACTAGTTACATAGTCATAGGTAAAATTTAATCACAATGTCTGAAATTCCCTTACACAAGTATAAGAACTTTTGAATTAAAATGTCTCTAATGTTCATATCTTCGACATTTGTAGGTAGGGTTTTCTTTTATAATAGGTGGCAGTGGCAGGCCGAAGCAAAACCAACTGAGCTACTGAAACTTCTGAGGTATAAATAACCGGTGTTTGATTCTTATCGATAGGTTATCAGCTTGAAATTCAACATTACCTATACTTAACAAAAATACTTTATAAATAGATAATATCCATCTGAAATCAAACAACTAAGCGTTGGTTAAGACTTGGAATACGTCACATAACAGTTAATAATACCTACATTAAAGTAATACCTACATTCATAATTTGTATTAAAATTACTTTAAAAAAAAACGAAATATATTTTTATTACTTACTGCAAAAAAACTTATAAACTAGGTATATATAGACAATATTATATAAAAAAAGGATCTGAAACTCTTTGCAGTTAAGACTCACATACTAAGACGAGAATATCTTTCGGTTCCTCACTAGGCAAGCCTGTATCGAGGTAAGTAGGTAACCTTTATTCGAATAACAATTTTACATTAGACTCCGTTTTAAACACTATAAAATTATACACATACATAATAAATAATCATACCATTACTAAATAAAATAAACTATACATTGATAATAAAACAAGTAATTATTAATAGGTATCATCATATTATTTAGCTTTTAATTTTAATGATATCTTCGGTTTGCTCATAAGTTAGTTTAGTTGGCCAGTTGTATATAACACATTTTGTTTCTGCTATTTTCTTGTTTTTTATGTCCCAGTATCTAACAAGAACATTATAAAGGCGTAGTCTAACGAAATCGCCGAAGCATTGTGCGAAACTACTCTTAATATGGACGTGGAACGTTTATTCTGTAAACTCTGCTCAATACTCTGGTATGTCACAAGTAGAGTTTAAACTAAATTTAAACGCCCATTTGTCTTGTGTAACATTTGTCGTACCGATGTGGAGGTAACATGACACTGATATCGAGATAGATAGAGCAATAATTCTTTCGACACAGCTCAAAGGCAATAGCGGTGCATGTTTGCGTGCTCTACCAAGCGATCATTTGCAGTACTAAGTACGGTGCGAATAAAAATGTCGAGCAAGATCTAAATTACTTTATGTCTAAAACAATTTGTACAACAAATACTAATCAGAATTCCATCGTGAGTATAGATAATACATATGAATATATATACCTATGAAACGGAGTGCTATTGTGACATTTTAAAGTCATAATATGCACATTTTAAGTTACAAGCTTGTGGTGAAAGAAAATAATATCAGTATAAAACTTACAAAATACTTTAAGATTTTATTGATATCTCACCTTATAGGGAATAGATAAAAACATTTCCCATGTATTAAATGCAATTAATTTATTTTACTTATAATTCATTGCACTTAGCAGTTGTATTGTAAAACTGATCAGTAACAGTTTTTAAATGTATTCTGATTTAAAAACTTTTACTTTCCAATGTGATACACTTTTTAAATTCTGGCCTAAATTTTAGAAATTCATGTACTTACTCGTAATTAAAGTAACAAACATGACGAAGCATAGTAGGTATCTATATCGGTATCAAACCAGTTTAAACAAAGAAATTATGATATGCCTCTTATTAGGTGCTAACGATAATTTGAGATGATCGTGAAGCATCTTACTACGATAGATAAATAACTATATTTCTTAACGTCAAATATTAATCTAATCCACAAACATACTTGAGAGGTATTTTAAATGTTCTATATTTTTCTTTAACAACCAAAACTAATACAATTTATTGAGGTGTTACCTACAAAGTAAAATTTAAATAGACCAATTCAAAATAGTTGTAAAACTTGGATTTACAAGAATAAATAGTGATAAACCTTCGCTGCTACCATTACAGGGGATTAGAATGTCGCTAAGGGACAGCCCGGCAGCTTGCATATGTTCAAGTGATTTTTCACGGCTACGGAACCCGTGTTCAAAGGGCACGCAGTACGGTGTCGCAATCACGATCCTCGATCACGACTGGTCCTTCTACTATCTACTTAAATCTCCCATACGACCTAAAATAGACACTATACGTTTATCATTAAAGCCCTCCGTAAATACCTTGCTAAATTGGTATGTTTGGATTAAGAAATCCGCGATTACAACAGTCAAAAGTGGGCCTTATTTAAATGACGTTAAAGTAGTTTGTAAGCGTATTATTAAATTGGCTAAGTGGTAAAATGTCTCTAGACCGTGTCGCTACTAGTCCTAAATGCATTAAGTTTGTTTTAGAGATAATAATCGTTGCGAATGCAAGTGCTTTGTTGTTTCAAAGATAGAGTTGTTGTTGTTGGTTTATTTTTGGTCAACCATTGTTGGACTTAAAAAGGCATAGAATTATTCAATTATCATTCGTAATATACGTACGCACTACTAGTAACTATAAATTTAATTTCCAGCTACCTAAAATATCCAAGTTTATCGAACTTTTGTTTTCATCAGGTAATGTTTTAGGTTCATTCGTTCTTTAACATCATAAAAAAGTCTTTATGCTTACCTACATTAACGTTTTGTAATTGATATAGTAGATAGTATATCTACTGATACATAATTAATAACAATAAATAAATTTCCATTAATTATTGGATTTATTTATGAAAATTTTAATTTCAATTCAAAAAGCCAGCAGCGTAGTAGATAGAGTCGTGTTTCGTATTGAGGTTTTTCCATATTGATGTAGGTACTTACTAAGCAATAGATATTTTTTTAAAAGAGGGTTATATTAATCGCACGTAAGTAGGTACGTTTATTGTAAAAGAACTGTTATTTCGGCCGAATTTGTAATAAAAAAAAGAAAGTAATCAACGTCACAACTGCAAAACAGCGGTAAACTCAAAATACACGATAATTTTCCTAAAATAAAAACGCAATGAGTCAAATAATATCGTTTATTTTACTTCCCAGTTTTCTGAGGAAAAATATCAAAACATTCACCTAACCTGGTTTTATTAAAATAATTTCGGAGGAGTGCGTGAGCCGGGCACTGAACTGCCACCTATCACGCGACGATACCTACAAACTTATCTTTACCGCTGACCAAGTGAAATGTAACAAAATTCTTTAGTATTTTAATTCACAGATTTTTTCTTAGATAGAAAATATAAGTTTGTAAGCCGATAGACCTAATCAGTGTAACCTGTCCCGCAAAGTTATGGTTCCCTGTATTCATAAACATAGATAGATAAGAATTACTTTTAGGCAACGAAGAAACTAATTAAGTTCACATTATCTGATGACTCCCACACGGAGTTGCTCAATAGTTTGCCGTCTCGATATGATTTATTAAAATTTATTACATGGTATTATCGATTACTTACATTAATAAGTTAGTAGAGGTACTGGAAAAAGTGATTAATGTACATTAATCACTTTTTCCAGTGTCGTGTGACTGTAACTCCCTATCTATAACGGTTAAATGTGATAATATTTTAAAAAACGTTGTGTAACGTTTATTTTTATTTCCTTCGCATAATCTCCAGTTTTTGAAGTATTTATGAATAGACAAGTTTTTGAATAGTAATATTATATTTTATAAAGATAGTGAATAAAATTTTAAAATGTCTGAATTTAAATTTTAAGACATTCGGTGGTTAGTAATATACCTACGTTTTTATTACGTACGCGATAATTATTCTCGTATTTATTAATTTTATTTTTTACATTACCCAAATAGCGTTAACAATTGTATCTAATATGTTTTACAATAAAGAACTTGTCATGTTAGCCAGAAATTTAAATCAAAACCTACCTTTTTTTTACAAAAAAAATAAAACAAATTAACTCTACATTAACGCAACAAAGAACAAATTTTCAAAAACAAAACTCTACTAAATACAATAAAACAATATGACACTAGCATCCCCATCTTGCGAGTATTTCTCGGGTGGGGTAGACAAATGACTCGCACCCCTGCTGCCCGAATGAGTTATGGCCACCAATCGAGCCGCGCCCGACAGTCGGCCATTTTTAATTTTTAGGGGTGCTCACCCTTGCTGTATTATTATTAAGTGTGCGCTGTAGTGATAACATGACGAATGTACTTACTTACTTGTATGTATCGCCGTTGGTACAATCGAACCTAACTAAATCATGTTTATCACCCATTTTGCTGATATTTCGCCTAAAACTGTCAAACTTGTAATAGCTAGTTGTTGTCCGTGTCTAAAAAATCGATAACAAATTCGTTGCCCGGGAAATCAGCCTTCAGGTGAATTTTGACTTACTAGCAATTAGATGGATTGCCAAAATGAGCTTATCATATGGTGGGTCATGAGTCATGATGACTCATGACTTTCTTGGTTCAGTGGTACTCTATGCTTTACTATAGGAATAAATAAATAAGTTGCCTAGTAAACAATGCAATGATGAAAAAATTGTAGGTTTATATAAGTATTTACTAATATTTCTTACTAAGCTCAACCATTCTTTGACTTGTAGTATAAATTACAAATTTCAGTTTATACTTTCTAAGATAGGTTATGTAAGTGCCTACTTTTTTACCTTTCTAGATTTGACTTGAATTTAATTTATAAGAATTTGTAAATACCTAAGTTCATATACCTAGTACCTACCAGAGCTGAAGACACGTCGTATTTATTTTAGTGTAATATTATTTTACTTGATTCCTCACACTCTATTAAAATCCCAAACTCTGGCAATCAAACTTTCTTAAGCTTTTCATTCATATAAAATAATAAACATAACAAATTTTAAATCTCATATAATGTCAGTTAGCACACGTGGCTACCTTATTTATAAAGCGAGTTACGCTATTTAGATACGTTAAATCAAAGCAGCCCGATTCAGCTCTACAATTTAATAAATCCTGATATAAGTTTATTAGTTCAGATTACGCTCAACAGTACGTAAATATTTGAAGAGTAGCCCATTAAAATCAAGTTTTAATACGTCGTAAAAACTAATACGCTCATAATCGTCGATTAGAACAAATTGAACCATAAACGAACATCAATGTTGACGTAAATCACGCCCTCTAACGGCACAATACTGAACTACGGGACATTTGTCGCTTCACTATCGTCTCAATCTCGCTCGGATGATGAACGACCACTTTTATTGCGGTTACACGCTTGTTTATTTACTACTTTGTAATAGAATGTCAATAAACAACGTTGATAACTGAACGTGGCAATAAAATAATAATAAAACACGACAGTTATTGTGGCGGAAAGTGGCGCTCTCCCGCGTCGTGCTGCGAAAACGCAACAACTAAAAACAGTGACATCTGTCGGCGGATAGACGAATGACTAAGTCGATTTCCACTTTTACTTGCTAACGGTAGGTTTAATATGGCGCTCTTATGCTGGTCAATAATGTGCAATAATTTCCTAAACGATACGAGACCTGATAATAAAATTAAATTCCTAGAAGGAATGCGAGAAAAAATATTATTGTCTAGTTAACAAGCGAAGATCATTTATCACACGCTACAACGCATCAATAATTCATTACTAATAACATAGAGGCACTGACGTAATTAGTTCAATTACTCGCCCACCCAGTAATTCTACCCCACATGGTAGGTAATTGAATTATTTATCTTTGGCTAAATTAGGAAAGGAAGATAGGTGCAATCTTCACCTTTGCTAGGTGTTGTGAAGACCACGCGTATAATTAAGTGTGCGTTAAACGGAACGGAGACAATAGATGCGTGACCTAGCCCTGAGATTAATTCGTGAGATAACAAATTAAATTTAATACGCCTAAGAGTAGTATTTTACGAGATACGAAACTCATTCTAATTAGATTTTTTGTTGTCCGGTTACTTTGTTCACCTTTCTATTTGTAGTTCCACGTGTCGATATGTTACCTATAATTATAATTAACGAGTATCAATTTCCTTTTTTATCTCTCTATTAATACAATTGCACTATTCTGTATTAATTGTATGTTTTTGCAATCAATAGGTTAGAGACCTGTAAACAATTTATTATTTACATAATCACCTACATAACTCCCATAGATGTATTCAATTTATTGTTTTATTATTTATATAACGATGCTATACGATGGAAGTAGCAGCTTACTGGTGAAATAAATGTAAATAAAGATCGTGATGTATTAATGATAAAGGGTTCGGTGCTAATATAATTTTTCTAAGACTTTCAAGTTTAAAACGTGACTGATATACCTATAGTAGGTACTGAGTAGATATGGGTCTTCTCGGTCTGAGAAGAAGCCTTTTCCTGCAGTGAGATAATAATGAGCCGATAAGATGATAATTATTATATTATTTACTAAATTAATTGTATGAAATAGTTTTGTTTTAGTGTAAATATTAACGTTAAAATGTAACTAACTACTATTATAAACTGAGAAAATAAATTTGTCCGTAGTAATAATCAAAGTATAATATTTCTTTAAAAATAATATAATTCTAAACTTGTCTAATAGACTAAAAAAGACTAAGAATTAGGAACTAGAAACCTATTCATTTCATGTATAAGTAGGTATATCAGTAATTATTATTTTAATAGCGTATAGCTCTAATTTCGTTCATATAGATACCTATTATAAGTTTAATGCACTGTTCTTATGTTTAGCATACCGGGTACACAAGGACAATTACAAAGACATTAGTTAGTAGAACATTCCCCGGGTTCATTATAAAGCATCGGGTCTGTACCCCGGATTGGTCCTTGGACCGTAGTTGGAACCGTAGGAATGTAAGCTATTAGTAGGGACTAAAAATTAATGTCCCTTATTTGTGTACTATGCAGTGAGTACATAAAGTATGCCAGTTTAAATGTATTTCTCTTAATTTAAGACTTTCGTGTTGATTGTGTTGTTTCGGCATAATTTTCCTGTTGCTACAAAATGTACTTTAAGTATTATTTTTAAGAGCTACCAAATTAGAAATATTTTTAGAAAAATCAGATATAATAATTTTCTGTTTTTTTGTTTCGTAAAATAAAACTAACTATCTTTTCCCACTTCTTTGTATGAGGAGAAAACTTCGACAACGATGTGAAATAGATTTAATAATGTTACCAGCCTGTTTTAACGTCCCACTGCAGGGAAAAGGCTTCCTCTACTAATTAGATTTAACATTGCGTTCTAAAACTGCAAATTACTATTCTTTAGAACCAACTCAATATGCCTTTTTATAAACTTTTAGTATTTAATATTTGATCCTATATACTAGTTATTTAAATTGTGATATAATAACTGAGATTTTGTTATTGTACCCACACTAATAACAAATTATTTCTGTTTTCGAGATCTGGTCAAGCCTAGAACCATCGACACAATGAAGGAATAGCTCTATATCTTACACATCTTTCACAAACATAGTAAAGTTAATCTAATCGACTTATTGTACATTATATGTGAACAATTACACGTCCATTAATCAGAAGAGTACTCCGACAGTTTACTGCGCCTCCGGGCGACAGGCGGTTACAACCCTTCCCCGTTGAATTTACACCCTTTTGAAAAGGTCTGTAACTTTCCAAGTTTCCACTTGATTAGCCATGGTGACTTTGGAAAAGTTTGTTTCAGTGTATCCGCTTGTTTTTGAATATGATTTATGATGCGTATATAAGGTCGGGTAATAAGATTATAGAGGAGCTTAAAATCAAATTAGGATGATTAGAATTACATTATATAAAAGCATAATATAATTATTTCAATTTAAAATATCAAATACTATTTCTTAGCTTTTTTTAAAGATTTGTGTGGTAAGTGATAGTTGTGGAAAACTGTGTTAGAGATCTGGAGTTTAACTGCTAAACAAAGATCTCGCTTATGACTGCATCAAGAGTTCAGGCATAATAAAGTACTCGTAGTTAAAAGGTTAGGTAACTTATCAGTATTCTCTAAAATATTTCTTAAGTTGATACGGTATGTTTATATTGAATAAATCTTGCGTAAACCCTCAAAACAAATAAATTAGAGCAAAATTAATAATAATTAATCATAATTAAAAATACTAAACCAACACGACGTTATCATTAATCATTAAAATGAATAACTACAGCTACGAAATAATGCAAAAAGACACCATGGCGCTAGTTCTCACATCTAATTTAGTTCTACACAATACATAATTAAACATAATAACTGTCAAATATGTACTTATAAATAATATAATAAGAATTCTAAGTATGATGTTATATAACAAGTGGCAACAATGATCGTGTAAATAAACTGTACTCGGGCTTTTATAATTTTGTTTCACTTTAATATTATAATATAAAGAAATTTAATTAATATGAGAGTTGTATTCAATTTGGACCAGTTTTCTCAAGTGGGATATTAACTGTTTGTAAGGCCTCTGGTTTGCTTTTTTTGTAATTAGTCTTCTGTAATTATCATTGTTATTTTTTGTTTTGTTTTTATTATTTGATGATTTATATATTGAATTGATGACAGAAAACATAACTGTTCAACATTATTTAGATTTAGTGTTTGTGTTTACTTCCGTTGAATGTTACTCAGTAAAATGACCTACTTAGTCATGAATAAATTCTTCGTCCTTCGGTCTAGAATGCTAATTATTATTATCTTTTTACTGTACCTAAGCCACGTGGTGACTATATTAAACTGAAACTTAAGAGGCAGATGTTTTATGTTTAGCTATGGTCAACTTTAAACTGATGAAATAAGTTTTAAAAACATAAACCATAATTATTATCTGTCAATTGAAATGAATTTTATTATGAAGTATCTATATTACTTTAAATATATCTACCAATTTTATTCTCGTCATATTCTTATGGACTATTTTGTACAACCTTTAAACTGTAGATATATTATCCCTAAAATGAATTTATTTGCAACCTGCAACACTGTTTGCACATAAGGCAATAACTGCGTTTTAAAGAGGCAACGCGCCACGTAAGCGCTACGAACGGCGTGGACATTAATAATTTTGGCGCGAACAAATGACGCGCCTGATTAATGATTTACGTACCCAATTCTGTGTTGTCCACCGGGTATGAGATACATGATGCTTATATAGCTATTAGAGATTTACGCAAACTGTTTGCTTCATCACTGGACAACTGTCATGGAGTTGACTGTATTTTAATGCTGAGCTGAATTTAATAATTAGCATTTTATAGTAATTTTAAAGAGCTCTGTTTAATATACGTACAAAGGCCAGCAGATTAGCTAAGTGCCATATAAACAAAGCATCTTACACTTTACTTTTATTTAAATTTTGCTAATGTATAAAAATATCATAAAATCATTTCAAATAAAGTCGCAAAGTGTCTAATATAACATTGTTTTAAAATTAAAGTAAAATAATGAAAAAAGATAAGAAATAGGTTAGATTTATTATAAACCAAAAAGTAAGACATATCTTTATAGCTTTACTCCACGTTAGATTTCTACATTTTGATTACAAAATTAAATAGGTAATACAAAAAAGGTAAGACGGGGCTATAAGTACCCATTCCATATTTTTGCTTACGTTACAATATCAAATTTTAGCAATGAATACAATGTACTATATGCGACCATATGCGACATACAACTGTGGCAGGTCAGGTGCTCCCTAAGGGTCTACTTCAGAGGACCCCTGTGCCAGCTAGACGCTTTCGTATGATTTATAGCACCCTTATTGATACCCATTTTAATTTGGACCTGTAGTATAATATTCGTATATATAAGGAGCTTTTTTATGCTGCATATTAGAGTGTAGCACATAATTTATTATACTCTGATTCTGAAGTAAATAATGTAGACATTTATATTATTAAAATTTTTTTTTTATATTAGTCTATCGAAGTGACTCCACCTCGCCTGATGGTAAGCAGTCAGTGGAATCTAGAAGTGGTGGCCACCATACCATCTTCTTAAACTGCTGGTATGGTGGCCTCCACTATGGCGGCTGGGAATGGGGTTAGGGGAAGGGAATGAGGGAGGTGGGGAAAGAGGAAAGGGGGGAAATTGGGCCTCCGGCGCTCTCATTCACCGAGCGAAACGCAGTAGTACGGGTACTACTACTCTTAAGTCGATCTTTTTTGAGAGGGTAGTACTTCTCCAGACGATCCGGCCCATTCATGCTGAAATCAGTGTGGATGTTCGTCTAAATGATGCTAATAGATGCTGATAATTTCTTCATATAAATCTAATACAAGCAATTCATATTATTAAAAAGCAAAAAGCCCGCCTGGCTAAAACAAAGTAAAATGTAAGAAACCCATTTTTTTTCTCGTGCTGACGCTACATTGAAATTTTATATACCCTATGTCACTTCTACAATCAATACGAATCTAATGACTCTTCATACATTAAAATTCATCATTCACTGTAGAGCGTGCTAAAGAAATAGACATACATACATACAAAGATAAGCCCGAAAAACATTACTCTGCTTGACTGTGTCAGTCGGGCAATAATTTAACCAATCATATCGGGTGTTTAGGTACCTACTGTGTTTAGGATATTATTAGGTATGACTAAGGTGGCAAAATACATACCTATAGCCTACCAGACGGTAAGGTCAATGTGACCTCTGAACATGACTGTTCTTTAAGTATTGCTGAAACAAGGTTAAGAAAGAAGATGACAGCACTTATGCTTCATCAATCTCATTCAGGAAAGGAGAAATAAAAACTAATAACTAAAGTAAATTTTAGCCCATCCATGTTGAAACCAGCTCTATTATCGAAAGGTTATTGCCAAAGTACTAGAAAAAGAGTTCTCATACTGCTCCATGCAAAAGTGGATGCAAAATATTAAACCTTTTTGAATAATATTAATTCAGTGGAGTAACTGGCAATGAATGTATAAGATCGGTAATAATCTAAGGATTATTACCGATCTTATACATTCGATAAGTCGAATAGGTAGTCTATAATGTCACAGGTACCTATAGGTAAAGCTACTCACGGTGTCCATAGCGTTCAACTAAATAAATATCCGACCGTTTCTCGTTTCCTTTGTAAGACCTAAATACTTCGTTTATATGTGATTCAATTCATTACAAACATATGTAATACTATAACAACTTTTCTAAGCATCCGTTCTTTAGAAGATTTACTTGCCGGTTAAAATTGGCTCCCATTTAGCATCGGCACCGATATCACAATACCGACTGCCAGCCGATTTAAATTTATTTCGGACGTCGGTAACTTCCAATTTAAACCTCTTAATCCTCTATGATGTATGTCGGTATTCGGCAGGATTAAAAGTTCTACGGAAAATAACCGGGAAAACCTTTTCCGGGGTCGGATTGACCCGGGCAGGAGCGGGATTAGGCGGCCGGGATTGGATATACATAAATCTCGGACAAGGCTTTAGGGGCGACGCAATTAAGCCTCAGAGCTGATATGTCATTTTGTGACGAGTATCACCCAGATTTGGACAATACTAATCGTGAGCAATTCCCCTTTATGGGAGTGAAAATATAATAATTCGAATATTAAAATTCAGCAGCCGACGTGTACAACGCACAATGGACGCTCTGTCGGGCATTGCGTCATAAATAATTCAATTTCATAGTAATAAAATACGCGTGACCAGCGCAACGGCGTGAAAACTTTTCAGCAATTACGGGTTGAATATAACAAAAAGCGTTTGTCGATCCGACATGGCGCGGGGTCGGTGAGACCCGTCCGACGCACTCGTAATTCATGCATCAGCTTGCGGGATAGGGTTGGCCGCGACTGCAACCCGATGACTTATAGTTTGTATTAATACGCTTCGAAC
The DNA here is from genome assembly GCA_963082885.1 of Parascotia fuliginaria. Taxonomy (NCBI): domain Eukaryota; kingdom Metazoa; phylum Arthropoda; class Insecta; order Lepidoptera; family Erebidae; genus Parascotia; species Parascotia fuliginaria. The sequence continues at coordinate 12,460,806 of OY720181.1, read as the reverse complement.
ACAGAAATCCAATCTGACTGGGATTAATTAATTTATGCGGGAAAATGTATTAGATAATTCAATAATAGAATTCTATTTAATGTCGACATGAAAGCACTTTCGAATTGTCAATTTTAATAAACTTAATTTTACTGTTGTTTTAGCAGATCATTACCTATTTATTCGTGTGATAATATTTCAATCTTGTGAGTTTTGTCCTATTCTTGTTGCATAAATTGGAAGAAAAACGATTATTGCTTTTATATAAAGACTCACCTATTAATAAACTTCATGTGTGCACATAATTAGTCTACCAAGCTATGTATACTTTTTACTTGTAGTAAAATGTTATATAGGTACTTTTGCGTTGAGAAATTGCGTGGATCACTCACATTCATCTTTTAAGTATTTAAACTTATTGGCGACATGCCGTAATAAGAAAATAAGTCGTACAATAGAATTTATAGGTGCTATGCTAGGAATACAAAACCTATAGAATGCTAGGAGCATTGTGTAAACGAATAAATTCCGTACAGGTGCTTCAAAGTAGTTGATTTACAGCAGTTTAATTATTGCAATTAGACACGCCTCCTAATCATCACGTAGGTAATCACCGTAGATTGCATTAACCCTGCATATTAATTTATGCATAAATTATCATGTACAAAACTACTACTCATCTTATAAAAGAAGTTGCAATCGAATAATTCTAATCAAATTAAAAAGTCATATGGCAAAAACGTATTCTATTTAGTTACCCGGATGTGACGAAGTAAGCAGCCATTAAAATTAGGGTTGGGCCACGAAACTTGCGACTAGGGCAGGGCCGAGGTCGACGCGCCCTGGGGCACGGTTCAACGAAAAAAAAACCGAAACAAAAAACACACATACAATGAATAACTGCCGGGCATCGATACAGATGAGATGAAAGATTTCTCAATGTCCGCCTGTTGTTCTTATTACTTGTAACTCAATATTGAACCGGCCCGTTTGTTTTATTACTTCATAATGTTTATACACTTATTAAATTACATTTATAATATTTTATCAAGTAATAAACTTTTATATAAAATTGTAATTTTGTAACATTATAATTACTTTAACGAAATTGAGTGATAATTAATTTTGTTGAGAACTCTTGTTAGGACGTAACAAATGTTTTAAAATAATTACAAAAAAGGTTAAGAAATCTCATACAATTTCGTTATTACAACTCAGGAGCAAAAAAGCTTAATTTACTCCAAAATATCTACTTAATAACGGATACGAAATTAAAAAGCAATTTGGTAACCGTTACTAATTTAGGCGGCACGGCATGGAGCTCTCAATTTGGGAGGGGCTTGGAACACAGAGTGCGGGGAGAGGTCGGAGCCCTAATCTAAAAGCTGTCAGTTAACGCGGCAGGCAGCTGTGGCCGCCGCCGCCGGCTCGCGCCTGTGTGCAGCCATCCTTTTACCCAATACATAGATACCTGTCAGGTAACATGCACCTAGAAGCGTATCTACTAAACCACCGTTTCTAAATTTTATTACTTATATAACTTTACTATTCCATGAAATTATAATTGACAGACTCATATATAACTTACCTATTTAATTAAGCACAGAGCTCAAAGTGCGAAATCCTATTAATTAACTAGCGCGGCGTGTCACTTTGATATACGTTCCGGGTTGCGTATGTAAGAAAATTGAGTTTCCCTGGACAGTCGAGATTCAACCTCATTAGTTGATATATTCGTCTTGACAAGCAAAATTTATATTAGAAATAGAACTATATGTCACTGCCCACATTCGGAACAGATTAAAATCTTTTTACACACCGGCTAATTCTTGTGCGCCTACGCGTTTCCAAATTTGAAATTCGAACGCCGAAATATGAACACTTTTGGTTGTGTTTAAAACTATCTAATATTTTGTGTTAGAAGATTCTTAATTAGCATAAGTTTGTTAGCACCGAAACGGTTTTTCCATTCGTGGGGACACTAAATCGACATATTTATTTTATGATATGTATTTTTGTAAGGTGGTCAGTGTCATCCATAACTCAATAAATTTTATGACCTCTTAAGCACATAAACTTGTCTAACACACCTCTATATTGTCTAATATCTATTAAGATACCTACCGAAAACAGAGGTTTTATATGACAAATTAAATAAAATGAGACGATTTAGTAGTCACTTAGATAATTGTTTTATAACTTTGAATGGTTTTGATGATAAACACTTTTATTCATTTTTATCTATATGTACTTACGTTTCATTAAAACTCTTGTGGGAATTACATAGAGTTTTACAACATTTTTGTAAAATTATCTCACAATTACAAAAACTAACTCTGCATCTAATTCTGATCTATTCATTTTGAAGAAATTGTAAATAATAGAGAAAATTATTTAATTTTAGGAAATAACGAGTAAAAGGCGGTATACATATAACCAACCCATACAGTCATTATTGAATATTTTATTTACACCAATTATTGATCTTTACAAAATAAATTCCCTCCAAGATAAAGTTCAACTTGAAAAACTAACTCAAAATTATCATAATTATTATGAAAATTTTGATAAAAACAAAACTTCTGATTTTAAAATAATTCGCGATGATTACAAAAACTTTAATTGGTATAAAAAGGGAACAGCACAAAAACTATATAAAAATATTCTTTCAAAGTTTTAAACGGGAAGTGGCAACGCCGCTGCCTAATTAGGGGCTTAAGAAATAGATAATTAAAGATACCTTGTATATTCTTATCTTTAAAATACAACAGGTGGGGCTGTACAAAAGAACTTCTACTAAATTATTTAAAAGTAGTAGGCGTGCGTAAACACATTTTATCGTAAGAATAGGTGACCAACTATATTTTATCAATACCTATAGTAAACCTAATAAAACTGGATGTAATGTAATGCTGAATTATACCAGAAACTATTTTAGTAGTAGAATTTAAATTTCATTTATTTTAATTTCGGCAACTTCAAATACAATTTTAATTGCCAGTACTAATTAATATTAAGTAAAATATAAAGATTTTTTTCTATTTACTAAAAATCGCTGAGGTAACACAGTGGTAGATACAAAAATAAAATATTTGTAACAAAATATATTACTTAAATAAAATATTTGCTAATCTAAAAACTTTTCTTTACAAAGGACGTCTGTATAAAGCTCTACTTAAACTGGCCTATGGACGAATACTGTTCAAGACCATACAGGGCATGAGGAGGTAGACTAACACCTTATATTTATCTGTTTCATCAAACAAGCCTTGCCTTCGGCTATGACCATTCGGTGTTATGGTAAAGCTGGGTGAAATTGTTTATTACCCATTTCCTTCAGTTATGGCGTGATAATATTCTTTATTGTAATACACTCAATAAAATAACGATTATTGTGCGTTCAAGTACGCCTAGTTAATGTTTAAGTAGTTTAATAATATTGGTGATGTCTATTTTATTTTAAGCTTATGACATCAATTATTGTTAAGCTAAATAATTTATTAGTTAGAAAATATTCTACAGGTTTCAAATTATTTATATATTTTTTCCTTTTATTTAGCTATGAATCACCTGAATCGCCCACCATCGAGTCCAAGCGCATGTTTGTCAACTTTGTAGGTATATAATCTAACAAGTGCCTGAGTAGAATAAAAATGATTACAAAGCACTTGTTGGAACCAGTAAAGTCCACAAATATACTTATACGGAAGTTAGGTTTATTGATCTGTGGCCCTAGACAAGTGGCATAGATTTCTATTCTATTCATAGAATAGAATAAAAAATGTATGAACAGATGAACATACATACATACATAGCTCGTCAAATTCATAACCCTCCGTTTGGCTTTGCCTTAGTAGGGTAAAAATGCCAACAGTACTTGTAAATATTACGAGTATTTATTATATTTGCATAAAAATATGAATTGTCTATAAATAGGAATTTCTAAAGTGTGGAGCTAATATTAACGTGTGAATGCAACTATAGATTTTATTCAATCTCTGACAATGTGTAATAAACTTAATACTTAATTATCTTTTTGAATTGTTATTGAATACATTATGTATTGAATGATGTAACTTAGATTCAATAGTTTGATAATATAAACAATAAATTTACATAATTTAGAAGGTTTTATTCGATAAACACTTTTGCTGATGATACAAAATTGTGATCGCATAAAAGCTTCTTATTACTATACTGTGAACTATGCTACAAAAATATTAAAATTAAAAATTAAAATTTGTCGTTAACTTATGTCAATCCCATACATTCATAAATCTATTCTATGAATAGAAAGGAAATTTATGACACTTGTCTAGGTCCTCTGGTACTCAGACGAATTCATTTTAAAAAACAAACTATAAAATATTTTAGTAGATTAAGTATGAGCTACTCTAAGTCTTAGCGTGAAGTTATTGATTTCGCCTGTAATTTAAATTTAGTCTTTGAATTATCAAATGCTTAAAGAATTTTCAAATCCAACTATGTAGTAGTTTTAGAGATTAGCGCGTTCAAATAAACAAAATCTTTGGTTTTATTGTAATTTTAGTGATGTTGTGGCGATAACTAAAACCAGCTATGATAGAGTTCATGTAATAGTCTCCAGTATTAAACCATGCACTAGGTGATAACGACCTAATTTCCATATTAAAGCCACATAACATCACTTCAATACAGAAATTTATTTATTCTTTTATCCGACTGATTCAAACTGGTAGCCCTTTGTAAGATAAAAACGTCACATGCAAAAAGACAGAGGGCATAGATTTCTATTATATTTATAAAATAAAAAGGAAATAGAAAAATGAGATTACGTTAGCTTATTACACATTATTGACATTAGCTTATGTCAGTCCCATACATTTAAAAAAAATTGATTAAATAAAAACATTTTTTTAATGTATTCTAATATATAGAATGGAAATCTATGCCACTTATCTAGGCCCTCTGCTTTAACAAAATAAACACCAGAATCCCTGTTCACTTTTAGTAAAGCTACAGTTTCTAAATACAGCTTAATATATATATATATTTAAATATTTTAGTAGCATAGTTTACAGTATAGTATTATGAAGCTTTTATGCGATGACAATTTTGTATCATCAGCAAAAGTGTTTATCTAATAAAACCTTCTAAATTATAGTATGGCTTTATAATTTATGTAAATTTATTGTTCATATTATCAAACTATTGAATCTAAGTTACATCATTCAATACATAATGTATTCAATAACAATTTAAAAAGATAATTAAGTTTGAAGTTTATTACACATCATAAATGTCAGAGATTGAATAAAATCTATACTTGCATTCACACGTTATTATAACCTCCACACTTTGGCGCCCTTTGAAGGACATAAATTAAATTACTTGATGTAAAAAAAATGTTTCAAATGCATCGTGATGGATATCAAATGATAGGTTTTAATTCACTAATTTTTAATATATGTACATTATTAGCTTTCACTTACTACTTGTACCTATGTATTTTCTTATTTTCTCGCGAAATTAGTTCTCCAAAGTAATTCAAATAAAAAATTAAGTTAAAAAGCTAACACCCAACTCCTAAAAGAAATGTGCTTTTAAAAGTACAAAACAAGAAAATATTCTTCTCTAACATAGATTCTGATATATTCGTGGTGGTCAGAGGAAAGTCGTTGTCGCATGTCACCTCATGTATCTACCTTACCTATACATAGCAATGATATACTTGAGAGACGCAAGGACGAAGTAATGCGTGGCAAGGCATACGACAACGGCTTTTCTCTGACCACCACGAATATTATCTATGTTAGAGAAGAATATTTTCTTGTTTTGTACTTTTAAAAGCACATTCCTTGCCGGAGTTAGGTTTTAGTTTTTAAACTTACTTTTTTATAAAATTACTTAGTTTACTCATTCGACTATTAAACTACTGGTAGGGCTGGATGGAATAAACCATGTATATAGAAATTATGTGAACAGAAATCCATAAGCTTTTGTATATTTTGTACTTAATATTTTGTTTTTTCATATTTTTATATTTTTTACGATATTCCAATTTCTGGCACAAAATCATTCAAACAGGTCTTGTGAAAATGGAAAGGTTTTAGTCGTAAAGCTATTGTAAGTCTTAATTTTAAAACTTTTACTAACTAATTTTCTTGATAAAGGGTAATCTGAAGCAGTTTACAGGCTTGTCTATCATTATTGAAAATTAAATGCATTACCATCCTTTTTCACATGCGCTGGTGCTCATTGTCACATGATTTAAGCTTAATCTGCTTCTAAACTGTATGCACATTTTAAGTTCTCTAACGATACAAGGTTTTTACTACTAAGGCAGTAGTAGGCTCATAAATAAACACCTTACAATCACGTAGGTAACAGTTTAAGTTACAGCAAATAAATATTCAGTGATCTATAAGGTGACCAAATTTTGTAAATCGATTATGTAAATTTAATTTATCTGTACCCTCAATTGACAGTTTGTATACATAAATGTGACACTACCTACTTAGTTTACAATATTCGAATTAGAATCGAGTATATGTTTGTTGAAGATACGAGAAAAACATCTGACAAGAGGACCGGTTTCGTTGCCGAGCTCAAAGAAATCATCGAGGGACACTTTGTAAATAAACCGATTATGCAAAACACTAAGGGATCGTTGATAAAACAACAAACAAATAATAAGACTCATGATGAAACCCCGAGCGATTTGGGTAACTTCCTATGTTGGATTACTGCATATAACTTTACTGGGTGGATGATACGCCCAAAAGACTTTACTCGCCTATTGAATTAAAATAAAACCCGTTAATCAGAAAATTTACTTCAAAAGTAATATTTATATTCATTACCTGTATTTAGACTTTTATTCATCTTTTTAAATATTAGATTGCAAATAAGAATAGGTATATGAGTAACGATATAAAAATATAATAGCTAAAGAAAATGTATGCATACATGATAAAATGATTTAAGAAATAGCTATATGCGGCATGTGGAAATGATTTAAATAAATAGTGTAATCTATATATATAAAAATGAATCCCTAATTGCCTTGGTCATGGCATCACGCGTGTTGACGCGTGATGCCATGACCAAGGCAATTAGGGATTAGGGCTAGATCAATTTCGTTAATTCTTTTTTTGTTGTGTTTGTTATTGTCAGGAGAAGGTTCTTATGAAAGAAAAACTAAGAAAATTGCGAAACTTTTTTTTTTTTATATTAGCCTTCCAAAGTGGCTCCAACCCCGCCTGATGGTAAGCAGTCAGTGGAATCTAGAAGTGGTGGCCACCATACCATCTTCTCAAACTGCTGGTATGGTGGCCTCCACTATGGCAGCTGGGAATGGGGTTAGGGGAAGGGAATGAGGGAGGTGAGGAAAGAGGAAAGGGGGGAAATTGGGCCTCCAGCGCACTCACTCACCGAACGAAACGCAGTAGTACGGATACTACTACTCTTACGTCGATCTTCTATGAGAGGGTAGTACTTCCCCGGACGATCCGGCCCATTCATGCTGTAACCAGCGTGGATCTACTACGTGATTTAGAAAGTTTAAAAATACTTAACCACCATATTAAATTAAATCTTCTAAAGCGATTTCGATGAAAATTGGTATGTAGATGGATTCGGTTTCGGGACATAGGCTACTTTTTATTCCGAAAATCGCTCTGATTCCCGAGTTACATTAATTAAACACATAGCAATTTCTGCGCGGGCGAAGCCGCAGGGCGCAGCTAGTCCTTAATAATAAAAGATGGCTAATAAAAATAATGTTGATGAAAACGAATCCAAACTTATAAAGTTGTATTGACAGTAGTTAGTGCATGTTGATTCGTGATTATACATTCCACTAATTATGCATTTTAGTGAGCAAAATGTTTGCTTACTTCCAATTGAAAGAACTATTGTTTTTAAAATTAACTTTTTTCTAATAATTTTACAATAGTATCTTAAAAATAACAAAGCTAACGAGACACTGTACAGTCACTTACAAAAAGCCCTTAGTAAGAGAAATTTCATTTACACACGGGGTGCCACTTTTTACGGTGTTGCTCAAATCCTTTGCCCGAGCGATATTTCAATAGATACTAAAAAATAAACAATAGAAATAAAAACTCACAAGGCTAAAGAGGAAGGCCGGACGCAGCTAAATGAAAGAAGTTTGTAAAAAGTTGACACATTTTTAGAAACATCAGGCACGAAATGCTCGCTCGCGGGAACCGCTCGTAAATTTTCTGTAGCGTCAGAATGAAAAAGAAGACATCATTGTTGAAAATTTTCGAACACATTTTGTGATTTTATATGTAATCGAGATACTTTGCATGACAATAATGAATGCGTTGCTTATTGTATTCACGTTTTCACGTCATTTATTTTAATCTACTGGATCATTCGGATTTAAATTATTTTCAAAGGTTTTCAATTATGATCGGCACTTATACTGAAAATTATTTATAATAAACTTTTACTTGTTAACAGCTATTAATCAAAAAAGGAACGTGCCTAATTGGGTTTCAAATAACATCACTTAAACTTCAACTGCTTACAATCAATTTCATTAGATTCTGTCCCCAATATTTGCTACGACATATTCTTAGCTTGATCCGAAGATTTCCCAGTGATTCCGTTTGGCAATCAGATTCTGGTTATTGCAAGCGGCTCGGCTACCCCTCGATACATTTCCTGTACGGATAAGAGATGCGAGCTTCTTTCTACAGAAGCACGATAAGAATTTCATTTCCCCACCGCTGTAAGAGCTCCGCTATCTAAGGAAGTCACTGACAAAAATACCTAAGTGATAAAAGTACTGAATTTTGTTCAGGTGCTCGCAATATCGTGTGCGCTTTTTATTTTGTTGGTGAACGAAGTATATAAGTATTCATAGAATATGCCACCACAACAGTGTAGTTTTATGCTATCACAGTAAACACAAAGCTTTACAGCGCCGCGCCGACAGACACAGAATTTACTAAAATGATAATGAAAAACGTTTGATAAAAATAAAAGAACACCATTTCGGAGAATAACAAAACGATTCGAATGAAGCTTTGATTTTATGAATTCCCAAAGCTAGGTCTGAACTTTTGTTTCGGTTCTTTGATAGAAAAAGTAATTCGACCCTTTCGCGTGCGCTATTTGGAACTTTGACATGTTGAGTTAGAATCGGTTATTGAATGATCAGCTGATATCAATATGGTTTGATTTCGCCTCTCGGTTTGAGGATGGGAATGACATCTTTTATCGCGATGCATTCCGCTCGACGGTCTTTAAAGAGTTTGTGGCATGCCGCAACATTTGGATTCGTATAATATATGCATTAGTTGATATCAATAAGTTTTAATAAAATTGTATTGTATATTGATTCATCCTCATTGTAATATACATATTTCTAAAGAATATATCCTAACGATCATTAAAAAGTCGTTGGTAAATTAAAAGTTTTATAAATATTTGTTTATTAAAGTGTGATAAAAATTGTTTCAATAAAAGTTAAAAAAAAATCATAGCATTTTAAAACAACATCAACAAGTTGTTGCTTGTTTTACAACAAGCTTTGTAAAACAAGTGTTATAGATAAACTAGGTATATAATAAATTATTAAAAATTGTGTATAAACAACAACAAAAGTTATACTCACAATTTATAAAAATCCTTATATAATCTTGATTGAATCACTTAATTGGATTAACGATGACACTAAACACTAATAAACAATCATCATTATCACTATCATCACTAATAAGTATCAAATAAATTTATCAGTTTCCCATTTCACAATAAATTAAAAACAATTATTGATTAATTAAGACTAATCTTAAACTTGGATCGATTAAGTTTGTACAAAATTATTTAGGCGCGTATCGGACCGCGTTCACAACTACGATACGTATGGCCTATACAAATCCTTATTTACAACTGACACTGTTGTTCATACTATAACAGAGTCGTGTTCTGTGCTCACATAGTGCGGAGGAGGCATCTGTCCAATATTACAAGAAACCTACGGTAGGTTGAAACACCGCATCAACCGATCCAGAATATTTTTACACAACTTCACGACCCCAGCATACAAGCTCGACTGTAAAAAAAAGTCACGAGGTAGGGGAAAAATTTCGTAAGCCATTATCCGACTCTATACAAAAGTTTTGACACGAACACTTTGCGCTTGGGCACAGTCTATTTTAGTGAAGTGCGAGATAGATATATTTTGTGGGCGACTAATCACGACGCGTGCGACTGAGATAGGTGGATAAATGTGTGTCGCATTTGAATAAAGTTTAGGGGGACCAAAGAATCGTGCCGCGGGATGCCGAGTAGGTGGTGATAAAGCATTCGTAGCGAGCTCGTTCCCAAATCGAATGCGATGAGTAATAATATTTAAAAAGCAAGATTTGTTACCTGTCGACCGCTGGTAGATAATGCCCAACGTTTTTTGAGAGAAAATACAATTAACTAGCCAGAAAGTATAAATCATTTTGTTGTACAGTTCTATGCAAGGGCTCAGGTTGTACAATTATACCTTACCAAATAAAAAAGAAAGGTGACCCTAATAGAAAACTGTGGCGGTGTTTTTATTCAGTCAGCTGAACACAATAGATAATAATTAGAGTTTTAACTGAAGGTTTCAAAAGGAATTTAGTAATAATAACTATTTTATTGTAGTTTCCTTATGATAAACACCCTCCACTAACAATATATGAATTAGCTATATCCGCCAATACCTTTTTTATTCGTGCTATCTTTGTCGGGAACAATTTTTACCTGATAATCAGTTTATTTTTTTTTTCTATGTTATAGCCTACCAAAGTGACTCCACACCGCCTGACGGTAAGCAGTCAGTGGAATCCAGAAGTGGCGGCCACTATACCAAAAGCCATCGTCTTAAACTGCTGATATGGTGGCCGCCACTACGGTGGCTGGGAATGGGGTTATGGGAAGGGAATGAGGGAGGTGAAAAAGAGAAAAGGGGAGAAATCGGGCCTCCGGCGCTCTCACTCACCGAACGAAACGCAGTAATACAGATACTACTACTTTTAAGTAGATCTTCTATGAGAGGGTAGTACTTCCCCGGACGATCCGGCCCATTCATGCTGAAATCAGCGTGGATCTACTACCGTACAAGTACAAAGTATGAATCAAGTTCGAAACGCTGATAGTTTATTGCAACCGTATTGTTTTAAACAACAAATTAATGAATCTCTCCACCTAAATTACTGGCATCGTGCGTTAAAGTAAAAGCTTTTAAGTTTTACTGTAATAAAAGTTGAACACTCAATCGCGGTAAATTTTAAAATTGCGACCTGCCTCAAGCCTCAATTACGACGTGGTACCCGAGCACCTCGAATATCGCAAGAGCACCAATCGCTCGCGTTCGAAAATTGCTCGACAATACCTTTTGAAAATTGGCGGACCAGAATTGCAGAGCTGGCCGACAAATCGGGCCCCGAACAACGCAAATTATGGACGCGACTACGGATCGAGCTGAGTTCAAAATTGCGGCGCTAGCTCGCGTTTGGGAGGTCGTGCGCGCCCTAATGAAGACGTTAAGTTAAATCGTGGTCACTCTTATAGAATGTTATTGTGTTTATATTGATTTTTATGACAGCATTATTTTATGAAACTAGAATAAGTTAAGCCTGGAGCGCCCAATAATTACCCGTGCAAAAATATTCAAACTAAGAATGTTGGAACTCTTCAGAAAAGCTTAGTCCTATTTATTATAAAATATGGGATGAAATAAATTTCAAACCTACAAAAAGCAGTGTCACAATAATCAACACAAGCAATTTAATTTAAGCGACATAAACACGAGGCTATCTGGCACTGGCATCGATATTAAGGGTGTGCTAAAAGACAAACTGCGGCCGACTGAGAAATGCTTTAAAACGATGTAATTTTTACTGTTTATCTCAGAATCTGGAAGGAAATTTCACATTGAAAATACCTGCGATGAGTGTTTAACATACCCTGAGTGGATGCAAGCGAATTAAGCTCATCTACATACTAAAGTAAAAGACGCATGAGTTGACGATTCGCTTTGCGGTTGCGCGTAGCACATTGATTAAAGGCTTTCGCTATACACGCTCTGAATGTTCACTGGATTTTTTATAATTAATGCTTACACCGTTTTGTATATTACATTTGATACCTGCAATATAATTCGGTGATAAATGCTCCAGAATGAATTTTTAGACTCGTTAACCTTGCAAAATTAAGTCTAACATGATGTTTGTTCGCTGCCGGTTCCAGTAGTAACATTATACTATGTGATCATCGCGATAAAACTACTGGTTTTGAATGCTTTTTGTTTCGCAATTATTTTGGTAATGAAAAAGTTTTGATATCATCTTACTACGAACTACATACTTCCATGCTAACTTAATTAAAAAAGTAATTTAATATAGTTGATCGGGTTGAGATATTATATTCGTAACATATTATTAAGTCGTCATAACAGAACTTTGATTTAAACTTAAGAATTAATTAATTTTCAGATTGTGACATCTTTATCTGACTCATGAGGATACCGCGCGTAAATACAGGTATGTATATTATAGCATTTGTAAAGCTCCGAGAAATAATAGTAGTTATCAGAACGGAATGAAATAAAAGAATATTCAATACATTTCACGCACTCGAAATACAAAACGTTCAACCTCGTTTATACCTCGTAGCATTTGGCAAATAAAAATCAAACAACACGCAATATCTCTCAGTAGGCAGTGTACTGCATACATATTTGTATAAGTATAGGTACATACAGTTTGTAAGGTACAGCGGTATAATCGATTGAACACACCTCTTGATGAAGATATTACAGCGGGCCCGGTTTAGGTTTATTTCTGGACCGGTATGCATAACCTACACATTTAGATCCCTACCTACAGGTATGGAGGTAGCATGGTACCGCGCGTGTATTGTTAGGTCACGGGTAAGAGCGCTTATTTAAATGTAATGGCTATTTAGTGTGTTTATTTAGTTCCTTTTTGATTTATGGCTATTAAAATCATGTAGATAGGGAATTACTTCTGCCATAATTGTGTAAAAGTGTAATAAACCTTTGAAGGTCATGTTGGTTAACTGGTGAACCCCTAACTATGGGTTTTTCTATGGTGTTTGCTAGCATGTCGTGTTAAAATTCAACAAAATTAGACATATTCTGTGGAGTAATATAACTTTTCTTATTTTACTATGTCCAAATAAACATTGAAAACTACAACCAAGAGAGTTTCACTTTTTTTATAAATGTTCGATATGTGCCCATCTGTAGCTCTACCTTGAATGATTGTATGTTTATCTCACGCAGTGACAGAGTAAAATATTCTTAAGAAAATTTAGTTTTTAGCGTAGTATTATTATGAGCTTTGTTCTTTTCTAATAAAAACATTTTACGCTCACTTTTAGTAGAGGGGTTATTTATATATTGTAGATACTAATTAATTATGAAACAAGCAATAAAACAAAGTGTAAACGCTCCAACGATGAAAAATGTTCAAAGAAGAAAAACGTGCGACTTTCACAATATTATATAGAAGGCGATACTTCATAATAACTACAATATTTCTCGGGAGTGCCATTAATCCCACCACCTAATATTTCAAAGGCCAATAAGCCACCCAACCCTCCAACGCGGTTGTAATCTAAACGACCTTTTTTAAAACTAATAAAAGAGCTCGTTCGAAATAGCCACCGAAAATTTTCAAGAGGCCGAATACTGCGCTTATCTTCAGTAAACAAGAGCCATGCACCTACCAGCTAATGATAGACATCAATCAAGTTCGTCAGTGTACTTTGGAAACCGGATGCGTTTATTTTAAGACATTTCGTACGCGATTTGCTATGATTTATCAATGTCTTGTACAATAAACTGTTGTAGACCTGTTAACATATTTTTAGTCAGATATTGTATAATTTTGCTGAAAGAGTTATCATTTCCATCAACAGATTTTAGGCGTTGAGATATGGCTAAACGCGCAAATTATATGCCTGCCACGTCATCCATTTAATTCCTTTTCATGCATATTTTCTCGGCCCACGAGATAATTTTCCCAACCGCAAGCTTTATTTAGACGTGTTTCAGAATTGAATAGCTACGTGCTTGCTCCTGTGTATATACCAACCTCTTGGTTTCTGTTTATGTCTGTATACATATTTCCGTTCGATTAAAAACACAATCATTCAGTACATTCATTGAGATATAACTTTTATAATAACACGGCGAACTGGCCCTGCGGTGTTGCAATGGCTTTATAATTCTGCACTGATTACAAAGGGGAGCCGGCGGCCGCAATTTCGTCTTGTAGCGATCGTGCTGTACATAAATTATCAGTTATTGATGAAGACATTAAGCTTACGTACTCATACAACAATTATTGAATATCGGATTTTTAGTTGCAGTGCTAACGTACTCGTAGCTGCCAGTATAAATGAGCGCTGTTAAATATTCATAATTCATTTTTGTCAAGCTAAGTATGAAACATAAAATGCCCGAGCCCATTCATTATCTTGCAGGTTCTTGATCTTCTTGGCTTACAGAACTTCTAAACAAAGTTCTGAATAGTGCTCTAAAATCTAATACATTACTGACATCCTCCTATGACTTTTTTTTTCTATAAATGGTTAATTATAATATCTTAATATCTTGTTTCTTTTCAGGACAAACTTCACATCGAGAATACATTAAATAATCACGGTTGATTAAGCCAAGCTGACGTAGTTACCAGGGGTTTTTACGACTTGTCAAAATACGGATGGCCTCAAAAGCACACGGCGACTACAACCCAACAACCAAAAACCTCAAGAAAGTAGCTAAAAACTAACGGCGAGGGCGGGGCGGTCAGAAACGCGGCACAGCTTCGGTGACTCGTATATATGTGTTACTGTAAGCTACCACAGGCCTGAGTGCATAATTAATAAATCGATCAAAGCAATCAAGAACCTAATTATAGTATAACAATTCTTCGATTAGTCAATTGCAGCCTACTCAGTACTAAAATGTATTTAGAAGACGGAGATATTGAAGTCTATAACTAATTGTTATTCATTGATTTTAACTTTAATAACCGTGGAAATGGGCAGGACACATAGCTAGCAGAATGGATGGCCATTGGAGAAGATAGATTCTAGAGTAGCGACCACTCTAGATCAAATCTTTTGGCTGATGTGATGGTAATGATGAAATAGCTACATATTTGTTTGTTTTGATAAAACAAGAGCTTACATCTTAGGATTGCAATGGTATTGCAATCCTAAGATGTATGCAAAAAATTAACTGAAAACATAGCTCAATGCATTCGAGGCGTTGTCAACCCTACGCACATCGGTAAAAGAACTGTTCGGGCTGACGAGCTTCGTTCAGAATCGTACGTGCCCCTAATGTACTATAAGGACAATCGGTGTTTTCATTTCCGATTTATTCGGACTACAACCGATGTTTTGCTGTCGTCTTTATTAATATACGATTGTTTTCGCGTCAGCTTTTGCACTTCGCTGAATCAGTAATGAGAACAGGCTTTTTAAAAGCGTTTTCTTACAACTTCATGTCGGTGACAACCCGTTTCACCTAATTCCGATGTTAATTGCATTCAGCACGAACAAATAAGATTAATTACCCACCATTTCGGCTCGATTATAATTAATGAAACACTTCATAAAATTGTCTCTTAAGCCTTCACGTCTCTGTTATGTCCTACTTTACTTTTTACCCATAAATGTAATTAGGTTTCCATTCTGTACCGTATTATTCTTTAAAATATAATTGATACGATTGTTGTGAGAGACAGTTAAATGATTTATGGCAGTCGCGCCTCGGCTTTAAATAATACATCGCCGTAAGCTTTCAACGTCTTAGAATGAAAGTCACGACTGTAATTTTAAAATGTCGATACGGATGTTTGATGATTTTATTATTTGTTAACAATATTTCATGATGCTTCGTACCCGCGGCGTTTAAATTTTCTCAAGGTTGTGTTTCACAGCGGATACAATATCAGATTGAATTATATTTCGTTAAGCAGTCTATTTGTGAAAGAAACTCTTTGTCGAATAGCTCTATTAACCGGCGATGTTTGAATGAAAGAAAGATACAATTTTAAAGCTATTCTAAAGATATAATTTGATGTATTTGGATATTTATGTAAGCTGAGTATATTTATTTATTGTAATTAAATGCATTCAAACCTTTAAATTTCAGACCAGGGATTAATTTAATATTATGAACTAAGTTTCAAGAATTTTTATGTTAGAATTTTGTACTACTGATTAATATTTTTGAATTTATAATGCATCTTGACAATAATTGGATTAAATAATATTAGCAAGAATAATCATATCAAAAAATTACGTTTGATGATGCTTCAAATATTAGTAGTCATCAATTACACAATTAACTTCATAAATTAATACCTTGATCGCTACATAAAAATATATTATTCGACCAAACTCAAAACAAAATGATCGCAATGAAATGCTATCGGCAGAATCACAGCGATATAAAGTTGCAGTCACTATAAACATTCTATAGAGTGAATAATAAATTCACGTCTTGACAATAATATTGTTAATCGTAAAAGTCCATTGATTTTCAATGAGCTTCCACAAAGTATTAAGTTCTACGCAATTCATACAGTAAGCCCGACAGACGAGCGACTGGTTTATATAAATCGCCACATCGTGCGATTCATCGCAACCTTGAAGTTAGAAATGCTTCCTACTTTAATAGAAATTAAAAACCTTATTATTTATTTCTATATTCATCATATCAGCCAAAAGACGTTCACTGCTGGACATAGGCCTCCCCCAATTTTCGCCACCGTGGCCGGTTGTTCGCCGCCCTCATTATTTCTATATTAGCAATATTATTATTCAATTATACAGTTCTTTTTTAATATATTCTTGTTGTAAACCAGTTCTTCATTATTCGAATATAAAATATTGGAATCATTTAAAAGATCGTTATCCTTTTCAATGTAGGATTTTTAATTAAATAAATAATGATGAATTTCATTTTATTTATTTTGGTTGTCTTAATTTTTAACTATTTCGATCGCATATTTTGCGATTTGCTTTGTTTTAGTCTTAATTGATAGCTATTTATGCTGCTTTAATTTTCTCACACGTAATCTGTTTAAATGCTTGAAATATCGTGGACTAAATACCAGTACCTTATAAAAATGCTTTTATCTGTGATGATATTAAATTGTTATTTTGTTAACATGTTATAATTAGATTCCACACTATTGCATTAGAAAAACCTGTAATGTTAGTGATGTTGAAGCAATAAATAAATAAATTAAATTGAACTACTTTATTTTCTTTTACCCTGCCATAATATTAAAATTATTTGAAATTAATCGTATTTATTTGGTAGTGTTGCCGGTCTGTATCTATTGTAAGATTGTTTACGAGCATCATTGTTTGTTCTGCACTCCGCAGTCGTAGCTATTGTGGGCTGGACCCGCTATTATTTTATTGACTTCCTACCAACTGGTCGGTTTATTGTGTTGGTTGTGCGCAAATTATTTGTTATTAGGTACCGGATCGGTAAGTTAATAGTCGCGATTATTCGTTGCTGTACCGAGGATAATGTTGTTATTGGCTTTTAATTAGACACCTATTATGATGAGTATGAAATAAATTTGGTTTATGTACTTACTTTGAGTATCGGTGAAATATACCTACTACTGTAGTTCTAGACAGGTAAAATTATGAAGATTTATACTTGGATATTGTGTGCTTTTGCAAAAAAATGTGTAAGTATGGTTATTTGCCTAGTATGTAAGTATCTAATAATATTTATTTATTGTAGCTGAATAGGCAATCACTATAATATATAACCTATCAAGCCACCAGACGACCCTAAATCATATAGACCAATTACGGTACTACCATCATTAGCAAAATTGTTAGAACGTCTCGTAGTTCCTAGACTTTTAGCGGGAGGGATAAAATTTAATGATAACCAATTTGACTTTACAATAAAGGTCAATAGTCGATGCTGTTATATCTGTTAGGGAAACTGTTACTAAATCTATTTGTCAATTACGTTATAAGTATTTTCTTAGATATTTCTGGTGCCTTTGAAAACGCATGGTGGCGAATATTACTTATGAAACTAAAATCATGAGGTTGTTTTAGGAACATATTTATATTTACATTATTTACGCATGGCACAGTTAAACTAAAACTTGGCCACCATGCTGTGTCGAAGCCACTGACTATGGGATGTCCTCAGGGATCAGTGCTAGGGCCGTAACTTTGAAACTTAGGGATTGATGATTTACTTTCATTGTCATTATCATCCGGTTGTACATAACTGGATATGCTGACGATGGCCTGTTATTTATACAATCTAATACCGGGGCTGGATTAGAGGATTTAGCGGATAAATGTTTACGTCTCTGACTGGGGAAAACGTAACCAATTATTGTTCGCTTCTCATAAAAGTTTTCAGCTTCTTTTGAAATGAAAAAAACGGTCAAAACGGTCTACGGATGACCTTCTAGCGTATATCAGGCACCAATGGGGTGAAGCTATGGACAGGCATGGAGAGTCCTTGGCCATCAGCCTTGACATAACCAAAGCCTTCGATAGAGTCTGGCACCGTTCGCTTCTGTCCAAGCTTCCAGCCAG
The DNA here is from genome assembly GCA_963082885.1 of Parascotia fuliginaria. NCBI lineage: Eukaryota > Metazoa > Arthropoda > Insecta > Lepidoptera > Erebidae > Parascotia > Parascotia fuliginaria. Next base: position 12,442,206 of record OY720181.1, on the reverse strand, counting down.
TTGCACAGCTGGGGTGGTAGACCATATGGTCTACCACCCCAGCTGTGCAACTGGTTTGCTGCATTCCTGCGTGAGCGCAGGAATGAGGACGAGGAGTCCGTCCTGTCGCCCACCCTGTATCTTCTGCAGGTCAATGACAATATGTTGTCCCTTGGCAACATTCATTGCTATGCAGATGATAGTAAAGTGCATGGGCGATATCTCGGACATCCTGTGGCTAAACAGACTAACATCGAGGCAAAACGCCTAAAACTTGTCGCTGAGCTCGACCAAATATTATACCGCATTTCTAAATGGGGTTGTGAGAATTTGGTCGAGTTCAATGCCAAGAAAACACAGGTGTGCGCGTTCTCTGCAAAAAAATCTCCGTTCCTTCCCCTTCCCTCTATTCAGAACACAGCGTTACCACTACAGGACAAAAAAAGAAAAAAGGAAATCTGATAACACTACCTCGAATAAAATTTAATAACATTAAAAGTAGGGTTCAGTTTGTAACTTAGGACTCTTATTAGAAAAAAAATCCATTAATTGAGATTAACGAATGAAAAGTTTCATTCGTCACTACAAATAGGGAAAAATTAAAAATAGTTCTTACGCTTTTAAAAAAAAAAGACTCCTCCCTGACTAGGGAACAAGTCCTGCGTCGCGGAGGACTTTACAAACATACATTTAATAAACACAAAGTACACCCAGACTCGGAACAAATATTTATGGATCATACAAAGTTTTGTCCTGTTTGGGGATCGAACCCACAACCTGCACTGCAGTTGCCTGTGCTCCCACTGCACCACGGAGGCAGTCAAACTTTAACTAGAATATCAACAACAACATGGGGTCTTTCTATTAATACTCTTAAGACTATTTATAGTGCTGCTTATTTAGGAAGTATGTGTTATGGGCGCCTGTATGGGCTGATAGAGCAACTATAAATGCTGTAAGACGCGAATTGCTTCAAAGTCAACGTCTTGCGTTAATATTATGTGTAAGGTATTTCTTTATGCACAAAACACTGTACAAAGGCGAGCTTAATGCCAAAGGCATTCTCTACCAGCCAACCTTTGGGTGATGCAGAGATGAAACCAGGTAGGTGCTTTATGTAGTGAGTAGTTAGAATAAGTACTTACTTATGAATACAAAAATACAAAATTAAACAAATTAAATACTCAATATATACATAGATATCATACCAATATATACATACGCATACAAATATATACATACATATACCAATAAATATATAATATATACATAATGAACGCTAAGATGATTCCGCTAATAACTTACTGTAAAGCTGACGAACTCTTGCCTTAAAGATGTCACGGGTAGTGGACATCCTGATCTCGAGAGGGAGCGCATTCCAAAGAAGAATGGACTGAATGTTGAAAGATGAATGTATAAGACTTGAGCCATGAAGAGGGCAAAAAAGAAGAAGATTATTAGATGAACGAAGATTTTTGTCATGTGTGCTAGAAAGGTATTGGAAATGAGAAGTTAAATAAGTGGGAGCGTTAGGAGAGTTCAGTATGGAGTACTTAAAGCTCGCCAACTACGCTGCTGGCGGATAGGTAGCCATTGCAGCTGGGAGCGATGTGTGGATACATGATCGTACTTACGAAGGTTAAAAATGAATCTAATGCAATTGTTGAGAAGTCGGTCAAGTTTATTGAGCAGATCTGCATTCAGGTCGAAGTAGCACACATCACCATAGTCGATGACGGGAAACACCAAAGTCTGCACCAACATAGTTTTTGTCTTAGGTGAGAGAAAGTTCTTTAAGCGATAAAGAGAGCGCAGGGTACACGTTACCTTGCTGCTTGAATATTACAGGTGGCAGGTTCCCCAGGTTTACTCTAGCCATCATTCTAGGACTTCCTATAATAATGGCTTGACATTTGGACGGTATATATGACATGAAGCTTTGCCAGTACTGGCAGGTGTACTTCCAGTCGATCTTTACGTTCAGAGACGAGCATCTATGTACTATACAACTCAGGACGGCATGAATAATAACTTCTTTCAATCGCGCGATTTTTACTTCTGATTAAATTCTAAAGAGTTCCTGGGACTCCTGAGTGTCAAAGTTCGGTGTTTCGTATTGGTTATCACTGTTAATCCTATCTTACAGGAGTCACAGTGATGGGCATGTAAGCGGGATTGTCCCGAAACCTATTTAGGCTAGTCATTTATCAGGAACAATTCCAGACTCTTCAGATATTTTTGATAGAACTCAATACTAATAATGGTCATCCGACCCAAGAATTGAACCCGAGACTTTTGCGTGGCAGTCCGTACACAGATTTTCTAATCCATCTGTCATGTCAGTTGATAATCTATACTACCTATTACATAAAGCGAAAGAGTTTGTTTATTTGTTTGTTTGTATGTTTGTTTAAACGTGCTAATCTCTGGAACTACCATTCGGATTTGAATAATTCTTTTTGCGTATGATAGCCCAGTTCTTAAGGAAGGTTATAGACAGTAGTCAAAAACGCGGGTGAAACTGCGTTGCAGAAACCTAGTCTTTGCATAAATAAAGAGATACAATGTATAAAGCACTCCGTTTTTTGCTATAATATTGCCAATAGCAATCTTTATGCACAATTTATGACTTCAGCTATTAGACTCTGGTTTAACAACAACGTAATGTAAGATGTCCTACCACTTCTAGTTATTAATTAATAAACGGTAATAGGAATAAATCTAATGTTATTTATTCGCTTGTACAAGCACATGGTACATGGTAGTTATCAAGAAATGAAATACATATTCATTATTAAGTAATATTTGTAGTAACTCTAACGTGATTGCACTTACATTTCACTTAGCAAAACAAAACAATTACATTTTTATAACACCGGTTTACCTATTGTTTTGATTGTCGACAGACGAGTCCGTGGCCCAAGTGACCTGTCATAGCTAGGTAGGTATACCTATTGAAACTTAGTTGGCAACCATGCCCTGTACACATTGTACGTACAACAAGTAGTTCTCTAGATCGAACACTCCTCCTCCATGTAAAAACTATGAAACTTATTCATAAAACTACTGGTTTATTAAATAGGGTATAGGGCATTAATAGTCCAGAGGCCCTAGACAAGAGGCATAGATTTCTATTCTATTCATGAAATAGGTAGATAAAAAAATGTAAATTACACATTGTACGTACAACAAGTAGTTCTCTAGATCGAACACTCCTCCTCCATGTAAGAACTATGAAACTTATTCATAAAACTACTGGTTTATTAAATAGGGTATAGGGCATTAATAGTCCAGAGGCCCTAGACAAGTGGCATAGATTTCTATTCTATTCATGAAATAGGTAGATAAAAAATGTATGGAATTGACATAAGCTAACGCCAACATTGTCGTTAGCTTATGTCAATCCCATACATTTTTTAGTCTCTTTTATAAATAGAATAGAATCGTATGCCACTTGTCTAAGGCCTCTGATCCTTTTCCTTAACATTACTACTCGTGCTAATAGACCTTGCTACGTCAATAAAATTGTACGCACCACACTTCACAATTACAGATTTATGATTTATATATTTTTATAAAAATATCTTGATCAACATTCAAGAATAAATAATAACTTCAATTAAAATAAAACTAATTAAATTAACAGTCATACTAATTAATTATGACTGTTAATGATTATATTGTCATTGTTTGAGATGTAACTAAAAATAGCTTTACTTTTAATATCGCAAAAATAGCTGCAATATTTTTAAACAACTTTGGTGGAAAACAAGCAACTTATTTATAATATAATACAATGAAGATATATTTAATTGTAACATATAGGTAAATGAAAAAATACACAGTGCCAATTCTATTTTTTTAAATTTTTAATCATTTTTAAACCTTAACTATTGCATATTGAATCAATAGAAAATTGTAAAAATAAAAGTCTGTTAAGATATAATTTTGACAGGAAAATAATTAACACTTGCTGCAGGCAAAATTGTTGTAACAAATATATGTATATTATACCTATTCTTTAGATTATCTGCATTTAAAAAAAAAAGATGTTTGAGCTTAGGTTTTTTTTTCATTTATTTTGGCACATTCTAATTTATTTTGCAAACGTTAAAAATCAAAATAGTTTGCACAAAATATGAAACTTATATTTAGTATAGGTAATATTTTTACAAAACACAAGCTAAATAATATAAAACTAAGAATACTAATATTTATATAAAATATTGTATTGTATCTTACACAAAATATAAGGTGACACAAAATATAAGGTGATATCTCAAATAAATAACACTTTTTTACTGTTTCTGAGATTCCACAGCATAGAGTAAAATTATTATATTTCATTAAAGGTAAAATTGATGTACTGTATACATCAGTTTTACGTTTGACTATTTTAAATTTTATCGCCATTATGCGGTCAATGACTTCGGAAGAGGTTTTTTTTCTATAAACGGTAAAGGATTTATCGCGAATCAGCATATTTTCAACGATATGTTATTATCTTAAACCGGTTTTTTAACCAATCTTTTCAATTTAAAAAGAAAGAGTTTTATGCGATTGAAAAATCGTGTCGAAGTTATCAGGTATGATATACTTACCTACGAATATCAAATTATAGGTATATAAATAAATCATTCGATGTTATCGTGTATTATAAAAGTAAATAGATAAAGGGTTCTAATCAAGGTGTTTCCTGTTATGTTAATAAGTGGATGATTATTTATGCGAATGTGTGATACATAGTTGTCAGATGATTCTATTATTTACGACATTGATAGTCCTTACATACAAAGGTGTTTAATATTCGTTATCAAACCTTAAAAATTATTTATAGCTGTAGACAATTTTTAGTAGTATACTTTGTCGTTTTGATATATGAGAACCTACATAAAATCTATTAATAAAAATCGACTTCTCACAATAATAAAATTCATTGTGTTAGCATTTGAGAAAACTAAGAAATCCTGCGGTTAACAAAACAACCCATGTGATGGACTCCTTCAGCCCATAGAAACAAAGAATAGATACCTAATTATGTACTTTAAAAATTGTACTATTCTATTAAATTTATATCAATCAAATTCGGGATATATGACAACCTACGTATGGTCCACAGAAATGCGAATTAAAACAGCATTAAACAAGCTAATGTAGTTCGATTCAAATCTTTGTTGTTGTCATGCTGGCAAGGCGTTATTACTTAACCAGTTAGTTTACTGTGACGGTTCGTGACATAAGTTTTAGAAATATACACACAATCCATGAACCAGAACATTTTAGCGTGACATATATTGTTGTCATAAAAAATGAAATAATTCTACAAGCACTTAAATAACAAGATTTTAATGAATTCGTATTATATTCCCACGATTTCGAATTTCTGCGGATGTGATATCATTGATACTTCCGGAGCTTTTGCCATTAATACCTCTCACTCACTCTTAAAATTTTATGACAAAAGTCTTGGATTTCTTAAATGTCTCTTGTTTTATCACACTTTTATTGACAATTCGGTTAGATAGCGGCGAAACGAGTGATATTATATGTAACTGGAACCAGGCGGTACGGCATTACCATGATAATTATTTCTTTTGGTAATTATACCTACGATTTTTATCAACGAAATGTAGGCAGAACATTTTTCTCTAAACTTTCAAGGAAACAAGCATGTTTTATTTCATCAGATAATATCTCTCGTATTTAATTTGATTTATGCTTGTTAGCTTTGTCTGAAAGCTATCCTGGCAAAGGTATGTCCTTTTAAAGTAACGGAAAGACTTTATGACTTGAACTTAAAACAAATATGATCCTCATGAGATATTGAGATTATCAATTTGATCACAATGAATTTATACGATAGGGTAAACTGTACATAAGCAATGATCGCCTATTGACTAAGTATAGGGTTCTGCGTTTATAGTGTACTAGTTTGTCGCGGCGCGGTTTTATCAGCGTTTTTACTCTTCTACCGTCGCCAGTAGCGTGATGTTACATACCCTATAATATCCTTCTTCGAGAACTGGGTTATCATACGCAAAAATATTTTTCAAATCTGAGTGGTAGTTTTAGAGATTATCGCTTTCAAACTCTTCCGTTTTGTATAATAATAATGATAATAATAATAATATTCTACCACATTCACACAGCACCATTTAGCCCCAAATTAAGCAATTATATTTGCTTGTGTTATGGGTACTAAACAACTGATATATTACTTAAATATATATATATAATATAATAATATATATAATAGTATAGATATAAACAACCTGGCGGTAGTATATATTTCACAAACGTAATTAGTGAACTACCACGCATTCTTATAAAGTAGACATACTCTAGGAAGGCAGAATAAGCATCCAACACCGAGTTGGTAGCAGAGTCTTGTAATAAACCTGCCACCACTATGATCGTCAATCCGCCTGCTAAACGTAGTGACTATACTAAAAACTTCCTTTATAACAGTACCATAACACTAAAGTGCTATATTATATTAAGTTAGTTTATATAGAGAAAGTTACCATGTTTCCTGTGCATATGGCTTTAAGAGGCATAATGGTACAAGTTGTTTGGTGCCTACCAATAATCCATAATGGATAAAAACGTGACCAGTACGCGTGTAGCTTAACAGTGGTGCGCGAGAAATTTATGTACCGATCTAGATCCGTTAAATGTTGCCAAGTATGGGTTTTGAAAATTTCTTATATTTATTAAGCGTGGTTCGTGTGAATAGTACCTACTTACTCGATTTGATAAGCAATACTTACTATAGTAAACACGGTTCGGCGTGATATCGATATTGATTATTTCAAATGTACTTGTACTATGATATGATGACAACATAATAAAGCAACTCGAAGTTAAATAATATATTATATACAACAAAACGGCCTAACGACCACAACGAATACTTGAAAATTGAGCTTCAGTAAAATAAAATTCTGCAATTTTCACTGGACCACTTCAATAAATCATAGAAATCCCAAAACATTGTATATTTCTTATTAGATGCATTTATCAAGCAAAAATAAAGACGGAATCCGTCAATGTTCACAATGGCATATGTAAGACAAAGAATTCCCCACATTGAGTATTCGCTATATGCGTGGGGTGTCAAGAGAAGGTGTGCTATAGAATAACAAACTAGGGCTTGTTGGCAGCGAGTCAGTGATGAGGATGACCGAGTCCCTTACTACTGGACACAGATTGACGAAAGATTATGTGAGGCGAAAAGCCGTTCGATTTAATAAGTAATTTGAATCCATCACTAAATTAATTTTGTTATCAAGCTTTATGTAAATAGAAATTAAGTATTGTAAGATAACAAAATACATAAATTGTAATATTTATATCCAATCAATAATTTAAATTCTTGAAATTAAAATAAAAGTAGAATACAATTAATTCACTTTAATGGGCATCCGATAGCTGCTATACAAATTGAGTCATTATACATATTTAAATTATGGTTCAATTTAGCATAATCTGAATACCAAAATTTTATATAAGGTTAGTGTAAATCGTTTATCGAATTGGAACTCCGAGGTATAAATTGTTCGTAGTAATATCGTCATGTTGCAATCTTGGAAACGGGAGTATCAGAGACAGTGATGTTGGCGAGGAATTGACACGCAGGCAGTTGGCGTCCGGTTCTGTCCGAGTGTCCGACCCATGGGAACACGCAGGATGATATTAAATTTATTTATTGTTACATGTCCACGTAACATTTTTTTCTGATGAATGCGCCAAAACTTTGTTTGTTACATGCCATAAATTTAGCCTCCTAGAATTGGGAATATATATATTTTTGCTTGCGAACTAAGTAAAATTACGTATTATTTTTTACATAAAGTGAAACGGACTGGCTTTACATTCGCATTGAAGTGCACAACAAATAAATAAAATATTCGTTTATTTTATTACTAGTAATGTTGAATAGTTTCAACACTATTAATATTAATATGTAATTAAATTCGAAACACTAAAAATAATATTCAACTTTAAAATTCAAAGAGAAACTAACATAGATATCTATCTATCTTTTTAAAAGTGAAAATAGAGCAATTAAATTACATTTTATCATATTTACGAAGAGAAAGGTAAGTAACATACTAATATCGTTTAATACTTGTTATAATTCTATGAGCTTGAAGTTAAATCCATAGATATTACATAATTTTAATAGTTAGATACTTGGAGGAACATCTATTTATACAATCTGCGTGCGACTTTTCTAATTGATGCTACCGTGGTGTATACAAAATGTGATTACTGTGATTCATCGTGTCACCGGCTGTACACGTTAAAGTTTACTAATCTCAGCCTTACCTATATTAAAATGCAGCGGTTGTTAGTCTGTAGTTTACACAATCACTTTTTAATCGACGTCGTGAATCAAACAGGATTTATGATTCTTTTATTATATTTAAATTAATTCTGTTGTGCAACTCGTGCTAGAATTTTGCTCGACATTTTATATAAATAAAAATGTAATAAATAATCGACTGCGCACGTCGTAGGTGTTTGTAAAGTTAGTTAAAAGTAGAAACATCGATCGTTTCACGTCTCCTGACTTCCTACAAATACGAATCCTCCAAATCTGGCAGATCAGACGCACGTCCAATGAAGGATACCTACAATACAATCACATAATATTAAGACAAGGATTACTTAATTAACGTGAAAGTGTAATTTTACACAAAACCAATAATAAAAAATGTGGTTGTTATTTTTCATCTGAGACAGGTAATTTTAATGCATATTTAATGGGCAATTCTTGGCTTCAAATTCAGTAAGATAAGGTACGGCTATAATGCATGCAGTTTGCCCCTTGTGTTATTTATCGTGTGATTTTTGGCAACAAAGCTTTAGTCCGCTACTTGGCTCGGCTAGATGTGTGCAATGTGCAATGCTCATGTGTAATCTCCATAATGCATGCTCTTTTGTATGATACCGCCAGCGGCGCTTTGACGTGACCATGCACTGACGTAAGCACTCGAGTGCTTCGGTTAGTACATTTAGAGCTAATGTTATCTAAGTTATGTTATAAATGTGGTTCGTCTATGATCGCCTTTCGATTTGGCAGCCTAATAGTTCAATGTAAAATGTACTTATGTATGTATGTACAGAGGCTTAGAGAAAATTAGACTAGTCTAATACAGCTCACGGATCTGACAAGAAAGCAACCGTTTACTAAAATATATTTTCGTAAATATTTTCGTATTTTTATTTTCGCAAATAATTTTACATAGTTTTTATAATAAAGGCATAATGAAACATGTAGAGACAATGGATATTACCTGAACTAGGAAAAACCTGTATTTCAGGTGTGAACATTGCATATTTATAAAAAATGTTTTCATATGCTTATTACTTAAAATCAATGCTCTAAAGTGAATAACTAAATAACCTAATATTAATTATATGCTAGCTTATAAATATTATTACATGCAATACATAAAAATAGTCAGCTTGAAACAATAAATAATGCTTCCGTTTCATCAAAGTCCAATTTTTGCAAGTAAGACTTTATAACATTTTTGCACTCAGCAGTTCTTAAAGTGGATATTGACAAAATTTTGTTTATTTTGTTGTACAAATAAAGGCTGTCTACAATTACTATAAAAGAGTGTCTTATTTTTCTTTATATCAGAGATAGTAAGAGAGCATTTAAACTACTTTTGCATTGACATCATGTGAACTACACATACCTAGTACCAACTATATATATATTATGTAGATTAGTATCCAAACAGTTCCACTATCAACCTACTGGTAGGGCTGGATGGAATAAACCCGGTCAATGACTGTTTCAGTTTCAAGTTTATTAATAATTGAAAATAGAACTACCTAATTGATTCAATAAAAGTTGTCCGGTTTATTGACGTTTTACTTCGATAATCTTAAGTTAGTGACGGAACAACAATACATTTTTTAATGCTTCAATACTCCATGGTGCTGATGTTAATAATAATGCGTTTAAACCTTACAATGTATACTTACACAAAGTAGTTATTCCCATCAGAAAATATCATCAGACACATACCTGTGAACAAAAAGTACGTGGATTAATGAGAGATTCGGAGTAATTACACAAAATACATGTAAACTACAGCCACTGGCCCGCTAAGAGGGTAAAGGTTTCCACGAAGTCAGTACCGAATAGCACTTTTTCCCCCAGAAGGAGCTAATTAAGTAGTTACCATTTCTGCACAGTGGCATACGTAAAGCTCATCAAGCCGAGCTCGAACAAGTACTCCATTATGACGGGGCTCTAATTTTGTTGAGTGACATGCTGGCTGCTCGCATCATGAATTATTCCGTTCGCCGTGTCCGGTTAGTAAAGACGCTTAATTGAGAGAACAGCGTGTTTGTCGAATAAAAGCGTGTGAACTTTTTCTCTGAATGTTTATAACCTCGTTTCGTATGTCATTTCGATTTATGATGTCAAATTTCTACTTTTTGCGCCCGAATAACACAGTGTTATTGAGGTGCTACGATAAATAAACAAGACTATCAATACTGGATGCATTGTGAAAAAATAAAGTATTAAAAATGTCAAAAATAGTACTGTTACGTTTTAAACAAATATACCTGCATAAAACGTTAATCATATGTGACTGTTTACTTTCCGATATTTATACCGTGACAACAAATTCGGGGAAAAATCGCGTCATAAATATATCCCAATAATAAAGAGGTGACGTTTATGTATGATTTATTGTATTATGATTTATGTTATATAGAGCCGAAAATACCGATCGGACTTAGCAGTAAGCGCCGCCTACGCACGGGGTCAAACATAAATCATATTGCGACATCTCAAAAATGCCAACTTCAAAAACATGTTCGCCCTGTGGCCAGTACCGCACGCACCGATGGTAAGACAAGAAAAACAAACGTAAAAAATAAATTACTTTTGTATACCTCCTTTCTTTCCCGTTGTTGGACGCCGAACAACTCATAAATCACAGAAAGATAAGCATAAAAAGATTGTATGAGGTGGGTACACGGTAGAACTAAACTTTTCGTATTTTGTTATCTCGTGTCAAGTGGGCCTACAAAAAATGTACCGCCTACACCTTTCCTCGAAAACCATTTAGGTAATAGACCAAAGACTCAGTGTGTACAAACATACATAAGAGCCCGCGCAGATTGGTCACGTTTGCAGATTAACGCAAACTTACTCGTATGCGAGAAAATTTCTTAGTAAGTGTTAAGTATCACACAATTTTGTTACGACTATTTTCTTATCTCAAATGCCATCATAATAATTCCTATTCTAACTTTTTGTCGCGTTGGTAGCTACAATGTAAATAAATAATTATATTTATAACGCTACGCTATGGCATGACTGCAAATATTTTACAAAATTTCTAGTGATATTATTTACGTTTGCCTACGTAAAAAATAAAACCGGTTATGTAGAAATGTTGTCAGTAAAAATGATCGTGTTTCGTACAAGGTAAATGTCGTTGTAATAAAGGGAAGTGTACCACGCGTATGTTAGGAAAAATCCTAAATCTTCCACAGTCACCTGGTCGCTTAACAAATAGCGTTCGTCGGCGACCACATGAGGGGGGCCGTTTTATCAGCCGTTGTATACACGAGCGCCTACTGAGCAATTAGATTTGTTAGCTTGTACCTACCCGAAGAGTTTCATCACGCCCCCGCTCAACAACAGATGCTTGGACTAATAACCTCTCGAAGTTTCCCCCTGCCCCGCCGCGCACCCCTCGCCCCTGGGACTCCCGCGCTACCCCAGCCTCCCCAAGTAACCCAACTAAGATAGATTGCGCCACCATTCTTGCAATTTTCCTGTCGTATCTTGCCTCGTAAATTCCTAGTGATATATAGGTTTGGATCTCTCGCGATGCGACCAGGAGCATACTCGAAATATGATAAGAGTTATTTATTATTGTTCTTATTGGTTTTCTAAGGGGTGGCAAGTAATAGTATTTCGTTATGGCTTTGTGTTGTATTTTTGATTACTGGACTTCTTTTGTGAAATTTTTTTTTTTCAGTCATTTATAATATACGCAGGACCTGTAAGTTCTACCTTAGTAATTGCCCAAAGGCCCAGCGATTTCTATTTTACGTTTACCATTAATTTCTACAATACTGAACGCTTACGCATAAAAAAACTATACTACTTCTATCAAATATCGCAACACTGTATTAAATTTCCGGCACCTCAGTAGACCTCTGTTAATCCCGGTACTTCTCTTAGTAGGTTAGCGGAGTAGAGCTCAAGATTTATGTTCCTTACCTAGGGTACTTACACACTATCTCGTGGCAACATGTTTAATCAAATCTGGTAGTGTTGCATTAGTGCTTGAGGAAGCTCTGATGGTAATAAATATTCTAAGCATAAGGAGGTATAAAAAAAATTATATACACATATCTTACTTTTTTATCAATCGTATCTACTTAATCATCAAGTATGTAAAAATATCTCAGTAAGCACACAAAAACCTATAAACCAAACTAGCCTCAAATATTTTAGTCTCAATTTCCGGCCGAACAAAACGGAGGCTAAAAAATTGTCGTCCAACCGAATACGGATTAAACAAAACAACAGCTAAACGAAATTACTGGCGAATACCACAGCTGTACAGAAATGAAACAACAAAATCTTCATTAATTTAGCGCCAAAATTAAAAACAACCCAGTCCCTCGGTTCATACAGACGCCGTTCGACGCCATTTCCATATTCTAATAGCAATAAATTGCCATCTGATGGTTGAGCCATGAGCAGTTTTATAATTTCGGGTACATATTAATGAACGCGTAACTTCAATAAAGATAAATTAATTGGTGAAATGGCCAAAGCAATTACGTTTTTTTAGTTTGCTGGTGTCCAAGGTGTGTGTCTTGCGGTACAGTAAGTAGTGTGCAAGTAGCTTTTGAAAATGGTTTCAAATTACAAATTTCATTTAAAGGTATATATTATTATAGTAAGCAACAGAGTAAATCGTAAGTATGGACACCAGCTTATTATTTTCCAACTAAAGAACAAAGTTCATTTTGAAAATCTAAATCTAGTTTTCAAGAAACGTATTTTAATATTAAAATGTATATTTATTACCGTTTCTTAGAAAGTATAACGGTAGTACAATACTATAGACATAGTTTTATACATATTTTTACTTAAATATTGGCATTACTTTCTATCAACTCTAATTATTCTTCGGTAATTTCAGAGATAAGAAGTCCGAGTATGGATAAAACAAAAAACTGTTTTGAAGTTTTGCTGTAAAATAATTTCACATCAAGCTTGCATTTATTTAGTTAAGTATATTAGTAATATGCTGCCGCTTGTAATTTGGTGTTAGTATTTTTGCTTGAGTGTAGACCTAAGATTAAAAGGTTTTTAAAATCGAGATGGCCAAGTGTTAATAACTAATTCTAATATACATTAAACATTGTTTATGTCGATAATTAGCTATGACAAGCATACAAACTAATAGACGTCCTGTCATACGTAAGAAATTGTTTGTAATCTAAAATACTGTTAATAACCATTTGATTACGTTAACTTTATTGATATAGATTAGATATATTTGGTTTTACTAATCAGATTTTGACATGAAAACGCTTTAATCAAGCAGTATAATTATACTCCATAATAAAGTGAGAATGTTGATAAACCTACCCCGATGTAAGATAGGTAGGTACTATTGAAGTTAAAACATTACAACCATCCTTACTAGCGTATTCTCATGTTGCAATTGCGAACTAAGAAGTTGCTTCTATACATATCGTGTTCAATTCGTAATCATTAAAACAGAGTAAAGGTTGATCACCAATTGTAAGAAAACATATGAATATAACCAGTATCTTAAAAAAAGTTTTCCCTAAGATGCCCAGTTTCCAATAATACATTTAACTTAGCCATCGTCCCAACGATAGAAGAGGGGCGTCTAAGACACTATATAATTAACACTAATCCTCCTGCTAACCGATGTGATCACAGTAATATATCTCGGGATGAACCACCCTAATCATTCATTGAAAGACCCGTGCTCAGCAGTGGACACGGGCCGTGTTGATTTATGACTCTGAATAATCGTAAAATCAAACTATTGAGAGAACTTTTATTTTACGTATTTTTATTATGAGGACACCTTTTGATTGAGGTACGATTGTAGGTACTTAATTCCTGATATAATTTATTTGTAGCCGTTTTAATTGTTTGAAGTTTATCAAAGTGTAATTTTAAGTTCTTCTTGAAGGTCATTAACAGAGTAAAGAAAACAGCGTGAGAAAATACGAATTCACAAATAAAGCACAGAAGATTTCATTGGTCAATGTGTTGGCAATGTGTTGGCATTAAATACTGCATAAATTATACGATAAGTACCTACTTACAATACTTACATTAAAATTCTCTCATGTCGAGTTGGTGAATAACCCAAACTTTCAGTCAACAAAATATGTAAAGAAAAAGCATTTGCAGATATTTATAAGCCTTTAACGTATACCTACGTACACTTGTCGTTTAGTATTTGTCGAAGGCATAAACAATTGGAAGGAAACAGTACCCTCGTAGACGACGGAAGTATGCCGAGTGTCGGTACCGGAAGTGTTATTGCCGGAACGACTACTACATCCGGTCGTGTAGACTTCAAGTCTGCCTCTATGACGATAACTGTCTTCGCCATTTTTGAGAGTACCTTTACAGGGACATCACGAATGGAATGAAATTACATTAAAGGAGTATGGCTTTGTAGCGGTATATTGTCGTAAAAACCTATGTTTTTAAAAAGCACTTATGTGTTACACAAATGGTCTAGATCGATCAGCAAAGTGACTGCCTCTCGTAGAATTTTAATGTAAGATTAGCTAACTTGCGGTTGTCTCACCGCGCAGATGACAATAAAAAAATATTTGAATGTATTTTGTTCTCAAGTAAATATTATGTGTTAATGTTTTATCTAAAGCTGAAGTGGATCTATGTATTTGCCGAATTGATAACAAACAAACGATATATAACGTTATTGAGCCCACCTACGTCAATTTACCTGGCATAGTCAGAATGTCCACATATCATTTCAGTAAATACGACCGCGACAGTAATCACTGTGTTGATTGATAGTCTTGGCAAACGTAGCAAAGTATATTACCTACTATGAGAACACGAAATATAAAAACAGAACTAAATATAAAAATGTTGAATAAATTATTTGGGTGTGTGTTGAATGACTGTAGAGAAACGTAATTGTATACAAGCAATATAATATTATTAAGAAACAAAAAGCTCGACTTAAACAACGTGAAAAAAAGAAACCCGTTCTATTTTCTCGTGCTGACGCTACATTGAAATATTATGTATCCTATGTCACTTCTACAAATAATACGAATCGGATGACACCTCATTCAAAATCGAATAAGCAATCTAGGCTGTAGAGCGGGCCAAAGAAATAGACATACATATATCTACATGCATACATACATACGCTCGAAGATCATTACCCTCCTTGACTTTAAAATTAGTGGCGTCGCGTCGGAAAGTGATGAACTTACCATCCACTAGTGATGTATAATTTATACATTCCAGCGATCGAATAGACCTTATCTACTTAAGCAATCAATCAATCGAATGATATAGGTACACAATATATTAGATATCTGCCCAACAATCACATTATAAGTCAAGAAAATCATTAGTTACAAGACCACATCAAGCATGACGATTAGTACAACTCCGCTCGAGAGATCTACATCCAACGACTGAAATGAAAATGATGAGCATTAACCATTAACTTTAATTTAATTTGTTTCAGACAACAACACTAATAAACTTTACAGAATAATTTTTTTTTTTTACTTTTACGACATATTTTTTTACTGTTTGTTTTTTTGTTACTGTGTGTGAACTAATCAGAATCATTAAATAACAAAAAAATGCTTCGACCACTGCCTATAATCACATTTCATATATATATAATCACATATCATATATATACATTTCATATATATCTTTAGATCCTAAAAATCATAAATCTGTTGACTTAATGACACACCCGTATCTAAACACTGCTTGTAGCGACACCTACGCATTCATAAAAGATTTAGAATATTAAGTATTATTCAATCATAGTTTTGAATTAATGATTTAGCTACTAGAGGACATTGTTTTCTTAACTCCTACACAAGCACAAGAAATATGGGTTTACCCATGTTTACAAAAATAGGGTTATTCTAAAAATAAATGATGTTGATGACAAAGTATTGAGCTACTGTTATCTAATACCTTATTAATAAACAACGTATACTATACATAGCTATACTATTATTGAGCTATTCTTCACATTCGTGGAACGAGAACCCATAACCTCAAGAATGCGAAGGACGCGAACGATTTTTAATACAGTCAGCACCCCATAATGGCTGTTTTCGCACCCCAGTCTGCGGTGACATTTCGAACCCACCGCTCTATGAAAAAACAAAGCTTGAAACATTATGCAAATGACATTATGTCGGTATTTTTGTACGTTTCGTCGACTTTATGAGCCGAATAGAAAGGGTTAAAGGGTTAAGACAATTCGTGAACGAATAAAACTTTTTGATGCCACATTGTATTTTTCAATATGCATTTCACCCTCTATAATAATACCCCTTGGTGTTCGGTGTCAGCGTTAAATAAAACACTATTCAATGTTATTAATTCTTTTGTAAGAGTTAGTTACCCTATTTATATATAAAAGATGCGCCCAAATGCCCGTTTTGTCCCTTTCATTTTTCTGAGGTACAAAACTTGTTCTGTCATTATTAACATTTGAAGATTTCAAAGATCAGCTTCTTATTTGTTATTGGCTATATCGAAATAAAATGAAATATGCCCGGTTCGAAGACGATCAGTTAATAAGTAAGACGCCTTACTTATATAAATTTGTTTATTTGCGTAAAAACTTGTTAGAATTAGGGTAATTTTATTGACTTTCTTAACCGAAAAACTTACTAGTGCCAACTAATACGTAGAAAAATATACAATACAATATGATTCGAATACATAATATACGTTCTACTCAAGTCCTGACATTAGCCCGGCTCCACACGCAGACGTGTCCTACTTTCCAGCAGTACAGCAACCAGACATTTAGATTAACACATTTGCAGACATACCGTAGTTAGATCACTCAAAATATTGGTGTCAGTGACGCAACTAGTTACTTTGGGTTATCGCGAGGAGTTAGATCTCATCGTAGATTCGTCAACGAGCCTTGATATGTGGGTTCCTCAATTTGTTCGCATTGGCGTTGAAAATGATGACATCTGACGGCTGTCGATCAATTTACCTAGATTCAGGTCACTCAACCTTTGAAGACCTAGACGTATTGAGACTGGTAAAAATATTTAATTTAAAAAATATTATTTATAATAAGGATTTTAGTTTCAGAATTCGGTTTGCAAATAAACGTGAATCCAAACTTAAAACACTTTTAAATTCCGTCCTAAAATAAATACGCTTGCGTTGTTAAACTATTCTTATATCGTAAGCATTATCATCAAATTGTATCTTTTCCTGTTTTCCATGAACTTTAAGCGTGTTTGTCTCACCAGTGATAGTTAAATTAAAAATCTACCAGCGCCTCCTGGTAGTTACTCTGACAAACTAAATATTGTCATAAATAGTTTACACTGTCACCGTTAATTACGGTAAGACAAACGCACGTTAACTCATGAAGTCATGCATGATAGAATAACTGCTGAAGATGTTATTCTACCCAAACAGTATTTTTAAAATATTAAATTAATATATTATGTATTGGATTAGGTTTTGTAGCAGGTTTCAAAGGTAATATAATATGAATGACTCAGAACAAACAAGCAATTTGCATAAAAAAATTGCGCAAAATCGTACGATATCATTCTTACATAATACAGAATCATAAAATACACGAAATACCGACTGAAATTATTTCTTCATTTTTTACAATTTTTACAAACATAGAAAATATTTCAGTTTTGAATTACGAATGAAATAAATCGTTACAATTTATGAACATCATTTCCATCTGTTTCGTACTCACTGTTTAATTTAAGCCTCGCCGGCTCTCCAGAGCACTTTGTAGTTACTCTTTGACCAATATAAGTACTTTGATTACGATTTACTTAGTAGAAGTCACAACAATTTATAAAGGCAACTTTATGTTCGAACGTGATACTACGGCGCCGACGTATTTTGACAATGAAATTCACTAACACGGGACATAGTAAACCAGTTACTGCATAGTGTCGAATAAATAATGAAAATATGTATTTTTAGGAACTGAGCAAGTATTAGAAACCTACAAAAGACCGCGATCATAGTAACTACTAAAATTTACGAGATTAGATCTTTTCTGGATTTAACAAAAACGAACTGAATTAACTGAGAAAATATCCATTCTCTAAGCTCCATGAGTATCGGTAACTGCTAAATCCATATAGGTTATACTATAAGATTAAGTTCTTCTGCCGCCATTAGTTATCTAATTCATTTCAATATTTAGACTAATAATCTATAATAATAATTATATCTATTATTATATAAAGCGAAAGAGTTTGTTTGTTATAACCATTTTTGCGTTTTATAGCCCAGTTCCTGAGGAAGGTTACAGGCTATGTAACATCACGCTACTTGCGAAAGGAGCAGAGCAGTAGACAAAGACGCGAGTAAAAATACACCACGGAAAGCTAAATCTAAATTAAGTTTTTAATAGCATTAAGTTGCGATTATAATAGTTTGAACTTGGTAGTTAATAACACTCAGAGTCTAGCCGAGCTAGTCAGCGTACTGAAATCATATCAGTACAGCCTACTATGATGCCGTGTCATGTTTTCGATTAACTTGGTCGTGTTTCATTCAAAATTCACAATATTATTATGATGCTATAAATATATTATGCTAGAGACAGTTCAAAATTGTAAATCACGAAAAAATATCTAATTTCATTATAAAATACATTTATTAAAATTAGGCACCTACCTAAAAATAAACATTGAAAATTGATTGCAAAGTAAATACATTCATGAAACGTATTAACAAATAAATATTTATTCAGCTATTTCTAATACCTGCAAAAATAAAGTTGTAATTCATTAATTAATACCTATCTACCTACAAAAATAGAAATAGAAAAATGAAGTAAAATAAAAAGTAGATTAGCTTTTTTGCACTGATTAGATTATGTTGTGCGAGGAATTCTACTATAACGTAGTTCTACCCGACTTTTTTACCAATTTTTCTAAAACTAAAATACACACAAAAAGCACATACACCGGAAAATTCCATCTAAAAATGTTATTTTGCTATAAAATTAACCATTGTAACACAGTGGTTTATAATAGGTAGAAAGGGTTAACGGCCCAATCAAAATAGCTAATAGGCAATGTGCAAGAACGCGGAAGACGTACTAGCACTTACCTAAGAATCATGCGAGTCATAAGATCAAATCCTTAATAAAAGAGGCCTAAAGCCTGGGCCGTTAAACCTACACTTATTTTTGTTAGATAAATAATACGTTAACCACACATATGTAAAAATTTGACATTATCTGTCATGCAATAATAGGTAATTAAAATAAAATTTTCTATGAAATTTTTCTTTAGAAGCTTTGGATTATGTGTCAATTCGTAATTAAATAATACCGATTTTATTAAGTGTAAATAAGTTCTAGGTAATTGACCTCAAAATTATATTATTTATGATCATCTCGCGCGCGACGACGATCTAAGACTAAAATGCAAACACGGTGGCAGGTGTTAATATTTAAGTCTATTTTATGAACAAGTTTTATACAAAATGCTCTAATGGAAGTAACTATAATATTTCTGCAATTGAAAAGGTCTTCCAAGTGACAAATATTTTGTCTTAGTAAGTGTGAACTAGTTAGCTGATGAAAATTAAATATTACATACATATAATACGGTTTCTCGTCTATTTCTTCATTGCAGCAAATCTTTGCCAAGAAGTTGTGTACGAACCAAAAATGTACAAACTTACACAGTGTTGAAACAAACTTATCTTTGTACCATATTTTACATCTAAAAATTTATCATGCACAAAAACAGTGAATTATTCATAGCTACGTAGTACAAAATACGAATTGTGTAGTCATTCAAAACGTATACATAACGGTCCAGATTTATATCTGTCACCATAGCCATGCAGAATTCAGAAATCAAAATTATCATGCAATTTTAGTTAAACCAAACGCATTTAGTTGACAGAATGAGATATTTCCGCAACATAAATATGTTTTGCATGCTTCCCTAATGACGGAATGTTTGATATTCAACGTGCACTCAAATGTGAACTCAACAAAAAATATAACGTACCGATATAGCCAACATTTAGGATGTGGTTGTGCTATTATCATATTATGTAGGTACCTACCGGTAAGAAGTTTAGTGATGATGATTTATAAAGAAAATATTGTTTGCTTATATAAAAACTACTTAATTTTCACAAATTACTTTAATTTTTAATTTAAACTAGATATTATAAAATTATGGAAGAGTGTTTATTTATACAAATTACCGAGATTTTCGTTACTAAAGTCAGAGTGCCGAAAACGTACTTTAGATTTTTTGCGGCGACATTTGTACAGAAGTTAGATAATGAATAAAAATGATTTAATGCTGCATTTAAAAACATTTCTAAAATTTCCTCTAGATGAAGGGTTTACAAAACAGTTCATGTATCGTGCCCACATTTTATTTATAAAGCTATATACCTACTTATAAAATTTGGTACGTCTCTAATCAAGCATGTATTGTAGCCCCGACATCCAATACGTCATTTGCATATCCCTAGCACATGTGGTCATATACAAAGGGTCGAATAGACCCCGTATTTAATTTTCATAAAACGAGTACCGTTTTAATATGTCTGCGGCCGAATAATATTCTAACCCTTTCTATTTCAAAATTGGCTTTGGTTGTTCAGCCGCTTAATTTATTATTAGTTGTGGCTACACCTATGTAGGCACGAGTGTATATGAAATAATGAATTACCCGTGTCTGTTTCCGAAGTGGCTACAGAAATTGGGGAACGCTCCATAAAAAAAACTGTATTAAAATCAATTTTTTACAAGGACAATGCTGAATTGATGAGGTCTGATTGCTTACACAAACGTCAGCGCAACATGGCACACAAATTATAATTCTGAAGAGGTCTTGAAAACCCTAAAAATCCAAATTCACAGTCAGAGTTGCTGGGACACAAGCTTTACTTGGTACTTTTGCATACTTCGTAGTCGCGATATTATCTCGCCATGCTTTTAACATGTTCTTCAATCCTAGCTACGCTATAAACAAAACTGTAGCGATAAAGGTTTTATCTTGAAATCCATATCGAGATAATCAACACGGGGCATCCGCGCGGTTGGGCGCGATGATTTATGCAATACTAACATTATGATACATTTGCATTTTGTTCACAAAGCAGCAATGTATGCAGCAACGCTACACAATACCCTGGGTTAATGTAGACTTCGGTTAGTCAGGAATGGTTACGAGGAATGATTAGGTGCTATTGTTTATGTGATGCAAATGCGCATGATAATGAATAATCCAGTATTTCTTATTTAGAATGGTATATACAAGCGTCAATTCTATGTTTTCCGTGCTGAATATATAGACACAGTGTATAAAAAACGTGAGAAGTTTTTTTTTGTGCTTAATTGTTTACCTTCGTATTTGTCATTAATTATTATAGAATTAATTATTTTAATCAATATTTAAAGCCGAGAAGAACAATGCTGCGATTGTGTTTTCGAGTTGTCATGGTTGAAATAACAAAAGTGAAACATACAACAGATATTCGCTTTTATTTTCATAGTATATTATATTTTAATAGGTTATTTTAATTGTCTCATTCACTCATAAATTTTAATTACAAAGTAAACAAAATCAGTACAAGCAGCTGCATTTCAGTCTATATGTTGAACATGAGATCTGCAATGTGACAGCTTGGCCTAATCATATCATTAAAAATTCCGTTTGCTTGTAACAAGAGTTCAAACTTTTATCAACCTTTAGTTAGTTAGGTACTGACATTTTTAGATACCAGTCTGTTTATTGTGCCTCTGCAGGAGAAAAGCCTCTTCTCACATAGAGAAGGCATGAGCAATAATCACCACGCTTGCTCAAGGCGAATTGCCAGACTTTTAAGTCCAAGTTTCCTCACGATGTTTTCCTTCACCGTTAGTCAGAATTGTCCAAGATAAACTTAGAAAGTACATATGATTTTAAAAATCACATTGGTACTTGCCCAGGTTCGAACCACTTCCTTGTGTTTACGAAGCGGGTGCGTTATCCACTGATCTATTAGGACTTACATTTATAACTTTGACAAAAACCTATCCGTTCGACAGTTACAAGCCAATATTTTAATTTAGCATTATCTTCAGTCCACCCTACTAGTGCTTATTTGGATTGAAATTTTTATAATTGGTTAGTGTGTATGGATCAAAATTGTATTAAATTATAATTTCTTCCTCATTATACTACTGTCTTTGCTATCTTAAATTTTCAGCGAATATACAACAAAGTAAATTTATTCATTTGTCAGCTATCTTATCTCGGTGTCTCAAAGCCTACAATTCTTTGAGGAGACGATAACTACGTTTTGCGAAATTTACAACGGACCTAAGTATTTACCAATATAATTATGCCAATGTAGTGGTCTTTATCTGTAGGCACATAAGATTTATTTTTGTTTGTCGATATAATGCATAATATTGCTTATTTTCTGGTGCATCTTTATCTGCTAGCCAGTGGTCCGCCAATGCCGTTAAATTTATTAACTGCGATACGCATTCAGTGTCGCGAGCTAAAAGGTGACTTTAATTAATATTAATTATAGCCACACCTCTAATTAATGTAATTCTAGAGATAACAGTTGAACCGCCTTTTTAATATGTCAAGCTTAATGTCTTTCGATATGGGATTGTCAGCAGGTCAAATTACATCATCATCGACATATTTTGCTGGTGCTACGAAGCATGCGGCTTACCTTTCATTAGTCGTTTATTCCAATGTATCAACTTTCAATACACTACCTACCTAACGATAACTGCTTATCGTTGCTTAGTTTTCAAATAATATTAAATGATATTTGTACCTATAATATTAAATATAACACATCAACAGACGTTACAAAATTAAACCACAACTTTTTTAAACGACAACTACAGTGCTACGCGAGTACACGGTATTCATCATGAAAACAAGGCAACATCACCACGCTGGCTAGGAATTAATCAAAGTTTAAAACAATTCTATGTAGTGAGGCGAGGCGGGAGAGGCAAGACAAGACTCCGAACACACCGCACCGGGCGTACCAACGGCGAACATGTCTTGTGTGTCCAAGGCTTGTGCAGAATTGTGCGCCTGTAGATACGAACATGCTTCAACAAGACGCTTTGTAATTAGAAATAATTACATAATAATATTCAGAATCGTCATTACTTTTTGCAAACATTTTATCGTTCAATTATCTACTTACTGTTTAAACTTGGTATATAATTATTTTAAGAAAGATTGACTTTTTTTAACTATGTTTGAAATTCATCTTACTGTATCATACACATAGTACTTACCTAGTTATTGTTGTTCAACTCTGTAAAGAAACGCCTTTTTTAACTCTTATGTAAACTTACGATTTCTATTAAGAAATTTTAAAGTTCAGAATCTGGTGTTGTAGTTAAAGATGTTATGTACATAACATCTTTAACTGCAACACCTAGTATTTTCATAAACCAAAATAGTTTGCGTCTATATTAAGTAAGGAAGGAACGTATAAAACATAATTTAAGTTTTGGCGTACTTTTGCAATATTGTATGTACATACATTATAGTACCATTCATCTACGTTATGAAGATAAATGTTAGTACGAGTAACAGTATAAACCCTTAATCAACTTTCAACAAAACTTTGTCATTGAAACTTAGGAACTTCAATGTCGCGTTCAAGTTATGCAAATCAAAGTATAGCACTATGTTCTACGTCACTATAGGTAGGTACCTGCCCCGTGTGGGTGGGTGCAACGTATTAAAACTACAACTTCATCTAGCATAGATTACTTAGGGCTTACACCTTTAAGACTTGTGCGGTTTATTTTAAACTTAGTGTCTTGATTAAATTTTGACTTAGTAGGGCTGGTAGGTACGTTTTATATCACTAATTATTAATGTCTTTAACTTCTATCTTGCAATTACTTTGTGCTTTTATATTAGTCCGCATTGCAATGTCAGCCTATTATAGAAATAAAGAAGATTTTTTTAAAACCTTAATTATATTATTTAAATGTTAGGTTTTCCCCTATGAGCTACTTAAACACTGACAGAAATATCAAAATACCTAATTAAAATCATGTACCTAACCAATATCAACCAAAACATAAAGTTAACGACCGGACGAATAAAGTCCTCTAAATTGAAATTACGTTAAGTGTGTTTAAAAGTGAATAGAGTACATCATATTTTCAGTGTTCATATTATGTGTTTAAACCGTAAAGCAGTCTTTGCTTTATGAAACGAGAAACATGCAGTCTGGACTATACATTTTTTACCCATGACAAAACTATGTGGATCATATTTATCTAAATTAACAGATATGTTGTGTAGCTTTACTATAACATGGTAATACTATCTACCGTGACCATAATTTAACGAATTACAATTCGTCTGGTGACAGTGTAAAATATTTAGTTCTCGAAGCAAACACCAGGGCCGCTGTTATTTTTACATCGACAGATAAGCAAGCACAGTATTTATGAAGCTGCTTTAAAAAAAATTAAACGTTAACTAAACTTGTTGTTCATTGTTGCATATTTTAAAGAGATCTATGTATGACATTTTCAGCAATTCGATGCTATTTTTGTAATATTCTTAAATATATTTTTATTATATTTTTTAATAACAAATTAACGTAATGCGAGCTAAAAGCTAAAGCCACTCCGTAGCTTTGAGAACTACAATCTATGAGTGAATTATGACGACCGGTCTTTCGAACAGCTTGTCGCTAAAGAGTGGATAAAGCAGGTATTTGAGGGCTTTTGCTCAGAGGTGGATGCAGTGCTTCACTTGCGATTTGTCTTGCGATTTATACAGCATGTTCGCAAGCCAGCGTTACCGTCTATGACGTACCTTAACTAGTGCTCTGTCCTGTTGAGAACGCCCACCTTTTACCTCCGACTTGTGTGTGAAGTGAAACCTTACTGTAAATTTCAACAAGATATTTCTCACTAAAACGACACAATATCATGTTAACTGATATGTTAAATCGCGATTTAAGTACGCCATTTATAATAAAGCTATTAATAATGCTTTTAAAGTATCGACTGTAGCTGTAGCCTTTTTGTCGCAGTACAATACTAACATTTTCATATTAACTCAAAACGCGTTTAAAACCCAACAAAACACGGAGTACATAAATACGAGAATGGGTACATAAATATAACGCACTCGCTACGCTCAAATTTCGCCACCGTCTGTTTTATATTGATATATTGTATTGTTTATGGCGCGGCCGAATCAAAACGTGATATATTGAACAACGCACGCGTTGCTCGCGAGTAACTTTCATATTTGGAAGGGTTATAGAGAGTGTTTCTCTAGATGTGAAATTCAGAATATGGTTAATATAACAAAAAATTTCTAAAAGCATAGGTACGTATTACAACTTACAGATTATATCATTTATTAGTGTCAAGTTTATTAGGAAATAATCTTTCACACACAAATCACAAAGCACAAATCTTTCTTAATACAAAAATTCTTAATATTAATGGCATTGTACTCATTTAGTAGAGAAAATGTGGTATTACAAACCATTAAAATATTTTTATGAATGAATTGTTATTTGGTAGTACAAGAATGCGTAGAGCATGTTCAATATTTCTGTAATGAAACTTAATTAAAATTCGCCTAATATTATTACATGAGTCCAAATTTATACTTAATTGCCACAAAAGCAATTCAAAAGGTTTTCAAAGACAATGTTGAAAAATATTTTACAATTATAAGAAAACAACTGATTAAGAGCGTAAATGATTTCTAACAAAAAGTAACAAATAGTAAAAAAAAATTTTGTATTAATTTTCAGTAAAATTTCGAGAAATCTACGCTCAGAACACTACCATTTCTAGTGTGAGATATACATCCATCGTGGAGGATACATAGATGTATGTTTGAGCCAAGGGAATAGTTGGGATGGGGGAATAAGTTATTGCTTTCTACAACTATGTGTCTGCACCATGTGTTATGGTAGACACTGTTTTAACTTACCCACTGAATTATGTTCAAACTACAACCTATTTGTTATCAATCATTTTTGCTATACCTGCGTAATATAACAGCGTTTTATGTTCGCTTCTTTAACACTTACCATCAGGTAATTCACAGACTTATCGCGATTATTAACAATACAACACCTTAATAGTTGATCAAAACTTTTAAATTATTATTTTTTAGTTTGAGTGATGTACCTGGTACCTATTACAAGATTCCAGACACTATGATAACTGCTTACGACGAAGTATGCTAGCTAGGTACTAAAGTACAGCACCATATTTCTTTGATATTTAGATATTTGACATATTAAGGTCATAAGGAGGTCGTGGGTTCGATTCCCACCCAGGACAAACCTTTGTGTGATGAGCATGATTGTTTGTTCTGTGTCTGGGTGTAATTTATCTATAATATGTATGTATTTACAAAAAAAAAGTATATAAGTAGTATATCAGTTGTTTAGTACCCATAACACAAGCAAATATAATTGCTTAATTTGGGGCTAAATGGCGCTGTGTGCATGTGGTAGAATATTATTATATTATTATTATATTATTATATTATATTATTATTATTATTATATTACTCAAAATTAATAATTACATTATTAAAAACACGAATAAATATCATTAAACAAAATAAATTAGCTTAGTACTAAATTTCGGCCGTAACTAATTTACTCAATAAATAAATTTGATTATTGCTGTTAAAAAATGTTGTACTGTATGGTAGCTGAATGGGTAAGGAGGCAACTGGACCCGTTCTATTTCATAATTCATATTTAATACGTATACAATAACTAAGGTACTTATTTACTTAACACCTTTATCAAACTCAAACAATATTAGATAGGTAGCTGTTACCATTTTCTAACTTTTATATTAACTTAATAAATAAAA
The DNA here is from genome assembly GCA_963082885.1 of Parascotia fuliginaria. Lineage (NCBI taxonomy): Eukaryota > Metazoa > Arthropoda > Insecta > Lepidoptera > Erebidae > Parascotia > Parascotia fuliginaria. The sequence goes on along the minus strand of OY720181.1, from coordinate 12,415,042 downwards.
TTACGCCTCATCATAAATAAGGTTAATTAATTAAGTACATTTTTCTGTACAATGTATTCAGCCAGGGATGTATTCGGTGAGAAGTTTTAATGCGGGAGTTTGTACAGGGAGCCTTGCAGGGCTGTACTCAGGCGAAACTTTTAATGCTCGAGTTTGCGCTCACTCCAGGGCCAGGCCGCCTTTCGAAAGTTCACTCGCTAACGAGCCATTGACACGAATGTGGGAACTGAATTGTTTGTACAAAGTGAGGAAGTTCTACTAAGATGTTTAGATCTTAAATTTACTGTATAACGTGCTAATTTAAAGTTACATGTTGAAGTAACAAGTTGACTATTGAAACGTTTATTATGTGATTTACAAATCGTAACGTTATTTCATTGACGCTTACTGTTTCATAATAAAAATGGACCATCCAGTGACTATAGTACCTATCATTTGAATATGTGATATCACTCAAGTTAGAGCTTAAAGTATTCACTTTTTACACTTGATATAAGTATGGTTGTTGTTGTAATAAGTAGTAATAAGAGTTCTTGTAAGTAAGCTCAATAGCCGTGTAAATACTTCTATGGCATACAGTAAACGTGTATAGATTCACGTTTTTAAATGACATCATGACATACCAAACACAATTTTGAACAAAAACCTCAAATTAACAAATGCCGAAACAGTAGAACACTAATACAGTACATGTTTGAACATACCATACGTTATGTGATACACTGGCAAATAAGCGTCTGCACCACGGGAGCTAACGCGACAAAAATAATTTTAAATATATCCGAACATTTTCCGAACCATTTGAACCACGTTTCAACGATCAATTGCTCAAATGAGCTCTAAAACAAGATTTCGCGACGACACATAGACACATGTTTATGTTTATAGAGGCTGACATGTTCACCTAGTAAGTCGTTCTTTATTTTAATATCTGAGATAAGTAGTATGGTTTCGCATTAATAGAAATCATGAACCGAATTGTGTTCTGTTTCACAAATGAATGCTTTTAAAATCGATATCGAACATTGAGGAATACTTAACTGTGAAAGTCGCATCCCCACTTCAACCCCATATTTCTTAAGGGGTCAGATGGGGGACCAAAACCTAAATGACTCTCGATACGCCCCTGTCTCAAACACGCAGAACAGGGAGGGACCGATAGTGTCAAAAAAAGATAAAAATATTATATACTGCGCTTTTTCCCAAATTCTCCCTCCATTATTTATTATTATTTATCTTTCGTGAAGATGGCGTATATAAGTGTGTATTTTCTCGTAGACATGGTAATTGTCTGATATTTATGTGCGTATATATAATTTGAACCTAAAATAATTCCTTACGAGGACAGAACACTTCCGGAAAATGCAAAGTGTACGCCAAAAACCTTTTCGCCGAATTCACAGCTTTAATACATTATGTTTTACATAATCTACGCTACATTCGTGAAATTTTAAATGAGATGAAATACCTTTAAGTCCACCTACTAAATAAGCAGAATTATGACAGCATGCGGATAAAAGCAAAATACGTTAACATGAAAAATATGTCGTGCCAAAAGTACGTAAATAAGACGGAATAAAGTACAGATAACAATAAAATCACGAAACAGATTATACAAATATAGGTGAGGAGACATTTAAGTACATTAAAATCACATTAGTAAGAAGATCTCGGTAGGGTCCCGCGAAATTATATCGCACAGTGGGAAAAATAAATTAATAAAAAAGACTTTATACATTTCATATCTCATTTGGATGGTGACAGAAAAAAAGTAAATTGTATGGAAGTGGCGATAACAAATGAGTTTAGCTTGATTTAATATTAAGATTCTTTCATTTTAATGGCGTATGCTTTATTAAAGCTGCTTAGATTATTGTAAACTTCACGTAATTTGTTCTACGTAATAATAATGCCTAATCTTGTAATGAATTGTAGTGGCGATAACGAATAGGTTTTACTCAGTTCATCAACGGCTGGCATCGACCGCACAGTCGCAGACAGCCCCGCAATTTGCCTCACCAAGGCACGTTTAATATTAGAAGTCCTGATTTATGCCCTGCCCCCGTAATGAAGTGTCTCCACACTACAAACGTGTGTGCATCGCACTAATTCACTACCACGGATTAATAGTAGGAAACTCAGGGTATAACGAAATTGTAACTACAATGTCTCTGTATCGTTACAGGTTGAATTTACCGTAATAACTATTAGTTCGTCAATACATTATATTTGTTTACAAAATCATTAATTGTCACATTACCTGACAACTTTTTATTATAAAACTTTCTGCCCAAGTTTTTACGTAAATTTCCACATTGGTTTTACAAGGTGTAGAAACTAAAATTTATTAAGGTTTAATTTAAAGAACTATATTTTCAATAGGGACATTTATTTATTTCCAAAAAATTTAAGTTTCAATAAAAAAATATAAAATAAAAACATTTTTATTGAATTCGTGTGAATAAGAAAATGTTGTAATTTTAATTTTAGACTAACCTTTTAAAATGAGCCATGTTTACAATACTTTGATCATTTTCTGAATCTGGTTTATGCACTAAAGTGCACTGTATATCTTGTGAAGTGTTTTGCATTCAGAAGCACATAATTCTTAATTTATAGCCAAACATCGTTGTCCACACATCAGATGTAAGTTAAGATGGGAACGGGGCGTTAATCTCGTCGCAACGCAAAGGCAATATACAAGTGGAAATGTAAATCCAATTACTTTAAGAAGTCATTAAATCAGTTTGTTTAGCGGACAGTAACATATAGCTAGCCACATCTCTTTGTTTTCGATGGCTGCTATCCAAACTATTTGTTATTTCGGTGAGCTGGCGATTCTGTGCTGACTAAAAAGGCTTAAAGTTTTAAGCCAGCTTTTATGCTGACGTGCTGGGTTTCGACGAAGTTGAATAATGACGTCTATCATTACTTAGCTTATTATATAGATTTGTCTGTTAATTAGTCACGACACGATGTTGGCTTATTTTCAATCATTAGGTTAGGGCTTTCTCCAAGATTTTTGATATTTAATTTAAAATATAGTATAATATTTTTCAATGATATAATTCACGTACCTGTAATGTGAGCCTAACCTATTCACTACCACAATAATTTCTGTAAATTGTACATTAATATAATTATTAAGTATATTTACACAATTTGTAAAATATGTTTTTTTATTTATTAAGTTTATTAAGTTAATTAACACCACTGTCATTCAACCATAAACATAAAGTAGATAAGTACCTGGGTAATTACTAACCTCTAAGTGGCAAACATGTTAATTCATCTAGAAATATATTTCTCTTTCCCGGCAGATCCGATACAAAGGCCGCTAGCCGTTGGAGGAGTAATAAATTAGAAGGAAAGCTGCGCGCCAGGATTTCCCTTGGGTTTATTCTCACTCAAGAGCGCTACACCTAATCCAGAAAGCCTTATTATACTACCCTTAATACAGCGCTCAAGACTACTTGAAATTTTTCTCGGCAAGTAAACGGTTTAGTTCGGGGATTTTACTTTTTTCCTTTTCGACCGCGGAGTTTTATTTTTTGTGACAGGCCGTAAGATTCTGTAGAGGATTAAGTTTGTTACACTTGCTGCATTCTAATGAATTGATAGTTAAATTTTCTCTAAATTCATATCAGTTTCTGTTTATCTAAATATTCAACAGATTTTATATTCAAATAAAACGTGTATTTACAAAAGCCAATGCAATTGAATATTTTGCAATTATAATACCTAATTTATAATAGCGGCATTGTACTTTTTGTTGGTGCAAATGCTATGAAATGCTAGTGAAGAAAATGAGCAAAAAATTGCAATTTATTTATGTTTTTATCACTAAACTTAAGAGGGTTGTCATGTCTACATAATATCAAATAATAAAAACTACACTAGTTTTAATAAAATGAAAAAATATTTATTGAATATTTATAACGAAACACGATTTAAACGGTGCTTGTTTTAGAGTCAATTTAATAACAGCACTTTATGATATAGAGGGCTGTATATAATTATCCCTATTATGATTGCGTATACTTTTTATCTGCGATCTTATATCAAGCGAGTTGGCAAGACAGCTCTTAATTGAGGCTCGCGACACGTTACGTGTGCGGATTGATTAACTTTATTGACTCTATTGCAATTACATCGATATGTTATCTTATCGGTATAAATGGAGTTTCGTTTTCTAATTTGTTCGGAATTCCTTAAGCGCCGCACCGGGTGATACAGATCCTATGGGGGAGTTTTTATATATTCATCTCACTTCTGCGTGTTATATTAATTTTTTTTTTTTAAATTTTTACTGTTTCACACTAAAGCTATTAATTAGATTGCTTATAAATGATTGAAGATATTATGTTTTCTAAATATATTTAATAATTTTAATATGCATTTTATATTAGCTCTGATAGACTTGGGGTGCCCTAAGTCTAAGGCTAAAGACAACTCTAGCGAAGACTTTCACAGTGCAGGTGCGTAAAGAGTAGGAAACAAGTTGAGGTCGCCGGTTATATAGCTCCACTGTCAAATGAGACTCTTCGCAGTAGACCTACTTAAGTTCATTTTATTTTGTATTTAAATAATTGCTTAATGGTTTATTACTATCATATGAATGGGGAAGTAAAACATTACAAGCAGGTTCTACTTTTCCTTGTTACTAGATGTCATGGGTTATAGATGATGTGCCCGCACTATCTACATACCGGTCTTTGTCCGTTATTACCAGTTTTTCGAAGTACTTGGCTACCAATTTCTCCAATTTAAATTGTCTATGAGCGCCACTCGACTGAAGTCAGCCGGCGCATTCCGCGGTTATCCACGACGCGGGCGCATTTGAACGAAAGGGACGCGTATACGTCAAAAATCACGCGCGACAAGGACGGAAGCGCACGCAACGGGCGTTCGTTTTTTAAATAATTGAGTCGAGAATGACGATAGGCACCCGACAATTCAAAGCATTTTATCGAGCTGGCAACCCTAGCACAGACAGTGGCCATTTAATTTGTTTCCTCCTGACTCATGTTTGTATTATAGGTCCAATAACTGTTATGGGAATTTTATCTGTGTTTATTAATTGTACACACTATAATCAGTTTTTATTTCTAAAAGGTAATCAATTTAACTATAACGAGTTAGATTTTTTAACTACTGCTCTGTATTTAATTACCATAATATTTAATTTGATGTAAGCAATGGGCGCGTATGCAATAAAAGCTAATTATTATTAATTTTAACTTCAGGTTTACGATACATTATATTGTTGCCACGTGGTCTAGATTATACATAGAAGATATACATGGGTTACTTATTTTTAATAGTACATAATGCTAATATAGGTAGTATGGATAGGCTTTACTGTACCTACTATTGCTAAGATTGTAGATCAAATTTAATTTAATCTAGAGTATTCTGCACTTACTTGCTTGCGACAGGTATATTAGGTTAAATTCAATAGTTTCGATTGCAATTCGATTAATTAATTATAGTTCTCAATACAGTAGCGGCAAAGGTTAATAAATCGTGTATTGACTAGATGTAGGTGTAACTAAATGCAAATATACTTTGAGAACCCGTTAATCATGTTAAAAACAATCAGCAAAGGTTTCCGACTTAAAACGATATAAATCAGCTAATTCTATTTTCAATTAGCACGCGCCACGGCCGTCGCTCCTAATTCGAACGCAGCCTATAATTAAGCGGCGGCTGCTGATTGGCCGCGAGTTCTATGCAGTCGCAAGCGCAACTTCATGTCCTTTATTTGCCGCTATCTAAGCTCCAGCTAGTCTATCTTTAAAGTGAAGCTAGCGAGTGTGGCGACATCTTTTATCGCGAGTCGCGCTTCTGTTTTTGTTTTGCTTGTTTGTTTTCAAACTGCGGAGCCATATTGCGCCCGTAAATTATCACTGCGAGAGATTTGTTTCCATAGTTCTGCGGCTGCAATACATCAGTGTTTGCCGGATGTTAGTTTATGTTGACGCTCGTTTTGTGTTTCGCGATTTCGTGCTTGTCAAGCGATTGCTAGACAAAATTTTATATCTTATTTGTGAAGTTCTGGCTCGCTTTTGTTGTCAACCCTGTTTTGTTCTTCAAAATGTATATGTTGCGTTAAATCACAATGCCTTTTAGCAGTTTATAACGTGGAGCGTTATTTGGCTTTGTTTTCTTAACAATTTTGCATAATCATATGTATAGTTGTCTATGAAAAATATTAGCTTGAATAGCGTCAAATTTCGTACATTAATAACAATCAAACCAAACTAAAATGTAGAAAAGTATAGCAAAAAGTTTTCCCAGGTAAAGTTGAATCAACAGCTCGCCAAAACCTCACAATCGCCCGCTTTATCTCAAAATAAATAATTCCAATTGAATAAAACTTATTGATAACTCTTTTATTCCCATGAGCTCGTAGCATCTTTTACTATACGAGTATGAACAAACATTCACTAGATGCTCCTAAGCGGTTTCATTTTAGATCTATATAGAGCTGTTAATACAAGTCTCAAAAATGAAATTAAAAAAATCTGACAGATAACACATGTCTTGAGATTGCTTATTTATTACGCACTTTGTTGTCGCTTCCTGTTATTCGATTAATTTATTAGGTTAGTTCATAAATTAACTAACCCAGGAAGAACTTAACGCATTTAGATGAATGACATGCACCGCTGTAGTCACGATAATTACCCTTGCACTGACCCAACAAATTTCACATCAGTTATGTATATGTCATTTGATAATTTTGTACAAAAAGTCTTGCAAATTGCTTACATTTTTCATAAAACTAAAAATAAATCCTTAGAACACCCAGATATAACTTCCCAGTATATACAATCATTTTGCTTTCCACATTTATGAACAAAATATTTGAAATATTATGTTTTATTGAAAGTGACATGATTTATTACAAAATTTTGTTTAGGGGTATTTGACAGCTCCAAATGCATTCGTCGGTCTCGGCACGACTGCGTAATGTTTTACGGTATAGGGCGAGACAATAATGGCTTGCTCATAACATTACTCGTCCTCGGGCCCCCGTACTACGCTACTGTGAAGTCTCTGCAGATTTTGGATATCCGACATCGTCCTGGTGTAAGTTCAAACCGTGTCTCTCAACAATAATGCGTCTTGGTACATAGTTTTCAAGAGCAGTCTTTCGTTGGCTACGTGCTATTTATTTGGTTTGAGAGTGTACTAAAATTACTCGGAATTAATTTCTGGCGTGTGAAATACTTTCACTCCCGTATAAATGTAGTTGATCAAGTGTGTCATTAAATATATTTCCCTTAATGCATTAATGCAAAATATAAATAAACAGCATAAAATATGAATATTAGTAGTATGTGGCAATTACTGATTCGTATCACGGCGGGCTTATTCGTACGTTTATTTGTTTAAACCTACACGAAGTTTGAGATCGCCACGATGAGAATATCATTCATTCTGTGGGCCGGCTCAAATTTACATAGAATGAAGATGCGCCTGGGTCTAATTAGACTGCGGCCGCGATACATAAATCATCGCTGACTTGACGTCAGTCATTGAGAGCTAACAGGAGAGGACGGACGTCACGTCATCACCTTCTTATTTAGCATGAAATATGTAGCTCTTAATTTCGCACGGCTTCCAGCTGGCAAGTTGTGAAATTATTATTTATTTACCATCTAATTAAAAAAAATAAGTTTCTAAAGATATTATTTAATAAGATTTACCAACGAAATACGATGATGATGGGTAATCAATAGCTGAAGTTGTATTCGTTATCTATCTTATTCTTTTAGTCAACAGTAATCAGGAAACAATTAAAACATTATTGATAGGCATTTTATAAACTAACATTAATTACATTACTAAATCGTAGGTAATATCTTACGTTGAATAACTCGGCAAGGGGAGACCTGCGCGTGCACATTAATGTCGATCCACGCAACAAGAAATAAAAGTAAAATGTTAACTTTATATAGATCCCAGGCATTAATTTAGCGATATTCAAGTATTTGAAATATATCTTGAATTTAAATGAACACTATTTTATATAGGTCGGGTTAACTTAAACGTTTTTTATAATTAAATATTGCGTATGTAAATAACATTACAGTTCAGTAACCTTATCTATTCTTAAAAATCAGACAAAGACAATACGCCTTTTGCTACTTACCGACAAAGAATAAAAGTAATATCTAACCTTGTAATCTTCCTTTTCGTGCGTGACAACGTGAGCCCTAATATCCAATTGTACATACATAAAATACCTAATTCCTTACTAACATGTTCTTCGAGTTAATCGTAAAACATTTTAATTAGGAACTAACTATGTTAATAATAAGCGGCTATACCCGAAAAAATGTTAGCCAAATTCTTACCATACATTTTCATTTTTAACATATTTTACCGTTCATAATTACATAGGTACACAGTCACATATATGAAATTTAATTACATCTTATGTCAAAACTATTCATGGTCTATGATTTTATATGAAACTGGTAGTACATTTGTGGTTCATAACTTGATCGTATCTGTGAAGACTTTTATAAATATAACTGCATTCTAACTAATGGTAATTACTTACAGATCTACCGGCACAATTACCACGTTGTAAGACTATTGTTAATGTGTTATATTTTAGTGTTAGTATTTCAATTACTTTTTTGGATAATAAAAATAAAATGCACGTTTCTTTATGGATTTGCATAAGCGCCTTTTCTAACACGGCTTTAACATCTGTTAGGGCATAATTTAAAATAAACACAGTTAAGAATAAATGTATAATTATTAATATCTTTGCTTCAATGGAGTTCTATCTTACCATATTGCGTCTTAGTCTCCAACCACTTATATTAAAACGAGTTTAATTGTTGATTTTACTTTTCCCTCGGTATGTTGGCCTGGGATTGTTCTTTAATTTGTGCACGGCGTCCTTTTAGCCATCAATCAAGTGTGTAAGGCTGTATCGGTTCGTTGTAGACTTGCCACCGTGATTGTGGACCCTCTATTGCTTCATAGTATTCTTCCATTTTGGTTAATTCTAATAGGTTAGTTGCTTTAGTAATAAGGTTTATAGGAATGAAAACCTGTTTTATGCGGCTTATCAAAGCTTCGAAGTTTCAACTTAGTATATGATACAGGCCTTAGAGCGATGGTATAGAAATATAATAGGAGACAATAGAACTAACTATAGGTACTTATTATTATGCAAAATATCTATTTATGATTATATCGATAATCAAGACTAATACAAGATAATAAAATAGTTGGACATGGTTATTAACGGATACCTACCTATTATTATTAATTATGCTATTATTTTGTGTTAGTTGTTAGAAAAAAAGTTAAATCTAGAATGCAAACAAAAATATTATGAAATAAATATCATATTATTTATTTTTGTAGTAATTGCTTGTAAATGTATTTTTCTAATTTATTTTTTTAATATCATTCCTAATAAATTCAAAACATTATATTTTTTAAATTCACAGATTATTATGTTTTAATCTCTCTTAGTTCTAAGAACAAATCATTTTAGTAGAATTTCAATTTTCAAAACAATTAAATTTATGCCAAACTATTTAAACTTTTGTTTCTTAATTGGTACAAGTTTGGTATAAAATGATTTCAGAGTATCTGCTAAGATAAATGATATCTACAGTATTTATGTCGATTGGATTATAGTTTATAAAAATAGATGTTAATAATATTTTAACCTTTTTAACACAGTAGTTAGCTACTGACCCAAATGATAAGAATCCCAATCACGATGACACCCAGTCACTAAAAAGAGGTTCGTGAGGTATAATACTGATACAGAACAGATAAAGTACCTACCTAGTATTAGTTAAAATTCCTACCCGTATAGATGGCTGATAAACCGTTGTGTCGGTGTACAATGGTTTTGATCCTTAAGGGTCTGTAGTGGCTGTCAGCGAAACATTTTGTGTAATACCAGTGACAGCGGTAACCCATTCTTTTGTATGACAACCTATGCTTGATAGAAACGTTGGATGTAAAATCATAAGTGAAAGAGTAGAGTTTGAATATGCCATTTCTGAATTCCGTAAAAATAAATAACTTAGTTTGATAGACCGATTAGCTAGTTATGGACATACACTCTTTAAGTCTTTAAATACCTATATGTTAGAGCAAAAAACATGTTCTCATTTATTTCTATACAATTTATGTTGTTGTGCACATTTTGATAATAAATAGATAACTTTTAAGTAAGTAGTAAGTTGTTGGGTAAGATAACTATTGTTAAATTAATATCATATAACTAGCTCTATTTTCAAACTAATTTAAAATATATGAGGAAAAATTACATTGAATTAAACTACAAATGTTGTTCATAGTTCCGATTCAAATGATGTATTTGTATGTTTTATTTATATTTATTAGTATTTAAAGTAGAACAATTTGTCGCCTGATCTTTACTATAATGTTTAGTCTACTTAACTTTGAAATTAATAGCCTTTACTCATAATATATTTGAGCAAATAAAATGTTAACAAGTTGACATAATTCATAAATACAGATAAATCTTTGTTTTCGACGGCTGTTGGATGGTTATTATTTATTTTGTGTGATTTAAGTCCCCACCTTTTGGCAAGAAAAATCTTCATCATTTAGGTGTGTGGTCTTTAAGAATAGGTCAATCTATGATTTCCTGTAGATGTTGAAACAGTATGTAAAGATTTATTAGGTGGTTGGAAACAGTAACACGATTTCTTACATGCATTTAGCCAAATGAAACTATTTCATTAATATGATATCTTTTAAAGGATAAACCAAAACTTGCATTCTATGATGTTTTCGGTGAAGATTTGCGTTTAATTTTATTCATTTATGAACAACATCTGACAACGTACGATAGAATTCACTTAAATTTATAAAGTTTATAAATTTATATAAACTCTAATTTAGCAAAATAATAGCTAAAAAATATGAACAGTCTTACGAATACACTTATCATAGCATAACAAAAAACCCGCTTGAAGTCTAACACTCTATAGGTAATGAAAAAATTTGGATTGTGAACGTCTGGCAGTGTATGGACTGACGCGCTATTTCTTATACAAGAATTCCTAGTGTTGATAGTCTCTATAGTATCATGTATTTTTCGTTTATATAAATCAAAATAAAAGTAAAAATCCTTAGAATGAGTTTATTTTATTACCTATTATCTTCTAATCTAAATTTATTTTTTACTGACGACCTGCACTTGCTTTGCACGTGATTCCAAATATCGTTAAAATTCTCGACTTTTCTCTAGTATAATTGCATGTGCTTCTTATTAACCTTCCGAAAGAATCTCTCAACAATAGTAAAAAAATCTGTCACAAGGTTGAAATAAACCTAGCTAAGAAACAGGATAAAACAGCGACTTCATAGTGCTTTGTACTGTTTAGTGATTATTTAGCAGTTTGAAACCCCTTTTATTTAAACAAAATAAATTGCAGCATATTTTCAAAAAGCAAACTTCAGATGCTAATTAGGCATTCTTGGCAACATTTTTCGTTGAGCATTATAAAAATATTGCTTGCACTACATGACGTAAGTCCTGGCACTAGATTTTTTTGAATCGCGGGATTGCGCACTACATAGAAACTTGTATATGGAATCGGCCCGAATTTTGTGGGATAAGTATCCAACGTTTTAATTAGTTTATAAAAATTAAATTCAATATGATATAATTATTTTATATATGATAATGATGATATAATAATTTAAATTTATAGTACAAATTATACAACAAATAATAAATTTTTATCTACTTTATATAAAGCGGAAGACTTTGTTTGCATTTTGAACGAGCTAATCTCTGAAATTATCAGCCGGATTTAAATAAATCTTTTTGCGTTTGATAGCCCAGTTCTTGAAGGAGGTTATAGACTAACATTATGCTACTAGCGACGGGAGCAGAGCAGTTACTAAATCCGTAACTTAGCGTGGGTGAAACCGCGCCGCGGCAAGCTAGTGAAATATAAAATTTTATTAGTAACTAAAAACTTATCCAATTTATCAAAAGTAAAAAGGTTTTAAAATAAAATGATTGAAATACAGTGCGTAATGATAATGAATATTAATATAATAATGATATAATTTATACAATAAAAGTCCAAAGGCTGTCTTGCCCGCACGAATAACATACAGAAAATTCTTTGTTTGTTTTTATTTTAAATACTATGTCTTTTTGATTTATGTGACTCTGTCTGAGTAATATAATATATGAGTACCTCCCTATACATTTTTTATACTTTATACATTTCAAATCATAGAAAGCCTTGCTTGTGTTATGTCATTGCATCTCTTTCTATTTCACAAAACTTGGCTGAATGTGAAGTATTGACTGCAAAAAGAATTATAAGTGATAATATAAGAATCTTATATGCAGAACTTGAAACCTTTAAACCTAAATCTAATAATGTCATACTAGCATTCACATACGTGATACTAAAGTGTCTAGGGTATGATTCAATCGGAGACGTAGATGACCAAAAAAAATATTTTAAATGTCAAAAAGCTTTGGCGTCAAACTTAACAAAAGATAAAACTATTAGATTAGCTTAGTTTATATCTAATAATCTTCATTGATAGTAGGTAAGTATTGTGCTAAAGACATAAATCACTAGTTACTTACTAAAAATATATAAAACTGATTAAGCATTTTGCATAAAATTGTGTCTTGATAAGTCGTTGAAAGCTAGCAAATTTGTAACAATTTGCGTATAATAAACTAAAGTAGGGGGTATTAATAACAGTGTTTGAGACGTCTAATGATATAGGGGTTGGAGGGTTACTTTGTTTATTAAAAGCAGCTTATAATTAATTGCAATAATTACTGTAATAATCACCCGGTAACACTATTAGATTATACGATATGAGTTATTGTTTTGTACAATGATAAATGTTGAAATGATAATACTTTTGTGTAGGTCATTTGTCTAAAAATAATAGTTTTGTAATTATAATTATGCAATGAGTGATAAACTTAAAGTGAAAGTAAAAATATGAAATAGTAAATTTCCCATTTTATGTATTTGTCTTCATTTGAAAGACATCTACGATCGACATCGATATACAATTTAAAAAAATAAAATAAGCAGATAAAGTTTTAATTCGTAAACGTGAATCAGTATTAATCTATTTCAGTCACGCTATCGATTTTGAAATCACTATATTCGATTACAATAAGTTAACTTTTGTTTATTAAAATTTTTTTTCGCTGTAATCATTTAATTTTATTACAAGAAATTTTTATAATTTATGTTTATAAAAAAATATGAATGAAGCAATTAAAGTGCTGCATTAAATAGGTACTGAAGTACACTAATTCTGTTATATATTCACTCCATAGAAAAACACTAAAATACAGGTCTTATTATAAAAAATAAAAATATTGGTAAGTAAGTAATCGTTTTTCTAACATTCACTTCTGGTAGTCTTCACTTTCACGTAGCAAACCAAAAATTTATATTATAAAATAATTTTAAGTATTTTTTGCAGTACTTTAAATAAATTATACAAACAATACATAACTGTATACACTATCTATGCTATAATCGGCACGTTTAGTCGCCGGTCGCATTTTATATCTGCACCTTGCTCAAATAAAAACTCGAAACAATTATACTCATACGACAAAACGTCGCAACAACCAATTGGAGAGCAATAAAAATTTAACATTAATCCATCACTTACTAAGATTAAATTGGATCGTGATATGAGCGATATCGATTAAAAGACTGCATGTGGCATTCCGCGGCGGGTTTCTTTGCACCGATGCATTTTCATAGAATTGCCAGCGTTTTTCCGACACCTTACAATTGCATGACTCAAATTCTAGAAAGCTATATTATACCAACTGTTTTAATGATAGATCTTTAAACAATTAAATGTTAAGTAAAAAACTGATCTAATATAGTTGCGGTATTTTATGATTAATGGCATTAATATATAAGACTAGAGATATGGCAGGCATGTCTGTTTTATGAACACTATTTGTTGACTATGTGACTAAAATGTAGCTGGTAAATTAATGTGTCATTAATTTTGTAACTTTGATAATTAATAGTCGGCTGTATTATTATTAATAAGTAATATCGAGACTAAAGTAAACTAATCGAAAATATACGGCCTCAAGAAATTATTACCTCAAGAACCAATTAACATAACGAGATTGTCGAAAACTAAAGATCTCCATTAGAATTGTGACATTAATCAAGTTTTTCTACATTGATATATTATAGACACTGTTTTTTACATTTGATACGCAACGTAGTTGTAGTCATTAGTCAAACTGATGGGTGACAATCTAATAAGAGATTCGAGCTAGATAAATAGCGAGTAGTTTGATCTATCTATCGGCGGATTTATAATTTTAATTACCTAAGTATAGTCAACTGCGCTGAATATCACGTAATCGATAGCATTAGACGAAATGTCACTGTCGTAGTGATAATTATGCAGATTTTATATTACAAAAAATAGTCATATAATAGCAAAACTTGCCGCAAATGGAATAAAGTAGAGACATAAATAAAAGGAGGTTTTGCGGTGAGAAGCTAACGAGACGAAGCAAGTTCCTCGCCGGGAATTCTAAGAGTTTAGAATTCTTCAAGTTGCCCAAAGCCCAAGTTTCGCAGATGCGGTTACAGTCGACTTCCTGGGGAGCCTCGGGTTTTCAATTTGAACAATTATTATTGGCTGCAATTGTATACATAGTTCTATTTTATTACAGATACAATTCGTAACTTGACTTATAATCAACTTAGTGAAATAAATTCTGTACCTACATAAAATAGAGCATAGTTATTGAGCTCAGCAGAAATATAAATTGTATTATTATAAAGTCAATCCAATTAATATTGAAGAAGTGAATATTTTTTGCTAGTTTTTTTTACCAAAATAACTATTACTAGTCTAATTACATATTATAACTTACGATGTATTTAAGGAATTAGATAGAGCATGTAAAACAATTTAATCAATGTTAATTAAATTTAAAATCCCCTTGTTATTTTGACATGCGTCAGATAAGGGTAAATAATTCGGTAAATATTAAAGAGCAACATATTTTATTATTTTTTATTTTATTTTTTTATCTTTTGAATTAATAGAAAAACGTGCTCATAAAGAGCCTTTCCTTATACACATAAATGGATATCTTCTTTAAACTTTAACATAATTGGCATAACAGCCATCTCAAGATGTGCACTGATAACTACTGATTTATAGTCTTCTAAGATAAATCACATAAATAATGCATGACTCGGACCACCTATTTGACATAACATAAAGCCTATATTATAATAAATTCATACAACTTATAAAAAGTACCAAAAACTGTTTTGATCTGGCGTATATTGCATCTACGTAATGAATTATCCAAGATTTTATGGGTCATTTTATAGTTAATCGATCATTCTACTTAGGATGCATCCAAAACATTAATATATATATAATAGCCGACCAAAGTGAATCCACCTCGCGTGATGGTAAGCAGTAATATGTTTTCACTATTTTATTTAATATCTTGTAAAACTACAACAGCAAAAGCAAACAAGTTTTTAAATAAATTTTTAATTATATAATTTATTAAAATGTTAACTTAGTAGCTGTAAAGGTTAGGTCTATTTATATTATATTAAAATGCAATGTGCTGAGATTGTAACAAGGTTTAAGGAAAATACAACTTTAAAATTTACAAGCTACGAGGCCAAATTACTTACACTCTTATAAATGCAATTTTAACATCTAAAAGTACGCAATTCATACATAGGCAACAATAAGCGTAAGTGATTTATTACTTTCTCACACAAAATATATCTCACGATTGTGTAAATGAAAAATAAAAGTGTAGCTTTGGAATCCTTCAAGAGCTCACGTACAGTGTCGTTTAGAGGTTACTAGGCTTGCCCAGGACCGGTTTGTCACATGGTACCGACCACGTGCGGCCTCCACAATACACCTTTATATCATTATACTTGTGAATATAAACCCATAATATATGAATATACGAAGACGCGCGTAAGTGATTTTACAACTTTTTAAACGCTTTCGTTCATAGATCGTAATTTATGGGTTTAGTAGTACCTAAGGTTAATCGATATTTAAGTGTAAGAACATTATTAATACACAGCACCTGCTAGATAGAAGTTTATTAAACTAAATGACATAGCATCACGACTTTATTTCTCGAAGAGGTAGGTAGAGGTGTAAGACCTACGTTTCGCAAACTATGTTCGGTCCCATGCAGCAGGAGGCGAGATTCTTTGTGTTACCGAACACTAATAGTAGTAAGTATGTTATACTAAAAGAGGTAGAGTACGAACGGCACTTGAACAAATTACAATTTCCCGTCTTGATAGGCGGGATATTGCAATTTGTACCTACTTCCATCCTTCGTCCAACTGCATTACTTTTATGTCTTGTATAATAGTTATTAATTCAGCACATGAGCGCCATATCGTTTATTAATAAATTTTGTGTAGTCCTATCTACCATGGCGAATAAGTGTTAATTAAATTAAATCAATAAAATATATCTATACATTAAAAAATAATAAAACGTTTTGATTACGGTTTTTAGACAGTAGTAGATCCACGCTGGTTTCAGCAGGAATGGGCTGGATCGACCGGACAAGTACTACCCTCTTATAGGAGATTGATGTAAGAGTAATAGTATCCGTACTATTACGCGTTTCATATTCGGTCAGGGAAAGTGCCGGACGCCCAATATCCACCCTTTCCTTTTTTCTCACCTCTACAATACTTTCATCCCATCACGTGGGCTGTTTACTTCTCTGCCTCTGTCGCCAATAAAAATAAAAAAAGGTAGGGATGAATATTTTAGCAGTTTCAAAGAGTCACAAAGGTCAGACATAATCAAAATGATTTTGAAGTACTTTTATAGTAGGAAAATTCAACACTTATTATACCTATCTACCTGTTCGTCATTTAGGGTTCGGTAATTACAAGTAATTTACGTCAATATTTGATTTGATTAGGTACCTAATCAAAGCAAATATTGACATAATTACTTGCAATTGTCGTTTCTATGTAAATTATTGTTGGCTAATTATAAAAATATTAACGTAAATAATGACGAACAGGTAGATAGGTATAATAAGTGTTAAATTTTCCTACTATAAAAGTTCTCACTATATTTTTAATGTAGGTAATTGTAAACTGGACGGCGAAATTTTATGCAACCTTGTGTTTCATTCTGAAGCATTGATATTGAGCTGCTAGTTGAAAAATATAAATTATTCCTGACTGTTTTTTTATCACATGATTGATGAATTAATTGTTTTTATTTGCATTTCGTCACGTATTAGTAAATAGAAGTGTTCCGACAGCCCATTAAATTTTTCTGTACCAACGCCAAACCAACCAAATATTAACTGTAGGTATACCATTTTTCAACCGTAGAGCTCTAAAAACAACGTTTATAAATATTCAAAATTAAATAAAACAACATTCAATTAATATAAAAATATCGATACTTATTAATAAAGATAGAAGCGTAAAGCAAACATAATCGATTAAAAATGTAAATACTGTTGACTTTTAAACCTATTAATTTAATTTATATTTAATCTGTATGGAACTATTACTTAATCTTTGGTTAGACTTATTTCTACGTATTTCAATTTTGACTTCAATTGTTTTATTTCTTTTATCTAAAACTTATTATATATTATCTCTTAGGCCGCTATTAGACTATAATAGAAATATGATCAAAGATGTGTATGTCATTTTTAAATGAAGAACATAATGTATGACAGTATAATAACTACATGTGATTATCTATGATCATAGGTTGAGAGTCGTCGAACTATGATCATAGAATTTGACAGAAATTAAATCATATTCATATTATAATGTAATACCGGCCTTATTGCTAATGTTTTACTGATATGTTACCTAACTGCGGTTTCACCCCTCTCATTAGTAAGCTTCCTTGTTTGTGATGTTTCTTTTAAATAATAATAATTATTAGGTATTTTCTATTAAAATTGAACTGCCTATATACAGATGGTACAGTAAATAAATAAATAATTGAGGGGTTAATCACTTAACAATAAGTTTATACCTGGAACAATATTAATAATAACAATAAACTGTATATTGTTTTGATTAATCACATTCAGAATTGAATTATGTGACGATCGATTTAAAGACCAACTATTCGTAGCAAAATTAATAACAAGCTGTTTTCTACATCTTAATCATTAATAAAAACTAGCTCTACGTATTCGTTTTCACGCTGGTTTTGTTCTTTAATGAAATGCTAATATAAGTTTTTTTTTCTATTTATTAAAATGTTAAATAGTGAAATAAGCGATTATAATACCTGCTTTCGTTCAGACTTCACACAACTAGGTACGTAGGTAACTGTAAACTCTACAATGAGCTACTTGTCATGATTCTAGCTGAAATAGTTATAAGCAACTTTTATAAGTAAGCACAATATTTGGATTAGTTAATCAGGCACAAGACAGATAAAAAAAGTTAACACGAACATATTAGACAGTTATAATAGACAATATTTATATACTTTTAACTACATCTCTTCTATTAGTAAGCCCCATAAGGACACTTTCATATTTAAACATAACGCGTTGGTTTCTAAATTAAAGAAGTAGGCGTTATTTTGTTTTCTTAAATATATATTTCTTGAAAATAAAATAAGGCACTGTGGGACGATTGTCTCTTACCATCGAGTCAGTGCTTAGCTCGCCTGCCTGATATCTTAGTTAATGAAATAGTAGTTACCAGCCTATATATATTAGAATTGTATTTCAAATAAGTAGTTTATTTGTTTTTACATGATAAGTAAATGGCACGATATAATAATGAATAGGTAGTATGTTTTTTGTTGCTGTCCAAATGTATTTTTAATTTTAGTTACAAAATTAAATACATTCCGCTGTTCAAAATTATCCACGTGTATCAGTATAGGTACTCGTATCTTTTCACTTGAACGTTTTGTGACCATTTAAAAATGTGAAAGTAAATTAATTAACATAACCAATCTGTATCAGGAAAGCTATAAAATAAGGATGTGTCACAGTTAATTTTAATTACTAATAATTATTGTTATTATAATATTAATTTTAACCTGTACATAATGTAATATTTTATTTATAATTATAAATTATTATATATAAGACTGGTGATAGATAACAATAGCTAGGTACACATCAAATACTATCAATTTATAATTAAATATTTAGACTTATAAAAGTCAATATTAAACAGTTATTGCTAGAGACACCCAGCTATTGAAAGTTCAATACAATGTGTGGAATAGCAATAACATTAAATTTAACTGGCCACACCTGCCGTCTGCCTTCGCACGGTAGTTGTTTTGTAAAGAAATCTATTAGCGAAAAGGCCTGAGGTCACCGTCAGATGCCTGCAAAGGTCCATTAAAACTTAGTTTAGAAGTCGCTACCGCTATACGGGTTATAGCTAATTGGTTGGATATTACTTCAAGCCGATTGTATAAACAAACTATTCTTAGAGAAAATTGCACAAATTAAACAACTTAGTTATCTGTAATAGTACCCCATTTTTGATGCATTGTTGATAACTGTGCTTTTAAATATTTTAAGGATTCACTGCTTTTCCGAATTTCGGCATTCAAATACGAATTATGGAATCTTTTTAATGGTTTGTAATGATCGAAAATTTGAATATGCTAACTGCTACCTGTTGGAAACTATTAGCTAATTGGATAAGTATCACTTCTGACCAATTATATCAAGGAAATTATACCTCAGAGTGGAGGCCACGGATTGAACAATTTCAGTTGGTCGGTTTCATTAGTTCAATACGTCATTTGAAAGTAATTGAAGATGAACGTGTTACAGAATTTTCCATTATTTTAATGCGATTCTAAAGTAGGTATACAAATTGTATTAAACTGTTTAGATGGAGATCTGCAGTCTATTTATCAATAAACCTAATGAAGTTATTTTTTATACTTATAATTGCATTCAAAAAGTGTGATGAATGGCAATGAAGTGGCAGGGAGCCGTCAAATGCAGACCGCTCAGGTTTGATTTCTGTGAAAGTCCTTGGACGACCTATGTTCAACAATAACCAGGCCAATGATAGTAATAACGATAACGAAACGACAAAGAAGAAAAAGTTGTGGCCACACAAAAAGGAGAGGCAGATGAATGATATATTGAAATGAAATATGGCATGCCTAATCATGGGCACACTTTATTTGCATCTTAAACAAGTTGAGAGTTTATATTGTTCTCTGGTCAAATAAACGAGCTCAAATGAAGCGGGCGGCGCAAGTATATTTTCTTCAAACTCAGGAGCAGAAGTTCAAAAACAAGTCGCCGGGGGGTGAGGCACGCACGCGGGGGGTTTGCGGAGGAGTACCACCCTAGCTCAAAGTTATCGCATTATTCAAGTGAACGCGACTCTTGAGTAATTTTGAAATATTACAATTTTCGAGGCGCTTCGCACGCTCCCCGCACTTCGACGGACGACCACCAACTTACTTATGTCTACACTTCTGTATGTATAATAGTTAGAATTTTCGCCCTGCGGTTTTCAACTTCTCTTGTGCACGTTTTTATGTAAATAGGTATATTTATTACTTTACTTATTTATTTTAAGTTTATATTATATCGTTTGGATCTTCTTTAAGCCTTGAGCTTTAAGCAGAATTAAGATTAAGACTAATAATCTAAATTTTCATCAATTATATAATTTTCAACTAAATATGATGCAGATTCAGTACCTGTCATAGTCGTAGTCATAGCTTTATTATGACACTATTGTCATCATCAATTGCACCTAGCAATAGTTTAAAAGTTAGAAGTCGCGCTCAAAGAAACAAAAAAAGCTACAAAAAGAAAAAGCTAACCTTCAATAATAAAGACGCACGAAGAAGAAACATTTTCGCCACGTACGAGTAGGTGGGTATCTACTGTAAAAATTAAAGCAATTAAAGTACTTATTTGTTTGAATTGAAGTTTTCTATAATGCTAGTCTGACATATTACCAGACGGATTATTGTTATTCAATACTTTGTTACAATTCAAAATAGTGTATACAGCAGATGGTACTGAAAAAAGCTTTAGTATTCGTAGAAAATTATAATATTGTTTTAGAGTGCGTAAAAACAAAACGGTAAACATGTTACAGTAGCATTATGGCACAATAGAAGAAAGAATACATTTGTTTTTAAGAATAACAGTAGTCCAAACAAGAACATGTGTTACATTAAATAAACAACTAACTATTAAGTGGTGTATTCCTAAAAATTGCGATGCAACTTGAACAAAAACGGGCCTATTCTACTCTATTGTGATGTAAAATTGTAAAAAGATGCAAATTTGCACCGTTATGTTTACGTTCTTTTGTTCAACCGTTAGTTCTATAAAAAAATGAAGAAGGACCGTTTTTAAATGTGACAACTAGAATAACATTGCACAACGTGTAGAACAATAGTGTCTCAATTCACCTGCACACGCAGGTACCTGATTATTATGCTAATATCTATGACAATGTATTTGCGTTCGGCGCAATGTTTTGGAGAATTGTGGCTAAAAGGTAACACCAGTTTTGAGGTAATTTATTGTTTTGTTTACGGCGTTTATAACAAAAAGTACGTTTCCGTTATCGACTTATCTTTGACAGGAAAATGTACTGTTCGTTTTAGGAAACGAAACATTATAAAGAAATGATTGTTACCTTTTGTGTTGGTTATGCAATTTTAATACTAATACAAGTTAAATAGACTCAAAATCATACCTTTATTATCATAATCTGCAGGTAGGTACCTATTTACGAGGTAATAACTCATTGTGGCAATCTTGATTTGATTTTATAACGCGTTAATAATTTATTATCTGTAACAATAATTGAGTTACACGATTATGACATAAAATTATATTGCTCTCAAATTATAAGTGTCAATCGGCAATTATTTTTGTTTTTTTCTGTCATCATCATCATCATAAAATTATAATAATACCAATATTTAAACAACAATAAAATTTTTAATTAGTCTATTAGTAGTATTTGTACGCAAAACAAGTTATTGACCAGATGCGGTGAAGTTTATGACGGCTAATAGGGTTTATGGCTTTTTTATTGACATTAATGTTCTCTTGACTTCGCCGTTTACGACCACCTCATTCATTATCGAACCGTGGAGGTCATAACATCACTGTAAATCATAGATGAAATTATGGATAAGCAAACATTTGACCACTTTCAATGTTTACAAATTTGAGAGTTGAATCTTTAATTTGTAATTATTGATGTAATGAACATTTTTTTCTAATATTACTGACTTAATAAACATATGATCTTCCATGCATTGCAACATATTACGTGCATTTATCAAAACGTAATTATAAGGCATCAAGTCTTATCCAGCCACGCCATATGGTAAAAGTTAGGTTCCACCGAAAACAAAAATATGACAGGGATGAGTAGGGAACGTGCTTGCTCCGCTGTTCTTTACTTAATAAGAAAATAATGTCGTAACAGCAATGACAATACGAACACCACGCGGTCACATACCACACGATTTATTGTCTATTCGATAATTATTCGGATTCAAAGCTGAAGTGCGGTGTTTTACGTTCAGGTTTACCGTACTTTACGGTGTGCGACCACTGAACGACTTTGTATTTTGTTACGCTGGGGTTAGGATCTATTCGGCGCGCTATCCCCGCCCGGGAGCGAAACAATCGGCTATTTGCTTATTCCGTAGCGGCAGTGGGACTCGCTCGCCACGTTTGAAGTGACTGCAATTTGTCTCCAGCGACGTATTTCAAGTAGATATGATCGTGTGTACGACCGATGCTTGCATAAATTTCGCGCTAACAGATGTTGTTTTTTGCTTGTTGCGCGCGGGAGGTAAGCGACTCACCTGTTACTGGGTAATGTTTGACGCGTCGAGAGCGATTTTTTGCTAAAATTAAAAGTTCGACAGCGTCTGATCGTCGGTACGTGCTGTGAATTCATTCAACACACGCACAAGTCATGATCGGTCTCCAACATGTTTAAAGTCATCGTAATTATTGAACACACATAAAGTTATAGTAGCATTTAAATAATTCGTTTCACTAGAAGTCATCAACTCATCACACTAATCTAAAGAAAAATACGAACAGTGAGTGGACAAATTCTGAATCAAACTAGTTGTTGAGTGGCGAGTGTGGCGACTGGCGAGTTGTCCCATGCGAGTCGTTGAACAAACGGGACTATCCTCAGGGGAATAAATTTAATAGTCGGAAAAAAGGTAGTGATATTTTTGCCATTTCAAGTCACTTATTGTCTCTAAATGGAGTCGATGCAGGTCTTCTTGTTTAAATAAATACGCGATAAATAAACATGAAGTTTAATCAAATTCGATAAAGGCAGATGCGCGGCGCGCGCGTCTTTTATGGCAATAACGGGTGTGCGTCGACCGGTAGCGTTGGCACTTGCCTGCGTAACAAAAACAAAAGTATTATTGGAATCAGTCATTAGCTTATTAAGATGATAATTTATGACCGCGGGTAAGACAATTTCATGGTGAACTACCACTTGAATTTTCTTTGCAAGTTTTTGTTAGAAAAGGTCTCATCAAACGATTGCTACAAATAAAAAGTTTTACGGAAGCGCCTTGTCCCGTTTAGGTGAATTCAATTTGTCTAAAATGCTCGTGTGCCTATTCAAGCGGCGGCGTTAGGTTTTGTTCAAACGATTAGCATAATAATTACGGGAAGTACGAATAGAATAAATCCATCAATCAACTTAACAATTTATGGGACTTTATAATCCAAACAATACTTTATGATAATTTTATTGAGATTTACGTAGTTCCTTTGTATTTTCTTTTGATGAGCGTTGAAGTCTATTCAAAGAGATAGTCATCACAATTGCAGAAAACAAAGTTGCAGGGATGTTACATGTTTCCAATTTACTTCAATCTCTATTTAAAAAAACTGTTACACCCATCCAGAACTAGTAGATAAATGTTATTAATAATAATAAATAAATCTTTATTAAGCAACTAAGACTCATTATGTTAGTAACAATTTTACTTAAAATATGTTAGTAATTATAATTCGACTACATCGAAAATAAATTATTAAAATTGTAAATAAATGGAATATGTATTATTTATGTTTTGTTAAAATTTGGGCTTTTTAGAACACATAAGTACTAAAGATATTGGTAAAAAACATTAACATTCAAGACAACTTAAAAATATTTAAAGTTTCCTCTGGATTTAATATTATAAATCCGTCATAACTTGAGTATAGTTGCAACACTAGCGCACCACTGAATTTATTGAATAATGCATTGCTATAGTTTATTTTTCAATGTTTTATTGATTAAACTACAGTCTGACAAGGAATAAAAACATAAAATGTTACTATTCCTTTGCTCCTTATTAACAATAATGTAGATCATAACGCTTATATAATAATAATGATGAATGTTTCTTTTAAACAAGGTATTAAAATTGCAATAACATGTCAAAAAGCTTTATTATAAATCTGATAATTTCTGTATTTTAATTAATTTATTGATTCAGTTTTTGTATTTGAAAACGTTGGATAACTGGTTTTGCTCTTTCAACAGAAATGTTAATGATGAGGGTGGTTTAAAACCTAGTTTATTATATATCTGATAATATGTTTTTGATTTTTACTGCAATATGTTTTTGTAAATTAAAAATAACTATGAAGAAGTGAATGAAAGCGACCCTAAAGATGATTCTAAAAAAAATAAAATTAAGATCTAAAAATACAAGGCTTACTTACTTTAATAGATTTAGGGATCAGTCAGCATTCCTATTTATTATAGGCATATTTTGAAATTTTCTGAGTTTCCAAATATTGAATATTAACCCTACAGCCAACAAATACTAACATTATGATAATGATATGGGTTTCTGAAGCGGAAGGTTAAGGAGTATGTTACGATAATACTTGGAATATCAATGAAGAGGTTATAAAGAAAGAGTAAGGGCGAGAGAATAGTAAACAATAATAATGGACAGCAAATTGATAAAATTAAAAAAAAATACCGTTGTAAAATAATAAATAAATGAATAAATTATTAGTAAAATGCCATATATGGTTAATATTTTATCTTATGAAAAATCATTATTTATGTTGTTACATACATAATATTTCATATTTTTTAAATTAAACGTTCATAATTTATGAGGTGGCCCACATACAGGTATCTCAGTTAAAGTAAAACTGTTTTTGCAGCCATCAAAATCGTTTGTACATTATTTTGTTTATTTTATAAAAATCTGAACAATATATGCAAACTATTAAAAAGTAGAATTCTAATAGTAAACAATAATGACTGTCTCAAATTTATTTTAATTAGAATACAGAGCCTCAAGACTTAATAAATGTAGAGCTAAGATGTTTAATTTTCTGATATGTGTTCAGTTTGTATCTTTTTTGTTGTTCACATTGTACTCGAATGTAGATATAATGACTTTATTAAAATTAATCTTCTTATTTTTTTGCTAAAATTAAAACATTCAGACTAGTCTGTTGGTATTTTGTAATCATTTGTCATTATTTTACAGCCTAACTTGCCTGAATTACTAAGTTTATTGTATCCTATTCCTCCTTCTTATGAGACTCCTTAAAGTCAATGGCACAATTGTTATTATTTTGTTCTATTATAAAATTGTATAACTGTAATCTCGTGCAGAGGTTTTTATTAAAATTTTAGGTATTGAATAGAAACATAATGATTTAGAAATCGATAATGTTTTATAATTTTTCACTACCTGACCGAACATTTAACAATATGCTTATATAGTTTTCCGCAGCGCGGTTTGAATTGTGTCTTTGGTTATTGCTCCACTCCCGTCGCCAGTAGCGTGATGTTACATAGCCTATAACCCTTCTCAAGAACTGAACTATCAAACGCAAAAAGAATTTTTCAAATCCGACTGGTGGTTCCAGAGATTAGCGCGTTCAAACAAACAAGCTCTTCCGCATAATAGTATAGATAAAATAGTTATATGAAGGAAGAATAATAAGCAACAATATTGTCCTTGATAATAAATATATTTAAAAATTTGGTCATATTTATCTAAACATTAAGTTGTAATAACTTTATATTGATAGACAAGCGGCATATAGCGTCCCATTCTTTAGATGTTAGTCCTTTACAATTCGGCTTTGTTTCAAAATCCCTCTCCTATCTATATACACTACTAGATCAACTAGTTGCTGAGATTTTAATGTTTAGGCAATGAGTGTCTTTTGGCTTTTAAAAATGAATTTACTTATAAACTAAAAGTAATTAAAATTTACTTTATTATGTCTAACTAAAGTTTAAGCTCATACCTACAGTGCTATGGTTTCAATTTTGTATGTATATTTTTACAAAATTGTATTGAACAGAAATTATTCTAAATATGAGTAAGAATCTATCAATTAAATATGGTCTTTTGTTATTTATTGTAGCTATAGATATAAAAGATTTTTAACGTTTACTTGTCATTTTGGTTATTGTGACGTTCTTATCATTTATTTTGACTATTTAAATGAATTAATGAGTTAGATGTTGAATGCATATGTATTATTTAAGAATAGAGCAGAATATTATTAAGAAGTGCTATCTGTGAATTAAGTTATAACAGTAATTTTATTTTATCATGACATTCATGACATTGTGTGTTTAGCTAGTATAGGTAAAGGAAGTTAGGTATACGCTGTCTTCTCTTATTTTGTATAGCAATAAAAGTATAGTTTTGATAGTTAAAGTAAAATGTGAATTCCTTCACTTAAAATTGTTTTGTATTGTATCGTATGCTATTCTAGTTTATTTTTTTATCTGTTTTTTTAAATTTCTTCCAATAGATGTAGAACCATTAACACATACCTATACCAATTTTTCAGCATAAAGTAGGTATCTAACCACTTCTTTTCATTAAAAATAAAATAACAATACATAGTTAAATCAAGTTTTGAAACATATCTGATAATGAAAAGTTTGGTTTCATCACAATTAGGTATAGTTAAATATTATTCAGTCAGTAGTTACGATTGAATTGAGTCTCTGCTTACAAGGCAAGCTAAATATTACAAAAAGCAACCAGCAGCATCACTGAATAATAAGTAGAGATTGAGATCTAACAGAGTGATGTGAAATAAGACAAATATGGCGGCGCGCATGACCGGAATCACTAACATTGCGCCCGCGCAACCGCACACTCCTTGAACTACTTATTTTTTATATTTCAGGACTTTGAGGAAGTATGATCAAGGACAGATAAGATATTAAATTGAGTTTGTAACTAGTTTTTATAATAAATACAAAGATGCTTTTAAATTTGTTGTGGAACAAGTTTCATTTTGTTTTGTTACAAATTTATCTGGTATTTGTTTTTGCCTTCGTCTACTTTGTTGATAAAAATGCAAGGTATTAACTTACGCATGCTTGCGTACACAGTTGTACGTAAATGGTGTAATTAAATACATGCCATTCTAGATGTTTCCAGAGACCAGATCGTTCAAATCAGGTGAACTATTTTTTGTGTAAGTACTGTCGGTAGATAGTAACTTAGTCAAGACATTAATGACATGTAGGTACTCACCTTACCTTTCACCGCCTTGTTTTTATGGACAAAATATTTTATCATAGTCATGAACTATTATGAATAGATAAATAATATCAATTAACCTATAGTTACCTCTATATTCTCTATATCTAATTACAATGTACATTGTAATTTATTTTATTTCTTTTAACGATAAAAGCTATACGTATATTAAAAGCATGTGCCTGTAAAAGTTGCCTCTTACGTTTAATAAAATCACAAAAGTCATAGACTTAGTACCTAATAGTTTTAGGTAAGTACCAGTAGTTTAAAAGGCACATTCTAAATATAACAAATAATTGCTTTTACAGTTGATATTTTCAGTTAAAAAAACTGTTAAAGTATCTAATACCTAATATGTTAATAACTTATTAGTGTAAAATTGCCATTTTTATTATTTTATTTTACAAATTTAAATGTTTGTGTAAACAATATTTCTTGACTAAAATTATTATTAGTATTTGTTTATTGTAGATCTGTTTACTTATTGACTAATTGACATGTGATAATATTATAAATTTAGTAGATATTTAAATAATTATCACACATTCACTTTATACCTAGCTGGTAGATAGAGTTCAGACAGATACTAAACTAATAAATTTAAATACTGATTCGACAGACAATAAAATATCTATTATATAATTAACATATAAATCACGCAATTACATATTATTAATAAATTATAATATATATAAAGGTTAATAATTAGAATTGGTTAACTTCTGTAGTTAAAATGATAGTGGTGTAAAATGTTTCTAAATTAGTTTAATAGACTGTTAGTAATAAGAAACTGTTTTATCTATAGTTATTTCGTATCAGTAACTGTGTATTCACATAGTAATGTTCTATCATATCCGCTAAAGTTACAGGCAAATTTCGACCCTAAGCTCATGGATAGAAAGTTCAATATTGTTAGAGTTTGTGTCGATCCAAATTACAGTACTAACTTGCTTACTGGACCATACAAATATTTTATTTTACTGTTACTTTATAACTCGATATTGTAGTTAATAGTATTTCACGTACTTTTTAAATATTTGTTTAAAGTTTTGAAGTTACCAACTTGTGTAGTACTTACCTATTTACTTATCGACTTGACTTTTGAGACAAAAGTTTGACAGAAAGAGTTAACTCTTTGCGTTACAAAATTTATCACATTGTTCACATTAACTACAGTATGTCTTATTATGGTTTAAGGGTAAATTTAATAATAATATTGTTTTTTATTGCCATTTATTACCTCATTTTTACAATACTTACTCTTAACATTGTATGTTTACAGAAATAGTTTCAAGATGAGGTAAATTAATTGCCGGCTGTTTAATAGCTGTAGGCTATTGAAATCATCTGTTGCCAATAAGTTCATTGTTTGAAACAACTTCTAAACTGC
This sequence comes from Parascotia fuliginaria, assembly GCA_963082885.1. NCBI lineage: Eukaryota > Metazoa > Arthropoda > Insecta > Lepidoptera > Erebidae > Parascotia > Parascotia fuliginaria. The sequence continues at coordinate 12,386,037 of OY720181.1, read as the reverse complement.
TAATAGACGATTGCGAGACCTTGGAAAAAGTTAGTTTGACAACCAACATTATCGAGGTCCGTACCCTGAATCTGTGAAGTTGGGAGCCATAAATCGCCAATAAACTTACCTTAAGCCGGGCGGCCGCGGTTAGCCGACGGCAAACGCGCTCGCGCCATCTCGCTCGCTAAAAACTTCTTCACAAAACTCACAGTTCTACCGAATAAAAAGAGTTCCGAGAGTTTCACTCCGTCAAGTCACGTGTCAACGTTTTAGATGCGGCATGAGCGCAATACGTAATGTGTCTGGCGCACGTGGGTAAGTAGCCGTCAGCCGTCAGGTGCGGAGGCGAGCACGTCGTGTTGTTTATGGCGCGGTGGATTACGCAACGCGTAGTCGCCGAGGCGCGCGTCAGTAGAATGTGGCGACCGATGCTTTACGAGCGACGCCGCACCCCCCGCCAGGCGACGCCACACGCCGCGGCGCCGCACTAAATCTGCGACCAACAGAAAAGGACACCACCTCCCTCCGTTAATCCAACACCATTGATGTCCGAGAGACAACGTTAATCGGAGCGATTAATTGAACGGTCCGGTCTCGACTCACGATAGAATTGTATCGGCAGCGGTTGGCCGTAGCACGGCTGATCCAAGCAAGTGCGGCGTCGTAAAGTTTCTTCGTGTATCGTTCGATGCACCAGACGTTGATGCCAGAACGCATGAATTGAAAGTTGCTCTACTACGTTGTTCGAAATTGAATAAAATGATGAATACCTAGTGTACACGGTTTTATTTCGCTATTTCTGCGGTTTTGGTAGAGAAAGAGGATAAACAGAGCACAGGGAGAATTCTGGCTTGAAATAATCACTGGGAAAGTCTGGAAAAGCTAAATAGACTTACTTACCAGTGTATCAATCGTGCTAGTCAGGTCTAGAACTTTCGTTTAAAATACCTAGACTGGTTTTCATCTGGAAGTATTTTGCCTTTTTTATAATTACACAATTCTTTTAAATTTTGTAGCTTCAAGAGCAATTGATACTAGTTACATAGTACGTTTTACTGTCAGTTTGTTTTTATGTCATAGGTCTTGCCCAATTTTCTCTACCGTGGCCGCTCGTGAAAAGCCCTCATCCATCAGCTTGCTTCCACCCTTGTTACAGTCGTTCGGCTAATTATGTGGCGTCTGCCCACGATGCGTCTTCTGGTTCGTGGTTACCACTTTAGAACTTTTCTGCTCCAACGGCCATCAGTTCTGCGAGCTGTTCTGCCCATTGTCACTACAGTAATGCAACTTTGCAAGATATATGAGTTCCGTTGGTTTGCCTGCAAACTTTTTTTGTTTTTTTGTAAAATCGGTCAGGGAGACTATTAACATAGCTCGCTCTATTGACCTCTGAGTGACTTTCAACCTTGTAACAAAACCCATAGTCAGCAACCACGTCACTGCTCCGTATTTCATTACTGACAACACACACCGGTCAAATACATTGGTCTTGATATACTGCAGTATGCGAACAAGAAGATTATGTTATATCTTTCTCAATCAAAGAGTGACATCTTTCTCAAAATTGGACTTACCTAATCGGACTGTTTTGCCCGGGTATGTGTTTGTCACTTCAATAAAACTCAAACAACCACTTGAACAGGATTTGACGCTCCAAGACTGACGGTCCAAGTGACTGCGTATTTTATATTAAGTTTTAGTATCCTTGTACCTACCTTTTATACGGTAGTAGTTTCAGCATGAACGGGCTGGATCTACCGGGGTAGTACTACCCTCTAATAGAAAATCGATGATATTAGTTTTCACGCTAGTGTGTTTCGCTCGATGAGTGAGAGCGTCAGCAGCCCAAATACCCCCTCTGTCTTTTTCCGTTTCGCATTTCAGTCCTCATCCCCTTCTCTGTAGTCGGCAACGGTTTGGTTGTGTTTTCTAAGCATTATTACTTCTGCGATGTTTGTAAAACACAGCCATGTCTATAGGTTACGTTTATCACTTACCATCAGGTAGGCTTTATGCTTGTTTGCCACCAAAGTTGTATAAAAAAAAGAAACCTATGTAGGTGGCGTACTGATTAAATTTCTGTCGAGAAGCTTTGATGTATGTTTAAATGGGTCAATTATTCGTTCATGATCACCATGGCAGTCCATAGCGACCGCAGTGTTGTTTTGAAGAACTCTTTAGATTGATTCATTTACTGACTTTTGATTCAGAATTATGGTAGGTTCAGTGATACCCGACAATACTCGAAATCTAGTAGACATGGTTGTGTCTGATCCATCATAGAAATAATGTTAAGATTAACACAATTTGACGGTAGTAGATCCACGCTGGTTTCAGCATGAATGGGCTAGATCGTCCGGGGAAGTACTACCCTCTCATAGAAGATCGACGTAAGAGTAGTAATATCCGTACTACTGCGTTTCGCTCGGTGAGTGAGAGCGTCGGAGGCTCAATTTCTCCCCTTTCCTCTTTCCTCACCTCCCTCATTCCCTTCTCGTAACCCCGTTCCCAGCCGCCATAGTGGAGGCCACCATACCAGCAGTTTAATAAGATGGTATGGTGGCCACTACTTCTAGATTCCACTGACTGCTTACTATCAGGCGAGGTGGCGTCACTTTGATAATATAAAAAAAAAAAAACAAGTCACTCACGAACAACGATGAAACGCATCAGTACGGAAACGAATAGATACTTTACTCTGGTATTGTATGAAAAGAAGTAATTCCACGGTCGCCCGGTCAATACGATTAACTCATTCTAAAATCTGCAAATATCTACTACCGTAAAATTTAATGTCGTAATAGAACTATTGCTGTTCCCTCTTTTATTTAAACAACTTCTTATATTTTATTATAAATTTAAATGCTTTTCCTTCTTAACCTATTAATATAAACCCGAAAGTTTGTGTGTGTGTGTATGTGTGTGATGTGTGTTTTTGTTACCACTTAGCGCCTAATATTGGCATGTAGATAGATTCGGTGCCGGCGACGGACATAGGCTACTTTATATACCGAATATCGGTCTGGTACCCGAGGGATACAACAAAGCATATTTTATGCGCAGGCGAAGCCGCGGAACGCAGCTAGTGTTATATAAATTATTAAGTTTTGACCATAAAGTATAAAAACTTTTTTTAAATTACTGTATAATCAATTAAATTATAGATTCAAAGATACTTTATTTCTCAAAAGAATATTGTTCACAGCATGAGATACAAAGGTGATAATAAAAATAATAGTTATTATCCAATGTGTGTTGCTCTTATACAAAGAAAAATTGTAATAGTTATTTCATTCTTTTAATTAAACAATTTCACCAGTAAATCCAACCTTCTTTACACTAAATAAACTATAATAAATAAATCATACAAGTACTCAAAATCTATAGTAGGAAATAATCGTTACTTGGTATATTATATTCTTTTAGTTTACTTTTAAATATATTGAAAGATTTGGTTCCCTTGATTTCATTTGGTAGCCGATTGTACAGTTGCACTTCCTTATACTCAATATTTTTCTTGCCATAATCTGTTTTAGGTTTTCTTAAACATAATTTATTTTTATTTCTCAAACTGTACTTAGATGTTTTCTTTGTAAGTAGGTATTATTTGTGTGTGTATATTGCTGTTAACTATTTTCCGTATAAGAATGCATGTGTTATAAGTATTATATTTGTCTAATTGTCATCAATTTTGTTTCTGACTATAAAGTTTAAGTTGGTGTGAGGAAGTCATAGTTATAATTTTACTATTTTGTTCTGTACTATTTGCAGTTCTTTTAGATTTGTCTTATTATATTAAAGATATGTGTTAAAGTTTTTAATATTTACTTAGTTTAAGTATTTATAATTCGTGAACCCTAAATAGTAACTTTCAAATAGTGTATCCTTTCTAAAATAATAGCTCTATATTAGCTAAGCACAAAATCAACCTATTTTCTAACTCAAATTTTGCACAACCTATATGAGTAGAAAGAAATATACTTGCAGCCAATCAGAAGCATACATTGGAGCGCCATCTTGTCCCCACCACTCGTCGCTCTCAGCGCGCGATGCAATGAAGCAGTGTCAGTCTCATCCATCACCGTCACGATACTGTACCTACTCTGTTATGTGTAAGTGAATCGTTTTGTTGGAAATTGTTAAAATTAGAGGTAAAATACATATGTTTTTATTTATATAATAATAAAATTTTGTGTTACATTATTTATGCAAATAAGAATAATGTAAAACAGGAATCATTTTCATAAATTTAAAATAATCTAGGTATGAATTATTTAATTTAAAACATATCTTATATTGTTTTATTCTCAACATTTAATATATGTAAAGATATTCATTTCTAAATTTTATATTAGATACCTTATAAGACCTCGTTTGACTTCTTGGTTCAAAGACAATATGGAACTATTTTTTTATTGTTATATCTAACTCACAAACGTCACATAGACGGTTGGGTACCAACCAACATCGATTTCTCTTATGGAGCCTGCGGTATACTATGTTGCTCTCGCATCCACCTTACAGCCACGAAAATGATAGTTCCACAGGCAGACACGCTAAAGATCGTCTGCAATAGACGCAAAGGCCTGTGTGTGTGTGTGCGTCTAACTCATCGTGTTCTCCGTAACGTTCATTCGCTGTTTCAGAGGTCAAATGATGTTTTTCTAAAATTTATTAGGCATTTATCATCATCATTATATCAGCCAAAAGACGTCCACTGCTGGACATAGGCCTCCCCCAATTTTTTGCCACCGTAGCCGGTCGTTCGCCACCCTCATCCATCAGTTACCTGCAATCCTTATAATGTCGTCGGTCCACCTTGTGAGGGGTCGGCCCAAGCTGCGTCTACCGGTTCGTGGTCGCCACTCTAGAACCGTGTGTCCCAGCAGCGGCCGTCAGTTCTGCGAGCTATGTGTCCTGCCCATTGCCACTTCAGAGAAGCAACTCTGCGAGCCACGTCAGTTACTTTGGTTCGCCTGCGGATTTCTTCGTTTCTCAATCGATCGCGCAGGGAGACGCTTAACATAGTCCACTCCATCGCCCTCTGAGCGACTTTGAGCCTTCGGATAAGACCCATAGTTAGCGACCACGTCTCTGCTCCGTATGTCATCACTGGCAACACACACTGGTCAAAGACCTTGGTCTTGAGACACTGCGGTAGTGCGGACGAGAAGATATGTTGTAGCTTCCCGAACGCTGCCCAGCCGAGTTGGATTCGACGAGTGACCTCTTTCTCGAAATCGGACTTACCTAATCGGACTGTTTGTCCCAGGTATATGTACTCGTCAACGAATTCGAGCATCGAGCCTCCGACCGTAATAGGAGTGGGTGTAACATGGACATTGGTCATGACTTTAGTCTTGTCCATGTTCATTTTTAGGCCCACTTGTCGAGAGACTCTACTGAGGTCATCGAGCATTGCACTGAGCTCCTCCACGGTCTCAGCCATGACCACGATATCGTCCGCGAATCGAAGGTGAGTGATGTACTCGCCGTTTATGTTGATGCCAAGTCCATTCCAGGTCAGAAGCTTGAACACGTCCTCCAGTGCAGCGGTGAACAGTATCGGAGATATAACATCTCCCTGTCGTACTCCTCGCTGCAACTGGATAGGCCTTGAGCTCTGACCATTAATTCGTACTGACATGGTGGCGTTTTCATACAAACACTTCAGCACTTCGATATATCGATAGTCAATATGGCATCGTTGGAGAGACTGCAGCACGGCCCAGGTCTCGATCGAATCAAAGGCTTTCTCATAGTCCACAAACGCTAAGCACAGGTGCCGGTTATACTCTGTGGACTTATGTATAACCTGCCGCAGCGTATGTATGTGGTCTATGGTACTAAAACCTTTTCGGAAACACGCTTGTTCGGGAGGCTGGTAGTCGTCGAAGCTGTTTGCGAGACGATTAGTGATGACCCTCGAGAACAGCTTGTAGACGTGACTCAGGAGTGTGATAGGTCTGTTAAACAATCCTAAGAAAATATTTATTTATTTATTGAAATAGTATTTACAATATCATTACAGATAAAAAATCCAATACGATATCATAAAAAAAACATAAAATTTAAAACAATATAACTAATTACTAAATAAATATAGGTACCTATTTATCCAATACTATACATTTTTATGCAACATCCTTGAATTTTGACAGGGTACATTGAAAATATCAATTTCTATAGAAATAATATTAATAAGTCGTATGGCGCGCGAAAATGGAGCAAATTTGAGTAGATTCGTCCTTACCGCTGGAACGTTAAACGTGTTAGGGCGGCGGCGCGCACTCACATACAACTAATATAACTAACTCCTTGCCGAATGAGGCACAAAAGAGTATGCAGTCGTATAAAGAGGAAACATTGGACACCAAGAGAACAATGGACATCATAAAATGCTTAGAAATCATAGCTATGTCAATAGGCTATGGTTACTACCACTATCAGGTGGTTTGTATCAGGCTGTTTGTTATCAGAGATGTTTTAAAAATAGTTAAGCTCTAGCCATTAGTAGTCGACATTCCGTATATCTGTTCTTCTTATATTACAATAATAACATAATATAATTAATGAGTAAGTACAGAAGTGTCATAAATATAGTCACAATTTAATTATTTATTAAAATATTTAATTATTTAATTCACATATACAAAGTTTTAAATGTAAAAATTTGCACGTAACGAAATATTCAACTTTATAATTAAGACATTATTTACTACTTATTATAATCCTAATTAGTAATGATATTGTAATCTCCACTAGGTATTTAAAATGCTAAACATTATATTTCTAAGCAAACATGCTCACATTTAATCAAATTCATCTTATATTCATAAACTTAAAAAATAAAATAAATCATTCAAGTAGAGCAGCTTCCGTATCATTCAAACAGCACATTTCGTTCGCCACATTCCTCAGCACGTTTAAAGCATGCCCTAAACAGCTGATTTCCCCTCTATATTCTCATCTCCTTTATCGCGCAGTATAACACGTAATAAAACAGAGAAAACTATAGTTTATGCGCTCCCACCGGTATTGCGCGGACGGCGTGCGTAACCTACATGCGGCCATTTCGAGATTTACGATCTGGGAATTGTGTGTTAGAGTGAGATAAAAACATTAAACTCTCTGCCGGCGTCGAGTTTGAACGTAGCCGGCCCGTTGATACTTGGAGATCAAGACTGACGTAGACAATGTAAAATTTACAGATAAACACGACTTGCCGCTATACAAACATGTATATAAATGCCTATAGCATTCTAAATATCTAACTTATTTGACATAATTAAACTCAAATCATTACAGCCTATAATAAATAACATGAATCGGTAACAATTTATCTAAAAACCGTGCTTATACTTCCACCTTAAATCGCATACTAGCTCATTTTGTTACGTCTGTGTGCGTAAATTAAACTATCCGCATGGGACCGATGAACGTTATAGCTTTCCCTTTTGTTTGTCTGAGTTATGGGTGTGTTAGAGCGAGAGGTCGTAAATCGCGGCGTGCGGCGTGACATGTTTATGGGCGGAGTACGGTGCCGCGTGCGGTGCAGAGTGGGAAGCCGGCAGTCGAGAGCATGGCGTCTCACTGTTGTCAACACGAGAGCACTGTTCAATAATTAAATTTTAATTATGAAAAAAAAATTGTTATCGATATATTAGATTTTAATAATGTTATTGTTAATATGGAATGTATTTTATTTTATGTAAATTATAAAATTATTTTAAAACAAATATTTTATCTTGGATTATTTCTACTAAATTGGTGTGATACCTACCGAAATCTAATTTTTTTGTCTTTTATTTTGTGATTTTTTTTTATTAATAACTAAACCATAACTTATTACAAATTGTTTCTACGACCACTTCTTTTTTTCGTATCAATTGGCTTCTTAAATTTTGTCTAAACAGTAGGTAGTTATGTGGTAGGTAAGTATGACCAGTAAATTTGGAAATATTAAAAGTAGTAAAAATTATAAATTACCTACAAATCTAGACCCGAAAAGGTTCTCCGGAATTACAGAAAAAAAAACATAAGCGAGATTCACTAAAAGATACCTATTCAAAAATACCAAGGTTAGCATATTCACAGCTGTATCAGTTATAATAACGGAGTAGATAAAATTAAACTATATATTTTCTATAATTAAACAAAATTTATGCATCCTCATCATTAGTAACTTATGTGCGTTTACGAACACGTACCTATACCTAACTTATAAAGATGTTTCATAGAATAAAGAAGGTATTTATTATGTTAGTTATCACTATCAGTCATTTAAACAACATAATAGATAAAGTGTATATCTTCAAGGTCTAAACTGAAATCATAGATTACTTATGCTTTATCAAAATGTTAGGTTTATAATAAAACATTTCATACAGCAAGAACTGCTGTACTTTGTTGTTGAAAATAAATGTGTGAATAACTGCACGTTCATGTCATATTTTGTAGTTGATAAGCAAGCACTTAGAAGTTGCCAGAAGGTCATCGGTAACACTAGTTTATAGAGCTATTAAGATATACGTATCTGCCATTTTATCTAGATATAGATACTATTATACCTATAAAGCAGAAGAGTTTTTTTGTTTGTTTGTTTGAACGCGCTAATCTCTGAAATAAGCAGACGGATTCGAAAAGTTCTTTTTGCGTATGATAGTACAGTTTTCGAGGAAAGTTATCTGTACTAATATCTAAACTTACTAATATTATAAATGCGAAAGTAACTCTGTCTGTCTGTCTGTTGCGCTAAAACGATTTTGATGAAATTAGGTATATAGGTAGATTAGACGTCAGGGAACAACATCGGCTATCTTTTATCGCGAAATAATTGCTTAAAGGGGTTGAAATAAGGGATGAAAGTTTGTATGAAAAATCGTCAATGTATAAACAGAGATATAACCGATATTCACGCGGGCGGAGCTGTGGGCAACAGCTAGTAGGCTATATAATATCACTCATCTGGCGACAAGAGTAGAGCAGAAGCAAAGACGCGGGTGAAACCTAGCCCCGGAAAGCTAGTGAATGATAAAATTAAATTTAGGTACGGCCGTAAGTTGATCATAAGTCTCACAATAAATATGAGACTGTGAACACCTACCGCTACCGATGATGATGATACATGATACATTTAAGCATAGAAAAACAAACTTTTACATTTCAATTTAATTACTTTTCTAAAAAAAATATTGAAAATATTGGATACAATGTCTAGAGAAATCATAAAGATACAATGTATGGATTTTTATTTTCTATTCTAACCTCACAATATCGGATATCCAACAACTACTAACAAACTTGACAAACAAAAACTGTTCCGAAAATCCAACTTCAATAACAAAAATAAGGTCAGAGAAAGTGGTAAAAACAATAAATCTAATGGAACGGATCATTCTACAGGTGGTAAGGTGTAACCCAGTCCTTAATGAGAGTCGCCCTGCGCTCAATAAATTAGCCCAGTATACCTACCTCGCTATGGATTCGGGTTATTTGTTGGCTGAGCTTTGTTGTTGAGGGATAAGATTTTGACAGACCTTTTAAAAAGAAGTATTTTGAAATTCATTCTAAAGTAAAAATTAACCCTTACTTTAAATAAACATACCTACTTGTGTTGTATTGCATTCCCTGTCTACGTCTGAATAGACCAATAGTTTCAGCAAAATATTTGTCAAAATTTTGTTCTAAAATCAAACACTACGAGCGCTATTCATTTTACAAAATAATTTTGTTTTTATCCAATAATAATATTATTTTTGTGCGCATTGAGCTTTGACACTGATAAGGGATTGATCTGAGTATATTGTATAAATATTAATCGTTTAAATTAATATAAATTCTATCTTTCAGATGGATCATAATTACTTACTTACGTCTATAACATCATACATAATTAATTACCGATAAAACAAAACGTCTAGATACTTGAGTTCCATAAGTAGTGCCAACTAAGTACAGCAATTTTTTGTCAGTTCTCTTTAATCAGACCATGCAGTGCTACTACGTCATGGTGCATATTCACGTTTGCATTTATTCAAAATTCTTTGAAGTCGCTCACCTCATGATTGCGAATGGTGGTACAGTACATAGAAAGCCGACCGATGACTCCCATGCTACCGCAGGATATACAACCTCATTCGATTGTGGATGGTGCATACAAAGTGCAGTTAATTGTGTACGCACACTTTTTTTATCTAGATCATCCAGTTCATGTTCAATCAATCTGATTCTGTCAAAGGAATTCGATACGGTAGGTACTGTTAAGAGTTCGTATTATAATGAAAGACTTGAAGAACTTTTATTATATACAGATATTATCGTTGTGCTGCAGGGCAAAAGCCTCTCAATCTTTTACATAATCTCAATCTATTTTCTAACACATAAGAAAAAAAATATTGACAAGTATTAAAAGCTTTACATATTTTATTAGGTAGGTACTTTTAAAACTGTTAGGTAAAAAATATGTCACTAAAACTTGTTGATAGCGTAATTTACGACTGTTATCTAATAGCGGGTAATAAAATGCATGTAATTAGGTGGTATTTGAATAGGTATACGTCTCTGAATGATAATAAATACATCAATAAAACGGAAGCACTTAATATTCAATTGATATACCGCAGCAGTTATCGAAATCGATTTTTAAACTCTGCATAACAAGTTATAAAAAAATTACATTACCATAAATAAAAACAAAGGTAGGAATACCATAAAAATCCGTATATACGTGACCAAGTTCGTAGAAATGGAGTTAATATGCAGATTAATAAAAGAGGCGACACTCGGCACAATAATCGGCAATTCTTCTTCAAGTCACGCTGCGCGGGAGTTTCACTGGGCAGTAACCTGGTGCCCGAACTATACGAATTGTAAATCTAGGTTATATTTATTTTTGGCCTCTATTTTTAGATTCTGGCCATTTAGATACCAATGTTAATGTGTCTGTTTAATACTCTTGTCGACAATTTTAAGTAACACGTTAAATGTCATGGAAAAATATTATCAAACAATTCTCACAGCCGTCGCTGTACAGGTTTATACAGTTATGCTATATCGTTTTATATAATTTTCAAAAGACAGTTTTTAATAAAACAAGTTTTCATATTTTCGAACGGTATGAAGATGGACTGTTCGACAACGATTTAACAGAACTGAAACCTTGTCAGGTTTTTTGCCCGCTACTTTGCACAATGTACTTATATTTAATATGAACAATGTTTTCAAGACATTCAGTTCTTCTTATCTCTAAATACAGTGGTAATGAAAATCTGTACTTATTTATCCAATTCAATAGGTCTATTGAATTGGGTAAGTACATAAACTACCCAATCTTTTTTTACGAATTCATTTCTTTCAGAACAGCTAGTAAATGTACAAAAATTGTTGACTTATATTATGATAAAATACATTTTAAAAATAGTTTTTTACGTGTCATCGTCGGTCTAAAAAAATATAAAACCATAACATCTTTTACCAGGGGGTAGTAAGAGACGGAGTCGTTTATGTACTAAATGATAATACCTACCTTACTACAGTCTCACTCTGCCATAGTGATCCCAGTTGATAATACAAAAATAGTAAAACTATCGTAGATAACTAATTTAAAAATGAAGTTTTATTTTAAAGCAAAAGTACAGTAGCAATTTTGACGTGAACTTATGTATATTGCAGTGATTTTGTTTACATGTGGCTTGTATAGCCACCCTTCACAAAGTCTCTTCTAAATTTGTTTTAAGTAGTTAACGTTACTTTAGTTTCATTTTATCGTTGAACTTATCTACCTATTTTATTTTAAGTCAGACAAGTAACAAGATGTTGCGTCGATCTGACTCTTAGTTATATTATTTTAATTCAATTTTTATTTTTGTTAAGAATTAATATATACAACGAAATTAAGAAAATAAAAATCTATAGTGTCGAGCGAATTTAATTTTAATGAATTTCTTCTTTTTCCTTTTCCTCTTTCTACTTTTTCCTCTTTCCACTTTTTACTTTTGTTAGGAAAATGTTTGTAGTCTTATGTCTCTATGGGTATAACTTTCATACGATATATAACTATCACGCGTATGATCGAACTTAACAAATAAGTTTGACTTTAAATTGTAAAACATTAAAATTTTATTCAGGTTCAGGTACTGTGTCGGGACGAGTAAAGTGATATTGGGTTGTTCTGTTCTAAATTTCTTAAATTCTCAGTATTAGCCCGTAGTCTAAAATTGTGCCCGGTATATGGCAAGAGGCTCGCCCCTAAAATAAAATAAAATGGCGAAACGCGTGTGGTTAAACACCTCTGCCTACCCCTTCGGGGATAAAAGGCGTGATGCTATGTATGTATGAATGTTTTCTTCAGGTTTTGGCGAAAAATGAAGGATCTTTTTAAGCAAAACGAAATAAAGAATAGGTATCTATTATTTTAATTTAAACGTAAGTTGTATAAATAATACATAATTCAAAGTAATACTAATATATTGATATAGGATATCCTTTATTATTGAACCCCACTTGTAGCATCAAACTGAACCACGTATAGCCGGATAACATTATAATTAATATTATCTATATAATAGACATTTGAATTTGCGAACTTTGCAAAATAAATAATATGAATCCATTTCATTCGTAACAGAATGATGGCTGTTAAGAACAGTCAACAATGTACACCTATCTAACGCAAATTAGTTAAACCAATCATACATAATCAACAATCAACTGAAATAAACATAACATTAGGTATAACGACAATTTAATATATATATTATTTACAAATAGATATATTTATATACAGTTCAACTATAGTTCACGTAAGATCATCTATCATTGCCAGAGGTAATGGTATATCTGAAGTGGATAGTGCTCTCAGATTTCTCAGACAAAATTAAGGAAAAATCTTTTCTCCACACTAACAATAGGTCTCATATTAAATTGCAAACATAAATATTATTAATAACAGCGTCCCATACTGAAGTTTCATTCGTTCACAAAAGAAAAACTCCGTTCCATGTAACCTATGCATTGCCATCTATCTTTTTCCACAAAAGCCGGACATTATTGTTCGGTCCAAACACTCCTAAATCTTCGGAAAAGTAATATATTTTCGTTTTGCCCAGTGCGGTGTGGGGTACATACACAGACGCCCAGTCAGTTCGCTCCGCTACTTTCTGTATCTACTAATGTTTTATACATTGCCAGTTTTGCTACTAACTTTTATGCTTTATCCGTACTATCGAGGGCAATGGAAAATGGTCGTAAATTTTTCATTGCTTAGATCGTATTTTCTAAAACCTATGTTGTTTTGTTTACGACTGTTTCGCGCGAACATCACAATTGTGGGAATCGTCGAATTTAATATTGTTACGATCTATCTCTAACTCGCTTGCTAATAAAATTTCTTCTTACACTGAAAAGAGATAAAGTTTACTTTTGCAGTTGAATATATTTGATAAAAGTTTTTTTGATTGCAAGTTTATCTACTATACACACCAATATTGTTAGACAAATGGTCTAAAAATATTGGTGTGTGCAGTAAACGAACTTGCAAATGTGGATGACTGTAAGAGGTATTAAGATCGGTGATTCATATAGTTGACAATACTTCATTGTTTCAATATAAATGATGTGACACAGGCCAATATTTCTGCATTTACTCTTTCATTGAGCAATAAAACTATCACAATTCTACTTGATATAGTTCAACACGTTTACAGAGTAACAAAGGCTGTTATCACCCTTAAACTGACTCTTAAGTTTTGTTGGCACACAGTACCCATTATAAAACGATTTACACTACTGAATTAATCTTGCCAGCCCTTGATGTATTGCTCCATCATATAGAAACAAACACAAATAAAAAAAACTCACAAAATTAATCTTACTAAATAAACAAAGCCTACTAATACGCCGACGAGAATAGGTATCACTGACAAACTTCATATATTAAAAGGAGTATCTCACGTTACCTCTTTAAAACTGGTTCATTCTCAGTATTACGTAATGGACGCGCGTAATTTGAGACTAAGCCTTCTCGAGGCAGCGTCAAAATATGTAAAGATTTTTATCTTTCCCGTAAAATGGCTTGGGAAAAAACATAAAGAAGGTGGTGTCACCTGATCCCGACAGGCGGGATTTATCGCACTCAGTGTGGCCGCGGGCTAAGGTCGAGCTCGAGTTATGACGCCCGGTAATAATTTACCTACGTGTGCACTCCACATGAGCTTGAACGTGCTAGGAAAACTCGCGGCTAAAACTTCATTTAACAACAATTAAAAAGTTACAAGCAAGTATTAGCTATAACTACCATCTAGCCTCTACTCTAACAAAAAAATAAAATAATATTATGCAGTAATAGAGCATATTTTAAAAATTATAACAATATGATTCAGCTTGATAACGAACTAACTTAAAATTCTGTTTGAATTTTAGGTACATTTTTTATTTTCCATAAACATGAGCGATGAACAGTAAATGACTGTCCTACTAATCCCAAAATACTATAACTCATGGTGATCTTAGCTACGTGTCACAAGAAATAAAAGTAAGTAGTTTCTGGGATAATGATCGCGCATGGATAAGCTAGTATTTTCATTTCTTGGATTTTTCATTACTTGTTTCTATGTTTTATTGGCTGCAATGCAGCTAGTTCTGCATCATTCTTAAAAAAAAAATTACATATTTGACAATCAAACTGACTTTTGTTTAAAAATACATTTAATATACGTATTTTTAAACAAAAGTGAATAATTATAATAATAATATAGGTATATTATTGCAAACAGAAAATAAGAACTCAAATATACAAAGGACTCAAAATATTTGGAGCAGAAACTGTGGAAAGTATACATAAAACATTTAATGTCATTATTGCCAAAAGGACTGCGTAACTGACAAACAAAACACTCGAAAAAAGCTATTTACACAAATTTGCCCTACTTTATTAAGAGGAAAGCACCCTCTAACATTTTAATATCAATTCCCTAAACCACTAATCTAAAGCTGCCAAGAATCAAATTAAAATGAGAGCCACCACTAAAATCTTCTCATTACAACCAAAAGACATTAGTAAAGGCCGGGAAAAGAAATGCTAGGCCTACAAATATGTACCCCGCAACACGTGGAGTTTGTCAACAATGACATATTAAATGAAAATTTAAGCAACCAAAATTGAACTTTAAATTGTTCGAAATAAAAATCAATTTTGTGTAAAGTGAAAATGCAGTTAGGTCGTTAAGTGTTGCGTTGGTGGTAGCTCAAGTAAAGTGGAAAGCGTCCCCGAGAAAATTGGCACAAGTGGTTTTAGGCAAGGCGAACGGCGCGCCTCGGTGCGGGGCGTGGGTGACAGAACAAAAGCATAAGTAACTTATAGACACGACAGTGTCCTTCATCATTTAAGAAAGCCTCAGTGCGGCAAATGCCTACAGAACATCTATTTTTTGTGTTTATGAATTAGTTGTAGTTTTTTTTTTATATTAGCCTACATAAAGTGATTCCTCTCTGCCTGATGGTAAGCAGTTAGTGAAATCCAGAAGTGGTCGTCACCATGTTGCTACAAATATGATCCTTACCATCTTAAATGTAGGTACAACAGATACATACTTAAAAAAAATGTATAAGGCAAAATATATCTGTTTTATGTAAGGTTACTACAACAAATTAAAGTCAGTTTTTATTTTTCTGTAAATAATTGCTCATTAAGTAACCGAATAGAGCCTTTATATCACCGAGTCACACCAGGTTAGTAGTACCTACTTCAAGTTTAAGGCTGTTGTCTTTAGAAATCTATGGAAGGAGGTATATCTAATTACATAATTATGAAAATTCTAATAAAGTTACCTATTTAAGTTATCTTTCAATATTGCCAGCACTTAGATTATTGGCATCTTTTGTGGTTTTGGTTGTTGTAATCCGGTATTTTTCTTCGCCGTATATTTAAAATATAATTGGTAAGTACCTTAATTTACTTTTGGAAAATAGTATATAGTATTTGCTCGATATTAAACCCTTAACTTCTTTTAAAATGTAAAATTATACAGAATTAGTGAGATGTACAGGCGAACTGAATTCAACCTAACAAGTCACTCTGTAGTATTCGCTCAATGACCACAATATTAGGGGTGGCCGTCGAATGTTCACTGAGAGATAGGACTCACAAGACGTATTGCTGCTTACGAAAAATTTTCAACAGTCCCGTCTTACCGATTGGCTCCAAACGGAAAATAAGAGGGGACACCGACAAATAAATGAACGTTGTAAATATCACTATGACAATAATACAGGTCAGCAATAGATATCTCTTCTAAGATAGTAACGCATTATTAATGTTAGAAAAACACAGGAAAAAAAGACGATTGATCGCAGCTAGATAAAATAATGGGATATATCGACGAAGTTTATATGGAGCTTTCTTTCATGCTTTTAGAGAAGCTATAGCGTTTTAATGGTACACTTTGTTACTCAACTTTTTCATTGGATATGATAAAAGAACATTAAAAAAATAATACTCTTGATGGAAGGAATGATGATGGAATGTCAAAAACACACATAAATAACAGAGTTTGTCTACGTATAATAACGTTAAAAAGTTTGCTGATATAATATTCAGAAAGCTAATTGTGTGTACCTATATAAATATATAAATGTACTTTCTAAGTTTATATGGGACATTTCTGACTGACGATGAAGGAAAACAACTTGAGGAAACCTGGACTCAAAAGTCTGAAATTGCCAATCCGCCTTGAGCAAGCGTGGTGGTTAATGCTCATACCTTCTCTATATGAGAACAGGCCTTTACCCTGCAGTGAAACAATAAACAGGCTGGTATTAATACTATTATAATATTAATCTACAAACTAATATAGAACACAATAAAGGCAATCCATTTTACGCTTCTTAGGTACAAATTAATTGTCATCATCGTTATCAAGCACCTCCACTTTCACCAATTCTGATCTGTTTTGATCGGTTGCACAATGGATGACTTATTTTACTACATAACTTAGCTACATTAATAAGTGTAAATATCTAAAATACTTAAATTTTTTAATTTATCTACATATTAGAGCATGAAATTTTAAAAGCTGTGGACGACGAGCTATTAAGTTAGGTACAAATTTATTTAAAATTAACAAAAAATATAAAGAAATTATGAAACAGATAACAGAAACCAATTCAATTAAAAAGCCAAATCACACATTCCGAGCGAAACCGTCGTGGATTTTTCTTTCAAAATTTATGTCCTCGCGTTGCCTCTAGAGGGCGCTACAAGAGGTTGAGGGGGGTGGAACGAGGGGGTAGGGGTGCGACTTCATTTTGCCCGCGTCGTTTATCTTGAGAAACATAATTCAGAGGCGAAGTCTCTGTCAACTTATTCCTATTCTTTCGCCTAAGCGTAAAATGGGTGTATGTTTCACTTTTTATACTTTACGTATATAGTTTTAGTTGAAAGAGTTTGGAGTCTATTTCATGAAATACCTATTTATGGAATAATAACGTGAGTTAATGAATTTTATTATATATTTTTGTATGCTGTTATTTACAAAATGGTTTATTTTTATAATTAAACTTATTGATCTCTTAATATTATTCTATTTCGCCATCAATTACATAAGTTATTTGATCCAATTTATCATTTAGCTAACTAAGCACGTCCATTTATCACCATTCATGAATATTACTTTAAATAAAACCATATTGTGAGCATATGTTACACACGCTAAGGACAAAGGCAAAAATAAGAGAACATTTATTTTTGAAACATTAACGTTTAAAAACCAATTTATTATGAATGAATTGTAAAAGGTTAAATATAATTTTTTTAACGTCTTCGAATATTTTCTTAGAATTGGAAATAAAAACAGGAAAATACAAAATGTTATTAACCTAATATACAATTTTGGACAATGAATGAAAATTGGGTTTTGAAATTATTTGGTAGATCTATGAATGTCGAACCTACAAATTTATATAGGTAGGTACGAGTAGTTACTAAACTCAATCAATTGATTAATTATCTCATTTCAGAACAATTATAAACATATCCCAATTTGCACTGTAAAATTTCGAACCGACTCCGCTCGAGTCCGCTCTGCTTTGTCTAGAACACCTGACTGCCTCGATAGCACATTGAGAGTGAGTGCGGACTGCTGTGTACAATTAATTTGACAAAGAAGAGTTTCGGTACATAATCATATATTTATTTAGGTAATTTTCGTTGCCTTAACAATTTCTTTCAATAAAATATTCATATAACTACCTGTACCTGTACCTTTTTTAGATTTATACACATAAATCGACTCTAATATTTAGTAATAAAATATTCTAATGAGTTACGCTAG
Organism: Parascotia fuliginaria; assembly: GCA_963082885.1. Classification (NCBI taxonomy): domain Eukaryota; kingdom Metazoa; phylum Arthropoda; class Insecta; order Lepidoptera; family Erebidae; genus Parascotia; species Parascotia fuliginaria. Next base: position 12,367,726 of record OY720181.1, on the reverse strand, counting down.
CGCGTTGTGTACTCTTTATCTTTAATGCAACACATGTCTCCTAAAAAGAAAAAAAACCGTCCATATTTTGCTCAACAGACTTAGTACAATATTTCAGTCAGTAACCGAATGTAATGGCATTATGATATTGGGTGGGACGCTATCGGTCGACTGCCAGTCTGCGGCTCGTAAATAAAACGAATTCATTACTCCCCCATTGAATAAATGTTAGAAAAATATTTAGTGCCCTATACAGAGATAAGTAACAGCGGTTATTAAAGGGCAATTAAGCTTTGGACACAAAGATTGTATTTTAGTATCTATTTATATTTATTAAAGTAGAAATAGAGTGCTGTTTAGTTTGACGGCGTGTGGTATTCGGTATAAAAGCCCATGATTATTGTAAGAGACGGTTATTGGAATACTAGGATACGTGTATCGGTATTACCTAGGTATTAAATATCAAAGCCTAAGTTTTATACTTGTTTTACTCCAATGTTACGTAGTTAATCGACACGTCACTTTAATTGTGCATAGTGTTAATTACAGCTCTTATTAATTTTTCACAGATCTACTGCGCCAGCATTTGTACTAAAATAGCAATGTTTATCCGTAGCTCTACCATGAGTTAACTAACATGCATTAAATTTGTCTCGCCAGAGTGACAGCGTAAAATATTTGAATGAAAAATGAAGAGCGCTTCTGGTGTTTACTCTGAGAACTAAATATCCTCGTAAAGACATTTTACGCTGTCATCGTTGACTAAGACGCAATTTAACTAAAAGTAGTCACTGAACCTAAAATGATTCTAAATCAGAAAGACATTCACTATTAGGGCTGGCTAAAAAAGAAGAGTACGGTATGTAAAGTAAGTTTACATTTTTATTGTAAAATATATTATTATCTGACAAAACGTAGTTGTGACCAACCTCTATTCCAAGGACAAGCCACTATCGTGACGAGTAGGTGTGCGTAATGCTTTTATAAGGCTTTTTAGTTACAAAGTCGCCTTACAATGTTGTTATTTCATTTGACTACCTGTGACCAGTGGCGTGCACAGAGATTTTTGACAGGGTAGGCATTATAGGTTTTTAACATGGTTTAAAGCAATTATTATGGTAGGCAGTGCCTTTCTGCTTAAAGGGAGTGCACGCCAATGCCTGTGACCTACCAAAAACAAGCAAGTGTTCCAAGTGATGTGGTTAGTCACCATATTATGTAAGTATTTATAACAACAGCATATAGGTACGCAGCAGTAGGTATGTCCTGCAACTACTGTGAATTTAGACGACAATTGTTTTGTGTGAATTCTTAAGCAATTTGATGCATTATGATCAAGTTACATTATGTATTGCTGGATCCAGCCTAGAGCCATGACATTTTTTTATAGATAGATAAATATACAATCACCTACAATTGCATTAACCCAAAGTTTTTGAATATCCGCTCTTTAGTTATGGACTTCTATCATGAACTGCCGAAGAAATTAAGAATACAGAAGTCAGGTATTTATTTTGTTATGAACATAAAAATTTTCATGTGTACCTACCTATTGTTTACAGAGTTACAACTAAGCCTTACGTCACGTGCCGACCATTCTTAACTTATCCGTTAATACGTACAACCAATACGTCATTTGACGCAATAACGGTCAAACAATAAATATCGCTTTGCGCAGACAACACGCGCAAAGTAATATATGAAGTTAAGAATAAATAGGCAATTTAGTTCGGGACGCACGTCCACCCGAATATTGCCGAATATTGCCGACGACGGGCGACGAATTTCCATATCGTATCGCGATTCGTGGGGTGCGTTTATGGGGTAAAAATTAAGTCGGCGAACGGTTACGTGTTGGTTTTCAATTGGATAGTGTGAATATTGATGTAGGTAGACAGGCACACGATGTTGAACAGTCGGTATCCTACCAACTCTATCATAAAATGAAAATTGTTAAATTCAATTTTTATTACATGGAATTGAAATGTACCAAAGCATTTGCCAAAACAAATCCTATATAGATCTATGATAACAAATTGACTATGATCCTATCACTATATCTATCACCAAAGAAAATCACTGTACTCACAACCAAATTCACTATTTCTACTATTGAAAGTGCAATGATTTCCTTTACAAGGCTGGAAACTTACTGCCTACTTACTTAAGTAATATTGATAAGACTATGATCTTCTGTAGCTTAAAACTCCTTTCCCATGCGGGCTACTAAAATTTGAAGTGGATATCTTCGTTAAGAAATCCCGCTGTATCCTATTTGTTTTTGAATCTCAGTGAACTTTCATTGCTATGATGCACCAGAGCAATTTGCGTGTTTAAGAAAATATGATCAAAGTAACACAGCACCGTTATTTGTGATGCACTTGATATCGAGATTTGAGTATTTACGTATGCATTGTCACGCTTGAGGGATAAGCGTGAGTAAACAGTACTATCTGATGACAAATAGGTATATAACTAACAGTATGTGACGTACCAAATGTCGTCAACAATAGAGCACTGTCCATCATTTTACAAAAGAAAAAAAGGTGAGAAGTCAAAGAAGACTAAGTGAAAATATTTGTTAATATTATATAGGTATTTATTATAAGCTATATTACCTATGTAGAGAATTTTCTTATTGAAATTATTTCGGCCAATCATTAAGACAAAGCTTATATATGCTCAAATTTATCCACAAAAATTCCTAGGACTTTAAGTAAATCCTATAAAATATTCGAAATAAGTGCGACATCAATGTTTAATTACAAATTCCCACCTACCATCAATTCGTTCCCACGAATAAGAAAAAAGTCACACTTTAAATTTAAAATACCTTCTAACTCCAATAAATTCGTCGAAGTACATTCGTATGGAAAAAAGATCCGTGGAGTCTAATAAATTTAGCGGTAAGACCCGATAGAAATGAGAGAAATCTCCATTAAATCTCTGTAACAGGCCGATAGGTAGCTTCTACTAAGCAGCGAGATGGCGATGGCGCTTAGAAAACACATTTTAATAAGGGGTGTACCTTAGCGCGGCACACTGCAACCACATAAAGGACATGTTTTGATACGTTTTCGATTTGTACGTTAGAAACATACGGACTTAAACATATACAATATTCGTTTTTTTTGGCATGTAGTACAGATATCGTATTCTCTTTTTACTGAAAGAAAAATACTCAATAAATTTGATATTTTGTTCTTTCATATTATACTTGATTCGTCAGCGAGCAACATTAATTATAAATTTTTACCTAGCAACAATTAAACTTGAAATATATAATTGAATGAATACAATAACAGTTCAACAAATCTAGGCGTGTCTACGTCTAGAAATCCTCTAAGCACCAAGCTTCTTCTTCGAAACGGTATTACTCGGGGGTGCGCGCGAAACGAAATGTGGCTTTAAAAATTTGGAACACAATCCGGCTATTTGTCTTTCCAACGTTTCTTATAAATCAAGGAATAAAGCAGCCAACAATGCTTTATGGGCGAAAAAAAGTACCTACATAAGACGGGAAATAGCATACAGGGCTTCGCACATACATTATGAATGTTAGTGTTGCGTAAAAGAAAGCTTCAAGTTTCGTAATGTACAGGTTAGGGGGGCCTGTTGTGCTACTACTATCTTATGTACTCCTAGTAGCTGACGCGTTTAAAAAAAACTTTATTATAATGAACTTGCTGACTTGGTTTTTATTATGCGTAAACATTAAAGATATTTTTAAATATTTCATTTCAAGTGATTAAGAATAGTTTTTTTGCTTGTCAGAGAAATATAAGTAGCGTTTATAGAGGCCTGTGTGCAACAGTGAACGTCTTTTGACTGAAATGATGAACATGAATGATGTTACGATTCTAGTAATTTAAGATGACAATCTATTAAATAACTTAGTTCCATCAACCAATCTTGTACTTATTTGTTTTTAGTAGATCAATCATTCGAAACCAAAATTAATTTGTAAATGTTCTTTTGTCAAACATGAAATTAATTTCAGTAATAGGCCAATGACAAGTGATGATTTATATGAACATAAATAACAAATTGTTTATCACATCAAGTGATGCATGTTACAGTCGCAATTTAAAATATTAACAACTATCACAATACCTACATACGTTATTCAACACTATTTAATATTTACAATCGCATCAAAACCTAATTTACACGAACGAATACATTTTACAATTATATTTAAAAAGCGCATTCATACTTCGGTGACGACAACGTAATGGCCTTTTTTTCGCTCTGTAAATTAATAATAATATATATAATTTATGATAAAAACGCATATTCGGCGGCCATTTTAATATCCAAAGTCGTTATTTAAAGCGCGTCACATCCGTCCACACTACGCGACGGTTTCGCAGAATTATTACCGTGTAACGCACTATATCACTTTAAATTTACGACAACCTGAATATGATAGATTTTCAATCCAGCTTGCATAATATATGGCGAAAAACGTTCCGATGTCAAAATAGAGAAATAAATAAACTCGTGACAACCAATTAATAACTCGTAAAATGTCAGTGTTGAGGACAATAAAAAACTTTGGCGGGATAAAAAGGGGCAGAAAAAGGCGATCACAATGGCGGAATGAGGCGAGGAACGCCTGTAAAAAGCGTCGATATCGTCCATAAATTTGGATGGATTCAAAACAAATCGCCCTTATTCATTACATGTATGACTTATGGTTGCGGGCGGCTAAAATTTATAATGCACTTATATAGAGAACACAAAGACGCTTCTCAATGAATGCTATGGATTTATAAAAACAAGTCCACCTGAACAAAGGAGCTGGTGCGCTTCATTAGTCACGTTTAGTTGTAGCTCCGAGAGGAACGACACAAAAAAAATAGTTTGGATATACACGATTGTATAATAGAGCGAAGATAAAATCCATAAACGTAACATATTAGAAAGCCGTTAAACAATGATATTTCATTACGCAAACGCAATGTAAGTACAGCTGCGCTAAAATGAATGCCTTTCTCTTGACAATGTGGTACTAACTTTTTACTATGTGCTTACCTCCGGTCGTAACTTCACTGTCCACTGTAGTTTTTTCAACGTCCACTTAAAGTATGTGGAAAGAATTACTATACAACCCCATTGTAACTAAAGTCATTTATCACTAGACTAATTAGTAACTTACTAACTTTGTATGTAGTTAAAGAAATTCTTAATACAGAAGTCCGAGCCATAAAACCGTCACAACAATAACATACGAACACACGAATAACAAAGCTCTGCTCGATCATTGAACACTAAAATAAATGAATGAAATAAAAAGGCAATCCCGAAACATGCAAATCGAGTCAAAGCAACTCAAGTATTTGATTATATCACATAACGATACCTTCACCAGTGCTGTAGAACGGCATCGTGCGTCAAATGAAATAAATAAATGGCATTTAAAAGTGTGATCCAAGATGTACAAAAGTGTAGGGAAAAGGGATGAAAAAGTCGTACGATATGATAAATTTCCCATTGGAAGTGAAAAACTGAGCTTTTATTTATGATACTCCAGTGTATTGTGGCCTTGACAAAAGTCGTTATCAGATCTTGTTCGGCCATGCATTTAAATGCACAATTGGCTGCGATTTGACGAACGATTCTTCTTAGTGAACATGCGATATACAAGGCAAAGCGAATGCTCTGACACCAAAAAGAATTTCTTATTATTTTTCATAAATAAAAATAATATTGTGACAAGAATGTTGTGAAAGAAGTGATGTCTAATGTTTCCTTCTTTTCCGTTTATGCCTAAGAGCGTAGACGTGGTATAATTCAAGAAAATAATAAACATGTGTGTTATTTACTATGGTGAAAGACAGTACTTAATGTAATAGCCAACCCCAATTTATTAAAATAATCTTAAAGACCTTATTTAGCAAAGTAACGGGCCGCCTAGGCAACTTTAAATTAGGCAAGAAGAATTATTCTCCAATCTCTTTTAGACCGACCACAAATCACTGTTCCTTTGGAAGTAATTGAAAATACATTACGCAACCAAATTAAAGTGGAAAGTGGTACAAGTTAGAAGAGGGCGGCAGGTGGCGCGACATCCCCACCCGCGGAATGTTTTGGCATAAAATATCGCTTCAATTATTTACGTGAAAGATTTATGGCACTTAGAAAAGTGCGCCGAGAAAAAACGCGGAGAGACCGACGTGTGCAGGAAAAGTGTTTTTCTTTGGAAACTTATAATGGGTATGAGTGTAGCAAAAGTTTTTTGAATCACTTTCCTATGGTAATTTGTTTTGGGTGCGCTTATAAACATATTAGTGTTTCTACGATATAATAAGAAACATGTTATAGGTATAGGAATATGCTCCCAGGGATCAAACTTATATAAATTAAGTATCGGCTAAAAAACTTTTGACTGTGACTAAATAAAATACATTTGGGAACCTTCAAAGGGTAGGTGCTATGTACGAACGTAAACGAATGGTTTGTACCTTTATTTACTGCGTGAAACCAAGAAATAGTACAAATTGTTAAGTATTAGAATAACAGTTCCAGCTGTAATATTTTTAACTTTTCTTATGATTTGGGCTGATAATGTCACTTCGACCCTTGGAAACTATATTTTCATTTCATTTATTGTAACAATACAATTTTCCTCAAGATGTTTTCCTTCACTGTATTTAATGTTGATGATGCGTTTTAATTACATGTCTCAAGTAAAGCAAACATATAACAGAATAAGTCGGTTTAAAGCAAGCTTGCCAACATTCACTATTGATATTCCACAATGTTAGTGTTTTTACAGTTACTGCATCGGGCGTCGTAAACCGATCATAACTGGTTTACCTACTGTAGGTAACTGTAGACATTTATACTTTATTTCATATACAGAATCAAATTCAAAATAAAATATTTTAAGCTAGGTACCTGATCTAAAATATCAGCAGTATATTAAACCTACCTACCATTTAAATAGGTCCTAAGTTATGGAAATATAGTTAGATAAATATTCTTCATATAAAACAAAAATGCAAGAACATTAAATTTTCACCATTTTTATGTTTGCGAAACTTAAACTTGCAATGCACATAATACATGTAATGTGTCTTGCTGTTCTGTAAGTATAAAATAAACGACAAACAATGTTAATAAGTACGTGTATAACATAGTCACATAAAGCGCTCTACGCATGTTTATTTTTCATTTACGAGCTACGGCACTGCAAACAATTGTGGAAGTATTACGTGTCATGATATACAAACTTTTTATATAGGACTTTTGATAGAAATAAGATTATGATCGAGGATGATGTTGCCGTATTACTATAATGATTCGATTACAAGTAAGTTAAAAATTTATTATATACAGGATTTCAGGATAATACCGTTTGGTAACATTCTTCTTCTTATCGAGTGGTTAGTGGTCAACCTAATGACAGAATATGTTCAGGTCACCCATAATTTATTACAGAGGCATCCGACTTGACCTTACGATCGTTATCAACATGGTAACAGCCGGGACCGACTTTCAACGTGCCCTCTGAAACACGGAAACGCTCATACCAAATACCACTATGCGATCACACATCCATTGGCCAGCCGCACTCTTTGTAACCAAATGTTTTTTATACAGAGAACGTTTTCTTTCACCTAGTATCTGATATAGAAAGACGAAATATGGTTGGTTTAGAAATACAGAGACCGCCATCGCAATTGAACATGATGATTGTTCATCACTGTTTCAACCGAAAGATGTCTACAACTAGGCCGTTCTCTAACATTTCTACTTTTATCCAATGAGCCACCTTCATTGTAATTCAAGTTATAGAACTTGAATTACTTCCAAATACACAATTACTTGGCGAATTATTTGATGAACTTGTTATGTTTCAGTAGCTGGCAGCTCGTATCATCAGAAGCAAAGACCACAAAATTCCTTAAAGCCTTACAATTGAAAAGAGATCTCATCTCAAGGACTTACAATTACTTTCAGCCTGGAAAGTGCTCTAAAGAACTGTTTGAATTGACCTCACCCTCTCCTTATTCATATATAGAGAACACCTGCGCGACTAAAGTGGAGACACAAAGAAATCTAATCAGTCTTAAACCGGACGGTTCAGTACTTCACACTTGCAGATGGAAATTAAAACCGTGACTTCCACTACCGTGCCTTAGTGCGCTGCTTTTTACGCTATGTTTAAGACTTTAAATCCAAATCAGAAGGAAAGTAAAAAAGTAGGCTCTACAATTAAGTCGGTTGGTTTGAACTGGATGTCTATCCGGTACCTTGATAAGCTGGATTGCCAAATGGGTCAAATCGTACTGGGAGGAAAAAGGCGTTGACAGCTTTCTCTATGTGATTAGTTCCCGAAGCTCACTATCTTGATGAGCTTTAGAGTTTTTCAGAAACACCATTCCTGCTGCCAAAAACCTCTCAGTCAGGGAACTCGAACTATCAAAGAGTTAACTTCTCCAGCCTATGCTGACCATTATCTCGATATCCTCTATATGATATCGAGATAATGGTCAACACACACGTAAAACCGGCTCAAGGAACCAAGATCTATCTCGAGAAAAGTATGGAGAGAAACGTGTCCTCTGTGCAGCACGGACGGCATCAAAAAACATCAGACAATGCAGGCCCTTCACTAACTGTGATGTTTGCCATCAACCTAATAAACCTTTACATTATAAATTTTAATATAATGTAGAGATAGACTTGTAATACCAGTAGGTAGTTGAATTTACTTATTACATTGCAACTATAAACATTATTTAGATTCTAAGCAGTGTTTGTGGAAAAACCTATATTTACTGTTATTAGGTATATCCAATAAAAAAATAAAAACGGCAGGTAGGTGGCCGATTTTATTCAAGTATCGGTTTTGCCTTTGTTTAATATTCAAAAGATAGGCAAAGGTTATGTTTACTATGTAAACACACTGCAAGCAGCTACCCTAAAACACGTGAAAATTACGTAGGTATATATTTTAATTTATTTAACATGTTTTATCAATGCAATGTTGCAATTTCGAGAATGTATAATAATATAATTAATTTTACCAAGGCAAAACTTGTAGTCATTGATATATAATAATATGTATGCCACTGTTCAAACCAATTATTTTGTTTTATTTCACGTCAATATTGCATAATATATTTTTTTGCTTGACTACTACTGTATTTAGTAAATCTACTACGACGTAACCCAGGTATGTTGCTAACAGCGTAAACTATTTTTTTATAAATTATAAAAAGCGCCTCTGGTATTTGCTTCTAAGACTAATTTTTTCTCTGTAACCGGGGCGATGATGAGATGAGACAAACGCGCTTATCACATGGCAGAGCTACTGATGTTGAATTTGCATCTTTTACTTTATACACGTTATTAAGTACTTCCATTTAAAACAAGAATATAATGAAATACATAATCGGGCGAAGCCAACAACTGCGTGATAATCTTCAGTAAAAATTTAATTGAATCTGGGAACTGGGTGCAGATGGGTCGTCGTATTGTTCGTAGCCTCCTTTATATCGTGGAGCCACGGAAATATCATCCCCACAAGGGATTTTCATTTTAAAAGCTAAAGGAAAAATTCTTAGAGCAAATTGTCTTAAGGCATCTTTACGCGTAGTACCCCTATTGTTCAGTTAATCAAACACGCTAAAAGCTGGTCATTATTGTCGTAAATGATTTTATATCTTTTTACATAGGTCTGTTATTGTAAAATATTTTGAGGTCACCATTAAGGTTAAATGTTTATAAAAATGTATAACAAAATGCCTGTAAACTTTTTATAAATATTAGATTTATTCTTCTGTTCTTTTGTATTTGTTTACTTTGGATATAATCCTAAATGATTTACTACGTTTTAAGAAGGACACGATATTCAACATTTAAATTGCTAAAAAATAAGTGATACCTAACCTTATGGACAGATAAAGCGCATATTTCATAGGTAGGTTCTTGCATAAATTAAAAATTATTAATTCATTTAGATATACTTGTGTGCATTGATTATCATAAAGAATAATGATCTCCAAAAAAAAAAACCTTCAGCTTCATGTCAATCGTACCAATTCGACAATTCAATCTTGTAGATAACTAACACAAAATTGTACAACAGCCCATTCATTACTCGCAAACGATCTTAAACAATTACGATAAGAATCAAAAACGCATATTACATTACGGTTCTAAATTACACGCTAAAAGTGGAGAACAACAAAAAAGTGTGTTCCTCCCAGCTTTAATATAATTTGTTAATGATAAATAAACTCATAAATAGCGGGAGCGAGCGCGAATTTGTTTACAGCAGATCCACATTTAAGATATCACGAACGCTTTGTCGCTAATCTCCTAACAAGTTTGAAACGAAAAATTTAAACCATTCCGGGATTTGTAATAAAGAAAAATACGGAGTTTATGTTAAATGCAGTGGACTTAGCAGGCTTTGACAGCATTTTCTCAAATCACTTTTATTATTATGTAGCAAATTTTTTAAAACATAATATTCTGTTTGGTTAATTTTTTGAACTCTAATTCGGAACTCTAAAACTGCACTCAAATTTTTAATTTAACTTCAAGCATGAATGGAAACGATAATAGAACAGGCTCATCTATTGTATGGAACCACATAAACTAAATACGAAATATGAAAATGTAGTTAACAGATAAAACACTGGTACGGTAACAGATTATTTGATGTTTTCTACAAATTTTAACCGCTTATAAAATAAAGGTTTCTTTTTGTTTTCAAGTCCACGTAATTTTCTCATATCAAAAACCATACGGAAACCGTTAAGCATACCTTTACTCAGTATAAAGAAACTATTAACTACCAAGACCATAAAAATTATACACTTTTAAAGTACACCATAGCTTTTTGTAGATTTTAATCTATACGTTTTAATACTTGACAGTATCTTTGTTGTAGTAATTAGATGTTACAACCAAGATGACATTTTAAATAGTTTTCATCGTAGCGAATAGCAATTTCTTTTGATTAGATCCATTAATTAGATAATAAACCTGCTCTGGTAAAACATGCAATAGAACAAAGATCTTGCTGAACTAGCTCATAATTGTTTTGTGTCATGTCGACTAGTCGTGGCTATTAATACATTGCGAAGTTGTAAGTGATACTATTAGATTGAATTGCTGATAAAGTTCTTGTTAAATAAATAACATAACTACTTAATCAATATCTCAGTCATTCGCCCCTTATAACTTAATACAGGTGGGTTTCTACTTTATAAATTATCGCCAGATGCATTATACACCTATGTGTATTTCGCTTTATCTATTTTAGACTTCATGGAATAGAGATGTTTCTAACATGGCAATGTTAGAAACATCATTAATGACTCTATTCTAATACCAATTTCTCTTATATTTACTGCAATAATAATAAAATCCTTATATACCTATTGTTATTCTGTTTTGTTATTTAAGAAGCAACCAGATTGAGTGCAACATCCGTGATGTCATTATGCCTAAGTTTTCGTAGGAGCGTATTATGTTCAACACAATCAAAGGATTCTGGAAGATCTCAGACCGTAGTATTTGCATCGACTTAATACAATAATTATGTTAGTATGAGTTTTAGTGACATTTTTATTGCTCATTATGTACTTACTTATCTATTTGATATGAAGCGACTGTCTAAATGTTTAATTGCTGCAGCATGATTTTCTTAAATAATTTGCTTATGTTTATTGCTGCAAAATGAAAATAAAATTTTCTATGCTATAATTTAAGCACAAAGTAAACAAATACTGTGCGTGTCTCTTACAATTATAATTTGAAAGTATACGAGTATTGTCATTATTAAAAATAATATATTTTTAAAAGTTTTACTACGGACTTTCTTCTAATATTATTATTTTTTTTTTTTTTTTTTTTTTTTTATATTAGCCTATCAAAGTGACTCCACTTTGCCTGATGGTAAGCAGTAAGTGGAATCCAGAAGTGGCGGACACCATTCCAAAAGCCAAACTACTGGTATGGTGGCCTCCACTATGGCGGCTTAGTGAGATGCTTTTTCACGCCCCGCTTAAAAGACCCAGGATCAAAATTAGATGGGAACACATGCGCTGGCAAAGAGTTCCAGGCTTTAATTGAGCGACAAAAGTATGAAGTGCTGAACCGTTTGGTTCGAGACCCTTTAGATTCCACTGTGAAAGGGTGGCACTTTAGTCCCGCACGTGTCGTTCTGGATAAAAAGGGAGAGGGTGGGATTAATTCAAAGAGCTCTTCAGAACACTCTCCATGGTAAAGGCGATAGAAGACGGCCATTGAGGCAATGTCTCTTCGCAGCTGTAAAGGCTCAAGGGTCTTAGTAGCCTCCGGGCTTCCGATGATACGGACTGCTCGCCGCTGCAACCTATCGAGTGCATCCAGTAAGTACTGTGCGGAGCCATCCCAAAGATGAGAGCAGTACTCCACGCAGGAACGAACCTGTGTCTTATAAAGAAGACAGAGCTGCTCGGGCGTGAAGTACCGCCTCACCCTGTTCAGGACACCGAGTTTACAGGAGGCGGTTTTAATGACGCACTCGATGTAGTTCTTGGGGTTGAGATCTCGGCTGATGTCCATACCCAGGATACTTAGGCTATCCTGTAGTGGTAACACTGTGTTCTGAAGAGAGGGAAGGGGAAGGAACGGAGATTTTTTTGCAGAGAACGCGCACACCTGTGTTTTCTTGGCATTGAACTCGACCAAATTCTCACAACCCAATTTAGAAATGCGGTATAATACTTGGTCGAGCTCAGCGACAAGTTCTAGGCGTTTTGCCTCGATGTCAGTCTGTTTAGCCGCAGGATGTCCGAGATATCGCCCATGCACTGTACTATCATCTGCATAGCAATGAATGTTGCCAAGGGACAACATGTCATTGACATGCAGAAGATACAGGGTGGGCGACAGGACGGACCCCTGAGGCACCCCAGCGTTGACCTGCAAATAATCGGAGGCCGATCCGTCACAAAGGACTCTAATGCGGCGCTCACGCAGGAATGCGGCAATCCAGTTGCACAGCTGGGGTGGCAGACCATATGCTGGAAGCTTGGACAGAAGCGAACGGTGCCAGACTCTATCGAAGGCTTTGGTTATGTCAAGGCTGATGGCCAAGGACTCTCCATGCCTGTCCATAGCTTCACCCCATTGGTGCGTGATATATGCTAGAAGGTCACCCGTAGACCGTTTTGACCTGAAGCCATATTGTCGGTCACTAATTAACGAGTGACCCTCTAGGTAGCGGACTAGTTGGGCGTTTATTATCCGCTCAAGCACCTTGCAGAGAACTGAGGTGACAGCTATGGGTCGATAGTTGCCTGGCTCGGACCTATCCCCTTTTTTGGGAATCGGTTGAACATTCGCCTCTCTCCAAGCCTCCGGCACAATTCCCGAGGAATAAGATAGGCGGTATAGGCGCGTCAATGCAGGAGACAACTCCGCTGCGCATTTCTTGAGAACCACCGCTGGAATACCATCCGGTCCGCTGGCTTTCCGAACATCGAGCGACCTTAGTTCCGCACGGACATCACGATGCCTAATACGGATATTAGGCATAACGGAGTCGCAGCCAGATATAGTCGGCGGGTGCAAGTCACGGTCGTCGATTCGGGAGTTAGCCGCAAAGAGTTCTACAAGCAAGTTTGCTTTCTCTTGCGGCTCGTGGGCCAGCGATCCATCAGGACATTTCAAGGGGGGCAGCGAAGGCTTGCAGAAGTTGGATTGCACGGCCTTGGCTAGTCGCCAGTAGCTACGGCTACCCGTAGGATGCGAAATCAGTTCTTGCCCAATCCGTGCAATGCGCTGGGCATCCGCTCTGATGTAAGCCCTCTTGCATTCCCTAGTGGCTTTATTGTACGCTGCTTTTAGGCGATCCAAGCTAGGGTCGCGCCGTGCTCGGGCCCTGATCCAAGCGCGGTACGCCGATTCTTTTTGTTTAACAGTATCGGCGCACTCACGGTTGAACCAGGGACGCGTTTTGCCGGCACTGGTGACATCTGAGGATGGAATGTAATATTCCATACCTAACAAGATTTCACCAGCGACAGCAGTAGCACTTTGCGACGGATCCCTGTTTTTAAAGCAGCGTAATGCCCATGGGACGGAAGCAAAGTACTCCCGCATACCATCCCAGTCTGCTGACGAGTAGTGCCATAGTCGTCGCTTTACCTCCGCACGTCGTGGGGGAGCAACAAGAGGCACTGAGGCGCAGACCAAACAGTGGTCGGAATTACCCAGTGGGGCGTGGACCGAAACACTGTATTGGTCTGGGTGACTCGTCAGCAGTAGGTCTAGCAAAGAGGGCGCTTGACCTGGAATATCTGGTATCCTGGTGGGATGGATTACCAGTTGCGTCAGGTCATGCGTGAGAGCGAATGCATGGGCGGCTCGTCCCGCATGGTCTGTTCTGAGAGAACCCAACCAGGTCTCGTGGTGGGCGTTAAAGTCTCCCAGAAACACCAGTTCCGCGTTCGGAAACCGCTCCTGCGCTAAGTCTGCCGCCTGACTCAGATGGTCAAAGAGTCGAGTTGTCTCCAAATCTCCGGAGTGGGAACGGTAAAGGCACGCGTAGACCCGGCTCAGAGAACCAAGATCAACGTGAAGCCAAAGGATGGGGTAGGATGGGTCCTCTAGGCAGCGCAGACGGCGAACGCAAACATCCGCCCGTGACGAATTCGCATACTCCGGCCTTAGCGCGAAAGCGCTCCTCGAGCACATAGCCGGGGTAGTGCAGGTATGCCGTGTCGTCAGGGCGGCGTATTTGTGTCTCCGTTAGGAAAAGCAAAGCCGGCCGTGCCGTCTCGAGGTGTTGGTGGACGGCGTTGAGGTTTGAATGGAGTCCACGGATGTTAGTGAACTCCACCTCAAATAGCGGGTTGGTGGGGGAGGAAGATGCCGCTGTTTGACCTGCTGCTTTTTTGCGTGCTGCCATGTTGGAGGGTGAAGGAAGGGGCGTGGAAAAGATGACTGCCCTCGCAGCAAGGCTAGACAAGGTGCCGAGTATTGCTTCGTCATTTAACTGTGTGGCATGGTGGTAGCCGATCCGCCGGACGGAAGGGCCCCCGTACCCTCTCGGAAATGGTCGCCGGGTCCCACCATCCGGTCACCAACCGGCACGACGAACCACTCCGGGATTATGCGCGACCTGGTGGGGCAGCCTCCTAGGGTGGTTAGGCCTAGTTGGGCCCCTGTACTATGCCGCGGGCGGCCAGCGGCACCACCGTTTCTACAGGTCTCCCTGGCCGGCGGGTCGACCCACACCACCCACACAATGACTCCGCGGATACTCAGCTGGTCCCACACATGCTGCGAGGATTGCCATCTTTGCATCAGTTGGGCCTCCGGCACTCTCACTCACCGAGCGGAACGCAATAGTACGAATACCATTACTCTTACGTCGATCTTCTATGAGAGGGTAGTACTTCCCCGGTCGATCCGACCCATTCATGCTGAAACCAGCGTGGATCTACTACTAACTATTATACAATGTATACAATAGAGCAAATGTACTGAAAGACATATCTAATTATTCGCGAGTGGCTAGAACATTAAAAACTATTACCTTTAATCTACATAGATTAAAGGTAATAGTTTTTAAAAAACAAGGGTGAATTATTTGTTTTCATACATATGAAAACAAATAATTCACCCTTGTTTTCATTATTCGTAATTCTAGACTTTCATTTGTTTATATTTATTGAAATATGATGATAAATACATTATTCGTCATAAAAAATTTAAAACTATGTATTAAGATTGTACCTAAAGACTGCTTCTGTAATTTATATCTTCCATAAAAGTTGTATACGGTAGGACTCTTGATTAAAAACGCTTTTGCAGTCACGAGAGGATACAACAAATACAATTTATACTCTTTTTATACAACGAAAGGTTAATTTCAATCCGTTTTTGAATTCACACGATAATGTAATAGTGACCCAATAAAGGAATCAACAAATTTGAAAAGCAATAGTTGCACAAAAGCCCGTAGCTGCGATGCTCTATTTCATTTAACTAGTGAAATTTCGAAACTCATCCACATTTCAAATTAGGGATTCCTTGAAGACGAATTGCGGAAGCTTAGCAGCCTCAGCCCCTTAAGGAATTATGCTAAGGCACGTACCCGAATGTTTTCACGTAAACCCCCCCTCGTCTCGGGACCAACCCCAAAATATAATATATCCAGCAAACTTTACATATATTTGTACCGTAAATCCTCTTAATATATCGCTCTATTTTTGTTGGTACACTTAAAATTTAAGGGGACGTTGCTATTTAATGAATGTTAATGTCAAGCTGCATTCACAATTGTTGTTTGTGTTCTTCGTACAGTGCGTTTTATGTGATAAAAAAAAGGAAAATGTTAAGAATTATACGACTTTTGTAACGGTTAGACTTTGTGATATGATGATATTACGAAGATTAATTCTATCGATATTTTACTTTAGGTAAGTAGACCACATGACATGACATGACGATAAATTTGATAGTTACGCGTCCTACTACCACTCTACTTAAAAATAGAATGTAGCCATGCAACACTTCTACTACTGGGTAGTCTAGGTATACTAATATTACAGAGAGGTAGTTTGTGAGGTTGACGTAATCGATACTGAATCGATTTTGAATCTTTTTGGTTTGGGAGCCCAGTTCATGAGGAAGGTTGTAGGCAATGTAACATCGCGCTACGTGCGAAGGAAGCGGAGCGCCAACCAAAGTTGTAACTTAGCGCGGGTGAAACCACGCTATGGCAAGCTGGTAAGGTATATTTTATTAATAATTAGGTAAGGTATTAAAACAGCAAGCGACGCATCTGACGGTAACTGTATATCGCCTGGTGGTAGTCAGTTCATCGTGTTAGGCGCCAGAATCTAGTGGCATTTACCCTCCATAGCCACGACGAGAAAAAAAGGTATATTCAAAACCAAAATTCAACCTCAATTGCTGCCAATGAGTGCTTCCTTTCCGAGCACTTGAAACTATCTATGTATAATATGTATATCATAACTAGCTTTATAATAACTATGTATATGTATAAATGAACAGATGGCTAATTAGGTAGTATTTGTATAAAGATATTTATATAGATAAATGCACCACACACCAGCTTGCCACAGCGAGACGTATATTCTGGCCCCGTCCCAAGTATGTCGGAGTCACGCCAGTCTTGAATTAGTTGATTAGTTTAAGATGGGTACACATACTGTTTTACATATGCAAACGTTTGCAAAATATCGGTTACTAACTCAAAAATTTATCTGATTTAATTTCTTATTAAATTATTCATAAATTAAAAACGGTCTCCGTATAAAGGTATGTTATATTTTACACAAAATAATTAAAAACAAACATCATTAATAACGGCAATATATATAAGTCGAGTTTTTCAGTAGTACCAGTAGCACACCCGAAGTCTGTTCTTTATAAAAAGTTCAAGAAAAGTTGAGATAAACCGTGGTCGGATAAGACAGACGGCAGACAATTCGTAATGTGAAAATGCCCAGGCTTCGCCGTATTTGACATTCCGGATAAATTGATATTTATAAGTCGAAGGGCCAAGGATACGTTTAAAGGGATTCCCTTTATTGCCGTATCGGCCGTAGGGCGGGCGGAGGTTCCTGTCTGCTTTCAGTTATTATGAGTTATACCAAGTTAACTTCAAAACGTCGAAGGTATATTTATTGGGCTGAAGGAGGAATTATCGCAGCGGTCGGATGTAAGGGAAGCCATTATTATCCTTTTTATTGGTATAATATTTAATTTTGGGCCTTTTGCTAGTCCACAATGTTACTAAGTACATATAAATCGAAAAATTATTTACTCCAGGCTTACCGTGTACATAATATAAGTATTAGATGACGTACGTGCGTAAAAAATAAATGAAATATTACACAAGATTAAGGTTGTATTTTTTTAATTTACCTACCTACTCTCTTTTTTAAATAAAAGTAAAAAAATATTATTGAGATATTTATATTTTTTTTTTATTATCACCAAATTTTTTTTACATTTGTAAACATCAAAGAAATACATTCACACTGATACGTGAAAACGTTCACATACCTACGTATAAATTGGAGTGATATTGCGTCAGACACGTTTATCATAATGTCAGTCTGTAAATCATCATCGCACTATCATCAGCCTTAGACGTCTACTGCAGGACAGACCTCTCCCAAAGGAAAATGTTTGCCATAGCCACTCCATTTAGCAATAGTCCGTTCCACGAGAAGAAATGGAGTGGTTTTCTAGACTGGAGTCTGTAAGTATTTCGTGTAAATTTTAAATTATGCAACAACAATTCTACCTCAATTTCTAAGTTGCTATAGACACAACTAAAGAGGTTGTATCTCAGAATTAGTTCATTTATTTATGCGACCGCCCTGTCCTCAGGATAAGATCGGGGTAGTGTTTTGTGTGTAAATCAGGCTACATTGACGCATGCGCCACAGAAATAGACCAGCTATAAATTATTGAAGGCCTTACTGGACGCTAGCATTAAAAAAGTAATTAAAGAATAATATTTAAAATTAAAATTAGAATTTTAACATATTTTGTATCAAAGTAGCAGAGCTTAACACTTAGTTGTGTAATTGTAAATGAGGTTAAGTAATTTATGTTAAAAGTGAGTCGGTTAGATTTTTTTATTATGATAGTGAAAGTTTCCTTTTTTTTACTAGCAAGAGCAACGCAGTAACGCTCAGTATGCAAGCATGTTTCGTTGCATTATATTTAAAAATCGCTATTTCTCGGCAAGTTTACTGTAAGATTAAATAAAACAAATGTTTTAGATACCCTTATGAAATAGCTAGCAAGCCAAGCCGTGCAAGCCTTCATTTAAAATTAATGTGTCATCAACTGATAGTGACTTTCACCCAGGAATTCAACTGATTCCTTACCATTAGGCAAAAAAAAATCTAAATTTATTTGATTATCGTCAAAATATTTGCAATCAAAGTGAAACTGTTTTATATAATTTACAAAAAAATATTTTTATATTTTACATTATTTAACAATAAAAGAATATCTGAACTCAATATATAATCTTGGTTATATAAGTATGTATAATATAAGTCTGTACAAAAGTAAGTATAAATTGTAATTGTCTAGAAGAAAGAAAACTCTCTTTTAAAAGTTTTGAAACCTAGGTAGTTGCCCTAACGCCTGAAAAAGCGATACAGACGAATGGACTGAAGACCGTAGCATCTTCTTCATTTTAGAAAAGAACCTAAACAAAATATATTATAAGTATATATGTTCCAAAAAGGCTTTAACAATATTTGTTATTCATTCCTAGCTATGAAATAAAATGCGAGTTCTAGTTCCTCTATTTACGTTGTTACCTACTCGCTTCTGTTCTAATTACTCTTGGTACAAAATATATTACTTTTTGCAAAATACCAGTGCTGGCACGTACAATAAATTATTGTGATCGGCTGCAAGTTTCTGAGGGTCAGAGGTGGTCAGGGCGCGGGGCGGGGGGCGGGGCGGGGCGCGGGGCGGCCGGCAATTATCGGGATCAAATGTTTAGAGAGAATGGAAGGCGTGAGTAATGCTGAATAATTTTCTTACAAAAGCTTCTGAATTATTATTTTATTACAATTTAGCTGTTTGAGCCAAGTCTCAATGCTATTGAAGACATAAAAATTCCAAACTCGTTCATCGAATACTGGTAACTACTAGAATGATATGAGCTAGTTAGTCAAGTCATTGAGTTCCTAAACGAGTGCAAGTGAACACTGAACCTAGTAAGCCAAAAATTACTAAAGCAATTTTTTGTGTGAGATTATTTTTATATAACTCATTTTACTTAGGTGTTAGATGCGTAAGCTAGTTGTGCGCATTAAGAAGAGAGAGCAATAGATATTAAGAAAGAAAAAACATAGACAATAATTTTATTATATTATACCAAATACAACGTACGAATGTATACCTAGATACAATTAAAAATGTTAATTACATTACACAAATATACTGTAATTAATATTATAAACACACACAGATGTTTATTAGCGTAGCCGTAGCTATCTTTAGCTGTGTAAATGAAATGACATCTTAAACATATAGAGCGCTTATATTCTGAGAAAATCCTGGAGGAGTTAGCAGAGCTAACCCAGCTCTGCTTACTCTTACCACTTGCTCAGTCGCCCCGTACTTGGTCTAGTAATCTCTTAATCGTATTTATCACGCTTAACGATGGATACCGTACTTATCCATGATCTGCAATCTGAAATAAAAACCAACCATACGCACTACCTGTTTTTACATAATCTAGTACATAAACATATATGAACTAAATCAAATACGCTTTTGTCACATCTAGTGTCCGCCCATCGTTGTTCTTACAGCGTCACCCGCACACAGTAGATAAAGTAAAGGCCCCGGGCGCCACGTCACCCCGCGTGATTTATGCGCCAACCCTTATCCAAGATTACGATGACCGCCATCCACTTGTTTAGCTTTAGACTCCGACATCACTGCCTTTGTAATTAAGTGCGTATGGGCCACATATGCGCTTAATTATAAATGTGTTGTTGAAATTGCTGCTTTTTGTTCTTGTGTATAAGATGCCAGCCTGCAAAGGTTTAATGGGATTCTTGAATAGCTTTAAAGAGAGTAAGAAACGATTTTGTTAGTACGTTAAAAATAATCTATGTAAAATATGTATATGAGATTAATTAACAACATACATTATGTGCAAAAAGTTAAAAGTAACCAAAAAGCCTCCTTTCAAATGTACTTATGACAGCCAGAAGCCATCTTACGCATGCATATTTATGGCATAGTCTTTAAGACGTAGGTATATTATATTACTGTAAGTGTATTTCACTGGTCTAAGATAAACATAGCCCCATTTGATTATGTATGTAAATATTTCATAAATAAATACATGTAGCATTACGCCGTTTCCTGTCAGACTAGACAGAGGTGTTTTGCACTAATGTTAGGCCAGCTATAGGTTCCAACCTCATAGGTAGCGAGGCTATTGCCCGAATAAAATTCTAAAGGATTGTAAATTGTTTTGCAATAAAATTATTCTAAGTCGCCTTGTACATCACCCATTCAATCGCCACATTCATATTATAGGTAACCTATGTCCTAACTCAAAGTGAAAAATATTATAAATAAGTTAATGGTTTAGCAATTTTAAACTTTGTTGCAATAATTTTTTTTTAAAAAGGTTTTTTTTGACTTAGGCTCTTTCTATTGATGGTGTGAAAACATTCAATTTAACTTTAGGTCGTAATAAAATTTAGTTTATTTTAATTTTTTGTTCTATTTAACCCTTGTATATGAGTTACGATCTATTTAAAATCATTAAGTATCTCTCTCTCTTCCCGACTCTTTATCCCACATGGTGGTGGGGTCAGCCTTCCTAATGTTCTTCTTCCACTTCGCCCTATCCACGACATCGTCTTCGGAAACGTTGCATTCCTTCATGTCTCTCAGCAACACATTTGTCCAGGTTGTTTTTGGTCTTCCCCTAGATCTTTTCCCGGGGACTGACAATTGAAGTGTCTGGTTGCCGACGTAATCGGGTGGCCTTCTTTTGACATGCCCATACCATCTTAACCTGCTTTCCTGCAGCTTATCGGCGATGTCGCGTACTCCCAGGCTGCCACGGATGTATTCATTGCGGATTTTATCCAGCCTGGTAACGCCGCACATCCACCTCAGCATCTTCATCTCTACTACTTGAATGGCATGGATATGCCCTCGTGTGAGCGCCCAAGTCTCGCTGCCATACATGAGGACTGGTCGTATTATTGTCTTGTAGACAAGGCCCTTAAGTTTTACTGGCATTCTCCGGTCGCACGTTACCCCAGTAACTTCGCGCCACTTAAGCCACGCAGCTGCAATTCGGTGCTGAATGTTGTGTTCTAGGTCTCCTGAACTGTGCATCATATTTCCCAGGTATTTGTACTGATCACATTTGGAAATTAATTGACCAGCAATTGTGATAGGTTGGTCGTCCGATTCTGGATCGTTCAAGGCCATAAACTGGGTTTTGGCAACACTCAACACCAACCCACCTGATTGCAACTGTTGCTGAAAGGGTATACTCCGAAATGGGGTCCCATGTTTTTTTTTATAAAGAATAATTTAATATTTTGTAACAAATCGTTTGCAAGAAGTGAAGACGTGTAAAGCAACACGTCGATGTCTTTTGCGACGAATTATCTGACATTGACATGTCCATGCTACAAGTGCGAAGTGATTTTCAAAATTCATTTTTTGTTAGAATGGAAGTAGCCCTGAATGAGTGACCATATGCATTTTTTGTATATCTGAGCGATTGCTCGGTCAGTTAAATTATGATTTTTGATGATTCTTTATTGTTGGTAGATCATCACTTTTTTGTTTTGATTTGTGGTTTCTGGGATTCAGGGTTTAGCGATCGAGAAAGTGTTGACAAGGACCTTATATTTCTATTTACAATCTTACCTCTCGTCTCTACTTTCTTTCAAACGGCGCGGCGCTGTCTAATTTGCGCAGCACGTTTAGTAGGTCTACCCATATTGAATATATTTATTTATACACAATTAATTCCCACTAAAAGTTTAAAAATAAAATTATTTTAAAAAAAAAATGAAAACCGACTTCAAACAACACCTACATGTTCAATCTTTAACTAAAAAGTAGAAAATAATATTTTAATTACTTCATAGCAAAGAACATTAAAGGGGAATCAACGCAATCCTTGATACCTATAATACTTTACTATTTATAGTTTTTAATCAGTTATTTTGGAGTCGGTGCCAGCCAAGAAGGTTCATAATTACCTTCATAAAAATAACCTACCTACTAGCAAAAAAAACCTTCTTGATTAATCTATTAATACATGAATGAAAAATATAGATTTAATACAAGAAATCGAACGGAATCTGATAAGTGCGCGTCAAATTTTTTATGTATATCTGAACACAACTATCAATGACGTCTGCGTTCACGAGTATGACCGCGTTCGGGTAGTGCACTCAGGCATATCCCCCACGCGTGCAATTACCGCCCCGTGCACTACAAAAGTTGGTTGCAAAGACAGAATTAAAGATCCTTCTTGGCTGGCACCGACTCCAAAATAACTGATTAAAACTATAAATAGTAAAGTATTATAGGTATCAAGGATTGCGTTGATTCCCCTTTAATGTTCTTTGCTATGAAGTAATTAAAATATTATTTTCTACTTTTTAGTTAAGGATTGAACATGTAGGTGTTGTTTGAAGTCGGTTTTCATTTTTTTTCTAAAAATAATTTTATAGTCTGAAACCAAGAGCAAATTTTGTGTAGTTCTTTATGAAGGGCTTGATAACCAGTGTCGTAAAGGAAGTGCCGTAATCTGTGTTATGTAGGGTAGATAACGCCTAATAATAATTGTCAAAAGACATCTGGTAGATTGTTAGTATTGAATTTAATTGTAGGAACTTAGTTTTATTTTCTAGTAAAACTGTTACGTTTATCATCATATAACTTTAACTGATTCTCCTTCTCTCCTCTCTGCTGACTCCTTCTCTGCCTTTTCTTCATTGCCTTCTCTGTATGAGAAGAACTCTTACCCTGCAGTGGGATACTAACGGGCTGGTATGATCAGCCGCTTTCATCCATCACCCGCCATTTTTATCATGTATACTTTTATGTCGTAACTCCTAGGTTCACATGTCCACATGCTCGAATTCAATGTCTGGAAACTTACCTTATATTAAAAAAAAACTCTGGGTCTTTTATTCCTGCAAACTAACCATTAGTTAAAGCGCGTTTGTCTTGCCGGTGGCCAGCGTAAAAAAGTATGTATGGAAAAATAAACAGTGCTTCTAGTATTTACTTTGGGAACTAATTTATACATCCGGATTTGAAATTTTAAATTGTCACCGGGTATTATCAGAGGCCCTAGACAAGTGTCAAACATTTCTATTCTATTCATAGAATAGATAAAAAAAATGTATGAGATTGACATAAGCTCTGGCGTTAGCTTATGTCAATCCAATACATTTTTTTATCTATTCTATTAATAGAATAGAAATGTTTGACACTTGTTTCGGGCCTCAGGTAAGTGAAGATACTGTTTTTAAACGAAACATCTTCCAAAACTGTTTTTTTAATAAAAGTTAGAAATATCTACTTATTAGTGTGTAAGAGATCAATTAATACATGATCAGATCCACGAGATTTGTTTTCGATTTTTTACACAGTCATATTAAGCTGTAGTTTTATTTGTATTCAACCGTCAAAAATGGTTTTCTTGTGCAGTATTAGGTAATGTATGCCAGCTGAGTTTGAGGTGGTAGTGTCTATCTCCTTAACTAGATTGAGATCAGATACCTACATACGTTTGTATTAGATCGTAATCAATCTATCGACTAGGTATAATTAAAAGTTCTAACATAGGCTTGTTGACACTTTGTACAAAAAATAATGTATTTTTTTATTATATAAACTATCTATCTATCTAACTATCTATTTTAATTCTATAACAAATTAATATAATACCTGTACCTAACACTGAAAACATTTCATCAATTCCCAAACCACCGGGGAACTTTATTTTCCGACTTTCCATTCAAAATGGAGAGTTATATATATGTTTGTATTTGATTATAGAGATCCGTATAAATTTACGAGTGTTGAGTTCCAAAGGGTGTGTATTTATTAAAATGCTAATTTGGTGCTCCTCCGCGAGGCTTTAGATACTTCGCTATCGGCCCTGTGCACGCTTTGTGTGCCGCCTTTAGATTAATACCATACGTTCCGGATCTACTACTGGTTCTCGATTTTTGTTTTAAGTGTAAGTATGTAAAATATGCCCGGTTTCATGTGAAGTTAAGTCGAAGTCAAACTCATTATATTTGATCAGATCAAGTAAGATCACCAAACAAAGTAATCAGGCACTTTGCCTATGCGCAATTCGCTGACAATGCAGCAATGGAAAGAACATTACATTTCAACATACATTAAATAGGTATATATATTATATTCCATTATATTTTTAGTCAATATATGTTTGTGCTTCTCAAGAACACATCTGGTAAAGATACAAAATAATTGCATTTTAGAAGGCAAGTTATAACGTCTGATATGCAATGTCTGATATGCAATAAGAACCATTGTTCTTATTGCATATCAGACATTGCATATTATTTATTATTGCATAAAGCTCATTAGCTTTACTTAAAACAAGCAATTGTGTCTAGAAGACGTCTACGCATTCGAGAATATCTAGTAGGCGAGAATGAAACATAGCTTGCGAGTTAGGGCAGACACACACTTGGGTATCGGTAACGCAAAATTCAATCATGGTAGATTAGAGTCCCCTTAATATTTTAATGCCTGACCACCGGCCGCTAACGGGGAATCGATCCGCTCACCCTCCAAACAAAATATATATTTTATAACAATATATCTCATCTCGCCTAATTGGGGTCGCTTAATATGGCTTACCGGCGTAAGTACATAATTTATTTCGTTCTCCGCTAAGAGTTATGTTCTGTAAGTGTATTATAAATGTGCCGCATATAAAGGTGTGATTGTAATTTGAACTTCTGGAAATACTTGTTTATTGTGTTTGGTTTTATTCAATATGAAAAAGGTGGTTAATTTTTATTAACGTGAGTATTAGATAAGTAAGTAAATAAAGTCGCAATAATATTCATCATTTATGTGATATTTTACAACAATGTTACAGTTGACTTCGTAGTACAAAGTGTGAATGCAGGTCAACTGTTACAATTCGTACCTAGTAAAGAAGTTGGCTTTACTCAGTCTTTAATATTTACAACAAATATATCACTGCTAAATGTTTAGTTAATTAAATTAATTTAGTAAATTTAAAATATATTTTAATACGCTTATGAATGTAAAATACTACTACTGTTCATTTAAGGAAAATTTTGTGAATCGTAAACAATTTTTTCTAGTTAATTACCAACTTGTAACTTAAGATTGCAATTATGTAATCTACAGAGTGCAGTCTCGCTTTAAATAAAACTAGCGTGCCTTAAATCAGACTTAACAGAATAATCTAGGTACTTTTCTGGTAAAAGCAATCAAATACAAATGCAAGACCGCATCGACCGCACACAATCGAAGCAAGCGATCTCTACGCCTTAACACTGACATTAACAATACAATTAAAAAGTCCATCAATACTTTACTGTACAAAATAACACCAACGCAGGCTAAATTCAACCTTAATCCTTTTCAATAAGAGTAGTAGAAAATGTATTACTAAGTGTATTTTCAGGTGTCCCCAGGCTACGCACGCGAACAGGCACCATCTCAATAAGGGACTAAAACAAAAACCAAAGTTAAACTTCGTTTAACATGCAAATTTGAGAGTCACCACGACAGAATGAGCGTTGATACTTAATTACTTCTTTAATCGTTCAATCTTTTCTGAGGGTGTATACAGTAGAGTAGCCATGAAACAAAATCAAATGGAATACGTTCCAGATTTGATAAAATTTTTCAAGGTTTAAAACGGCTGCATTGTAGTTTAAAAGTTCGAAGAAAATCCAATAGTGCCCTATTGGATTTTCTTCGAACGTAGAACTGTTACGTTTATTTTCATACTTCATTTGTATAATGAAAAATATTTTAAACTACTTGCAAATAAAGTATTTTTAGAATAATAACTATTCTTTTTTGTCCTCACCATTTATGCACACCCTACTAGTGTCCACGAATTCGGTACAAACAGTGTCGCGTGTTACCGAACCGGTAGCTGTCCAGTGATATCACCTTTACGACTATCGCACTCTTATTTGAGTCGATAAAGATAATTATAATCATCGTTACTCATTATTTAAGTATGCAACTTGTCATCAGTAATTGAAATCGGGACAGCTACCAGGTAATGTGATGATTTTAATTTGACTGTATCTGCATATGTTTGTCCCTTTTAATTTATATTCTCAACTCTTTAAATTAATGTATTTGTGACATCAATTACGTTTGTTTTAAAATTAAGCGACAGTTATTCCAAGTAAAATTTTGTCAGACGACAGATAGGATGCTCTTTATTTAAACCAAATATTTTTAATATAGGTATACGTTAAACGTATCGTTAAAATCTTATTTCTCAAGGCAATATTTGATATTCAGTCCCTACTGAATACATTGAAGATGACCGCAATTGGTATAAAGTAAGACGCAAAAGATCGTGATATCTATCGACATTGTAAATAGAAACTATTACTGTGACGACTTCATTACTTCTGATTTAATTGAGTCCTCAGTGCTCACGCAAGAATTGATAGATTATTAGGCAATTGAATCAATAGCACATTTCGCAGCTGAGTGATCGGTAGGTATTTCTAAATGTTTTAGGATGACGGTTGCAAACAATGCAACAAATACAAAATATAAATAAGTCCGGTTGATAATTAAATTAAAGTAATGAGTCTACAAATTATTATTATTTGTTATCATCATCATTTTAGCCGAAAGGCGTCAACAATTTTATGTCGTGCATAGTAGTTAGTAAGAAAATATAAAAGTTAATATTTAATTAACTTCACTAGTCAAAATGCTTCTTTATTTTAAAAACATTAATTTACTTTCATATTTTGGCACCAGTACTAGATTTATCCAAGGCGCATCCGTACTCTGACAAAAGTATTTTGGCATAAATAACAACGGAGGACGGTCATATGATTAATGTAGCGAGATCGATTTATTGTTCACATTGTTGTTTTAATGCAAGTTGCTCAATATACCTTACTTCCAAAATAGCTCATGTTAAATATGTTAAACAACAAATGGCTTTATTGTTGTTATTATTGAAATTGCACAGTACAGTTTCTTTAATAGGTATATCATAATTATTTAAAGATTTAATGCTAAAAAGACTAAACATCTAATCGTTTAAAAATACATGATACACAATACACAGTTGAAAATAAATTTGTATTTATTACCTAACTCTTTCTTACCATAAAATAAAACTAAATCATATAACCACCAATATTTATGAATCACATATTACTTTCCCCAAAACAAATACCCGTACCTTTCCAACACAACATCTAACAATTATTCTGTCTACCGAAAGAGTCTCGCCTTAACTCGTGTACCTATACGGTGCCGAACTGAAAATAATCAAAACTTTGCTCATAAAAATCCAAAACAAAAATGCATTATTCATACTCGGCACTCCGCGTAACACGTAACCAGTATAACCTGATCCACCACATTCACCCTTCAAAACAAAAACAGAAACGAAGATACCAAACTTAGAGGAAAGTCGCGGCTCTAACTCATCTGGACAACAATGGAACTCAGGCGGACATTCCGAGCAAAGTATGAAACTGTCTGAAAATACATAAATATTGTATTTAGGGGACTCGTATTAGACGCGAAGTATACCTAGTAGATTTGATTTGTTACAGTAATACATTTATAGATAAAAAGGTATCGCATTAATTCATAAATAACTTAATAAACAGGATTCTAAAGTTAGTAGAACCAATTAATCGAACATAAATATTGAGCTAGATTACTTCATCTTGTCTAAGGTTTATTTATTTCAAAATACGTAGAAAGAAACAAGAAAAGATGATATTAGAGATTTCTCTATAAACTAACTTCAAACTGTTAAAGTATTTTAGATGCATTAACTTCCTAAAAGACCGCAGTTACATGACTTGAATAGCAGTGTAGGCAACTAGCAAAGCAAGTAACTTAGACCTCTCTTTTAATCATCAAATTATTAAAACTCTTTTGTAGGTTACTTATTCTACATATGTATAAACAAAACATCATGGTTTTAATGTCAATACATGATTATAGCTGTCATTACTTCTAAGACATTTGAATAATCTCCATCCGCAATATGTTAATGATAGTTTACACCCTCTAAGATAAGTGAAGTAAAAGAAAGCTCCCAGCAATACTTTAGATTAGTTTGCCAAAAGGAGACGTAACACAATTCACGTAAGGCTTTCACTGTTTAGTAATAAGAAATAGTGAGACATCGATTCATTTTATTTCTTTTGCTTTGAATACTAGATTTAGATATGTGCGTAGTTATCAGAGTATACTAAATTTTCAATTTAAAATAGCATAAATGCAGTGTCTTTCCTTCTTTTGTTTTGTCCCATGTAACATAAAGGAGTCTGTTATCATTTACTGGGCAATTCCAGACTCCGAGCTACTGTGAGTTACTCAACAAGCAGGTATCGCTTTACCCAATTCAGGTATTGAACCCAAAAGCTCCGCGTGATAGTTGATACTGCTACTTCTGAACCACTAAAGCATTTAAAATAGCTAATAAATCATTTTTATATTTAATAAGATATAAACGATATTTTATTCATATCTCGTCTCGTGCAGTATAAAATAAAATGCAGTCGTTCTTTTAATAAGGTTGTTTATTACACTAGATAATACTCATAACAAAACAAAAGAATGTACGGCATGACGAGTTTTGTAGTTGTGTCATGTAGACCATTTTAGTATTCGTAAATTTAATTTATAAGTTAGACCGCCTCATATGCACAAGGTTAAATGCTCTAAACCTATTATAATTATACCAAGGTAACTTTTTAAATTTTGTATTGGCTCTTTTTGAAGTACGAGTATATGTGCTGACAGATGGTGATGTAAAGTGTATTATAAATTATAAAGTTGGAAAAAACTTAGAGTCGCTATAGAATATAACATATTTTGAATTAAGCCTTCATAATAATAATATGTCGATGGTACTTAATTAAATGCAATGTACCTAAATGTTTTTGGGTATAATTAAAATTTAAAGAAGTCCATATCGTTACCATTATTTAATATCTTCATTATACTCTAGCTATGTAACATTTCACTTGATTATTCAAGATTTACAAATTCCGAAGAACCAACCAGACAGGTTAATGACCTAAGACATATTCCTACGCAAACCATTTTCCTCGAAAGGAAATCCCATCTTCGTGTTACTTTTAATCTAGCAAGTCAAGTCATCTCTGATGTAGATAGGAAAAGAGCAGTGCAGTTACCTACATCGAGCTAAATTGCATGCTTTATAGTAATTTAATGCTGGATTTTCTTTATATGAGCTAAGACGTTGATCGCCATCTCATATATTGCCAACAGAAAAGCTAGTTATATTATGACTTTGTTTTAAATTTAACAATAAATAAATCGTTACACATTTTTCAGACAATAAAATTAAATAGTGTATTCTTTAAATTAAAAGTAGAAACATATCGGCAATATACAGTTTTCTCTTTGAATTATCAGTTGCTTTCAAAGTATAACAATTTGCTCTGTTTTAATAACTTCAGATTTAATTTAAATTATAATCTCAATTTACAAACGTTGTTAATAAAAGTTATAACTTATAAATAAGTAAATTTATTCTCTTTGATTACCTACTCAATTGTGAGTTTATTTCTGTATTATTTTTAAATTACTGAACTGCCCAAAATATTTATTTGAAACATTATTTTTAAATGTTATATAATTCATTCTATTTATTCTAAATAAATACATTTGAAAAGTGCAAATTTGATACAGTCGTGTGTCAGCTGGCGTCTGCAATGGCATCTTGGATTTATACGAACTCTATCAAAGAAAAAGTTGTAGCTCCCTGCCAACCCAGTAGGCGCCGTGACATCCCCTCACTAGCATAAGGGACTTTATACAATTGCCTTAAATTAAAGACAAAATGAAAGAAGATAATATATTTTATATTATGGATAAGAGAGGAATGAAAATGGATTAGAAGAAACAATCAAGACAAGAACTTATTATAGCGATAAAGACAAAAATCGAATTATTGTCTTTTTATGTTACAGATCCTGTACGTGTCAGTCAACAGCACTGACAATCTGGATTTGATCCCTATTTCAAAACTGATAATAGGTTTAAAATTGCTCAATTTCAGGTCAATTCTGGAAGTGGCTCGTGAATTTTTTCAATACAATAGCTTTCACCTGTTAACAGATCTTTGCAGTTTTATTTCACTCTCCCAGTAGGTAGAATGTTTATTATTTTAATAATACCTCATTCGCACAGGATTACTGCTGCAGCATTGTTTATATTTTTCATTTAGATTTATGAAGCAACTTAGTTGCTCGCAACATATATGACTGTTGTGATACTCTAGTATTGTTGCAAGCGCATGGCAGACAGACATTGCATAGAGATGATAACATTCGCGTGTATTGAATTTCATTGGCTTTTATATTCTTACGTCATATTTAATACTAATAATTATATAAATAACATTATTATCATCATTGATATCATCATCAACATAGTGAACTGTAATACAATTTAAAAAATAATGAAAACAGTAACTTTAACGTTAGTTTAAGTTTTCAAAGTCATACAATAAAATTTATTAAGTTCACTCATTCTTTATTTCTTTAAGCAAAGCAACATTGTTATAGGCACTTTCCGTACATGGATACTCACGTTTATATCATGGCAATAATGGAAGATGCCTGGAGGGAAGGTTAATCATCGATCAAGTTGTTATGTAAAATGGTACACTGGCATGACTTGAGACGTTTTTTAAACCATTTCGTTTACACATATATTATGTAGTTTTAAACATACGGATGATATATAAAACAAGTCCCTGCGCTTTTAGCAAAGACTTAATAATATAATCATTATTGCTCGTAGACAATTTTGTTTTCATAATTTGCGGATACCTATGTCGATAAAGTTTCAGTACAAAGTATCACCATCTCTGTCAAGTATGTAGGGTCTTTAAAACATAGTATTAGTCGTATTTTGGCATGAAGGCAGTTGTTTAATACACTGTCAATTGCAACGTAGCTATTTGTCGAGTTTAAGTGCCTCTCCCTATATCTCCGCTGAAATAAACACAGATGCAACTTTCAAATCGCTTTCGGAAGACCTGATAGAGAAATATAATTATATTCTTATATTTGTTTAAGACCTTCTGACTTGAAGTATATATATTCATCATCATCATAAGTTATTCAGATGGACTTGCACTGTTTAGTTTATATTTTAACAATGATTTCAACTTTTATCCTAATAACACGCACACCAAGTTTCATAAGCATGCATTGAATATTTTTAAATAAAATTCTAATGAGATTAAGCTCCCTTATCCCGGTCAATACATGAATTGGTCACTATTTTATTAAACATATCGATAACCCCTCGTGACATGGCAATCACGGCATCATCGACTGTCATGT
Organism: Parascotia fuliginaria; assembly: GCA_963082885.1. Classification (NCBI taxonomy): domain Eukaryota; kingdom Metazoa; phylum Arthropoda; class Insecta; order Lepidoptera; family Erebidae; genus Parascotia; species Parascotia fuliginaria. Next base: position 12,335,591 of record OY720181.1, on the reverse strand, counting down.
CACAAACTCCTACGAGATTCCAGGTAGTCAGTATCCTGAAAAGCTTGAGTAGGTGTAACCCTTGCATTCGCGTTGCCCAGTATTTATGTTGAAATCGAGACTGTATCGCCTTGACACAGTAGAAAACCGATATCAATATCGTTAGAAAAAGAACTAATAATTATGATGGGTTCGTAAGTAAGTAAACTATACGGCTAAAGATAAAATACAAATTTAAGTTATACTTATAAAAGTTCGTACAGGTAATACACCTTTCTCGAGAACACGTCAGAAAAGATGTATGTAAGAGATATTTCAATGAATAATGAATGTTTACTTAATCGTCAGTTTTTAATCGAACCGTGGAGCTGGTAAACATGTTTACGTTCTATATTCTGGCTATATTTTTATTTTCCCGTTGAGATATTCCCACTGCCACGTAGCTTAGCCAGCATCTGGATACTTAAACTTACTAAATATGACTTAAATGGTATGGCAGATTCAAATTCGTGCATTTAAACTCGTAGGTTGCTTGAGTAAAACGGACGTGTTTTGTCTCAAGCTTGTTTTATAATTTAGTTCTCAGAGTAGTTAACTGGAGTGCTTTTAATACTTTTATACAAACATTTTACATGGTCACTGACAAAATAAACGTGAGTAAACTAGAAATTTATACGTAATATACTAATCTCTGTTTTAATTTGTATTCAATATCAAAATTTTGGCCATCAGTTTACAACTCTGGAATAAATCGCTCTTAGCGAGGAGATAAGGCCGCCAATTGTAAGCACTATGATATTGACTGTGAGATCTATAACATATTTGTAAGTTTGGTGTATGTACAGTACAATAACGTGTAAATAAATAAAATAAACTCTATAAAATAGAGATTGCAGAGATGCAATCTTAAGTATAGTTTAGATTACTACGCCAGCCAAAGAGCTCATAGCCAAATAGCTAATTACCACATTGATCGATAGAGCTGCGAGGCTAAAAGCAATTACGGTTGTCAACCTGTGCATGTTCGTTTTCTAAAAGATGTCGACACCCTTGCGTGCTTCACATAACACGTTAGACACAGGACCAGTATTCATTCTTGCCACATCTAGATACTCTCTATAGTTGTTAGTGGCGACCGCTCGACGTATTTCAGTCGTTTCTCTTCCCGAATATATTCGTTTTTGGTCGCTCTTTTCATGAGCTCGCTGAATGTGGGCTGGTCTATTCATCGTGCCACGACGGATTTTTATGGGGATTTAACGCGAATTATATTTGCTTCAACTGTGTTTCAAATAACTACTGAATTGTGATTCATGTTAAATTAAAATATTTGGTATATTTTAAATGTTTAAATACTTTATACCTTTTACCTACAAAGAAAAATTGTAAAAAGTTCAGGCTTCATAAAATCAATACGAGGTTGATACTTAGTTGATCATCTACTTACCTTATTTAAAGAAAATAAAAGAAATAATTTCAGTAGCTTATGATGTCAGTAGAGTTATTATAATCCACCACACCAGCGAAGCGGCTGAAACATAACACCAACTTTTGCGACGTAGAGACACCTATTTCCGTAAAAATCAATTTTATGAACTCAAAACAAAGTACGCTCAAACAAACGGGTTCCAGACATTCCACTAAGCACATCGTTAAACAATTAACCACAATAGTTGAGACTTGCACGACCACGGCAATTCGGTAACTTGGCAAATAAGTTTCCCGCTTAGTTTGTAGAGACGAAGCGGTTTCTTTACTGCACTTTAATGACCCTGACCACCTATCTTGCGGTACATCATTGCTTGCAATTGTATTACTTTAGCAGTTTTAGTGATACAAGATCCTGCAGTTCTAAATGACTTAGACATACATTTTACAATTTTGAAGAATGATATTATTTTCTATTTTAAGAAAAGATAACATACTGCCAAACTGTGACAAACAATAGTGCTTACAACTAATCTAATAACGAAAAAGTATGCCTTTAGACCTAAGTAACTTTTAAAACAAAGGCGAATTTCCTAAAACCTACAGTTAAAATAAACGAAAATGTTTCAGTTTGAAAGAAAACCTTTGAAAATAATCCACAAATTTATAAACGTTTAAAGGAATAAATTACTTTGTAGGATTTTCGCGTATCGCTAAAATGTAATTGCCAATATTTAACAGAAGCGCTACGCAATATTTCTAAAGTAAAATCCGTATATAGCTCAGTATTGCCTTCTACTGACATAGCAAACATATTATTCGAACCCCTTTAGTGGGCATTAAGTATTCAGTCCTTATTTTTGTTTCGTCATTTATTACAAATAGCTAGAGAGCCGCTTTATTAAGATTCTTAGAACCTACATAATAATTTATTGTGCATTGCGCTGGGGCCAACTTGAATTTGATTATTTTTTCTGTAGACTATTTGTCTTGTTTTAACCGATGTATTTTACCTGATAGCTAGTAGGTACCTATAAGTCAACAGCCACATAAAAATGTACAATAGTGTGTAGTAGTTACAATAATTTACTCAAGATCTGGGTCGAACAAGGTTAGCCTGGCAAAATGTGATGCCTTAATGTACACTTTTATGCAGAAATGGTAGTAGCATAATTTGATGATAATTAAACGACTGCTTAACATTAATATGTATTTTATTTTTAACCTTGTCATTTTCTCTATTGCAGTATACACAGCCAAATACGATTATTGAAAAGTATTGGACGATAAGAATTATTACTCCAAATGGTAATTTTTTATATTACAAGTGTCTCAAACTTGAACACTTGGTACGTACAATAATGACTTGCCTGATGGCTTGACACTAAATGTATCATATTGTTATTGAGCTACCAACTACCTCAGTGATATAGAAGAGACGTATGTGGCTGTGGGCTTAATTCTCAGATGCAAATCAACTTACTTTTTGAAAAATAAAAACCTTTTAACGGCACTTAACTTACGCAAATTAATAAATATCTTTGTATTTATATAGTCAGATAATCTGATTAATACAATCAGATTACGGTTTCACCTATTAGGCCATCGTCAACTTGAAGCAGAATTTCATCTTACATTTAAGTAATTAATTTTCAAGTCAGATACCTTTTTGTAGATGTAAAGAATTTTAAGTAAGTATTTTAATTTCTACTACTTTGCTAGTTTTGTAAGTCAAGGTATCACAAAAATAGAATAGCAGTAAAGCTGTCGTAAGCCACGATCGTGACTAGGATTACGTTAAGCCGGAATAGAGGTCGGTTGATTACAATTAGTGAGGTTTACTTTCTTTAGAGGACAAATACTTAAGGTCCAGTGTGAATGTATGGATTCCGTACTCGCACCTTTGACATAGATCTAATAGTAACTTTACAATTAAATGCAATTTTAGTACAATTATGATTTACAGTATAATGGGTATAACCGAGCTTTGTGTTGTATTGATTTTAGATACCCGGTAATTTTTTAGCAATTCAATCAAACTTTAAATTAACCTATAAGCTGTCTTTCTTCCCTCTATTATTAATATAATAGAGACGTATAATTTAATGGACACTATGATTTTATACTTTATTATTATTGTGAACAAATATCGATTTAAGGCTATATAGGCACGAGGACGTAGGTGTAGGTAGATACCGTTTTCATAAAATATGATAACATAATTAGAAAATGTACTGTAATAAAACTCTTGAAGGCGTGACGGAATGACGTGGTTAGAACAAGATACAACAATAACAAAGTAATTTTAGTATGTATATATTCAAACTAAAAGTTGCTTTGAAAATTGAAATATTAATTCAGTACCTACCTACTTCATTAGGGTCGACTTTCAGCTACTCCATTGAGTAGCAATAGGTTGCACGAGACGACTGCCATTATTTAGACCTACACAACTCAATTACTTTCCATGGGCAATATTTGGTTTTGAGACCTGTGAGCAGAGTGCATCTAACTAGCAACATAGACATTCGTAAGATATTGCAGTTCGAAAACTAAATATGCTCATGGTCGAATAGGTACCTACTTACTATAACATACCGACAAAATTCATAACCCCCTAGCCACCGCAGTGATCGCTTAAAAATGCTATATAACAATTAAGTAAAATATAAAAGTGATATCGTACGTACCTACTCGCATTTAATCATAGTTACATCGGTCTTTGTTCTCTTTGTCCCAAATAAGAGATACAATTACAAACAGGGTAGCGAGCTGACGTCATAAATTACACGGTTGAAATTTAAAATTTATTTAGAAGCAAATGCAAAGTTAATTTTTTAGTGAATCACCGGTGGCCCATTTCGGTGATTAACTTTTTGGGCCAGCTGATACGTTTACAGTTTAATGGAAAATTTAATGCTTTGCTTATTGTTTGGGGATTTAAGTTGTTTAGAAAAACAAATCACAATTTGATGAAATTGGGCAAAGTACCGTACCTAAATTATTATTGTTATTTAAACTTTATACATACGTATTTATAAGCGTAATGTTAAAAAGAGACAAACAGAAAACGATAAGCCAGTAGATAAATTTAAATTTATGAAAACATGTAAAATCGTTTAAGTTAAGGTGAACGTCCGTCATACGGCTACGAGCCCCTATTTGGTTGACGAAAAGTAAGTTTTTTTAGGAAATCAGCTAAACATGACTCGTCACGTATAAAAACAAGTTAGTAGGTATAATTTACAATACGTAGGTAGGTGTTAATTAAAAGTAACACTAACTTAAAATAAAATTAATGTTAGTACGGTAAAACTAAATTCAAAATGCAATTATACTTACGAATAATCTTATTTTTGGCTATCGTATTAATTTTAGGTTATTAAACATATTGCAGTCAGCAAAACACTATTTTTAGCTGTTCGTTCATTCTTATAAAACATTAACACATTAGAATTTTACTAAATACAAGTTAACTTATGTTGCAGAAAGTCTTGAGAAGGTTAATCAGATTTTGTTGTAAAATGTTTTTGAACGTCAGTAATTTGACACGAAGTCGCATGTTATTGAATGATGGTTCATGCGTTTCATATCTTGTTAGAATGACCAGAAATTTACCTCGAACATAGAACTTACCTTGTTCAAAGATACAAATTTCAAAATAGAAAATTACAATGAGTTTGATGGTTTTTGAATTGATGTAAACATTAATTAAAAAAACCCATAATAAAACGAATATATAAATGAAACTAAATATTTTTTTTTATTTCTACATTCGCCTACCTAATTTATTTACCTAAAATGTAAACAACGCTCGAAAAAAGATTTTCTTTTTTTATTGAAGTAGGTATTTAGGCAGGTGTAAATAACATTATCATTAAAACTTATTCTACGAGCAATCTAACACCAAGTTAGTAATTTAGTCATCATTCTTTTCTATGAATATTTATTCTTCGACTGTATACTAAACTGGGCTCATTAACACTGACATAAAATATAACAAGTTCAGTTAATTAAGCTTCATAAGTTATGCACAGACGTAAAAAATAAATTTTAAGAGTATAATTTCATAGCACATCATCTCTGAAACGGGACATGCAAATTGTGTGAAAAAATAAAAGATAATAACGTTTTCATAAACTTCCGACGGACGAGGGGCGGTTGCCGTATGCTTGGTAGCGTTTACACTACACGATATTGGGACGAGTATCGTCGACATCGTCGTGCACGAGTAACTTGTGCAAAGCCGTCAGTTTCTGACTAGCCGACAAGAACAGAGCTAGCATACGTTAAAATTATCTATTCACTAGTAATTTAACTACCTACGTTAATAATAAATTATTTTCTTGTAACAATTTTTCTACAATTAAATTTCATTATGTAATTGAGCTTAGCTTTAGCCCTTTGAAAGTTCACCGTTAATAAATAATGTTGGCTATTTAACACGACATAAATAAATTAAACTAAACAAAAATCTGTAAATTGCCGTGTTTCAAGATGTTAAAATTAATTTATAATTTAAATAATAAGTTCTACATCATGGTCTTTCTATCTTGAATCTGTAGATTAAGGACTAAAAATAATTATTAGGTATCTACTCGAGTGTATCTACTTAAGTGTTATCGTTATAGCTTAGTGTTTAATTAAGGCTTCCTAAACATGAGGAAAGGGATGTAGGTTAAGGAGTTATCTTTGATCTCACATTTTCATATACTTTCTAAGTTTACTTTGAATGTCATGGAAGTGCAATAAGGAAAAACATTCTAAGGAAACCAGAACATGCAAGGGTATAAGTCTGCAAGTGGCGATCAATACTTATGGCTTCTACATATGATAGAGGAAAACGCTGGCCATATAGTGTGAAAAAGGTGACAATAATAATATAAGTAAATATAAACTTATAAAAACGAAGAAGTTTACGGTAAGGTATATAAAGAAAGAAAAGGTTTAACTAGTACTAATTGTAGACTTAATTGTTAATAGCTAAAAAAATTTTAGAATTATAATATTTTTTTTACTTATAACGACCTGAAGTTAATCTTTACCGACTCAGAGGACCTGTAGATTAAAATAATTATGGGATTGACATAAGCTAACGCCAATGTTAGTGTTAGCTAATGTTAATCACATATATTTTTTAACCTATTCTATGAATAGAATAGGAATCTATTCCACTTGTCTAGAGCATCCGGTTACTTAAGAAACTCGTAATCAAGAATTGTCATGTATTGTGTCCATTTGTTATTTATTTCGCATCTTTAAATCGTATGCTATAAACGTAGTTAAAAAATGTTAACATCAGAGCGTCCGGCAAAGAACCGACGATGAAAAGGGTAGCACAGAAGTGATGATAAATAATGCGTTAAATGTGAGAAGTCGTCACTTGAGGGTTGAAAGTACACACGCTGAATAACAAGTACGGTATTGTGAAGTAATAAAATGTTACATTGATGAAGTATCTGTCAGTCAACAAGTAAAATCATGTTACTTTAACCTTTCAGAATTCAGAACAATAAAAACGGCAACCTAGGGAGCATAGTGAGCTAAGTATATCTCTCACTTTGGACAAGCACACAAAAAAAAGATTAAATTAGTTGTGATAAAATTGATTAACTCTTTATAAATTCGTTTCATTATTTGGTTTAACGATTGTATGGCAACAAGCCATACTCTCAAAATAAATTAATACGAAGATTAATCTTCCTTCTCACAGACCGCCACAGTAAGAACAAAAATATAACAAATCAAATTGCCATTGTTCCGGTGGTCTTATTTCGTAACGTCAACGTAAAGCAATAGTTTCTTTATTTAAAATTTTTCTAACGTTAAGCTACGAATAAAGTCGCTAATTACCATCGATTCCCATACACTGCACTAAATTACGCTTTGATACTAACGTGAAAAATGGCCAAAGATTTCTCTGGCGAAAAAAATGAACGTCCCCAGTAAGCCGGCAAGACGCATAGCCCTGAACGTGTCTACCAAGGTAATTAGTACAGATACTAATTTACATTTGTATTCAAAATTCGAGCGCTCTCTCGCGCCATTCCTCGTCTGTTTATTCTCATCTCTTTTTTTTGTAAAACGTACCGCATTGCTGTGTTTTTCGCGTAAAAAATTACGCGGCTCGCCCCTAACAAATGTTTCGGGGACATTGTCTAGCAAATATTGTCCGGTAAACAACTTAAAATGTAATAAATAGATCTTTGTGACCACGCTTGTTGTACAAATAGTTTAATTATTTTAGGTACGTTTTTAATATGGAATGAACAACAATATACCTATAACCTACTAGTACCTATGTTATTTTTTATTCTAGAAAATTTATAAGATTAAATAAGAAAATTTAGGTCGCTATTAATTAATTTAATGTAATTAATTTGTAAGAATAGATAATACGAATAATATATGTACTAATAATAATAGTTTATTTATTTACAGATAAACAAGGAATCGTACGTGATCACCCTACCGTCCACTATAATAATATAAGTATTCTTAATTAGTATAATTAGTTAATCGAATGTGTGATGAATTGAGGACCACCCTCAATTCATCACAGGGGAAGGTGATAGAGAAATCATACAATACAATACAAGACGGACAATCGTTGCTATAAGACTGCCTCTGCTGCTTTCTATAATTCGTCCTCCAAGCTTGACAAAATATAAATTTGAATGAGGTTTTGTCAAACAGTGGACATGTTTTGGTACCGTACAGTCTTTTTACGGTAAATTTTCTTCTACTGCCAATACGGTTTTTTACTTAAAATCACTAGTAACCGCATTTACTAAACGAAATAAAACACTACGTATATAGATTAATAAACATACTGTTACTACGTAAGCTGAAGGTATTTTCCCAGTTGGATTGTTCCACATGACGCAAATCTCTTAATAAAAATCTTCATGTGCCTTACCTCTCTAATTTAATTTTATACTATCTGTTTGAACAATTTACCTGTTTTGTTTAAGTCTAGATTATAGGCATGTATACATACTCGTAAGTAGTAACAATGATAGTAAACCAGACAACTCATTCGATTATCTAAATAATTATCCACAAGCAGAGAAAAGTCATATAAAATCTGGTTTAACCACTACAACTGGGCGAACGTTTGACGTGAATTTAAATACACCGGTTGCATTAACAATTCTGCACATTTACTTATGTTTAGTCTTCATACGGTATGTGACCAGGCAGTCGGTGGTCGCAGTGTTTTTCCTACGTCATTACGAATGAAACACACGAACTGAGGATAGTTAAATTTCACTGTTATTTATCTTTATTTAGTCTCGTGCTGCTTATCAAATGTTCACTTGGATGAAATGAAAAATTTGAATATTTTGTTCTGTTTGTTTTCTTAGCGTTGAATTATCATTTGCATTTCCTTTTAGAGCATATAATAGAAGTCGGATTGTTATTGACACTAGTTTCTCCGTAGTTTATACCAAATTATTTTCAGAATTACCAGACTATCGATATTTAAGGATTAAAGTTTCACAAGATCCTGGTACCTACCTACCACCACATAAAACACACGTAGAGTGCACGCGAGAATTGTTGACCCTTAGACGGCGATAGGCACAAATTGCCGATTTTAATGAATACGACATACAAAATGATAGGTGGGTCTTTTAAATTACAATTGCAAACCTACTTAACAGCTAATGGATACTGCACCATTACTGAAAACAGATTTTGATCATAAACTAAAACAGTACAAAACAATATTAGCAGTGCACACGGTCGTTAATGAAAACATGTTGTTTTTGGACCAGCTTAATAAGCGAGACATGAATAACGATCTACGCATAACGCACATAATAATAAATGTTCGAAAATAATACGGAACGTACCATTAATGAAAGCACGTAAAATCCATTTGGCATTTTCATTTCAATTTTATTTAATTAAGGCTTATGTGGTGCTCCGCGAATGTAATGCCATATTTGGGTATTGTTATTGAGTAGTTCTGGGATTTTCAAATTTCAATTAAACACTGTGTATTGAATTATTGGATGCCACCTCTGCGAATGGGAATTTGTGGGCGAGTATTGACCCAATATTGTGTCTTAAATGAACTTTCTCTTTTTTCTTCAAGTTAATAAATAAACTGGTATTGACCGTGCTTTAATTACCTACATGAATGTTGTTTTTCTCTTTTTTGGAAAGTAAATATTACTGAGGTATTATAAAATATGATCAAATAATGTGTTATAATTTTGTACTGTATTTTAGTTTAAAAAATATGATGACGTTTTCTTTCCGGTATTGTTCTGAATAGATTTGTGAAGTACAGGGCAGATTTTTTCTCAGGTTCCTTTTTCTTTATTTCCATTTAGTGTTTATCCCAATAAAGTACAAATAATATTATAATTAATATGTGCAAATCTACAAAATACCTTGAACACAGTGCTATTCCGCAAAAACAAAGTGAAAGAACCAGAACTTTCAACGATGAAATCACAAAGGATGTCATTATCAAGATTGAAGAGTTAAACGTATTACGTGTGAATTATCTAATAATCCGCCGGATATCAGACAATTGATCAACAAACGAAATCCGTCTATTTTAAGCATGTCATCGTACAATAGGGATGACGTCATTCTAGGCGCCCAAGTAAAATCGTAATAATTAGCAGTCTGCTGGCTAACAAGCGAGTACGTGACCGATCGGCTATCGATATCTATCGGAAATCTAAATCTAAGGCATCGCACCTACCGCAGTCTGTTAGTTGCTTGTAGGTATTCAACAGGGAAGTGTTCTTATCTGCGATCTTTCAGAATGATTGATTAAAAAGCTGTGAGACAATAAATATTCTAATATGCAAATTCTTTTAATATTGGCGTTTGTTAAAACAATGTGTTTGTAAATGTAATGCTTTTGATCATTGTTGTCGAGGATTTAAGAGCTGTCCGTTGTACATAAGCCATCTTCACCTTGGTGAAGATTAATTATGTTGATATCTAAATAGATAATTGCCATTATGAATACAAAAAAAAACTCCAGTTCTGTCAAGTTTTGATTTATTCGCTATCAACATTAATATACACGCAACGAAAGCAACGCGTGCGGCAAAATCTAAACTAATGTAAAATTTGTGTTACAAGTAAAATATGAAAGTGATATAGTAGATAAGTAAGTATGTGGCCTATCAGGTATTATGAGTTACGAAAGCTGAATACAGCTGTTGTTGTTACGACATTTTAGATATAACTCCTTCATTGTTATCTTGCGTTTAAGGTAACTCGATCAAAAGGGTCAATTGACCCTTTTGATCGAGTTACCTTAAACGCAGTGCGTAGGGAATTCCCTACGCACTCAATTTATTTTAAATTAGAAATCATCTCCCATATTTTTTACACCACCTAACCTTGTCTGCACTCAAGTATAAACCTATTCTTAAGAAATTCCACAATGCGTGATGAGGACATGACACATCAATAAATTGGTATTCAGTGGTCGGTACTCAAACAAAAAACGTGTTGATATTCAACTCATGGCTCCACAGAAGCAGGATGATTGACAACACATTAGGATGGTTTGAAACTTGTATTTGCTTAGCGAACCAGTTGGCTTGTCTTGTTGATTTGTTCGTTCGCGGAATAATTAATTAAAAGTTATGAAACATCGTTTTACTTAAGTTCAATAAGTTGAGTGAGTTTGAAATCAATAAAGAATAAATGTTTGGTTATAAGAAGAGCAACTAATGTCCGTCGGCTGATTAAGCCAAATATTTTATCAACATCTTTATGAAGATGATACTTATAACAAGGACTTGATATTATATTACAGCTGATTGTTATCACTTCTGTCACACGCTTTGTAATGGTGTGTATATTTAAATTGATTGATCTTGAAATATTTTATCATGTTCTGATTGGCTAAAACGTAGGTACTCAAGAATATAATATTATACGTTGTTTCTGAATGGTGCAGTACGTACGACCGCCCAAATTCGAATATTATGAGTTTTGGTGTACAAAATCTGCATTGACTAAACTTATTTAATTATGACAAAGGTCCTTTGTAATACTCTCTATCCTACTGACTCCACTGCCACAAGTTGCGTAGGACATTATTATGAATGCGTTGTCGACTCTAGCAACACTCGTTTTTAAGTAGGTACTTATTATTTTCGCATGAATTTTAATACAAAGGAATACAGTAAAACGCTACTACTTTTGAGCTAGAACAATGTCTTTAACTCCACCCCGAGTTTACATGCATTTATCTCACCACTCACTCACAACGTAAAATATTCTCATAAACAGCGCCACTGAAATTTACTCTTTCGTTTAATATTTTACGCTGTCAACGATGAGAAAAACGTGTCAACTCATAATAAAACTTTATAGATGGATCTTGTAGTAAAAAGCCTTCTATGTTTTTATATTCTCCACGATTGCGACATAGGAAAAAAAACGTTGAATAAACAATAGTTTACGACAAGGCCAAGTTAATTCTAATTTGTATGTACAATTGTACATGTACTATGTTTTTAAGTTTATTTGCCTTATGAATTAATAAAAAACTTCAAGAGCTGGCGGCATTACGTGTTGTGATAAACAGGTTGAGTTTTAGTTGCAACATGCATCGGTAATAATTTATTTTAAGATTTATTTCATTTTATGAATCCGAACTTTATTTTCTTGTTATTGTTTTAAGTTTTAATTAATTTATTATTGTCATAATCGTAGTTTGTTTTTGTAGAATTGCTACAATGAGGGTGTTAAGGAAAATTTTCGTCACCAGCTGGTGCCACTTTGGTAAAGGTCTCCATTTTTTTCAGTGTTCACTTCGGCAATTTTGATGTTTAATTCACAAAATGGACAATTCACGTGCTTATGGACAAAAGAAAATTGCTGAGAGGGTTTTCTAAAATGGCGCCCACGAGGTAGCAGCACCGATGCGTCAGGTGTAGCTGTCAAGCGCTTTTTGAAAGTTAACCCCTGAATGGCCCAATGTGACAGTTGAAGCGCCAACTGGTGGCGAAAGTTTTCTAAACACCCTCATTGGTAATTTTAAAAACATTTTTATTGTCTAGCACTCCCAACAATTCTTGATATGAAGAAAGTTAGGACAAAATCCCATCACAACTGTAGTCCTAGTTGATATAATAGACATTTAGTAGTTTTATAGATATTACATACTCATCGATGCAGATGCAGTATCAGTTAAATCCTTAAAGAATTTAACTGATAAAATATATCTGTTAATATTTATTAAAAGTATTTTGGTTTAAACAAAAAATTATAGCATGCTTACGAGTACAAAGTTATTTTTTGTGTCAATAAAAAACCTATAGTTTTGCTCTACTTTAGAGTAACAAAACCATGAAATTTATCTTTTCATTTATCATTATTGTTTACATTTCAAAAAACCGCATCACCTTTAATTTTTAAACTTGAATACTTAAAACGTTTATGGTGTATGAAATATAATGTAAAATTATGAGGAACTTCTTTCGCGTCACCTCAAGTTAGCGGGTGGTAATACCCAATACAATATCTGTGAATAATCAGGTCTTACATCTAACAAAGTTATTCATTCAGGGAAATTTATTCAATATTCAAAATATGAACTTTTACCACATGATAATAGAGTTCAAAATGAGGACTAGTTTGGAATCGTTGTAAAAATATATTGGTGTGTTATTGTAGTGAAATGAACAGTAATTTATCGTCGTCTTTCCAAGGTAATTGCGTAAATCATGCATTTATGACAGGAGACCACAGGCGGCTTTGTCTACCCCCATGCCCCACAGTACCGAGCGATTCATTGTTACTAACATAAACACTAAAGTTAGGTGTATTTGTTTAAAATGATAAAAAATTATACCTTTTCATTTGGGCTTTTGAATTTACCTGACCATTGTTTTCTTTGAAGGTTAGTTGCTAAGTTTAATTTTTCAAAATCTGATGGATGTTTGACTCTGATTATTGATTTTCTGACTATTGATTTTCTTTTTGCAAATTGTATCTATGCATGCATTGGCATATAAACGTAGTACTTTAAGATCGATATATGCATGTATCTTGAATAGAAAAAACAGTTCAGAGTTGTTTTTAAAGTAAGAAAAATATTCATAAATTATCATAAACTAGCATTGAACAAATTAAAGTGATAATTTTAATTATTTCTCTTTGTTTTATGAAGACCTCAATGTTTCTCTATTATTTAATTTATCTACTTGAAGGTAGATCTGTCATTGTTCTTCTAAGTAATAATTGATTAACAAAACGGAGGGATCACAATTGAACAAAAGAAAAACGTCAATGTCTTTACTTACAAGTTGTAACAATCTATTAACAAATAAACTGTAAAATCATATCGAAGCTAAAGACTTAATTAGTGGTCGCGGCGGGGCACTGCGCACGCGCTGTATCTTATCTCTCCGAAGCCAGCGCACGATTTAAACAACAAACTCTAAAACAACGTTGTACTTACAATGTCTGTGAACAACGCTGTGAAAATAAGTAGGTATGGCGCTTAAACACAGCGATACGTCGTTTATGCCAGAGTTTGCATTAGGAATATTAAAGTTGGATAATATAAAATATAAGCTAAATATCTGAAATATCTGAATTGTTGAAGCCTTACATTTCAGCTGTCAACGTCTTCAAGCATGAACTTTAAGTAAACTTTTTAAGATATGATTATTTATATCAGATAGGTACTAAACCTTCTTGCAATACTGGTAATTGTGAACAAAAATAACGGTAATTTTACAATGTGTTACTAAATGACCTTTTTAGTTATGTTACTTAATTCGGTATATTAAGTAATAACATTATTTAATATACAAAACCTATTCTGAATAAGTTTACGCATTTCTAAAGGCACTTTTTAAACACACAATTAGGAAACACAAAGTAGGTAAGTATACCTAATCAGTAAACACAAATAGGCCTGAAGCACATAACAGCGATCATTTTTTATATAATTCAATAAATAAATTTTACTCGTAAGTCACGCGCATGTAATAAATTTATTAATCATAACCTCTTCCATATTGTCTTTATTTCAGCGACGGAGAGCCCCAACTGCGCGGGAGTTGCCATACTAGCATACTTGAAACCGGACAGAAGGATTTATGTTCTCACTACACGTATCTGAATATGATTATAATAATATTTTTAGTACCTACATATTTGAGTCACACGACAAGCATATAACATGGATTTGTTTAAAATACTATTTACAACTTACGTTTATTAGGATAGGTATTGAAAAACAGATCATAATAACCTAGTAGTTAAGGTTTCCTATCCTTAAACCTGAGCTTCTTATATCCAAATTTGTGGAATCGGACAGATAGATATCTATGTGACTTTCAAATTCATATTATATGCGTTCTAATTTTAACAATGCTAAGATGGCGAAGGAAAATATTGCAAGGTAACTTGAACTTACAAGTATACCTAAGTCCGAAATTGTTAACCCGCTTTGAACCCAGCTCTATTATTTTTTCTACTGCCGCGACTGCAAATTTTAGTGCATTTTCAACTAACGTACAAGACCCTACAAGACTTAGGTTACGAGATAACACCTAGATAAACATGTACGTGGTACGTATCACAAGGATCGCGCGGGTGGCGAGTTCGCCTCCCAGCTAATTAAGATAACTCAATATGTCCGCCGCTCGCGAAATATGGCTGCGTACACGCAAGACAGATAGCACGAGGTTTCGCGGCAAATTGTTGTATCACAGGCACTGACTTCATGATTGTTATATATAATGATGTCTTCTTTTAATTCTATACAGAGAGCCTAGACAAGTGGCACAAGTGCTAATAGAATAGAATAGATAAAAAAATATGGGATTCACAAAAGCTAACGACAATGTTGGCGTTAGCTTATGTCAATTCTATACATTGATAAATCTTATTTATTCTATTTTATTAGCGTTGATGTCACTGCAGGTTTTTTATGATCACTGGTGACCTTGAAGAAATCATTATATTAAAACAAAAGTATGTCCTTTTGGTTGAAAGTAGAGCCTTTTCTTTTATTATAATTGTAGCAGCCGCAAAGGCGCCTAGTGAGAACCATGTACAGCGGTTATCTCGTAGTAACAGGCGGGCAGCTGGCTTGTTTCCTCTTGCTATAAGAAAAATCGTCTTAGACCAAGTTCTCACTTCATTGAACCAAATAAAACAAAAATCAAGTTTAAGGTTTTATTTACGTCAGAAAACTTCTTTATAAAGATAATATATTGAAACCCTATCATTTATTCACAGACATTTGTCTGTAAGTAAATCAGGATGTTCGTTCTGGACATTTTATATTAAATTACGCGTGAACTTTAATAATACTCAGATTTATACCGAAGTATATAAACGTAAATCATCATGACTGAGTATACGAGACATAATTTATGGGATGTCTCAGAAATACTGGTTTGATAGATAGCTGTGAGCAACTGCAAAATTTGTGCAATACCTATCTTGTTCATTTACCTGTTTATAATCAGATAAATGAACATGATAGAATCATAAGTTTCCAATTATTATTAATGTTTTTTGAGCAATAATTCAGGTATCACAATTACCTATAGCCTAATAATCATTACTTAGTCTTTTTTTGTTTTTCAATGTCAACTGAAAAAACTATTCCATTTATATTTTGCTACCAACACAGTAGACATTGTCCGATTTTCTTAGTCAATGACAATAAACAGTAAAATCGCCAAATTGTAATTACATTTATAGAATAATTAACAGTTCTATCATTTATAGAACAGAATCTTAACTCTTATTCATTATACAAAATAAACAACAACAAAATAGGTAACGAGTACACGTAACAAAATCTCTTCAAAAATTAAATGGCGGCTTCGGATAGTGTTTTATGCAGAAATTAAGGCTCTTGTGAAAGGCTTATAATTAACGGTCTAATTAGCAACGTGAGAGTGCTCACTTTATTAGCCGGGTAACCGTGGAGTCTTACCTATATCCGATTTTGGTACTTACTTAATGAGGCGTTTCCATGTTGTGTTTGTTTAGGGTGGGTCATAGGTCCTTCGTGACGTAGCTACTTTGTTTTATTTTTAATTTAGAGTTGACTAATTTAGGTATCTAAACTGCGATTCTGAAAGAAAAACAATTTTCTACGAGGCAAAAAAAATTGGATTATATTTCACTTCCGAGAAATTGTTTACTAGCTAAGCTTAACGAATGTACATTCTATTTTAAAAGATATAAATAAAAATCCGGTACCTATCATTTGTATTCAAAAGTATTATGATTTCTTTATCTAGCTATATTCCTTCTAATCAGGTTAAATCTCAAACTTCTTACAGCACTACACCCAAATTTCGCGAGGAATTTTACATGTTTCTTGCAAAGTATACAAATAGGTAATGTTTACTCTGAGTCGTAATGCTGTAAGCAAGAAGTGTACGGCCGAGCAAATAGCTAAATAATAGGAGTCCCTCACCAGGTGGACTGTAGTCATTACTCTTGCGGTAATCCTCCGAATACACCCTGATTTATGTGAGCCCAGACACGGACCACCAAATTTAGGTGTTTTATAAAAAATGGAGCTTAGTTTCTTGGTTATAAATAATGTTAGAAAATCCCACGTAACGGGAATGGGTTTCGTAACTATACGCGACGCGATACGTTTCTGTCGTGTAGTTAAAAATAGGTTTATTTGTGTATAGCTAAAATAGTCGCGCATACAGGTGATTTAATTAAAATATCCCGTCTGAATGTCGATGATCAGAAACGAAATATTTCTATTCTAACTTGCTACATTGACTAATTTGTCATTTAACTGTGACAATCTATATCAAACTTCATAATATTAATTGAAAATTACTAAATCATGACGAAATATGCATATAAAGATAGTAGAATAGTAGCTTACTCATATTTTTCTTTGACATAAGAACACCAAAAACCATGTTACCTATGAAGCAGCTGCTTGTGGAATACAAGCAGCTGCTTCATAGGTAACAAGATTATGTAACTAACAGTATGTAAGTACAACAAAGAATGAGGATGGGTATATGTTGTATAGGGTCACGAAAAAATCGAAGAATACTCTAACTCTTATCATTGGCACTCAAACGAAATATTTGAATTAACTATAACTATTTTAGGCACCCACAAATGAAATATACCATTTTAACACGGCAGTATGACGATGTGCACACTTTTTGTTGTATTACTACAGGTTGTAAAAAGTAGTGATTGCATTATTTCTAATATTAAGCTTATACTAATACAGTGATGTACAAATCCCATTATGACACATACTTAATATTTATTGGACCTACTGAGTTCTCTACTTATTTTTCTTACAATCAAACTTTTAACAATGTACGAGCTCTTAAATAATGCAAACTAAAAATGTTTCCAAAAATTTTTAGTACATTTAGGTATTTTCAGTAAATAAATAAAGTGTAAAATCGTGTAGCAAAGAATCGAACCCCACATCCCGTAGCGGCCTCGCAAGCAAACTTCCTGTTTGGCACGACACCATGGCTACTTTTCTCGATACGTACACTACTTTATTTCACCGTTTGTCTGTACCTACATGCATATGTCAGGGATTTCCATGTAATCGTTAGATTTTATTATTTTGAAATGTTCATTCTTGATGTTAAAGATAATTCGAAACCTGTGTGTGCATAACGGTTGCAAATAAATACCTAAGGGATCGATTAAAAATGAGTAACATAAATTCAATACACGTAAAAACCACAATTGGAAATGTAGTAAGATATTTATCGTATCTAGTTTATTATTAACCTATAATAAGCAGATATAAACATCCTTAACTTTGTTTATGTGTAGGTCTTTGACTGGTGAATATAGACTTAATTCACCAATTAAGAAAGTTTAAAAGGGGGTGCCATTCAGTGTCTATAAGCCGCCTTTAACGAGTTTATGGACACATTTAGTAAGTGAACATCCTAAACTGTGGTTTAAATGATTTTATAGTTTCTTATTCTTCGTCATGAACCCCATCTTCTTGTTACTCGTTACCGGTAACTCTATCTCATCTGCGGCAATCTAGATTTCTGGTTCGACTGCCGACTTTCTGTTCGGTGCCTAACATTCATCTCTTTGCATTGCAAATAAAAAAATCATCTATTTCGAATATTTGAACTAGATAAACCAAATTGCATCCATTATTACTTTATACATTGTATCCCGTTCTTGCGGTCTCTAGCTTTAAATTTAGCATGTGAATGTCGTAAGAGTCATCGTTAAATGTACTACTAAATGTTACCTTAGTCCAGTTATCAACCCGCCAGCGTGAATGATTTTGAGAAAAGCCTATGTCGTGGTGAATGCCTAATGATGGGCGTTTTGGGGCGTCTTGATGATGATCTAGTTCACAAAGTCTGTGTTCAACGGATACACGTGAACTATTTACGCTGCTGTTTCTTCTTGTTACTTCGTTGTATAAGGCGTCTCTAGCGCTACTATCAGATAAAGTTTTTGACAGCGTTACCCATATAAGCAGGAGCAATGTATTGCGTTTTAAAGTACCAACAAAAAACTAAAGTTACATTTGTAGAATGGAGTCAGAGATATGATCGATATGGATATCTAGTATTATAGATTGATAACATTTATATCTTTGACTATTTAGGTACTTTTTTCTTCTTAGGCTTTAGGTATGCTTTATTGTCTTTTAAAAGGAATGATTCTTCAAACTGATTCGCAGTCTCTAGTTGAAACACTCAGTTCTGATATAAATTTACGAGCAGTGCTCACCTCATACGTTTCATCAAGTCACATTAATTATATTCAATGGCTAATAACGAGACTCCACACTTGTCTGGTTAGTGACCATCGAGCAATTCAAATTGTAATTCATACGGGAGTAGTGCGATTCTTATTTGGTACTATTCATATATTTTAATGTGGCAAGTGTCACTTGTTACTAGTACTGCATCTTTACCATGATCTTTATGTTTATTTTAGCAGCGATAGTGTAGTAACAGTAGTAGTGTAAAATATTGCGGCAATGAACAGCCCATCTGGTGTTTTCTCTGAGAACTAATTTTAAGTAAAACATTTTAAGGTTGTCAACGGATGAAAAACTGCAGATGATGCGCAAAAATTATATACGCAATTATCAACTTCCTCTATGATTTTATTGTATAAAACAGCTACCTAAGGTTTCACTAAAAAAAATTAATGACTTCTAATACATTTTTGCCATAGAAGATATTTGTAGTAGAACCAACCTAAAGTGTTGTGTATAATAATAAGGTTATATTTATGTATAAATAAAAGCAAATAATACAGTAACAGAATTTTATTTAATGCAGATCCATCTCGCACTATAGCCGATATTGTACAAAAAATTATAATATCGTTTTCCGTTCATAATTATAGGTAATGATAGGTAATAGTATTACACAACTTTTCACACAGTTACAATCATGAAACACAAACATTTAAATCATCTTCTACTCTAGAGTCCCTCGAGTTTTTAAGTATTTCTCTTCATTTATTACTATATTATAATTATTTTACATTACAATAAAATTGGGCCTACCTATTTACGTATGACAAATGCTTCGTGAAGGACAAAATTTACGTATTACATTCATGAGCACGTTTCGAATTAAAATATATTATCGATTTCGTTCAACGGGTAAATTTATCATTTTCAAAATATTGCAAAATAATGTGAATTATGAAAACAAGTGTGCGAATTTCGAATTCCGTGATGTTTTACGTAACAACAATTTGTTTTATACTCATTAAGAAGCTTTATAAATAAGTTTATAATATGTACAATATATAACAAAAAATATTAATAAAACTTAGACCAAGATTCTTTCAGTACAGGACGTTTCCACTTAGATATTGTATAACTTTTATAAGTATTTGCCACCAAAACATGTAGGTAGATTTATACTACTGGTGTCATATGTGTCCTGAAGATTGTATACATTTACCTATGTCCTATTTTTCAGATACAATCATACACGTTTTTTAAGGAAACGCACTGTAAATAGAGCAAAATTACTCAATCGTTGTTTAAATTATATAAAAAAATCATAATTATCGTTAAAAAGGAACTATAAAGAGGTAATTAGATGAATCGATGATTAATAAAAATGAATTTGGCACTTCGAAGAACGTTAATTAAACATAAAACGTGCCGAAAGAACCTCGATCAAATTTTACACGACTACCCTAGTCGTCATGTCATTACATTTTACAGAAGAAAAATTACGTATATATGTTTATAGGAATCCAAAAATATTACTACTACTGTATCTTAAAATAAATTACATTATCTATTACTTAAATTTAATTAGCTATTCGTATACTGGGCACAACTAGTTTTGATTCATGTCATTTTTAAGTGACTATTAGGTAAACTATTTTTCTAAGAATAAGTTAAGCTATCGACTAATAAATGGAATATTTTTTTCATACTAAAGCTTTTGTAGTTACGTATAGGATTTCTGGCGGGACACAATAGACTGAAAAGTTTAATACATTAATAGAAAAAATGATAGGCACGAAAGTCCGTATTCAATTTACAATTGATCAAGTCAAAAATCTCATAAATATACATAAAATTATGGTAAGTATACGTTTGCCATTTGCGTCACGCCAGTAAAAAATATTTTAAGTTAGTCTGTAAATGTATCACTATTATGCGTTTCAAAGACGTATACAGACGTTGTACATCAGATTTCGGTTACAAGTACAATATAGTATACACTAACTCTAATTATTTACATTACAGTAATTTGTTTTGACACTGCGACTTGGGATGACGATGCACATAATGAGGACGAATTCAATACTTCTATAAACATTTCTATAATATTATTTCTGGTCAAAACATCGAGTATTATAAACTCCGAACAGCATATTCTTATATTCTACTAAGATCATATGAATAGTATGAAATTCCCCTTGTCGCAGTGGACGCACTCGCACCCTACGTGCATTTTGTATGCCCGCACGCTACAGAATATTTTGAAGCAAATGAAATCTACGTACACGAACTGTAGGCAAACATCCCTCAGTAATCATCCCGTATAGTATTTAGTTAGCTGCTTAATCGTAACTTCTATGAACGGTATTGAAATAAAATAAACAAAAATAGTAACTATAGAGAGCTGTAAAATCTACGTTTGTTCGACAACGTGTTTTAGCAGATAAAGTGTGATTTCGAGTGAGCGATAGTGGGGCGCGATTCGCACGATAAATAAAAACACAATTCCATTTGAAGCTCGGTGCTGCGGTGCGGCGGCCGTGTCCCGTGTACCTCAGCAGGCGTTCAAGATTTATACAGGGAGATGCGGAACAATATATCACGGAACAGTACGCGGGAACTCGACCTATTCCTAGCGCGGAGCAGCCACTGTCCCGATGGAACATGATAGCAGATCACCCCGACAGATAGCGACAGGCTCACAACTAACGCCATGTCGTCCGGACAATAACTGTACGCTTTCTAATGGTTGTATCTAGAATATACTGCACCACAGTTACGAATACGATTGGGTAACATATCGATACTAATCGATTTATATTAATCGAGTTGGCTGTTTAATATCATCTTATTAACATAATATATTGGTATGTAAGTCAAGCTAAGCGATAAATAAGCGAAGACCGAATTGCGTATTTTTCATCCGAGCTTCATATAATTTATAGTCGACGATGATATCGCGACTGGTTCTTTTATTTGTGAAATAGTGATACGCGGAGTGTGCTCGGTAAGCGTTACTAACGGGAAATTTTGACAATAAATCTCCGGCAGTCGATTGCCTAAGCGTTCGTGTGGGCTGGCATAAAAATTTATTCGATACTTGATTTTGATATCTTGATCTCGCGACGTCAACTTACGTGTAGCGTGCGGGGCCGAGCGACAATTTGACAATCGTAACATATACATACATCACAATAACTGCGTATACATTTGTTGGAGCGCGCTAACGTACATAATAAAATTTGGCCCTAACACCTACCAAAACATCAACGCTTTACACGCAACGGCCACCTGAAACAAAAGGAAAAGCGAAATTAATCAAAATGCCAATCATAAAAAATTAAAAATGCAAATGCGTGTTTGATATTGCATATAATATAAGCAGGGTTTGGTTGTTTGGTTGCTCTGTTGGCTTAGGATAATTGGCAGCATATAATTTTACTTTATTGTCGAGGAGACAAATGAGAAATTTTTGGCGGTATTTATAGATGCTATGGCTATGGCACTAGTGTGGAACAATTTAAAATCTAAAGCACGCGACAATATTTCATCAGATCGAAATATGTTCTCATAAACAAGGGCGGACTTAAAATGCAAATAATTTCGCGCTAGCCCCATGGGCATGTTAAAACAAACTCAGCATTCTAACAGCTTTTCATTATTTATCGCTTACGCTCACGAAAAGGCGAAATTTTTTTTTCAGTTAAAGTTAATTTCTAGCGTAATGCGTATTTGATAAAAGGCTGTATCTCTGGCAGGCAGGCTCCGTCGAGCCGGCTCTGAAATTAAGATGTAACATGATGCGAGAACGAGCAAGAGCAGCTAGATTTATTGCTATACCACTTTGCATATGCTGATTTACAAAGACGATGGCTTTATACAGAGCTGTTGTGCGTGTGACAGTTATAGTTTAAGTGTGTTATTTAATATATTTGCATAATAGTACAGGTTGCAGTATTTTTGCTGTAGGTAATTTATTTTATTGAATGTGTTAATATTGTTACAAGATTTTTATAATTTTATGGATTGTAAATTAACAAGGAAATTTTTAAATAAATTTGCAAGCATAAATTGTTACTTTAGGGTTCTCATTAGCAACTTTTTCTTTTGACGCTTGAACCTCTTATGCTAGAGTGTCTAAGTAGGCACATTTAAAAACATTAAATATTTTTATTGGTTAAGGGTAGCTTCATGCGAAAACCAAATAGAATAAAATCAATATTCACATGTAAAACTATTTAATAATTTTATTTCAATTATTTAGTTTAAAAATTTAACATTTGAGTTATAAATATATAAAGTAACTAAATTTATTTACAGCTCCATATTGATACTACAGTGCTGATGTGGCCCATTCGCGCGCGAGAGGGCCGACTCCGTCTGTCTGGCGATCCGCAGTCAGCAGAAAGAAACACATAACAGAAACGTTCGTATTGCTACATTTGCCTTACCAACTTTTTTTATTTTTAATACCTAATACATTTTATATTAGAATATATTAAATGTGTTATACTTATAGAATGTTTACTGCTTTCAAAGATAAGATAATAATATAAGTCACACAACTGTTTGCCTGAGCTCCCTATCAAATGATACTTTATTTATTGCGATAAACAAGGAAACACCTACATACTCAGTCGGAAGAAAGTCGCAAAAAGTCCAAGTAATACAAAAAGGTTCACCTACCATCTCGGTCGAGGAAAGTAATAAAGAAGAGGGACGCGGACCGAATAATTGATACGATTATGTGTTACTACTGCAGAAGAGATAAGGGTGACCATATACTGGGTTCAGAAATGGAACTGCATTTATGCTATTCAAATTTACTGTTTATTTCAATGAAACATCGGTACTGACTTGACTCTTAAGACATGTGCACATTTAACAAACGTTTATCTTATGATGTCACATGTTTGTGTGCAAGACATTACAGCTAGTTCAGGACCTAATCTGTTTTCGAAAGCAACAAAATCAACGGTGACGTTGCCGCTACGGGCGATGACCTCAAACGCGACTAACACGAATTCTATTCTATTTTCAGATGTTGACCAGTATAAAGCAGCACCTAGAACAATGGAAGAAGGGCGGCGAGCGCTTCGTCAAGTGCGAGAGCCCATAAATCCTGTAGGACGCGCAATTTGTTGAATTACAGCATGCGCCAGCCAGCCACCGGGCCGACGCGAAATTAGCTCCCACAGAGATAAATTGACGGCGGCCCGCTAAATAAATTATTTGGGAAAACCGAGAAAAAACGGGCGTCTTCCCTTGATAAGGGTTGCGAGTATTCTACCGTGGAAATAATGAATATCGACCGGCGAACTACGTATACACTACGTAACAATTATCCTATAGCTAGTTTTATATTTGAACAAATTAAAAAACATCAATTTGTATATTTTTGAAGCCTAAACTACATTATTTATTTGAAGCCTAAACTACATTATTTACATAATTACATATAACCGACAAAAGATAAACGGTTAACTGGCTGCCAACACATCTATCATATTTAATTAAGTTATAAATAGAAACAGTCCATATAATCAACGCATTAAACATAAAAACTCATATCTGGTTCAGTAATTAACCTACCAATTATCACCTAGGAGCCGTTATTTAACTACTTAGGTATTTCTCACGACAATAAAAAAAGTAATTAGAGCTCAATAACTGACATGAAATAAAACCATACGCTTGGATTTGACATTTACATAGAAATAAACGACACTAATCATTAGTAGCACCGAGTATCTAAACGCATTTTTCACGAATTTCAATTATATTTTTTTGATAATACTGAGAATTTTTCTGTTGTATAAATTAAAATAGAGGAAATCAGAGTTAAATACAATCAAAACGAATTTCAACACGTGTTATTACTTTTAAATAAAATATCCCTTTACGCATTTTTGTATTTTGCCAATCTGAACAAATGCCGATGTAGCTTTACATAAATTACAGCTATAGATTCTTACCATGTGAGGTGTCGTAAAGAAAATTCCCTTAATGTTGCTTTTTTAACGCAAACATTCCTCAAAAGGGTTGTATCACCCTTTCTTTCAACGGGATTAATCTTAGTTGTATATTCAAGATTTAGGCGGCAATAAGAAAGACGCATAGGTGGGCTTACGAAGGGGTGAGCCTTGCAAATTGTCTCAGATTCCACCCCAGCCTGTAAGGATTTTATTACATTCGTTAACGCATATAAGATTAATGTGAAAATACTTTACATTTGTATGTAAATTCTATAGAGATTACACTCACTTGAAAGAAAGGGTTTATAATGATAACCACAAACCACTTCACTATTTGGGGGCGCCCAGTTACATAGCACATACAGAATCGATTTATTTTGTCATTTTGTGAAATTCGTTTGAGTTTCAGAAAAACGGTTTTGTTCTATTTTTTTAAATTTGAAACGTAACCGTAGTAAATCTATACGATTACATTATTTCTACGTTGAGTAAAAGGAAAGTTGACACTTTGATTCACACCTTTAGATGCTCGAATTCAAAGCCAAAAGATCCAGAATTCGAACAACCAATTATATTCGAATATAAAAATTAGAACTGGGGTGCCATCTTTAAAAAGGAGTTCGGTTACTCCCCGCGTACCTGCGCGGAATGGTCATTAATTTATCTACATCCCCACCCGACGTGTGCGGGCTCCGAGTGACGTGTGTTCGATATACCTACGCCATTACTGTAGTCTATTGTTAGAATTACTTCGTTGGTCAAAGCCATTTGAACTCACAAATTAAAAAGTTATTACACCTTAATAACATGTTATCTAGTCAACTATCGCATTTATCGTAAATAGGTAAATATTTAAAAAATAATTATAACAATGAATAGTCACAAGTGTTTATTTGAATATGCTAAAAAATTATATACGTAAACTACATTAGAATCTAACGTAATTTGCACTGCGAGCAATGTAAATATTAAAAGGGGTACTGTGTTTTTTTCCCGCAACGTTCCGCCCCCCGCCCGGAACATTTATCAGGATTTTGGACGGCACCAGCTAAAATTTTGGACGCTTTAAGCTGGGCGTAAATTTCACAAAACATGACACGACCGCGCGAAAAAAAGAACGAGTTCTTCCAAACGATTTCTTGTTTATTTAATTCAAATGAAAATAAATAAATCGCTAAAATATTTTACAATAACATATTTCATACTAGTAAATAGTCCGAGTACGTATTAGCAACACCTTCAAACTACTTTTACACATTATTAATATTTAACATTTTCAACGGTCCCAAAAGTCCAATGTTTATTCAAATTTAATTTCAAAATAAAATCTTGCATTCGTGATTTAAAATTCATTATTTAAAGCATCAACGGTATTCTAACCTACAGGGCCTTCACATAAATTCTCATCTCTCAAGACACGACCAATTACACGGAAGTTTTTAAAAGCAGCCGTGAGTAGGCGCATGCGTGATAGTTTGTCGCCTTTGTGAACTTTCACACTACACGATATTTATATTAATTTTATTTTTGGGCACGGCTAATGCGGTCGACGTGCTCAGACTAATCTTTCTTTTTTCTTGCTATTTATTTCTGTAACAATTTGTTATGTGCCACCATTAAGTCGGGCATGTGAGGGTTGCAACCAAGTTATTTTGGATCGCCGTTTTGGTTACGTTTTCATATCGTCATTTTTGTTTATAGTATTAAATTCCATGTTTCTGTTTGTTTTTAATTGTCTCGGAACTCAATTATGCACAAAAAGCCAGCATCTTTCTTTAGAAGTGTCTGTATATTTTACTAGTATCATTTATTTTAAGCGACAAGTGTCGGCATTGCTAAATATTTACAGAATTTTGTGAACCATTTTTTAGCAAATAAATACTATACATACGCAAATACATATGCAAATGTATGCAAAAGTGAGCCTACGCACGATGTAAATTAAAGTAGTGACAAAAAAAAAGTAAAAAGAAATGTTGGCAAATATTGTAACGAGAAAAACTATTTAATCCGTAAAGTTTTGTAGGTTGGTGGAGAGGTATAAATCAAGCGGTCGTCGCTGGCGTCGATGCCAAGGAAATAAGATGATATCGAGTTGGCAACATCGGCGTAGACGGTGCACACTGAGTACATACTCGACTCTATGAGCTCGCATTGTTATTGTTAGAGGACGTGGTAAAGCTTGGTAACCGAGTACTTGGGCATAAGAGTGCTGAATAAGAAGCGACAAATGCGCGGCTTTTCGACTCTGTCTTGAGAAAGCTGGATGCTAGAAGACACCCAATATTTTTGTATTTGCTACTAGTATTGATAAGTATTCCCAAACTACCAGTAATTTAATTATAAAGTAAGACAAAGTCACGAAGAATTTTATATAATATAAAAAGCCTGGAATACCTCACTGCTATGAATACTAAAATTGAATCTTTCTAATAGCCCTGAATTTATTAAAATACCTTATCCCCTTATATAATAAGTAATTAAAAAAAAACATTTCAACCGCTCTACTAACTTTTATCTGAAAAGTTTAGTTAAAGTATGACTATAATCTTTACCAATTACAAAAGGTGCAAAAAATCTTTTACACGTAATTATTTTGGCGCAAACTCAAGGTATGGAAACGCCATAATTCAGTCCAAAATTTAGTGACCGAGGACACACGCCATAAATCTTTATATGATTTGTAATAAAACCGACTAGAGCGAAGTAACAACGTGTTTGTACGTAGCAGGCGTTTATTATGTAAGTACCAGTATGAATCTCTGGAAGTACATTTTTAAGGATTGCCTATATTTGCGTCATGCATATTTTATTGAGTGTCTAGGTATTGGTTGAAAGGTATAGGGGATAAAAGTTTATAGATCTCTAGATTCCAATCTCGGGTACAGTTAAATTTGATTATATAGAGGTTGACAAATAATTATATTCAAAAGTGAGAACGGCTTAAGGACTTTATCTATCTATGATAGTTAACGTTTTACGAAATTATGTTAGGTTTTTTCAATATTGTATACCATTATGATACTGAAGTTCTTTAGGCACATCGCGAGGAAAGAACACTCGATGAAAAAGCTTGTTGTACAGGGTTATGTAGAAGGCAAGCGAGCACGTGGTCGGTCACCAACTTGCTAAATAGACTCCATCATCAAAGCCACGCAATTCACCATCACGCAATGTGCTCGCAATGCAGCGAACCGCCGCAATTGGAGAGACATCTCGCGCCGTGCAACCCACACATCAACCACGACCACTCTGACAAGAGTGCCCGATTAAGAAGAAGAAGATACCATTATGAAAGCAAACATTCATGCTGATGTATATCAGGAACATTGTCTATCTTTAAAACCAATTCTGTCATTCTGTAACAAACTTTTCAGTTTTATATAATAGTATAGATATAGATTGCCTGAACAAGAATTTGGTAGCCAGGTTTGTCACTTTAGTTTGATACACATGCACCTCAATTTATTTAGAGTGTAAAATAACATGTCTACCTCTATTTATAAACTTGATTTGTGATACATTTACTAACTGAACACGAGCAAATTATAATCATTCTCCACAACAAACGGGCGAGGATGAAAACAATTTTCTCTCGAAAAGATTACATCCTGTCCGTCGTTTATTATATCTAATCACGTGATCTAACAATAAACTATTTTTCACAATATTATTTAGTAAGGCTCTTGCTTCACACTTTCGTTTTTTCCCCTTTTACTTGGAAAAATAAGAGTCGTGACCATTCATCAGCGGACATGGTACTCGTTACCAAAATCAAGTATATCATAGATCTCTTGTCTAGGGTTTTACTCTCCTTCGTTATTTACAATGACCTATACAGTACATTATGTACAAAGTAATTTAAACTCTTTATTAAGTGTTTAGATTCTATTCTTGTTTGTGGCCAGTTAGATATAGAAGCGATATTTCCAAAAGCGTTACAAAGATGAGTCGCGAGCCACACACGACGAATTACGACCGAAGCTGGGACGCGGGCTTGAGTTATGTGACCGCGATATAAAATATTTATGAAATATATTTTATACTTTGTAAAACTTAGTTGGTTTTGGAGACGTGTGTTCTTGCTTTATCAGATAATCGCAGGTGTCGTGTGTCTTGGTTAATTGCCTGCCATGACCATGGACATAAAATATCGTTATTTATTTAAATCTAATTGCACATAGTTTGTATATAAATATTATTTTAATATTTTCTATATTTATTATTTTCAGAGGATAATTAAGTATATTAGGTACAAGTAGATAATATATAATAATAGGTAATTAAGTATAGGATCTTTTGGATACTTCGAAAAACTTGTTTTAAGCCATGTATAGGGAATATAATAACTATATTTGGCATAAGATAAATGGCATAAATAGTTAGGTACTTCTAGAACAAAGTAAGAAAGTAAGAAAACAGAATTTTATTATCGCTGATCAATAGAGAAAACAAAGGCGCGTAATTGTATCTACTTACATAATATTCTTATCAGCTATTAGCTACGGATTAATTTGAAATACTTAACTCAATGTAGGTTACTTATATTATTTTTAAACATCATTACCTTCAGCGTTTCATGAATAAATTCCGTCGTGTCATTGGCAACAGATGTATTATAAAAAATATATCATTCGTTAGCTAAACAAGCTCTATATTTCACAAGCATAACGTAACTGAAAAATTAACATATATTTCTATTCTTTGATGCTATTTACGTTTTCCTTTGACGTAGGCGGCATATACCACCGAAGTAGCTCTCCCATGAATATAGGAACCGAGTGTCATATTTAACTATTAATTTCTTAGACCTATTTTAATTTATAACTGCTGTTTCTTTTCATATCTGTCGTTTTAACTTTTATACTGAACGGAACTGAGTTACTGAGTTTCGATAAGTGGATATAAATCTTGGTGTTTCCGTAAGTGAAATTCAGTGCATAAACAAGTATTTCGTTCGAAGTGTGGCTTTCCTTAAGGTAACCTTCTTTACGAACGATAGATTTCAGTTTCCAAATTGTGTTTGTGTTGATAAATAGAAAATGATATTTTGATGTACACCTACTTAAGACAAATAGGCAGTCAAAGTTCACAATGCTATGTAAATCAAAGATCTTTGGACATATTAAAGCTCAGTAGCAAGTTTATATATATTTTCAAAATATATCAGCGAATAATGAATATATACATACAACATAACCAAGTAACCTATATGATCTGAATGCATATAATAGGTATAACGTTTCATAATATTATAAGGCTAAAAATCTTTTATAAAATTCAATGGCGAGTAGGTACCTAATAATAGCACAGTTGGAATAAAAAGGTAATTAATAAAACATGAAACAAATTAAAACGTTACTATCTTCATAACATTTAAAATTGCTTTGACGTCAGTTACAGAAAAATATAGTAGGTATGAGTTATACACATTATTTTAAGTTAGGTACTCTACATTCGCGTGTTTTGGAAGCTACACGAAGAAGCGAATATCTTAAGGAGTTACAAAACGCGGTTCAGGAGCTTGGCATGCAGGAAGATGGCGTCGGTGCGCGACACGATTTGTCAAAAGGAAAACAAACAACCCAGAAATAGTTTTGAGTCGACAAGTTTATTGCCGCTTAGTCCCGCCCGCCGCTGTTACCAAATTATACTAACAGCCTAGGAATTTTATTCAACACTCAACTTGTTCTCCTTTCCTTCACTGATTTACATTGTATTTTGTATCGTTTATATTACGGTATGATTGTTCAATGTCATGAATGTTACATTATACAATCACAATAAGACTGTTTATAAGCTACGAAATAATGATATTCGTACAATTAGTCAGTTTTAGCTGTAGGTATACAAATTTAATTACCTACATAATATAAATTTAAATGTGTTGAAATGACACATATATTAAGTACATTACTTTGTTTTGTTTAGTACCTATACGAAGCACCGACATAGGTTCACTTCATTGATGGTACCGGCGTAGACATCATGTTTCGCTGATTATGTTCGGATCAATTTCAGACTAAGAGTTTAGTACATAAAGTAAGTGTCATCTACCCTTTCATTTAATTTCTAGGCTACAACTATATTCAACTAAAAACTTCTTAGTTTTCTAACTTGTTTTACGAACGGCCGTCGGCTACGTTTAATTTAATCTTCATGTGATAAAAACTGTCACACTTTCAGGGATTGACTCACAAATCTGATATAAGTTACTTAGCTGATAGTAAAGTGATAGTTATTCGGTTTAATTTGTAAAAGCAAAACTAAGAATAAGTAGATAATTTTACCACGTGTTCATGGAATGCGCCTAACACCTAATTAAATAAAAAAAGTTAGTAGGTACAATTAGTCGTACGTTCCACGTTAAGATGGATCACAGCGAGTGATAAATATTAAAAACTCGAAATAAACAAGTCGGTACACGTAACTAGTTTCTGTGGATATTTGTCTAAGCAAAAACCGTTGGATACGGAGGGAAGCACTTAGGCAAGCTGAGACATCACGATTTATTTCTACGATGTCGATTTTACACCAAACTAGCTATGCTAATCATAGCATTTTAATTGATAAGTGATTTATATGTTTAATTTGATTAAAATGAGGATATATTTTAATATTTATTTAATATTAGATATATTCTAGTTTAATTTCGATTATTGGTAATGGGAGTTTATCAGGCAATCGAAAACAGGAATCTGATTACTTTATTGCTTAGTAGCAGATTATGTTTTATGAACTCAAATATTATGAACTGTACCTAAGTATCTTCTTTATAAAACCTTTTAATTGTTCTTGAAACTTGTATGCTACGATACCTAATTTGTCTTTAAGACTATAAATTGATGCTGTGTTAAATATTATCAGATTTGTAAAAACATTGAGTCGTGTAGCAGGCTAGTGTGAAATAGATTCTATTTATTAGGTATTGCCTGGTGGTTAATTTATTATATATGTCTTGAAGTAACAGCAACTTCAATAAACTATCTAAATTGACTTAAGATTAGTTTTAATGAATTTGCCTTGTTAGGTAGAAAAAATCGTATTAATATGTAAGTAATGCATAAATACCACCAGCAAAACTATTTTACAGTAAAATTAGTTATTTTTTAAGAGAACATATTTGATTACATAATAAAGTATCAACTCCTTAGCGCTAAAATAAATTAGTTACATAAAACTCATTCATTAACTCGTAAAGTAATCACCACACATTATTTGCCGGCCAAAAATAATATTCTTATTTTTGTAAGTTACCCACGTCATGACGTGAGTACCTATAAGACCTTTTGCTTTCCTTAAGGATTTTGGTCTAGCCTGATCCTGAGTCTACTCGTAAATGAATGCCCTTATGGGAAGTCTGCTAGTTAAATTCAAGGCGCGACAAGCGCAGGTGTGTAGAGGAGTGTGCGACCGCCCTACCGAGGGTCGTTGAAGTTACGCGGGTAAGAGCGCAACAAGAATAATACAAAATGTTTTTCATTTTCTTTATGTCACCCCCGGCAGTCGTAAAGGCATTAAGCGTGACCAAACTTTTGTTTGATACGAACAATATAAGTATGAGCGCAATGCTGTAGTATCTCCTTAATGTTGAACGCTCGTACTTTAAGACCGAAATCTTGAGATACGACGCGTTTAACAATTGAAGAATTTATGTAAACTAAGAAAGTTGTAAAACTATAATTTCTGATTTCGGCTGTCCTACTTCTTGATAAAGTAAAAATAAATTTGTTGTTTTTTAAATGTTCAACTATAGCGCTGATTTGATGGTAAAAAAATTAAAACAATTGAAAAAGTTCAGAGATATTACGAAATTTTTTAGTTAACTTCCACGGTTACACTAGAAAATTTATACTGTCCCTACTTAAAACCCAGGTATGCACGTGTACATTGAATCTGAAATGACAATTGGAAGGAGCTGAATTATATCTTAATATAAAAACAATTTAACGCGCTATCAACAAATTTTAGTTACGTTAAAAGTAATGATTCACAATTTAACTTTTTCATTGCACCCTACTAGCACTTTTTCATTGGACACTACATAGTAGAACTTAGACATTCTTAGACTCCGTTGAGAGGACACAGACTAAAGAAAATATTGCACATCAAAAGACCTGTTTATGCGATATTCAATGACTATCAAAAGTACCTAATGAACGTAACCCAGCAGTTTCGTTAAGTGATACAAAAGTGAGCATTATATTCTCTCCCTTTTTCCTAGAAATCACTATTCGTGACAAAACTGGGAACATTCCCATACATATGCTATATAAGTTCCCTTAAAAGGAGAATTGGGGAAAAGCGAAGATTGCCATTACACCATCCTTTTATTGGAGAACGATTGTATTAGGATAGTAGGTATAGAATATGATGGCTCTTGAATTGTTTGGGTTCATGAAGTGGTTGGGTTAAGTGTTGTTTGTCGACTTAAGTTGTGTAGGGATGGTGCGTAAAGTTGCAAGTATAAATCGCCTCATTTAATTTATACACTATTCGACCAAATCAAATTTATGTTGATTAAT
Source organism: Parascotia fuliginaria (assembly GCA_963082885.1). NCBI lineage: Eukaryota > Metazoa > Arthropoda > Insecta > Lepidoptera > Erebidae > Parascotia > Parascotia fuliginaria. Next base: position 12,301,971 of record OY720181.1, on the reverse strand, counting down.
AAGTAGATTAACTTTGTCCCTTTTTAAATATAAATATAAATAATTAAGACAAGAATCCGTTTGCATACGAAGAAGATTCTAACATTTAAATGGGAAGCGATAATGAGAAATAACTTACTAATTAACTAAATAATTACCTACTTGTCTAGTTAAAAAGTAATACATCTTATTTCCAGAATTTACAAATTAATCTAAAGACACGACAGGGGTGCACTTACATTACCAAATTGCTCTATTTTAAATTCAGACAAAATCGTTTGCGTCGTCCCTACATCGGGCGAAGTGAAGGAGGCGGGCGAACCGGTGTAATTACTTTATTAGGTGATGCCGGACGACGGTGGGCCGAAATATGCCGATGTAACAGCTTTAAAAGCTAATCTTATCTTAGAACATTGATATCCTCTATGTAAAAAGCATTAAAAAAACATAGAATGATAATATTAATAAGAGTAATATTGATACAAGATTGAGAGACTTAGCATAGCATAGAATATAAAAGAATACAAAGATATAATGGAATAATAGAATATAGAAATAGCTTACAATTATAAGGTACAATGATCACAATTTAAAATTTTAAACATAGCTATTCTTTCATTAATTTTATTTTAAATAATGTTTTAAAATAAAATTAATGAAAGAATAGCTAAAATAAAATAATATTTACTTGTGGGTATGAAATTAAAATATAGGTCCGAATAATAACTACTAGCTGAACTAGGTTAAACCTGTGTTTCAGATTATTATATAGCAAAGAGAGCGATCATAATAGTCGTAGATAAATGGCCCGTTCTTAGACAAAAACAACATATTTATATCACAAATTAAAATGATAGCAGACCTACCTAAATCAAATGCCGGCGTTCGAACAAGACACGAGAACACTTTAACGACAAATTAACAGCTTCAATTACTTACAACTACCGGTGCGCTATCGTAGCGGCAATGAACTAGCGACTGCCACCCGGACCTACCTGTGGCTCGCTCTTAATAGCCCTGTAATAATATTTTATGGCTATTACCTTTGTAAACACGGATAAAATGTTCCTACGCGACCTCACAACGTAAAAAACGGACGACAATTGCGTTAGCGGGATATTTTTATTTTTCAAAAAAAAAAGAACAAAAGATTTCGAACAAAACGGTCTGTTTTTGAGTTTCTCATTTCTTTTTTAAAGTTCGTCACGTTGCTTTTACATTTTTTGTCTGTGACAATTGCATTATAAAATTACAAAGAATTGTGCAAGAAAACTTTTGTTTGACGAGTGTATTTATTATACTAGAGAAAGCATGATGCAGCCAGCAAAGTATCGTTCTAGGAAGTCGCCGACGGGATGGGGATGTGCCAAAAAGAGATAAAGTAGTTTTATTGATCTATACGGACGTTCGGGCGGCGCGAGTGTGAGTTGAATGAAACGAAGATAACTTGCCGCCCCAACTTGTTTTGTCCTTTTTTCACCCGCGAATTTTTGGTGGTGGCATCGAAAAACATGTCTACATTATTCTTATTTTTAATTTCTTTTTCGTTACATATTTTAGGTTTATTTTTTATTTGAGACTTAGGAAGTTTTCAAGATAAAATATTTACATTTATGAGTAAATTGGGTTTCAGAATTATGCTACATGTTGCGGGTATTATTTTAGGAATGTACCTAACCTAAATATCGGGCATAAAAAACGTAATGAAATTACAACTAAATAATTAATGTTATCTATAAAAATGCCACCTGACTGTACATACTTATTGAAGAACTTATCAATTTAGACTTCACAGATAATACTTACCGCCAGTTTCTGAAAGGCTGATCAACGAAAAATTAAATAATCACTTGTTAAATCTCATGTTAAGTACCTAAAAGCATGCTAATTAGTATGGATAATTAGTTTTATATGATCTAATTAGTTACTAATTAGATCAAATTAAACTAATTATTTATGCTTTTGGCAAACGAATTGGTACTTTGCATGAGATTTAACAGATGATTATTTAATTTTTCGTTGATCAGTCTTTGAGAAACTGGAGGTTAGTGTCGTAGCGTTCATGAACGTTCATTTAAAAATGTTAAATAAATAATATTCGATTTCTAAACAAACATTCACATAAAAATTAAGTTTCAACTTACTAATAAAACCTCATTATGTTATGTAAGTTTTATTCAAAGCCACAAATTAGGTGCTCAAAATTCTCATTGGTCATGGTGTCAATGATATGGTACTGATTACTTATTTTATTAATAAAACTAAGAACATGAATATTATAACCATACCACGAAATATCTTTTTATTTGGTGCTGTTTAACCCAAATGTGCATCTCATAAATAACGTCTCTGCTTTAGTACTTTCTTTCTTGGTCTTGATTTATTTTGTCTTTTCTTTTCCGTTTATTAACTGGGCAGCTCAATTCAAGCGTAGGTATTGAATGAATCTATCTATTTAATTTATTACTAGCCTATGACCGGCAATTAGTTTGCGTAGTATGTTAGTAAATAAGTCGTCTGAATCGTCTCTATCATTCGACATTAAGAACCAGGGCCGTACAAATTTGTATTACTGAAATCTTTTGTATTCATATTTTTTTAGGAATTACCTTCTGCCATACAATAAATTTTACATCTGTTTGATTAATATCACACATTTAAAAACGTTATGCTACTTCAAATAAATATCAAGAAAATTCTTTACTCTAAATTAAAAATTTAATTTAAATGCTAATATAACTTTTATCCGACGTTTAATAAAGCCGCAATTAATAAACTTGTGTTTACAATATTAATATAAAGCGGTTGTAAAATAAGGGCCCATACAAACAATCACGGAGGTGTTAACTGATCGTTAACGTCAAGTTTACGATGACGATAATCGTAAACATGTTGTAAAACAAATAATTAGCCGCTTCACTTCGCTACTGGGAAGATAAAACACTTGAGTGGGAAAAACAACGAATCTATATTCGGTTTTTGTTTTTATGTAAAATAAAATGTTTTAAATAAATTTGTTTGTTTTTGTTTACATAATTATACTACCTACCTACTTAATAAAGTAAACAGAGTTTAATTATTTAAAAAACGGGATATGTAGGTATAGGTAGCTACTACAGAAGTAAGTTGGGACTTGTTATTAATGTCATAGATATAAAAAAAAAAATATATTTTTTTTTAAATTAATAGATAGCTGCCCAAGTTTATTCATCAAAATAACTAGGTAGCTATCATTCTACTTTACTACCAGTAGGTAGTAAAGTAGAGTGATAGCTACCTAGTTATTTTTTTTTAATAAATGAATTACTTATGTAGGTAAGGATCCAGTATGTAGAAATCAATTTAAAATCTTCTTAGATCTAAACAACTACACCTCAGGATAGTGTATCTAAGACGACATTCAATAAAAATCACGCATTGCGCCATCTATTGGTGAATAGATGAACCATGTATGGTTGATCGATGATAACGGATAAAATAAATTATTTATTTATTATTCTTTGTCATGAATAATTCATGGTAAGTAACAAAAGAAACCAAAATAAAAATCTAAACCCCATCGTTTTAGCAGTTTTTAAATAATTAACGACGTAACGTAATTAATATTATTATTATTAAGTATGTAAATTTAATAAGAAACAACCTATCATCATCGTGGTAGATTACCTATGAAAGGTTATTGCGTATTTAATTAGATAGACAATAAACATACCCAGTTACTAAAATATAAACACTGGGAGAGCGAATATTTTACCTAGTTCAAATTATTCAAAGAGCAAAACCAATAAATTATAGGTAGTCAGTAAAGCTATAAAAGCATTAGTTGATGTACATTAAGCACATCGACGCTGTAGACAACCTGACGCCCATTTGAATGAAGCTTTATAGCCTCATAAACCATCACTTGCGGTAATAAAGTGATTTATCCCATAAAATAACAGCTGATCGCCGTGATTACGCACAATACGAGCGAACTCATAATTTTACAGCCAATTTACAAACAATAAAAGTCGTTCTCTTGTCTTACACGCCCATTCGCCCTCCGATATCTCCATATTCGACGGTCGAACGTCGTGTCGTAACTCGTAACTTTTATAACCCAATAAAACCATAACCTCGGCGCTTCAACTTAGCAAAGTATAACTCAAATTGTCGGCTGTAGATGGCGCACATCGCTCAACGACGGTACCGCCATCTGTGAGTGAATTGGCGAAGCTTTTTATGAGCCATTTGAGCTCTTCACATCGTAAAGTAAATGTTTTATGGCTTCGATTGATGCCGCTAGTGTTGCACTGCGGACGATTCATTCGTCTGACAAGTTAAATACATACGTTTGAATAGTAGTGATGTTTGTACAAAATAAATAGTGTGATTTGTCAAAATTTCATGAATGTAATTAATTAATATAATCAACAAACCAAGTATTCTAGTAAATCACATAGAATATGAGATAAATTATGTTATGCCACTTGTATTAAATGTAGGTAGGTAGTGTATAATAAACGAGAAAAGAAAGAGTACGTATAGTGCAGATTTTAAGAACCCCAAACAACTTGAAAGAGAATTCAGAAGTGTATTGTCGTGTTATATGAAGTGCCTGGCAATATACGAACTGTAAATTGCATCATAAACATCCGCTCGGCTCCTGTAAACGGATTTTCCCTCGCACTAAAGACTTAGTACACATAAAAGCCGCAATGAGCGGTGGCGCCATAAAACATTTTGAAAGGCGACATCTAGCGTACAGTGGAGGAACTTTCTAGTGCATGAGCTACGTACTACAACATCGTATATTTAATGCAAAGATTTCCACGTCCCTAATGATTCTAAAAATGTTAAATTACTTATTAAATATTTTTAAGCTTCTAAATTATATCTTTAGTAGACTACATTTTGATTAGATAGTTATTTTTGGACATACAACTTATTCAGCGCTGATAGGTGGCGCTAGTGTCTTTTGGTGCCAAGAAATAAATGCTGCGAGTTTAGTTATTTAAAACTTCTTAGACAATTTATTAAGTATTTATTATTTTTAATAAATTAATTTATTATTTATATTAGATTAATTGTATTAATATTAGATTTTTTATGTATCTAAAATCAAAATTAAAACGTCTTATAAGTATCTGGTTACTTTCAGGTTTTAGGATAAAGCTTTTAAGTGTTGAGATTCATTATATTCTTATTAGAGTAAACCACTTCCTTACTTCGACATTTTTTTAGAACAGGACTGTTATAAGCAAATGATGACCATTGTTAGGAAATATCTATTTTTATTATTAGCTGATAGTAAATGTGTTGACAAAGGCACAATTACAAGTACCCGTAACCGGCGTGTGTGTATGATTAAAAGATTATTGAATGTAGAAGAGGCAAAGGAGGTATGTTTGGATTGTATCAAATGGAGTTCTATAGTCTCTGCTTACTCAATTAATGAGAGACAGGCGTGAAGCTATGTGTTGTTTATGTAGTCGATTTTAGACATAAAAGACTGTGAAAGTGAGGAGGAAGAAGACGAGATAAATCTGCAATTAGGTACTATAGAAAATTGAAAATGCGAAGCATTGGCTACAAGAAGAATGAGTCTCATGTCCAGAATGACAAGGCATCAGGCATTTTCAGTAACGAGAATACAAGGATAGTAAATAGCACAAATATTTTGAAAAGGTCAATATTTCTGTTCCGGTGTGAACAAATATTTGACAGAAAGGAAATAAGAAACTTTACCGGCTCGCGAAAGAAGATAGTAAAGTAGGTAAATGGCTAAAGATGAAAAATTTAAATAAGAGTCTGTTCGTCAAAAAGTTTAAAAATTTTTAGCATATAAGATGTGAGAAAAACTTGCAAACAAATATTTTGTGAAGTTATTTATTAGGTATTAGGTAAAGTACCTCAAAAAATTGTAGATATACAAATTAAAATATATATTGACAACATAAACCCTATGTTGAATAATTAACAGTGGGAATTGTCTTATCACGGGCTATAATACCTTAGTATATGTACATATCTTACCTACACCTAAATATAGATACACACATTTACATATTATCGATTCATCTGTCTTGAATCACAGTTTCTGATTTTCTGTCAGTTTAAGCTAACAAGATAGGTAAAAAGCAAATATTTGTGGGTTAAGTAGGTACAGCCTTTAATCCAAAATTCTTTAAAATTCCACAATATGCTATCCTTCTTCGGCGCTGAAGCGCTGTCAATAATAGAAATATTGTAAAAGCGATTCAGCGCTGAACAATCTATTGCATAATATCGGGTTTCAAAAGAATGTTAGATTAAAGATTGTATACAAAAAGCCACTGTAAAGCGAATTACAAAGAATCCTAGTGTAGTATTAAGTATTACCAAAACTTTAAAGTTCTAACATAGACCTAGTCCGCTTTAGAATCCTGTAGTAAACCAACTGCTGACTCTGAAGAGCGTATAAGCCGAGATTATGCACAAGCAGTTATATCCCACAACTTTCTAAAATCCACATAATTACATTCAGAAACAAACTAATCCCTCTGCCACTGAAAGTCTGAAAGAGCATAAATTCTATTTAAAAACTTATTCGATATCTAGGGTAATTATGAAAGAGGGGTGAGTGACAAATCCCCGAATAAAACAACAAGGAAATAATTCCGAGCATAAATCGTCCTCACAGTGTGAATAGAATAGCAATTATTTGGTTGAGTTGGTGCTCTCACCCCGTACCACCAGCTTTGAAAAGTCGATTGGTTATCACTTTAAATTATACAGTAGCTGGCATATAACGACTATTAATATAAAGTGATTATTTGGTGATAATCGTTCAAGAATTTTAAATTAGTCACTTAAAGTTTATTAATACCATAATAACCATTCGTATTTAGTAGAATACCAATAAAAACAAGAAGACAATACGTGGCACAATAAAATAACTAATTAGAACTGAATGATCAGTTTGATTCAAGTTATTGATTCAAATATTAATTGGAAAATGACAAGTTTATTCAAATCACTAACAAAATAGTAAGTGATTTACATAATAGCTACATAATTTGTAAATCACTTGACAAAAAAATAACTACTTAAGTGATTTTCAAATTATATAAATCAACTAGATGCGCCCTGCGGCTTCGCCCGCGCAGAAATTGGTATGTGTTTAAATAATGAAATTCGGGAACCAGACCGATTTTTGGGATAAAAAGTATCCTCCGGTACTAAACCTATTTACATACCAATTTTAATCGAAATCGGTTCAGCTGTTTAGGCTCTGAGTGGTAACAAACACACACACTCATACATAAATACACACAAACTTACGCATTTATAATATTATTAGGATAACCGTACCTACTATAATGGTCTATGTTTAATTGAAAGTATCTAATGCCCTCTATCGGTGGGTAGTAGTGATAATTAAGTGAGAATCTAATTGGATATAACTTCTAGTAGTATTTCCACTTGAGTCGACCACTGTTATTAGAACTACTACACATTTTCCGTACAGTAATCTAGTTGGTTCCGTAAGGGTGTTATATCGACATGTTGGAGCTCTCATACGATTGGTTAGCGTTAGGGTAATGACAGGGTTTACTTTGGTAAAAACTGTCTGTGGTAAAAACAATGTAACACCAAAATGACCCAATATAAAGATATCGTTATAAAACTTGAATAAGTTAAAACTAATTTTGGAGTAGACATTTTCTGCGTTCTGAATAAAATTCTTAACAGTGAGAAAGATAAATTATTGTATAGTAATTTATTTTTAACCATTGATTAGGGCATTAAGTTCAATATATTCGTAAGTCATAATTTCTAAACAGTAGGTATTTTAGAAATCCCGAATTGTACATACGATGACTTGAAAAAATTATTTAGGGACTGCTTTATTTGGCAGAAAATGCATAAAGTACAACCATGATACAAGACGTGTTAAGTCTTATGTCACATTGGATTAAAGAAAGGGTTAAGTTATGAAGGATTGACCAATTGTTTACCTATTATGCATCATCATTTACTGACGTTTTAAAGAACTTACACTATTACAAGTATTCACATTACCTTCATATAATGTTATCTTTTAATAGAGTAACGCGTTATGTTGTAATTTAAAAAAAAACATCCGTGAAACAAATCGATACTGTCGGTAGTCGATGCGCTTCGGTGGTTGCCGGAAAACAACACAAAAAGTTTTTTTTTTTAATTTACAATAACTGAAGTCAAATAGGGGACGACTCAACTTTAGTAACTCGAGAAAGTGTTATCTACTATGAAAATAATTGTTATTACGTGTCCTATGAAATATTTACAAAATGACAGCCCTAAGCTAGGGATACCTAGTCTAAGTATGCGATCCCGTTATATCGTTTAATTAACATTGTCACGTCTTCCCGTTGGGCCGCCGTGTTGGTAGCTCAAAATTTACCGTAACACAGTTTACCAGATTGTTGTATGGAGAATTTGAATAATTATGTAAATAAATATAAATAATACAACGTTTCGAATATAAAGTATCGATAATTATATTCGATTATAGAAATGTGTATAAATAGAATCGAATAAGAATGTTTTATGTTCGTTGACAGTTAACACATTATCGGCATTCCGAACTGCCAGTAGTTTGTGGTGACTCAACTTCTCTATGTAATATTTAGTAGTATCTCATAACGTAACTGCGTTCGTCATTGTTATCTTTTGAACAATTAAGATTATAGCAATTTGCATTAAAAAGACAATTATCTCAAAACAAAATAACACTATTAAATAATGAAAGACCGGTGCAAACGCCCCTACTTTAATCAAACCCTTAAACAATACCGCGAGGAACGAATCTCGAGCGCAATAAAGAAACTCGGATAAAAATAAATTAGCGTATCTCTGTAAAAGAGTGATGGGGGTCGGAGAGACCCGAGTAAGGAAAAAGTTGAGGGGTTCAACCCTTCCTGTTTATTTACTTCTAACGCCCTGTGTCGCTACATTTTGATAGAGTTTTTATACTTGCAAACTAGCTATTAGTGCTTCGGAACAATATGAAGAGAAGCCTCACCTGGTACTCCTATATCGTCATCTATTAAGAATCTACTTCTAGTATCTGACTGTACATTCGTTTAAAGTGCTGACAAGATAAAATCTCAACAAAGAGAGATAAAACAATAATAAATTTTAGACTCAAACTAATCGACTTCTGGTGATACACAGTACAGAAATAAATATTGTTTAACTAAATGACTCATTGACTATTTTTATTACTTGTTTTCATCGCACATACGTAATGTAGGTAGGAAAGTAGCAAATAGAATGGCTCCTCCTAAAATACGAATCGGTACCAGCCAAATAAATTATCATTAACATATTTAATTAAATTCTAATCTGAAGTTGTTTGATACTAATACGACATTAATTGCTGTGTGAACTAGCGGCCTAACATTAATGTTGCTTATGTTGCTTTACCACTAGCGCTACGCCGCGCCTTCGAATGTTATCTTTTCGAGCGACAATTCCCAGCCGAGGACAATATTTATACCTACCCCTATGATTCACGAATTTGCTGGTGTTTCGTTTTGACTGGATAGGTTGTCGTCAAACTAAAGTTAATCTTGGGAGCGATCACTTTGCTCTGCAGTGAGACAGTGATTCTTTATTCTCTAGCGTGGGTAGTAGCCTATTTTCAACAAAAATATTAATACTTACGCAGATTCTCTTTTATCCATATGGGCAGACTACCTAATAAAATCAATTAAGAAACCGAAATCTAATTTATTATGTGCAACAGTGTTAAATAAACATAGTTTTACATAATCTACTAAAAGAATTATTGTCGACTAGATTTAGGCACCTACTTACATTTTTGGATATACAAGCTTCGTATAAGGTAATTATTTTATTAATATTTTGACTCTGCAAATGTCAAGTTTATCTATTTAGAGAAGCTAAAAATCGTATATAAACACTTTGAACGTCAGGCAACCAGACACAATAATAAATAATCTATTGTTTGCGGTCATCGGTGACCGACATGGCGCTTAAAGATTATTTAACACAACATACATTCAAAATCAAATTCTTAATGTCAAGTTTAAATTATAAAGTAAAGAAAGAGAAATGTGAAAGACTAAAACATACCTAGTTAAACCAAAAAGAAATACCAAACCTTATGTTTGTATATTCTTATTATGTACCTATAGGTATGACTCCAAAAAAATAGTTTGTCCTTACGTACCAGTAGATTTCTTGCATATCTATCTATAAAATTTGTTTACATTTTTTTTATTATAATCATATTTATTTGCACATAATAAGATGGCAAACTGACTGTGGAGTCCAGGAGTAGTAGACATCATCTCAATTGCTCTCATCTCCAATGGCAAATTGATCTCAAAGTTGCTGTCATAAAACACAGGTAAGGCGGCATGGGCTAATGCTGATCCACAATCATGAGTTTCTAACAAAAGGATTTATAATCGTACATACCAATCGAAACTAGTTTCTGTAAGAGAGTGATCTATTTGATTAATATTTTTTATATTTATTAACAAAAACTTTTAACGTTCTGCTTCTTTATATACGTTGTAGGTATTGGCAGTAAAAGGCACTCACAAGTTGCCGCCCGTATACATATGTATTAGCAGAATAATATCAATTAGATAGACTAAGGTAAAGTAAATATATCTTAGTAACAAAGACTAATTTGATTTCGAACTCTAGACTATCTAATTCACCCTCGTATTTGCATGGAATGCAGGTGTAAGCACAAACGTGCACTGCTCGATAAATAGGTGCGATTGACATAAATCACAAGGAACGCATGCGCAAGACGACACACCGCACTCAATTAACTGCCGCGATTTCAATTAAAACGCCTCTGTGAATTTACGACAATTCTAATTTATACACTTTTGTAGGACGGACTTTGGCCGGCTATCGAGTGTAATGTACTCGGCTTTACTGAATTATATATCTTATATATAACCATTTAATTAAATTGCATAAATTTCAATGTTCAAGATAGATTTTGCGAGGTATCACGCACCCTTTGTGAGCACCCTTTCTACACAAGTATTGTCCTCTTCTTAGTGAATGCTGCCTACCTGTATATAAATATATGCATAATTGGATACAGACTTTAATATTATTAAGATGTGTAGGTAGGTACCTACTTACGGTTTATAAAACAACAAACAACAATCTTAAAGGGTAGCAATTATAAGGATGGTTAATGCCCAAAACTTCACGAGACAGTTTAAGACACAGGCATAAGTTATTAAGCCTTGCAAGGACCGATAGGTATCCTCTAACTACTATCTTAAGACCTCTCTCATGCGGCTCAAAGACTTACCCCTAGTTTCTAAAAGGCTGATCAACAAAAAATTAGCTCATCACCTGTTAAATTTCATGTGAAGTTGCAATTGGGTTGCAACTTGATGCAACTCCAAAAAGCATGGATAATTTGTTTAATTTGATCTAATTAGTTACTAATTACTCATACTTTTAGCATGCTTTAGGTACTTCACATGAGATTTAACCTGCTCTAAGGATTTAACAGATGATTACATAATTTGTGATAAGTTAAAAATCACATTGGTCCGGGCAAGTACCAATGCGATTTTTCAAATCGTAATTAAGTACTTTCTAAGTTTATCTTGGACATTTCTGACTGACGGTAAAGGAAAACATGATGAGGAAACCTGGACTTAACAGTCTGAAATTGCTAATCCGCCTTGGGCAAGCGTGGTGATTAATGCTTATGCCTTCTCTATATGAGAAAAGGCCTTTGCTTTGGCCTGCAGTGGGACAATAAACATTCTGGTATTATTATTAGTTAATTTTTCGTTGATTAGCCTTTCAGAAGCTGGGGATTAAGTTCACATGCAGCTCTAGACCTTGATTTAGGGTTCACTTGAGCTTTCTCTGAGTATTAGTAAACTACATTGATTAAATTAAAACAATTATATTACATTCGTCATTTTACAAATCGAACTGTGTGCATTCTGCGATGTCGTCGTTTATCGCAAGTGGACAATTTGCGTTCTAGTCACATTCCTACCGACCCTTTTATATTGGTTATTGATTAAAATTAAAATAAAATAAAATTCTAAAAGTAATAAATTTAAACCAAAGAACTACAATATCGACATTATTGACAGTTTTTATCAAGGTTTTTATTCACCGCATGAACACATAACCATCATATTATTTAGTCATTGATAAAACAGCAATTTACTCATGAATTATTAATACACAAGAAGCTAAAGATTATTACCGCTCGGTATGCTCCGGGTATTCATTATTTCATTATAATTTTAAGTATACAATTTCCATACTCGGTATAAAATGATCGCTCGTATACAGCTTATATACCGGAGTTAACCTACACCGAGGCAGCGTGGACCAATCATAATCATTTTGTGTCAAAGCAATTAGGTAAGTAGCAAGCACTTGTGGATCCGCCAGCGCTGAGCTGATTCAAGATCGATAGGTACACGAAACGCAAGTGCATTATAGCAGTTTGCATAATATAAGGTACCACGCCCAACAAATGTCACTTGTATGGATAAATTATAATTCAGCGGGTTTTTAATAAATGGTAATTCTTTAAAGCCTCCGGTCGCATGATCTTCTCTCTATAAGTATATGAGTATTAAAATTAATTTAACGGCACGCAGGGTAGCTGTATAATTTGGTCCATGTATCGATAAGAGACTTCTTAATTATATACCATGATCAATAAACATGCCAAACTGAGCGTAAATGTGATAGGTATACGAACTAATTATATATACATACACCTCCTAAAATAACTCAATTTAAAATAATGCGATAAGATAAAAATATAATTATTTCTCTTTGTGCTCACGGATAATGAACTGAGCGGTACCTACTGTATACATTTCAAACAGACTAAATATTTTTCAGTTTACCGAGTTAACTACAAAGACTTACGCGTTAGTCATAAAACAAGTTTGAAACTAATAAACGATGTAATAAAAATACTATCAGCATATAATTCAGTCATCAAACTAAATTACGTACAAATAATTTGGCCGTCGAATCACACAATCGAAACTAGTTACAAGTTTACAACTAGTTTTATGAGTAGTAGGGCTTGCGTCGTAAACTAATAAAATAAAAGTTGGAAGTGCGAACAAACCAATAGATAATGAACTTTTATTGGTCAGTTTTACAGCTCTCCCCGAATGATTGTAAAGTTAATAATTGTAACGTATACTTTGTTAGTGGCTACATACTGAACTGCCGCCGCCCCTCGGCAGGTATAGGCCGACTGCGCTATTGTTTATTGTTAGAATTACCGTGATTGGCAATGCGAAAATAAGTGGGAACAATGACTCATTCAATACTGTTACAATACAAACAGTAGCTTGTTTAAAACATACAAATAGACACGAGATAACGAATGAAATAACTTTTATTGGCTATCGTACTACTTTTTCCATACGCAGAAGCTATTGCGTACGACGACGTACGATTTCGTGACAAAGTATAATAACAATGACGAAGGGCTGGCAACAAATCATAATTTAAACAGAACACTCGAGTATCTACATATCGATTACGACAATTATTGTAAAGTGTCTATTAAGCCCTGGGCAGATAGGCGGCATGTTTATCGTGTCTAGTGTAGTCATGCATTTATAGCTATAGCCGTTGCAATTAATAACTGTTGTGGTAAGCGAACATTTCGTATGTGTCGTAAATTTTGAATTGGTCTCGTTATTTTATGGGGGTTAACTCGATTAACAGTTAGTAAGGGTAGGTTTGTTGTATATAATGGGGATTATCAGTACATGTATTATGGTGTATACATTTAGTTACATAGAAGCTTAGGTTGCTAAGGCTCTATGAGACCATACTTATCTTTCTTCAATGATTCATTCTTTTGCTGCACTAATGGTAGGTATTTATTGAATAGTTGCAGTTTTGTATACATCTAACAAATATTTTATGCTGCTACCGGTAACATAAAATCTATTACTATAGTACATGGTAGAGGGTCTGAGTAGATATCTTTTCTTTTTTTTATAACTAAAGAGGTTCTCTTCTATTGAAACACAGGGGACCGTGCATTTAACTATAAAAAATACAACATAGTTTTACGGCTCATGAATGACTCAAGAATAAAAGCTAGACCTCAGCATAACAATCAAATGCACTCTACAACACTGACACAGTCAATCAGGATCTCCCTTAATCATATTCTACTATTGCAATATTATTTAGTGCATGTTCGTAGCACGTGATACACAGCCAACTCATTTATCTACATACATACATATATGTATGTACGTCTACAGCATTAGAGTATCATGATGTATGGATGACTCAGGCTGACCTCGCAATTAATCATGTTTGAATTATGAAGTCAACATGTTCGAAATAGGTTCATTAGTTTTGGATTATGGACGTAGATATTAAAGAGATCTCCCCTATTACTCAAGTATAGTTAATGCAAAAATCTTTCAGTGGCATGCCGCTCTATGATACGTTTTTCGAAAGAAAATATAAGAAATACCATAAATATGTTATATCTGTTAGCTGAATTGGTGACCGCGTTAATGTGATGCCTGAGGTAAACGCTCTTACGGTTACTTGACTTTTCTTGTTTAATGCTAAAATAATTTAAAAGCTCAAAGTTTACATTATAAATATATATACAAAATCACTAAGTAATATGCAATAATAAATAATATACCTAATATAACAATGCAAATAAAAAGTAGATAATTCTAAAGAACATCCATTCTTAAAAATATTAATCTTTCTCGTGTAATATCAAATTAAATATGCGAATAAGTATCTTTATATATACTAATAAACTTTATAGTGAATTTCCACATCAGTAGCTATTCGGTTCCCAGGATAAAGTGAGGTTCGTCGCCACAGTTAGAGTCGTGTAGAGGACAGGGCAGGTCGGGTGAGCGATACTATCGCCTCACGAACGTTCCTTTCCCGGGTACAGGGCTGTGGATTACCTGGTATGGACCTCGTGGATACAATTTATGAAGATAATGTTGGGGGAGCTTTGGATGGATTTTATTTTGTATTAAATATTTTTAAATTAGCTTGTGTCTACTGCGTTTATTGAACGTGTTAAAATGTGAAGGAAATAATAAGGTAGATAAATTTGAGTAAGTTCACAGGTTTTAATATATGTCATTGTGTGCAAAAGTGTCACTCAAGCAATCTAAATTAAGACGTAGTCCACCCAGAGCACCCGTCCTAAGAGCTCCTGCGCTTATTCAATTCAGGACGTAGATATTTTAAGAAGCATTGAGAACCTAGCCTAGTCCACGTTGAGCACCTATCAAAAACGAACCAAGAAAATTGGTAAGGTGCTTAACATGGACTAGGATAGTTGCTCAACGCGCAGGTGCTCTAAATTAGCTACTACATTAATACTTAAATAAGTTTGAGTGCAGACTGAATATTTGTCAATTTGTAGGTATAGAAACAAAATATGTTAAAATTCTATCAACAAAAGGATACACTCTTGTACCTAAATATGAGAATATCTCTTCATTATAAAGTCTTCTAGATACAGTAGACGGTACAAATCGGTCTTATAGATACAGAAAACTCCTGTTTGTTTACGATTACTATTTTACAAGACAACATTATCAGATTATAGGAACACTATCTAATAATTAACGCAATTTACATCTATTTTTTTTTTAGAACTTTATGGTCTGTAAAGTAACAACCCTAATAACGACACATGTAGCTAGGCTGTCTATATATTGTACACAAGGCTATATTGATAGAAAACCAAGGATGCACCGTAGTGAATATTTTATTAATGTAATTTTCAATGCATAATTATAAGTACAAAACTAGTAGCGTAGCAGATAAACACTATGAATAAAATTATACGGTAGATTGAACTCAACTGCGATTTTTACAACGTACCTACACATAACAATATGAACATGTGTGTGAAAAGTTTTTATTTTCAACAAATCTGTAATTCGAGTAAGTGATTAATTGCAATTAAAGTACAAACTGCTAAGCTATCTAATTTATTTTTTAATAGTTCGGTATTATAAGTCAATCACTGCATTGTTATACCTTTTCAATCAAAATAAAGCGTTTATTCGCAACGTTCTGTTTTTTTAAGGTACCATACCAATACCTACGTTTGAAATACGTTTTTCACGCACCAGTGTCACTAGATAGATAAAAAAAAAATCGAATTAAGTCACACTGCTACTTGATGAGATTTGTTTTTCCGAACAAGTAACACTGTTTACGAAACAGTGTTACTAGATAAGAATAAAAATTCGCATCGAGTAACAGAGTTATAATATATTTCTCAACCATATATTTTTCATATATTTTTTCCGAATATTTTTCTCAACCAGTCACAGTGTGAGCGGGTGCTGTCTGACCCGTTGCGAATAAACGAAAATATATTATATATTTTATAAATTATAATTATAAGAGATAGACAAAGATTTTAAATTATTTTTTGGTCTACAATAAACTATGTAGGTACCTAACTTTACAGTTACTTTATGTAGGTAGTAATTGCTCAATTTCATAGCTACTTAATTTCAAATTATGAATTACATAATACTTTCAGTTTATAAATTTACCTACGTACTTAATTAGGTACTTAATTGCCTACTATTAGGTGAGAATACAAATTATATAATTTTGTTTTAAAAATTATTTACAGCACAACTAAATAACACTCTTATTTACCGTACCTACTGGTATGTTAATTCAAAATAGAAGAAAACGTATTACTTCAATTCGAAACTCACAAAAACGTGAATAATAAAAGTGCAACTATCCATATTCATCTTTCTTTAAAACAAGTATGAACACTCTCGTGGTAGCGACATGAAAGATCTCATCTGCAAGCTGCCTGTATAATGATATACGAACCGTCATGTATGGGCCATGCTCATAGCCGCTTATTTATTATAATGTGTATGCAGATATATATATATGGATGAATATATACCTTTATATGTAGCCTACACGGGCTGACGCAGATCGTCTTTATTCCACGAGAAACGATATAGCGTTATGTAAAATTACATAAATATTCAGGAGACTGATTTGACTTTATATAGATATACACATAGAAATATTGCTAGTAATTATGCATAAATTATATTTGTTTATTTTGTATAGGCTTACATAATACACATAAAAACAAGTAGCTATTATGTAATTTTAAAATGAGTAATTTTGAGTCCTGACAGCTCGATTCGCCGTAAAACTAAAATATACCATACTGGTTGATTTAACAGCATATAAAAACCTTGTGTCGTATTATTAACTTCTTAAATTGACGTATGGTCTTAATAAGACTGTAAAATATATTTCTTCTTGAGTAAATGTGCGGGTAGTTAGAAAAAAGCTTCATATAAGCGAACAAAGACATTGTCCAGCGCTAAAATGGACGTATTATCGAATACGTTCCGTTTTTATCGACACATCTGCCTTTTATGACGTTTATAATTTATCAAGGTATGTTCTAATTAAGTGAGAAACATTGTGGAACATTCAATTCTCTAATTGATAAATAAACAACGCCATCGAATTGATAAAATTGCTTCTATTTTATTTAAGGTGTGTGTAAAAAATGTGTATTGCAAATGATATTGCTATCTATTATGTAGGGACCCTTTATTAATGGTTACTTAAAGTATTATAAAAAGTTGATAAATAATCGACTTTTTAGATATTATGTACACGTGTTAAAGTCTAACCGCTTACTGAATTAGGTATATACTTAAGTAATTTATATACAAAAAGGTTCGATCAAAATACCGCACTAAAATTGAGATGTTCAAAATTCGCCGCTCGATACGTCGATACAAGAGCAGCCAATAATTTTTCGTATCGGCTAAATAATTAATCTGTTATCGTCGATTTGACAGGCCAGGTCGAGGACCGCAAATATGGCCGACGTTGCAGCGACAGCAACGAAAATTGAATTTCTTAAACAGCTTTTAAAACTTTATAATCACAACTGTATTGTAATAGGCATTATCAAATAAGCCTCTAAGTATTATAAACATTTCATTTCTAAGCTTTTTGCTATATATTGTGCCATAGAAATTTAAAACTTGACTAATACGACTTACGAGTGCGCTATAAAATTATAATTTGTAAAATGTCTCATAATCTTTCCTCATAGAAATAAGCAGTGATAAAGTGTAACGCATGATGTAGTTTTTACTTCGAACGACTTAAGAAATAAGATTTCAATCCTGATTTAACGAGTTGACACGTACGTATAATGCTATTCAGCATTTTTCAACATCAATAGCAGACATCCAAATAGGTAGAAAGTATTCGTAAGTTTTTTGCGGACGATACCCGGTGAGCAGCTTGGAATTCAGTTTTTAGCGACCGTTTGTATCTTCAGTCGCCATACTCGGCGTCGAAGATGAAACGAACTATAGTAAATTTAATTAATAGTTCTCACCGCTCGTAGTCGGCAAAGTCGATGAAGTCATTATGCATACTTGTGAAATTTTAAGATCTTGCTGCAGAGCCTTGTCTTGCTACAAATTTATTTTTACACTTAATTGTTGTACATAGCTGCGTAATGTTAGTGCTAATTATTACTGAAAGCAGTTATGTAGCCTGCCTTGATATTCATTACGACGTTCAGTAAACTATGTTTAATTGTTTCGATCAACTGTACCTTGAGCGGGTGTTATTACGACATTCTACATGTTTCGCGTGGAGACAGTCGGGAACATCAAAAGGTGAAACGGACTTAGTGAATTAAAACATTGCAAAATATCTATACCGTAGAAGTCGCGCTTGGGCGACTTCAAAATGGCATCGCGCGTCGGCTGGTGACGGCGAGTAAGTTTTTCGCGACCGTCTCCACTCGATAAATAATGGCGGTAACTTTGACAAAAACTCACCTAGTCCTGTTCGGTGGCCGACGGCGCGCGCTCCCCGCCGCATGCGCTCGCTGCACCCCGCTCTCCTCCCCCTTTCGTGCCGTCCCCCCACACTCCTCCCCCACCCGTGTCGTCCTCGAGGTTTTTCTGCCCATTCCACAGCGCCGGCGCAATTGCAAAGCGCTCTCTTCCATCATTACAAACGTAATTCTAATTATTTACACCGCTACTAACTAAATAATAACTACTTATATTTATGGCAATTTGTTTAACTTCACCGACTATTAAAACTGCAGGAACACGATCACGTTTACACTATACTTATGCGAGAGTATTGAAGGATTAGATGGCGCGGAAGGTTGTTCTGTTTCACACTGTCCGATATTACGATAGCGGATAATTAATTTAACTTACGACTCTTTATTTACTTAGCTTTAAGGGTACGAGACCGGGTCTCTTTGGTAGGCATATTAAATTTGTACAATGTAATTATAGTTCGTGTCGCCGACGCTGCCGAGCTGGGCGCTACGATCGCACATAAAGTAAAACGCACTACGATACACCTACACTATGATACACGGAAGAGATTTCTACAAATTGCACTGGTTTCCAAACGCGAACATCTTTGACGATTACGCGGATTAAAATATAAATGTATATAAAAATCAATAAATCAACAAAAACAAAAACCCGAAACACAAAATAAAAATAATACGACCCGTTTCTAGTCTAGCATTCAACAGTTTATTGTTCCTTTCCATCGATTAGAAAACATTGTGTCTAGTTAATAATTAATTAAAAAATAATCACAACAACCGAACAACACTTAATAACGAGAAAATAATTACAAACAATTTACAAAAAAAAAACACAAAGCTAAGGAGTGTTCGGCGGACTGCGATTGTATCACTGGGCAAGGCGGTGCGCACGCGACGCTTAGTGCTCAGGATGACCCTGCGCAGCGGCCGCGGCCGCCGCCGCTGCCGCCGCCGCCTTCTGTGCCTGTGCTTGCTTCTCTTGTTCGTTCAACTCCTTGATAGCTTGGATCTCCTTCTTTAATTTCATCCTTCGATTCTGGAACCATATTTTAATTTGTCGCTCCGTCAAACAGAGCGCATGCGCCATTTCTATGCGTCTCCTCCGTGTGAGGTAGTGATTCGTATGGAACTCTTTCTCTAACTCTAGCGTTTGATATCTAGTATACGTTTGTCTTCCTCGTCTTCTCAAGCCATTTGCTCCTGAAACAATGAAAATTGTCCAATGAATATCAAATATTGAATCTTAAAAGTTAGCAGTGGGTAGGTAAGTATGTGCTATAAACCGGCTCAGTTTTCAGCGAAGCGTTTGAATGTTGAATGGGATTGGTTGTCTTACGTAGCTTAACTCAAATGACGTTACAATTGGCGGTGACGACAGCTTCATTTCGTTTAAACGTCGATATTGATATATTATGCGCTGGCGATGCCTTTGAACGGACCCGCCCGAGATCAAGACTGGTTGCAAACTTGATTAAGAAACATAAACACGTGTGGGCGACGATACAAAATTGTCTGGTATTATGTTTCGAGTCCAATATAAGGGGAGCCAATAATTTGACCCTATTAATAAGAGAGACTTTTCTATTTCAGACATTAAATTAATTAAGAATTATTAAGAGCAGATATTTAATCAAAGTACAGTCGTCTCAAAAGTAAGCCTTAAAATCATGCAGGTACCAAGAACAGGATAACTGAATACGAGGACAGTACCTCTGACTCGTGAAAATTCAAACGGTTTCAGGGCTTCTCGCTCTAACTTGGTTTAATAATAATTTTAAACCTTAATGTAAACTGAGCTACATTATATGTTCATATTAAAATCGATGCATTGTCGTTTCCAATGAAAGGCAGTCCTCAGAAAGATGCTGTTAATGTTTTACCACATCTATATCTAACTACAAGTGCTTGGAGTCTCAAATTTTGCATGCTGGTTCCTTTTAGGACGTAGGTACTCACTCAGATGGAATTTGGCGAAATTCGATCCCTAAGGGGATAAAAGAGGGGAGCAAAGTTAGTATGGAACAATGTGATTTCTTGGTCTAATCTGCTTCAAATTTTCATATATATTCTATAACAGAATTGATGGAAGACGTGTTTTATATTTTATTGAAATTCATCCTTTAACGAGTTTGAAAAGGAGAAAGCAAGTAATTTTGGTGTGATTTGCTTCGTTCGAAGTTGATACATCAATACTCCATGCTTATGATTTAAAATATTTTATTTTGACACATGTTTGAAAACTCAATCAACTTACGTCAAATGAAATTGCTGCAATTATTGTAGGACAGCAATTTTCTAAGCGAGATCACAGAGTACTACATTTAGAGAGATATTGTAATTGAGAGCTGTGTTATCAAAATCATTGCATCGAATAAGTAAAATCCATTGCTCATACGATGCATTCGTCAGTTTTAGTAGAGGGGGTAAATAGATTTAAATGGAATTCGCCGCAGAGACGAATGAGGGACTACTCACACTGGAGACGCGTACTCATGTGTTAAGCTGAAAGGATGCGTACGCGTCTCCATACAAATACGTTGTTGTCTATGGGCATAAGCTGAATAGAGCTGAATAAGTGTGAGTAGTCCCTTATACTGATATTTATTACCTGAAAAGTGTTTGAATGCGTAGCACTATTTTTATTCATCAATATTTTTGTACTGACATTAATTTGAGTGTGATTAATTTCACTGACTTTGTTTTGTACCAGACAACAATTTAAAATATGGCGAATTGCTATAAATATAATATTATTAATAATACAACGGCAGCCCTGTCCTCGGCCCGCGGTTATTCGAAAGCTTTCATTGCATGCCGTGGTTGCGTGCTCCTCAATATAATGTATAGGTTTTGAACGCACGCTGAGATGCTTTATTTCGTTCTTTTTGTGTCAGACTTTCTCAGTAGGTACATTATATATCAGATTAAGACCAATCAGAATGTTTCGATATTTAATTTGGTTGAATCGGAGGTATGCGCAAGGCTTGATCTTATCATTTTGAAATATGAATGCCGTATGCAGCAACTGATCTGTGACGAGTGAAAAGATATTTTTATTCTTTTTTTAAATGTTGCGGATTGAATGTAAATTTCGAACATGAGAAAGCTGGTTGTCTTTGACATTACAACGGCCGAGAATATGGAGTTTCGTAAATGGCATCTGATTAATTTGAATACCTTCAAAACTAAGAGTAATGATGTTTAACTTGTGTGTATATATCAAAACACAGTACAAGTTACATATCAAACGTACCGCCAACGAAATATAAATTACATTAAATACGTGTCATAATTATAGTACATGAGCGATAAAACACTCGAACAAACACATTGCCTTGCTTTAGTGGTACGAAAATAAAAGCAAGAACATACAGGGGCGTGCTTCTCACAATATAAAAGGGTATACGAACCAATTTAATGGCTTAATTATCTTTCAAGTAGTGAGATCAGAGGCTGCTTATCTATCGACTAAAGCTGTATAGGGTACGTTTCAATCAGAAACGTGAGAAAATAAGTGAAACACGCCTGTTGTGATAAAGTTTGTTTTAGATAATTTGGTTGAAAGTTTGATGATTGGGGACATGTGGCTACGCTTACAATATATATTGTAATTTCAGTTTAGCCGTAATGATTTGATATGCCACCTGTTTTTAGCAAGAAATAAAATATTGCGTTAATTTTGAAAGTTAATGATTAGGTTGCTATATTATTCAATAATAGTAAATATACTTATAGATTCGGCGAATCAAAAAAAAAATACATCTTACATTTATATATGATCAGTTGTTATCGAGCTTAGTAGTAACTGACTAAGTTTGCATTGAAATCTAAAATCATATTATTAACTAAAACTTTTATTAACTTGTTTGATACGACTGCATGCAATCCATGAGTGTTTAATCTCCCATTTCTCCCCAAGTTACGATTCTTACAAAGTAAAGTGCAACCTTTTTAATAATTAACAAAAATTCTTGCGGCAACTGTATGTAGTGGTTAATTGAGTGACGCTAATTGCCTAAGCCGTAAAAGCCTTCCGAGGGCAACACATAAATTACGGGACCACTCTTCTTTATGTACGAGTTATTTACGGGATTAACTCCAAATCGTTGTTTATGTGCTACAATTGTAATCAATTTTAGAGGGAACACCTAAATACTTGGGATTCGTAATTTAAAAGTACGAAACAAATTAGTATGGAGTAGCGAAGTCGCGAACACAATATTTATTAGTTTATTTCCCATCACTCCTTAGATAGCATTATCTTCGTAATTAAAATAAGTATCCAGAAATGAAACTATATAGAAACTACATATCAGCTGTTTTATAGATAAAATAATTTATTGAAACCAAAATATTTTTTAGAGGTGGTTTACGCACGTGGACGTATTTTGGTTAAAGTGATTATGATGAAAAATTGTAATTTGTATAAGATTGCTAACAGACAATTTTTGTGTCCAATACGTTTTAAACAGCATAATAATAAAAGACATAATAGTATCTGCGTCCTCAGGCTTCTTCTTATAACTCTAGCTCTACTATAACTCTTACCTTTATTCGCCAGCAAATCTGACCGTAGCAAAATTATCTGATAACTTTTTAGTAGGTAAGTTTTTAAGAAGTATATTAACAAAGTGATTTAAAATTTGACTCCTGAGTTCTAATTCGACTGTACATTTTCTTAATACATTTTTGATCGAATAATGTATGCAGTGAAAACCCCGTAATATTTATTAGGTACCTTGATCAGTCAAAATTCGACTTCCGCCTGATATATGAACTCAGGACCGATAGGAGAATGCATTAAGACTCATTACTGAAGAAACAGACCAAGCTTGCATATTAATTCGGAACTTTCTCTTCAATACTTGTGTAAACGATGGTAGGTTAATTTAGTAGCCAAGAATTTTAAAATAAATGACAGATTCAAATAAGAAAGAATATTACGCCTTTTAGGCAATTAGTAGGTAATGACATAATATAATGTAGAATCATCTTTGCATTTAGTTAATACATAGGGACTGGCCTGTTGGTCTAGTGGTTAGTGACCCTGACTGCTAAGCCGGAGGTCGTGGGTTCGATTCCCACCCAGGACAAACCTTTGTGTGATGAGCATGATTATTTGTTCTGTGTCTGGGTGTAATTTATCTATAGTATGTATGTATTTACAAAAAAAAAAAGTATACCTATAAGTAGTATATCGGTTGTTTAGTACCCATAACACAAGCAAATATAATTGCTTAATTTGGGACTAAATAGCGATGTGTGCATGTGGAAAAAAAAAATTGGTATTTCTGGTTCTCACTAGACAACGGGTCAAAATTGATTTTATTGATTGAGTAAAAGACTTGCTACATTAGCAAGGTTTATCGAAAAATTCCAAAGAATATAGTCGGATAATGGAAAACAAAATACGTGTACAGTATGCGAAAGAATTTTTAAATATATTCGACTAATCTCAACCTTAAATTTTAGTTAAGTTAAGTTGACCACTATGCATTCAAGAAGAAGAATCCTATTAATATTATAAACTAGCTGCGCCCTGTGGCTTTGCCCGCGCGGTAAACGGTATGTGTTCAATTAATGTAACTCGGGAACCAGACTGGTTTTCAAGATAAAAAGTGTGTATTTGTTACCACTCAGCGCATAAACGGTTGAACCGATTTCGATGAAAATTGGTTTCATAGATTCCGGTGGTGATGTGCCGGAGACGGACATCGGTCTGGTTTTCGAGTTACATTAATTTACGCGCGAGCGAAGCCGCAGGGCGCATCTAGTTTATAATATTAATAGGATTCTTTTTCTTGAATGCATAGTGGTCAACCTAGAATCAGGATTTGTTCAGGTCGCCCATATAAACATTAAGAAAAATAGTTTACTTTGATGCTACAAACTAGAAGACATTTTGTAACATACGCATCTATAAATCCGCTGTGGAAATAAATAAACACATTTAATTCGACGGAAGTCAATGTTGTTTTTCACAAAAAATCAACAGTGAGCCATCGCCGTCACAGACGCCGCACGTGTTACAACTAATTAGGGCTAACATCATTTCAGTGTCAATTTTCGCCTTGTAAATTTTCCTCAAAATCTAAAGTACACTGTAAAAGCAATAAACATGACACAAATGGCTTCATTAACGCAAGAGGCCGGGCTTGTGGTCTAGCAAAAAATAAGAATAGTGACACGCAATCTTAATAGGTATATAACGACACCATGCTTCCGTTATGCACAAATCTGAAAAATATCATCTGCGTAGACGCTTTATGTGTTCCGGAACGTAGGGTGGGACAGCGCAGCACAAAGGTTATGTTTATGCTCACAAGGTAAATAAAAAATGGACCCACTTTTTACTTGTTGTATCATATCAAAGTACAGTTGCCGGTAACTACCAATTAAAGTCCGGTAATCATAAAAACGCACGATGAAATTTGAGGTTTGGGGCAAATGTAAAAATGACAATAATAAAGCTATAACTGTGTGATCTCAATCCGATCTTGATTGCGTTCAAGAGTGGCTCGAGGCGGTAGCTTTAAAAACAAGTTGGGCGAATTTGTGTTTCAGAAAGGTGCAGCGCATTAAAATCCTTACATTTTTAGTTGAAAAACAACCAGAGAAAATTACAATATAATCTGAGTCCCAAAAATGTAAGTTCAAAAATAAAAAGACAATGAACGCTTCCAAGGAAATCGACTCGTAACCGTTCCCAAGATTCCCTTCGTACAAGTGTCGGGCACAACCCGTTCTGCAACACGTGTCGCAAACAAAAGAAACTTGTCCAAGTTGCCCCCCTCTCCCCCATTGGGCGACAAAAGGATTGCGCAAGTTATATTAGTCGTAAAGAATTTCGGACTAAGATCTATAAGGTTGTAAACCGCTCGTAATTCACAATGGTCCCGCAATTGCGGAGGACATTCGCAACAACTGTTGTTTGCTTCAATGTTTTAATTGTTCCTAATTCGTAAAACTTTTCAGCGTGATTTATAAGTGTTGTTTTAGTACATCGGCCGCTTTTGAGTATTTTTTCGATACTGGTGAACATGTGGCACGCGGTTGACAACGCGGGAAGCGGTTATTTACACTTGTGGGATCGTAAACGGTTTTTAATGACAAAAACAATAGCCTTTAAATTTTTTTTTGGATACGTAACTGTTATACGGGGGTGATATACAGTTTTGAATGGGACGGGTGAGAGTCGACTGTCATCGAGTGAACGTCACAATTACCTATTAGGTATTGTGTTAGCATATTTCAATGGAAAGGGTGACATTAAAACGGATCACGTCGGCGAGTACGCCCACGCGAACAATTTTCTTCGATAAAATTATGTAAAGTAGATATTTGCGCTCCACGTCTAATGAGTCAAATTAAGATGACACGGTCTGTACTACTACGCATAACATGTTCTACAAGTCAATAAATGTGTCTAGGACTTGTCGAGACGAGGCCAGGTTTACCTACGACGTCGACGTTCCGTCCCTATCGTACCTATGTGAGTGAAGGTATATAATTTAAGTTATGGGCTCGGTTGGTTTTATATACGAACCCATGCATTTAATAACATGTTACATCACGTTCTAATTATACTCTTCTAAGCATTAAATTGCTTACTTTGAAAAGCAATGATTGCTGGCTTAACATCTTACTTACATACTGTATATCTTGTACATAAACTTGATACGTTACGCCTTAACAAAATAACTTTAATATGCAACCCTAAACGTAACCCAAAATATATTTTACGATCGAGTTAACATATTTTTGAGTTACATGACGCTATAATTAAATGCCTACCCTAAAAACGTGTTCAATACAGTTTTTTAATACATTATCATCTCATTACTGATGATTGGAGCGATTTTAAATAATCTGCGCTGTTCATTTTCGTGAATTTCCTTATTCTGAGCCAACGGGCTCGACGAAACATAATCACTCAAATTGGTAACTTGAATCGCAAATTACAAAATTGGCACGAAATATTTAGTGTGGTGGGACGGTAGATGCAGTGTTGTACTATATACGCCGTGTATGTGTAGTTCGTAAACGAATTTGTATGTATGGAGGTAGTACAGGTAAAAGGACGCTTCCAACCGCCTCTCTGGGTGGTCTCAGAATCAACTGAACGATTACCAAGTATATAAACAGCTATAACACATTGGCTGCCGCTCCTTTATATCTATACGTCGCGTCGTGAATTATTGTTTAAAATAAAAGCTCAAATGAATTACTGTATCAATACCCGGCGTAATTAAAGTACTGCTGTAGCTGTAGGGTCGGCATGGAAATTCGACACGGATTGCGTATTTTATTGTGAAATGTTTTAAAACGAAGATTTGCGGTTTAGTATTCTTTAGTTAGCAACGACTATAACAATCAATATTATTTTTGTTTTATCGATTGCACAGGTATTAGATAGCGTATCCCATAAAATACCTACACGTATTGATACCTATTCAGATATTCTCTAAGAAATGTGAAATAGAAAATAGTAGTTGAGACAAAATTATATTTCATTTGTTTAAAATTTCAGAGCGGTTACACATAAGAGTACATTTAGTGTCATATTACCGTGGTTGTCAATTTTTATCATTTAATCGGAGCTATATTTGAAAAATGTTTTTAGATTACTTTTTAGAATTACGTGAAAGCTTTATAAAAAGTAAGTAATCGTAATGCTTACAGTTCTATTTATAAGCAAATAATACATTGGAAACTTCCATAGCGTTATTTTCATAGTAAAATAACTTTAAGCACTATGGTTACTTACTTTTTATACAGCTTTCACGAAATTCTAGTTTGTTAATTAATTGTTTTGATAATATTTTTAAAATATAGCTCTGATTAAATGGTAAACATTTAAAACTGGGAAAATATGACATTAAATTGCAACGTAGCCACTCTTATGTGTGAACGCTCCTAATTTTAAATAATGCAATATAAATTATATTAATTTAATTTTATTGTTTTCAATTTTATTGTAACATCTTAATATTACCTGAATGTGTGAATGCTAAACCTTTATATAAAAAACGTAAAGTAGATATGAGATAACTCGGAATGGAGATACCTAATCTAATTGTAAATTCTTCTGACGAGACCCTGGTCTTTGAATGATATTCTAAATAGTACCGTTATAACAACACAGTGATTCTAACGATGCCAACATCCAGCGTAATTTTAATGTACTTTCCAAGACGCGGCTGCTTTCCCGCCATCTGCGGCGCTGACTTCCAATCAGCCCACTAGATGTGTATCGACTTGAGAGCTTGCTTGTTATCTCAAAAACACAATATGAATAATACATTAGTGGTCGGTGTAAGTGTACTCGAGCACTCTTAAATTGGCAAAGCTTAATTGACTCAGAGGTTGAAAATGAAACGAAGGGTCCTCGGCCTCCACCGCGACGGTAGCATACGACTTTTTATGTAATCGGTACTCGATGGACCGCATAACGGAATCAATTTAAATCGGTTACATGAGATTACGTCTATGGGTTGGTAAGGTCAGCGTAAACAATTAATTAAAAATTAATTTGCTTGCTACTATTGGATAACCATGAGTCTAATAAGAATATAGTATAACATAATTTATAAACCCAATGAATGATAAGGATAATTCTCAACGTTATTCTCTTAATCTCTTAGTTATTGGTAAGAAGGTATAGCGAAGATGTATTTTTAAATATTTTCTAAATTATCACTTTAAATATGAAACAAACAAAAACCTCTTTTCTTAAATGTCAGAAGTGGCACCAGACACATCAGAGGCCCTAGACAAGTGGCATATATTTTTATTCTATGAATAGTATAGAAATCAATGTCACTTGTCTAGGCCTTCAGGAAATAAGCAGCAGTATCATTATTGCGGTGACCAACCCATCTACCAAGGTTGGCAACAACATCAACTAAAAAGTCACCTCAATATTTAATTATTTATCTACGTAAATTGAATAAATGCGTCACGTGCGTAGAACCATGTCTGAGATCTTGTTATATACGTACATCGAAACCTTAACAGACCACTATTAAATTTAACTAACATAATAATAACAATATTTTTTTACGTATGTGCTTGTAAAGGCAGTAAGCTCTGCAATTATCCTTACCAAATGTCGTAACGATTTCTACTAAACAATATGTAATATCCGCATCATTCAAATATTTGTTTCGATTCGAGGTCAATTTTTTTGTACTTAAACATTAGTTTTGTCCACACTATTACATAAAGCACAAGAGTTTGTTTGTTTGTTTGAACGCGCTATTCTCTGGCACTACCAGTCGTATTTGAAAAATTATTTTTGCTTATGATTGCCCAGTTCTCGAGGAAGGTTATAGGCTACGTAACATCACGCTACTGACGACGGGATCAGAGCAGTAAGCAAAGACGCGGGTGAAACCGCGCCGGCGCCGCGGAAAGCTTATTTAGCGCGTTCAAACAAACAAACCTACTCTTGCGCTTTATATGTAATAGTATAGATTAATCAACATTTTGATTTTCATTTTTCATAAAAACTACATAGGTTTCAAATGAGAGAGCCATAAATTGTAACATTTACATAAGAGCCAAAGAAAACAGCTGAATAACAAATACAATTTTGTCTAGTAAGGTCTCATACGTATTTGTAAAATGGAGTCTCATTTACAATAGTAGATTTAGTACCCACCTAGCCCTCGGCACTAACCATACCAGACACGGGATGTGAACATTTTACTCGTAACCGCTGTAGAAACAAAACATGATTATCATTAAACGAAGAAATGGTTCAAATGTTTATGTAAATTATCTACTTTACATAAAATCATGTTAACAGATTCCGGTCTGTATCGGTTAAAATTATATATATAGACTTAATAAAAGGTGCAGTGAGATTGTGAGTTACTCAAGCTTATATTTTATATCGAATATAGCTATTTAAATCATTGCACGCTGTGCAGCTCACATGACGTTTACCGAGAAACATTTTGCAAACCAAAATGGCGTCGAGGACCGAATTTTTTCGTGACCCTAGACGATAATTTTGTGAACGTAAATTACCCACGTTGGTGTCCAAGATCGACATCACGATGCCCGTATCGAAACCAAGGAAACCAGTTGATGATCGCGCCTTATTATACCTACTGCCCTTTAATTTTCTCCGATACATAACTTATATGACTTGAAAATATGATATGCTCACCAAAATGCATTTAAATTGATATTTTATACCACATAATTTAATTTAAAACTATCCCGAACAATGTTTGACCCTTCCATATCACTCTTAAATTTATATATCGTGCCGATATTAGCCCATCGATCAGGGTTGAATGCAATAAAAATTGGACGTCCCGATAGGATTAGGTTAAACCCTGACATATGAGACACGTGGAAGCCTCAGACTATTTCTTTTGAAAGGGGAGGCCGATCAATGTTATTTAAAAAACAATTTCAGAGAGCACTTAGAACACTGATATGCTTCAAAGACATTTATGTGACGTTTTGAATGGGCAGTCGACGAGGCTTACATTAATGTATGATGAATACATCAGCTGTTACTCAAAATAAATGACTCAATAAATCAATAATAGACTGTTATTGAATACGAGGTTATGCAGCGTATAATTTGCACAATTCACAATATCAATAACGTCTCTATTTATAATATGATTTAACAAGGGGCCATGTAAAAAGCCACTTGTAACAAGCCGAAAGTAGGTACGTGAAACTATTCACGCAAATAATTATAACAGAAAACGGGCCTGAAACCAACGCTAACAAGATGCAGCTGTTGCGATCTCTCAAGCGGAGACCATTTTGAAAAACTCGTTAGAGTTTTCGAAAATAGAATATAAAATGTGTCACTCCTTCCCCGATAAATCAGTCGTGATGAATGTTTTCAAGTTAGGAGCGGTACGCGCTGCGTGACGGGGCAGTCCCTCATTGGGTGGCGTAGTCGCCATATTGCTCCGAGCTTGTACCTGTCAAACTTTGATATATTGCTGCTGGCTTTCTCTAGTGTGCGCCTTGTCTTATGATCACAGATTAAATGAAGAATACACCGCGATGAAGAATAGCACGAGAAGGACAAAGTAGGTATATTATAATGGGTATTCCCAACATAATTTCACAAGCTCAATATTGTTTAAATAAAAAATATAAGCAACAAGGATCTTTTGATTTCACGGGACATTTTGATAAATTATTGATGTATTGTTCCAAAGGTGTAAAATTATAGCAACTTCCAACTGCCGAGATAATGCGTTGATTTATATTTTGACATTTTTAGCCAAAACATCGTGTTTTTATTGTACATTTAATTTATTACCGTAATAAAAATGGCAGCTATTAATATCAAAGTAGCCCGCGTGTTTTCAGTGTACGTGACAGATTATTTATACTTAACTGCTAATTTTTATTGCATTGGTGGGCTTAATTATTTTTTTTTAAGAATCAAATCTCAGACATTTAAATATTTAACTTCGTAGTAATTTAGTCATTCATTGCACCAAGCAAGACAACTTTGTACAAAAAAGTGTCGTGTTTGGCGGTTTGCCGCAAAACTTATAAATGTATCTACCAACTTTGCCGGTAGACCACAAGAAACTTACGAATACTTATCATTAGATTAGCAAAAGAGTCATAGTCTATTTGTTGTGGTAATATAGTCCTCAAGGTAAAGTAATAAGGTTCATAAAGAGCTTCTACGTTGAAGTAGTAAAGTGTCTGATGAAGTGAACCGACGATTTGCCATTTAGCGTGCATTAAAGCGAATCAAACTGATAGCGATCTACTAGATACGATATTATTACAGCAATTCCAATTGTAGGGACAGAAAATCAATGACGACGAGCATCGGTCGTTATGAAACCATGCGATCGGACTAACTTGTGAATGGATGTACTTATTGATTATTGAAGCTGTATAAATATTGTTATGATATTGTTTGTCATATAATCGTGATCGTACATACCGCCATCTATACTATTACATAAAACGGAAGAGTTTGTTCGTTTGGTTGAACGCGCTAATCTCTGGAATTACCAGTAGAATTTAAACAATTTTGTATGCGTATGGTAGCCCAATTCTTGAGGAAGGTTATAGGCTATATAACACCACGATAATGGCGACGGGAGCAGAGCAGTAAGCAAAGACGCGGGTGAAACCGCATCGCAAAAAGCTAGTAAAATAATATGACTAGCATGGAATACCTGTATAAATTGAAATCTAAATACTACCTACTGGTTGTATAGAACATGAAAACTATAGAGGTATGATTAAATCTATCTAAGTATCTAATTTGCAATAATAAAATCTATAAAGTTTAATGTTAAATTAGTGACTTTACACTTTTTTGTATGCAAACTGTACCACTTGAACAAATAATAAAGTACTACCTATTCGAAATAAAATGGCAAATTCGCTTGAGGTTTATTAAATTGATAGGCCCACACCGCGCTCATTACGTGATAGTCCGGTTTACAAATAAAGTTATTATTGTAACCCATCATCAGAAACAAGTTGTAAACGTAGTCATTTGCACGATTCATAACTTATTCGATTCTGCAAATTAGTTTTATCCTACAATTGTGAATGAACGCTAGATATAATTTTATCGGAGGGCTTCTACGCTTTGAAGCTTTCGATGTAAGTCAAAGAAAATATTCGATTTTAAGATGTAAAATGCAGTTTATGAAGTTTAGCCAGTTCAGTTTGAAGTAATAACTCTTTGTGAAGAGCAATTTCTATGGGTATAAGAACTCAAATAAATTTCAGCTATTCAAAGTTCTGTCACATTTCACTATCACTCGGGCATAAAAATGTATATTGTATAATAAATATATATGCGAGACTTCATGATGACATATTTAATGACATAATAGTTCTGTCAATAGTTAATTACCTTTCCAAAATTATCTACTACTTTATTAACTATTTACTTTAACTATATTAACTTTGTCTCTAAATTATCTTGCCTTAGTTTATTTATAAGGCTAAGCTGTTAATATATGAAAGTGTTCAAATATAAAATGTAACGAAATATTTTCGGTTAATTTGAAACTTTAGTAAATCGCTGTAATCCTAACTCTTGCTTAAGTTCGTTCAATCATCCGCAGCGTAAATACGAGTTGGAAACAACAATAAGAAATAAGGAATAACAAACAAACATAAATTTATTCAAAATATACACGTATCTTATTCGAGCTTACATTTGAAATTCTCAAACTTTAAATCCGTTTGGTTCGCTAAAATCCTGTTGCGAAATTTTCGAACAGCTGAAAGACAACAAAGTCACCTGCGAAGGAGTTGGTATTCAGAAGCTTCGGTAACCCAAGTTGGGCGTTACCGTGTAACTTAACTTAGACTTAAGTAAAGAAACCACAACGCCGGCTTGTCTGAAGACTGACTTAAATCTCAGACAATCTTAGGACTTGGACACAATATATGAAAACGTTTCTACATTTTATAAACTTTTTTTTCAAGTGAATTTGTTTTAAATACTTATAGATTAGTTTTGAAAGATAGCTTTAGTAAAGCGATTATAGTAGTGTAACAAATATTTTATTTGTTTTTCGAAAAGAACTAAGTTATTTTTTCATTTTGTAATTTTATAAACTAGATACATTCACCTAGTTTTCATCAAAATGATGAAATGATCTTTATCTTTAAGGCCCTACAAATTTTAAGTGAAACTTTATTCAATACTAACAATGCATTTTTACTATTTTCGTAATACATGGTTATGTAATTCAAATACTTACAAAATAGCATTTTATGCTAGCTTAACTTTAGTTCTACTTCAGTGTGTATTGTACTTAAATGCAAATTTTGCCACCAAGCGAGGATATGCCGAGATTTTACTGCCATTGCAAATAAATATACCAGATTTGCAGTCCACAGTTTTATGTCGAGACGTAACTGTTTCATTCACAACTTCATTCTTATGAGTCAAAGAGTACAGACCTACCCTATTTATACACCCAACTGCTTTCGACTTAGTTAGACCAGACTTAGACAAGGGACAATAAGCTAGAATTATTCAAACATGTTGTCTCGACGATACAACATTACAGTTGGACAAGCTTCAACAGAATATAAATATATGTATCATCTACTACAAACAAATATATTTACATTTGTGTACCCAAGTTAGTAGTAAGTAGTAAATAATACAGCGTAGACGTTGTTTAGTCAGCGCATCATGATACAACACCAATAAAATGTTGCCTCCCGAAACCTGTGTCAATAAAGATAAAGGAAAAACTAATATCAAAACAAGAATAGGTACGTGATAAGAAAACATTTATTCCCTATGTTTAATGCATGATTTGTCATAATTCCCCGGTCTCCCCCGCCCTGGTCCGTTGTTTTGTAGCTCGCGAGGAAATGGGCGTTTATGATTTATTTCTTATCTTATTTATCTCGGACGAAAAGAAAAATTGTTAGAGGGGAACCATTCGGAATATAGCCAGGTTTATTATCAAATACACCATTGAGATTGCGGTCCTGTAATTGTAATTTATTTGCACAGTGTGCTCTCATTCAGTTGCTAGTTTTAACATTTGGGATTCAAATGTAAATTACGAGAGAAAAATATATTTATTTTCAATAAACTAATTTTAAATTGCAACTCACTAATAAAATAATTACAGTAAATATGATAATGTTAGAATTCAACAACAAATTCAGGCATAATTATTATATTGTATTGTATTATAATTTATTACAATTAAAGTAAAATGCAGGTGGTATACACTTTGCATTTTGATTCATCCCTCTATAGCTGCAATAAAGCCGCGAATCAAAAGTCGCTCGTAAATCACAATATGGCGGGCGCTGCCCCGTGTTTGCTCTCGCCCACATAATCCGTTCATACGGCGGTAAATCCATCCAACAGTGTCGCGTACAGTACTAAATCATCATAAGAGAATCCCGCTCCATACGTGTGTACTACACAAACTACACACATTGCTGATTCGGTTTGGCAACATCGCTTACACATCCATGAGCATACAATTTATTCCCACATACCTCACGAAACAAAGGCGAACAACAATTTTATTTTACAAAACATGTCTTCCAAAACTAATATTGTACTATTCGGATTCATTATCCAATCGTCGAATATCGAGCTGAAAAAGCTCACCAATTTATTCGATTTTTTTTTATTCGATTTACGAGCTGTGCGCCAGTTACTGAAAAAGTTTGCATCGTAATGCAATCGTGTGGCATTAGTTTTGCCGTTTATCAGCCCGTTCTCGCTTCCGCAAAGCTTTGAGGGATTAATCTAGTAGCATTGTGCGGAATAAAACTGTTACTTTACACTCGTGAAAAATTGCTACCATCTATTGTGCTACCATTATGTGTAGGCCCACGTCAACATGTTTTCGTAGTGAATTTAGATATACAATAAAAACCTAATCCATAATACATTATTAGGCAGCTACTTTGTTTGGCGTAAGTCCAAGTTTAGTGAAGTTGCACATGCACGCTTTTCCGAGAACTCTATCGCTGTGGAACATCACTATTAAGCATAGGATTGTTGAAACTTACTAAACAATAAAAATAATAACTAAACAACACGAGTACATGCTATAGTTGCCTGTAAAATGTCGCAATTTTTAGTTGAGTACCGTGCCTGAAGCGTTCCCTGCAATTTGGCGCTTTCGCTCGATTTATGCGAATATCAACGCTCCGCGGAAAGCGTACAAACAAGAGGAATTTGTTGTCGAAACAAAGCTATTTTTGTTTTGTTTTATATTGTTATTTGTATTAGTGCAACAGAGCAAAAGAGAAGTTGATTAATGAAACAACTAAAATCCTGTACTCATATCATCAGCTACAATTTCGTGTTCACTGTTTTCAGTTGTCGTGTTATTGTTTTTTTCATTAATATCTAGGTAGGTCAGGTATTATATTGTTGTCCGTTCTGCAAACCCACATTCGCGTTCACATTTTCCACCCACATTTGCAAAACGTTCTTTGTAGAAATCGTTCAATCTCTACATAAAACAGACTGATTAGAATACGAGGTTGACTAACATATGTGTTGTTCAGACAATACGAGATCGGTTGCGTTTGTTAAGAGTTGTCTGTCGGTGCGTCACCGGTCTGTATTGGACGGTTGAGATTGAAGCGATAGTTCGAGGCTTCGCCCGCCAACGAAGCGCAGTCTTGTCGCCATGTCGTAATGCCGTTCTAGGATTTAAATTTATTATTTACTATATAGCATTGATTTATGACATGTAGTGGTTTGATGATGTTTATAGCAGAATATTAAGTAAATAATTAATGGAAAGTTATGAAATTCTAATACGTATAAGAATTATAGACGATAAAACCAAGAAGTAGTAAAAACAGCATAACAAATATTTTAATGATGAATTTCAACAAATTAATATTCATAGTTATAATGCCTTAATTTATCCTTTAAATCTACTACTAAAATGTGCAAAATTCGGTGCTCCTTCTCATTTTATATATAGCCTTCATAATCTGAATTTGATTTGGCAATATGCCCTAATTTAGCGTTTAATAGAGTATGCTTTTTAGAGTATGTTCACTGCAGTGGTCTGTGTTTTATATATACCTTGTGACTAAAGAATCAAAAGAATCCTCTGAAGGTTACACAATAGAGGGCGGAGTACTACCGTTGTCTGCGCATCTATCTATAAGTAAGTACCATCAAAATATTTTAGTTAAAAAGTTTGTTTCGTTTTAAAGTACGACTGTATAGTTAATAATATCCTTTTTAGTAGGTACCTATCTATAGTGTTTATGTAATTTTCATTATTTTAGCTAAATTTTAATCAATTTTTAATTCGACATATTATGACAACGGAAATACAAATTTACACATTTAATTCCCAATACTCAAACAAAACAGCCATCCTATTTTAAATACTAATACAGTATAGAATTTATTGAGTTTATCTGAACTCCCCGCGGCCGGTCGGCTTGTAAACAATGCTATTTGAAATATTGGTTTCAACCGCGCCATATATTCAGTCCGCTGTTATTAACCTTGCTAACTTTAGTATTTATACGTATATAGAAAAACAAGGGTAGTATTGAGAAAATAAATATGGTAAAGTTTACTATAGTTATGAGATATCATCAATGAAAAGCGACTCTTACAAGTGTAATGCACAACAAACCCTGAAGTTTTACGAATCATGTGCGAATTGAAATTTATGAAATGTAGCCTCGTAAAATGCTCGTAAAATGTAGTTTGATAAGCACCATTAACAACGCGAAAGACTGCCAACAGAATTCATAAACGATACAAACTTGCAGTTTATCTCGAAAATGTTATCTCCAGCTTCCAAGTTTTAGAATAAGACAAATATCCGGTTTAGACAGCGAAGTTAGTCTCAGCTCGTCTTAGCCTATACCTTACCCGTCTGGGTGCAGTCATAGTGTACAACCACGTAGGTATAACTCAGCTTATACCGGACAGTAATAACAGGCATACAGGCATGCTCGATGGGATTCATATACCCATACCACCTCTTCAGTATTTTCTTTTTTTAGTAAATTATAAAAACTTTTTAGATGCAACCTTGAAAAAAAGAAGTTTTGAACTAATACCTACCGACAATTACGATTGAAAGAGGAATTTCGTTTTGGAAAAACTATTTCTCTTTATGTATATGGTGTCTTTTAACAAAGATATCAGCTTGGATAAAATTACCTGAAAATACAAACTGACTCAGCGAAATGTCTCAATTCAGCAATAAACTGCAAAATTAATAAACAAGATTCTTTAACAATTCTGTTTCTTAACATGTTAATGATAAGTCTATTGACTATAATCATCAAGAAATTATAGCCATACGGGACAAAGGTGTCGTACATAATTATCCAACAGTACAACTAAACAGTAGGTTCAGAATTTAGTCGCTGATAATTTGTCACAGTGAATTAGCCACGGACGGGGGTAAATGATAGCGTTAGCATGTTGCACCCTGCACCGCCAATATGCTCGTAAATGTCGTGGTACAACAATTTAATACCTAACTATGTATCCAGATGTCTATCTCCCTAGATATACGATGATTATTCTAGACTGAAATATTCTTAGTCACGTAATTTTGAACTAATAAATACTGTATTGATTGTTTTTGACGCAAATTGCTAGCAGAATTATTGTAGCGCTAAACTGAACTTAAACTTGTATGTTGAATTGAATATATTTATATAATTGCCTATATATTAAACATTATATATACTTGAAGTTAGAACTCTGACATGACAACGATTTGCACATAGTGAACATAGAACATAATTGACTTAGCAATTGTAATGCAATTTTAACTTCGCTTAAGAATAACTAAAATAAACACAACTATATTTTTTTTCTGTGGCGCAGTTCATCGCCACAGAAAAAAAATATAAACAAATCTAAAAACTCAAAGAAACCATAAAACTATTTAGTCGCCAATTTGTGAGGCCAAAATAAACTTGTAAACTTTAGAAAGTCAGAACCGTCGTAAAATATAAAAATTCTGACGATACATCGAAATAGAGAATATCATAAAAAGGAGACAATACGTTTAAACTTTACAGTTACCTTTGTACTATAGATAAAGGGAGAAAGTTGCACAACGGTCAGCTTTCTAAAATTCGATATTGTTTGTCTATTGTTCAGTATAAAACTGTTTTTGGTTCGATGAAATACGATGTTTTAGTGGGTTGTTGTAGTTCATACTATAAAGCCACAAATACTTACTATTATTTCTATGACCAAAGTTTTGTTATATCATTTTTAAATTGGCATTGAAAAAGCTTAACTATTAAAAATACAAAAAGCCCGCCTACCTAAAACAAAATGAAAAGAAAGAAACCAATTTTATTTTTCTCGTACTGACGCTACATAGAAATATTATATACCCTATGTTACTTCCACAATTATTACGAATCTAATGACACTTCATGTTAAAATCCATCAAGTAATTAAGGCTGTACAGCGTACTAAAGAAATACATACATACATATTTACATACATACGCTCGAAAAATATTACCATCCTTGATTTCGGCAGTCTAGGAAACGTCTGACACTTAAAAACATAGGTATTTAACACACACGTATGCACAGATTTTGATACAAAGATTTCTAGACCACAATATATTTGTTTCGGATGATGATCCTATACTACACATTCACTAGGTATAAAGGCTTTATTAACACCTTTTATCAACTGTTAAACTGCTAATATAATCGATATCTGAAAGGGTTTCATAGAAAACACCTACCGTTAAATAACGTGAAACGTAATCTTTAATGTCATTAATTCAACCCTAATTTCTGCTTATACAACGCATTAAAAACACACATATAAGAAACCATAAATAGAAAATAGATCCCATTAATGGCAAATACCCCACATAGCATGCGACTTATAGCTAAGTTTATACTTTTAAGTACCTATAGGTGCTGGTTCAGTATCGTGCCGGGGCGCGGTTACATTCGCTTGTTAGCGAACAATGCTAGTGTACGTTTGTTTCTATCTAGATATGTAGTGGGACAGCGTACGGATGAAGAAAAAGCTTGTCTTTCGTTGACATTTGCATTAGGTAAAACGTAAAAGAATTGAAAAGAAAACTAGCGCAAGCTATTTGAATACAGGAACAACTTTTTACATTACACGATTTTAAACATGATGCAAGCTTCAAAGGATCCATTGAAACAATGTGACATAAATAATTAGGAGAATTAATGTAGCCCGAATTATATTAAGTATTGAGGTCTATCTATTATAAAAAGAAACAAATAATTTAATTTGACAACTATTTTTAGTGGTCAGTAAATTACACTCAGCCAGTACACAAAGAAACCACACAGTGTGACTAATGTAGAAGTAAATACGTGTTAATAGACCATAAACAATAATATTCGACTAATGTAGACGTTTACGATGTCTCACAACACGACAATAACACATCAACTGTATCAAGCATCATTGAACTAAACACGGACCATGAATCAATGATTCAGATTAAGAACTCAATTGAATCGAATCGTATCGAAAAAAAAAACGAATAGATTCACGATTTTAAAGAACGCGCTGGATAGAATGTGATTTTTATTCATCGATGGTAATTTAATAGTTATTTTTAATAGTTATTGATACTTGTTCTCATATTTGCATCGATTGAGTCCTAAAGTGAAAGTTTATAAGTTGCTACCCAATGTTTGAGTGTAGTGCCGTATACAGAATTTCCACCTAATAAAAGGCCATATTACGTGTAGGGAACGTTAGACACGCAATTAGAAAGCACCCAGTATAATAAGGTCTCCTCGCCCTCTTATATTATAAACAAGGAGGACAAAGACGGAGGAAATATTTGAAGGGTGGAAGTTCAAGTTTGATTGGTGGCTGTGTACGACGAAGTTTCACGTTGAACGTTAATTAGTGCGTGCCTCACGTTCTCAGGCATATATGGTTGTATGTTTGCGAGATTACTTCTCGTAAAATTATAAAATTATTTTTAGAAAAAAAATGAAAACCGACTTCAAACAACACCTACATGTTCAATCCTTAACTAAAAAGTAGAAAATAATATTTTAATTACTTCATAGCAAAGAACATTAAAGGGGAATCAACGCAATCCTTGATACCTATAATACTTTACTATTTATAGTTTTTAATCAGTTATTTTGGAGTCGGTGCCAGCCAAGAAGGATTTTTAATTCTGTCTTTGCAACCAACTTTTGTAGTGCACGGGGCGGTAATTGCACGCGTGGGGGATATGCCTGAGTGCACTACCCGAACGCGGTCATACTCGTGAACGCAGACGTCATTGATAGTTGTGTTCAGATATACATAAAAAATTTGACGCGCACTTATCAGATTCCGTTCGATTTCTTGTATTAAATCTATATTTTTCATTCATGTATTAATAGATTAATCAAGAAGGTTTTTTTTGCTAGTAGGTAGGTTATTTTTATGAATGTCATTATGAACCTTCTTGGCTGGCACCGACTCCAAAATAACTGATTAAAAACTATAAATAGTAAAGTATTATAGGTATCAAGGATTGCGTTGATTCCCCTTTAATGTTCTTTGCTATGAAGTAATTAAAATATTATTTTCTACTTTTTAGTTAAGGATTGAACATGTAGGTGTTGTTTGAAGTCGGTTTTCATTTTTTTTCTAAAAATAATTTTATTTTTAAACTTTTAGTGGGAATTAATTATGTATAAATATATTCAATATGGGTACACCTACTAAACGTGCTGCGCAAATGAGACAGCGCCGCGCCGTTTGAAAGAAAGTAGAGACGAGAGGTAAGATTGTAAATAGAAATATAAGGTCCTTGTCAACACTTTCTCGATCGCTAAACCCTGAATCCCAGAAACCACAAATCAAAACACACAGTGTGATGATCTACCAACAATAAAGAATCATCAAAAATCATAATTTAACTGACCGAGCAATCGCTCAGATATACAAAAAATGCATATGGTCACTCATCCAGGGCTACTTCGTTTCTAACAAAAAAATGAATTTTGAAAATCACTTCGCACTTGTAGCATGGACATGTCAATGTCAGATAATTCGTCGCAAAAGACATCGACGTGTTGCTTTACACGTCTTCACTTCTTGCAAACGATTTGTTACAAAATATTAAATTATCCTTTATAAAAAAAACATGGGACCCCATTTCGGAGTATACCCTTTCAAATAAAAGAAGAATTTTCCAAATTGGTTTATAAATGACGGAGATAAGTTGTAACAAACATACAACCACTGAACCATTTCTTATAATAAAAAAATGGGACCAATTTCAGAGTATACCCTCTCAAATAAAAAAAAAATTTTTCAAATCGGTTCATAAATGACCGAGATATGAGGTAACAAACATACAAAAAAAAAAAAAAAAAAAAACATACGACCCGAATTGATAACCTCCTCCTTTTTGAAGTCGGTTAAAAAAGGTGCACACTTAGTACTAAAATCATTTTGAAATAGTAAACAGTAAACCTTGAATACGATAGTAAGTTAGTTATTAAGCAATTACTCGTCGTTGTAATATAATAGTTTATTTTGATATAGGTATTATTAAAATTACTAAATTATAGGCAACTTCAGATTTAAAAACAGAGTTTTCTATTTATTTCTGAAGTATGTTATTCCTTTCGGAGAACACGTTAAGTCCTCCGTCCCGATGGTGCTACTAACATTGACATCGTTACGGATATTCAAAAATATGAGAAGGTACTGGTAAACACCGATTTTATAGGACT
The DNA here is from genome assembly GCA_963082885.1 of Parascotia fuliginaria. Taxonomy (NCBI): domain Eukaryota; kingdom Metazoa; phylum Arthropoda; class Insecta; order Lepidoptera; family Erebidae; genus Parascotia; species Parascotia fuliginaria. The sequence continues at coordinate 12,259,856 of OY720181.1, read as the reverse complement.
TGTGCGGTCAGATAACAGTTCCATCATGCAAAATACTGACATTCAGTCGCAACCGGTTACATTGGAGCTGACCAAAGTACCTATAGTTTTTTTTTTATAGGTATATATATTAGCCTACCAAAGTGACTCCACCCCGCCTGATGGTAAGCAGTCAGTGGTATCCAGAAGTGGTGGCCACCATACCAAAAGCTATCGTCTTAAACTGCTGGTATGGTGGCCTCCACTACGGCGGCTGGGAATGGGGTTAGAGGAAGGGAATGAGGGAGGTGAGGAAAGGGGGAAATTGGGCCTCCGGCACTCTCACTTACCAAACGAAACGCAGTAGTAAGGATACGACTACTCTTAAGTCGATCTTCTATGAGAGGGTAGTACTTCGCCGGACGATCCGGTCCATTCATGCTGAAACCAGCGTGGATCTACTACCGTCAATATAGTTATATCAATCATTATAGTAATATAGTTGGGAATAAGTCACGTTGTATGATGATAATTATCATATATATCTATTTTTATTAATTTATCAAAAAAAGTAATACATAATAGTATTATCACATAGTTTGTTGGCGACTCATAACTCTCACTGATTTGTTTAAATCATACTATGGCAGCTTAATTATCCTGTTTTTTGTCATTTACGTACATTTCTGCTGTTTTCTCAATACGATAAAACGATGGATAAAAACAGTTCAAGAACGGTCACGAAATGCTTGGGAGAGGCTAACATCTACCATTCGACGTGAGATGATAATGATGATATTGTGTATAAATACCTCAAAACGTAAGGTTATGTTCATGGATATCTATTTATTCATTAGATCGTTAGTGTTCCACAATCTGATGTGTAGATTAATGCGCGGAACAATTTATAGACAATTACAGTAGCCAACGCCCCCAGGATCAATTAACACAAAGGCGCTATTGCAAATTAGACTAACTACTAACTAGACACCTATCTAGACGTACAGGTATTAGAACTATTAGATATTCATGATTGCGCTGACTACCACAGCAATTTATAGCTTAGATCAACTGATTGTGATTTTCATCAATAGTTCATGATATTATATTCAATTAATAGCAAATTAATATCGCTAGTTAATTAAAATAACAAGCTTTATATTATCAAGTAACGGAGAAATACGGTTTAAACCTAGTGATTTGCGACTACAGAATAATTCAGGTGTGGCTTATTTTGGAATGTAATTTATAAGTTCATTGCAGCTTCGGCCCATAAAAGGGACCCATAAGAATGATTTTATTGAAGAAAGCAGTTTGCATTCACCTTTTAATACTTATTTTCGTCATAGCAGTGTGGAAAAGTTCACCAAAACTAAGAATTATCATTGAAATAAATATCTCATGCTGAGATGACTTATATAATTATTCGTTTCCTATAAAATGTAAATATTTTTGTACATAGATAACTATTACATAGAGATAATATTTATTATATCAAAGTATATAATTAGGTAGGTACACGTCATAGTTTTATAAGCAAAACACAATCAAAGTTATTTATTGTTAATTACTCTTTTAATTTTTTTTGAGAAATTTGCCGCGGGTAATACTTGTAATACAGAAAACTGTGATTTGAAATCATTTAAAAATATAAAACAATTAAACAAGGTGTAAATCGAACTAGAGTCCCAGGACTCTAGTTCGATTTACACCTTGTTTAATTACGTAATTAAATAAATAAACCTTTAGCTTTTTATATGAAAATACAAAAAATGTGCAGAAGGTGTAAAAAACTATTAAAGCATACGTTTCCCGCAATAAATTGTTTAATTAAATTTAACTAACAACCATTCTTATTATCCTGAACAAAATCTTTTCTCTGTAAATATTAAATAAAAGTAAATTGTCTATAAAACTGTAGTTTGAACGCTCAAGGGATCGTTGTGATCGTGGTGACGGTGACGGGTTTATTTATGGCCCTCAAGCGTCGGGGGATGGACAGGTTGCCTTGACCGAATAAAACTATTAATTAATTCGATCTCTTTTTATCTGTAAGTTTATATAAATCAATATAAAAATAAACAAAAAATATGCACAATACAATATAAAACACGTAAAGTGTACCTACTGTTTGTTTTATTAAGACGTGAATTCAATAATATTAAAACCGTAACTATAAAAATATCTTAATAGTAAACAGTTACGGCGCAAGATAAACTTGAACAATAATAAAAGGAACTGGAGTAGCCCTTTGATATCGTTCTAGTATGTAGCACATCATTAAAATGATCATTCCGTACAAGACAAGATTTATGGTAGTGATGCTCATGGCTACCTATCACATTGTTAAAGTCGACCAACAGGTGAGTTTAATTGAGCATCCAATATTAAGTGTACGAGCGCAAACTCTTAATGAAGTAACTATTAGGTAGTTATTTTTTTATGAGTCCTATAAAATATATTCATTGTATTATTACTTTATATACTGAAGCGGCATAAATGAATACTGGGAACTTATATGCGAATTGTACAAAGCAGTTAATGCTGATACGTCATATTATATCAAAAATGTTCAAGTTGGTATCGACTTCACCTGTTAGTACGTTTCTTAAACAAAACTTCACGCAAAACATTAAAATTCAAGTGGAGAATTAATAAAGAGATAAATAAATTTAAGAGCAGCGGGAATGTGGGTCTGCCGTTACGGGCCCGGTTCGCTTTATGTGCATATCGAAGATGGATGGCGCAGTGTGCGCTGCGGCAAGCTCGAGTCGAGCGGGCGCAGCGCGGGCGGCGGGGAGGTGCACCGCACCTCCCAGTAATGGCCGCGACTACTCCAGCCCCGTCAGACGACAAAAATGCCATAATAATGGGCCCTGAACACTTTTTGCTGTACCGCTCCAAATACCCACTGAGCCCTTACTACGTGACGCTACGCCGGTCATCTCTCTTTTATTGAGAAATTCGTCAGTTTTATACCCGTAAGGAAAAAACTACATGTCCGAGGACCGGAATCCGGTTGTGTCATTTCAAACACTTGATAAGTATCGTTTGGGATTTTTTTACGTTCAGAATTTCAGCGGAGCTTCTCTCGTTTAGTATTCGACGAATGCAAGGTTTTTACCCGCTGGAGAATGGCACGGTCACCTTCAGAACTCTTTAATTGTGAAACCAATAAGAAAATTATTTCTTTTATAGACTCGAGATGCTTCACTGACAATGCCTTATTAATGAACGTTCGCATTGGAAATATAAGAAATGCTCTCTGTAGTCTCTACGCGAATGATGTGAATAAAATCTTTAGCTAATTCTCGATGATAGTAAAGTCCAATTTTAAATGTTTATGAAGGGTAGATACAAATTATTTCTGTTACGCTTTTTATTATGTACCTACATAAATTCATACGAGTACGAATTAAATGCAGCCATGGTTGAGTCATTAATAAAACAATCGAATTCAATATTAAACAAAAAGCACTCATCGTTACATATCTCAGACGAGGGACAATATTTATGGACTTACAGGTATTCTGAACAGGGTTGTTCAAATCAAGCATTTATGAACTAATAAGCATTGTTCCTGGAGCATAAAAACTGAATTGAAGCAAAGTTTCTTGAGAACACCAAACAGCTAATTAAAAACAACGATCTGCTAATAATGGGTATTATTATTATTGAGGCGGCGTTATTGAACGTCACAAAAGGTGGACCAATTAAGAGTTTCCCCGAATGTCCAAACGGAAAGCTCAGAATGATACCACCGACAATTATGGCTAACCGCTTCGCAGCCTGCTCAGCCAATTACCAACCAGCCCACCGATTGATAAAAAGGAGTTTCGAAAAATTCGCCCAAACAAATTTGGGTTATCTGTGATGAAGAACCGCAGGCACCCCAAGAGGTTACTTTCCCAAATACCAATCTCGACTACTGGAACTTAACTGTCAATAATATTAATAATTACCGAGCAGGCAAAATTATAAGATGATAAGTCTCCTGGAAACACTCACTAATTTGGAGACATAAAAAAAACTGTAACGGTGCGGCAGAAATTCAACTTTTCACGAATACGTTTTTATTTACGAGCCGAGTAAGAGAAGAGCCTCGAAAAAACTAGTTCGCGTTTCATGTATGAACCATGACGCGGTCGCAAGAACAATCACCGAGAATAATTCATATTCCGAGCGCGCTGCAAACATCCAGAGTCGATTTACGGGCCGCCTCTGCGCTTCTGTCGCGACCGGTATCTTAGTTACTTTCGAAAATAATTGGATTTCGATTGTGCGAGAAAAAGGCATTCGAGTACCCGTCATTACTGGTTACCTTTTACAGACTGTATAAATCGTAATTGGGGGTATGTAGCAAGCGCTATCGCTGCATCGGGCGTGTCTAACGCTTCGATACTCGAGCTTATGGAGCCCCTTGCCTATTTAGTTCCCATCGTGCGGCGGCTACTCCAAGGGGCGCTGGGCTACGCGCGACACCTGTATGCGTTATTTTATCGCATAAATTGTCGTCAATTCAGTCGCCAGGCGCTCGTCTCCTGGTTTATTGAACTCTACATCCAGATAAGGAGCGGTTTCAATGTAGAAGCGGTGAAAATATCCCATAATCTAGTAATTTTTACCGGCTCGTTTGCATTTCCTGCAGGACTTCGTGAGCGAGCTTCTTATAATTAATTCAATTCAAATCACATCGCCCGCGAGACTTCCAATTTATCTGGTGAACCTTATAGGGAGCATGATTGTACTCGCTGAGATTTCTCACACTATAACTGTAGAAGGTATGTTTCATTTTACCTTTGCCCAACCTTTATAAGAATGTATAAGCAAAACAATAATAATAAATAATAATAATAATAATTTATTTTTCTCAAAAAGATACATATACAGATGCATAGCACATGAATTTGAACAATTTTAGTTTTATACAATAATTAGTTGACCACTGGCACCCAAAGTAAGATTTAACTTGTGGTATGGGTACCAGGGCTCTCACTTATTTGTTGCTGGTAAAAAGTTTGAAAGTGTAGGTAGTGTATCAAAAGTAACTATAGATAAAAATAACCTGTTTATACATATTAATATTAAAAATGTATATCGAGTCATAAATGTAAACTATATTATATATATAAATATGTATTTATAAATAAATATAAGGTAAGCGGTGTGTGTGTGTGTGTGTGTGTGTGTGTGTGTGTGTGTGTGTGTGTGTGTGTGTGTTTATGTATGTGTGATGAGTGCATTTTGTACTAAAGTATACTTAGTTTAATTAAATTCTCCGTTTCTTCATAAGATTTGGACAAGAGCCATGTGTTAACTTCTCTCTTACATTGCGATCTAGTTAATGGATAAATGTTGCAGTGTTCATTGGCAATATTATACAAATGACAGCTAACAACATTGTAGTGTCGCGCTGCTAGCGCACTTTTGAAGGTTTGGACTTGGCAGATTTTACGTGTACGGCGCTTTTTTGTGACTTGAATGTCATATTGCAGACCAGTGTGTTTTCTGCAGATTGTTTCAAGCACAAAGAGCTGTCTGACAGTCAGCACTTTACATTCGTGATATAATTGAGTAGTCGAATGTCTGAAAGGCTTAAATGTCATGACTTTAAGGACTGCTCTTTGTGCTCGCTCTAGTGGGAGAAGATATGATTTTACAGCTCCACCCCACACAGATATACAATATGTTACAACAGACTGGCATAGTGCATAATAGACCATTTTTAGGGTATCAAAGTCAGCTGAGTAACGTAATTTCTTAAAAATAAAAATCATTTTGCGGACGCGAGCAGTAATATTACTCAGTTGATATTTCCATGAGATAAAATTATCAATAAGTACTCCCAGATACCTTGTATGTGTAGATCTCATTATAGTTGGGCAATCGCAGGTATTAGTGGAAGTGTAGGTCGTACAAGTATGCGCTCTTATATTAAGAGTTTCTAAAGATGGTTGGGTTTGAGCTGTCTTAGAGAACGTGATGTAAGTAGTTTTGTTGAGGTTAAGTGTTAATAGATTGCTTGATAGCCACTGCATTACATGACTAAGAGCGCTCTCTGCACGAGAAAACACTTCGGGCCAGTTTTTGCCACGAACAAGGATCGCAGTATCGTCTGCATAGGTAATGATAGACGAATAGGGAAGGGATAGAGTGCACAAGGAGTTTATGTAGAGTAGGAAAAGTGTTGGACCTAGTATCGATCCCTGAGGGACGCCATAAAGAAGGGATGCGTTGTCGCTAACAATGTCATCTATTTTTACACACTGTGTCCTATCAGAAAGATAATCTTTAAAAATTCGAAGTGCATATCCGCGAATGCCCATTCTCTCCATTTTTAGTAAAAGATATGGAACAGAGACGGTGTCAAATGCTTTGGTAAGATCGAGAAAAATCGACAAGCATTTCTGTCCACTATCAAGACTGTTTACTATTTCATCAACCAGAGAAGCCACTGCATCTTCAGTCGATTTTCCTTCCCTGAAACCAAACTGATTTTGTGATAATATTTTATTTTTCTTTAAAAAGTTTTTTAAACGGGTGTTTAGCAATTTCTCTAGAATTTTCCAATCCAATAATTGTAATCAACACCTCAGATGCAACGTTAGGATCAAATGTATTCAATATTAGCGAGAAATCTGTGTTTGAAACATCGGCATAAATAGAATAATAATCTACTTTGACAAAGTTAGTTTTGCGTTTGTTTGGTCTTAATGACGTTTCCATACTAAAGAGAATCGGTGCGTGGTCTGTGATACTAGAATCAATTATTAGTGTGATGGTTTTTAGATCAGATCTCAATAAAACATGGTCCAAGCAATTTTGGTCACGGGTAGGTAGATTGTGCGTTGGCAGAAGTCCATGTAATGCCGCTAGATTGAGATAGTCGTTTGCCATACTACTCAACTGTGCTGGTATGATATTAATATTAATATCTCCGATTAGAATAACATTCTTATAGTTACTTAAAGATGCAAGTGTATTATCTAGTGCATACAGAAAATTTTCAATGTTACGATTGCAGGGTGGGCGATATAGGGCAACTATAGCAAGATTTAAAGACTCAATTTTGCAAATTAGGCAATTTGCGTCTTGTATGTGCGACTCTATGACAATGTGTACAATCGATGTTTTTACAAAAATAATAACACCATCGTTTTGATTGGTATTTTTAAAAGTATGATAGCCATCATACCCGCTTAGAGTTGGATTAATTGTCACTTTGCTCAGCCAACATTCAGACAAGACTATTATTTCCGGAAGGATGGATAAATTATTTAAAAATACAGTAAATTCATCAAAATTATGGTTCACGCTACGTATATTAACATGCAAAATATTAAAAGATTTTATACCATTATTTAAGAACCCACTACATTGTTCAGCTTTACATATGCATGACTGTGTTGTACCTATAGAATCTAATTCATTTGTTGTTGTGTTAAAATTGAAGGTTACTAATATAAAAGATAGCAGCCATAAGTACAGCAACAAACGGTCACGTGAAGACATCGGATGCGCCTGATTATAAAACAATAGCAAGCATTTCTGCTTCTACTATATTCTAGATTACGTTCTCTGTAGGCTCTGTCTACCCAACGGTGAAACAAACGGAAGTCCATGCTTATGTGAGGCAAATCTATTTTATAAGCATTTATATTTTTGCAGTATTTTAGATTAAGATTTATGAAATGTATTATAAGAAACTTATTATGTAATGCACAAAACGATAAAAAACTAATGAGATAGAACGGATAATAGTATGATATTGCGGCTAATGTTGTGGGTATATTTGTTTTAGTTATAAAGTTTACTTCATAATATAATAAATAAGACCAAGGTATAATTATATAAATGTGTAAGTGTTTTCGTGTTAGTTTATATTGAGTTATGAATGTTGTTTTGAGTAGTAAATAGTAGTGTATATAAGTGTAAAAAGTTCTTAAGCTTCTATTAAACATATTTTCGAAAATATTAACAGTAAAAGTTATGAAAATATACAAACATAAACATTTTATAAAACAAAGCTTTACAAAACATAAACAGTTATTGTAACTTGGGCAAGTTATTGAGACATTCCTGAGATTTAATAATGATTGAAGGCATACCCTCTTGTTTCCGAAGAAAAATTGTATTATTCTGTGTCCAGCAAAACCTGTAATCATTATCGCTGGCGTATTTGCGAGCTTCGAAGAATAATTTTCTAAGACTATTTGGCAGATGATCAGCCACATAGATGGGTTTAGTGTCTCCTGATATGCCAATATGACTTGTATTTAATTTTTCAATTGTCGATCGCCCTTTATTGAACATTCGCGCTGCCTGCAATACCCGGTTCTTTTGGGGAACAGTTAGAAGTTCAGCAACAATAGGTCTATTTGTTCCTTTTTTGCCCGGCATACGATATATGTCCCGCAGATCCTCCTGCTTCACAGGGACTTCGAGTTTATTGCAGGTTTGCAATACGATAGAAGTGATATCGTCAACAGACTCTTTTTCTGTTTGTGCAATATTTCTGATTTCAAAACTAGATGAACGCATGTTTTGTTGTAAGTCTAAGACCTTTTTTTCTAACTCCATTATATATTTACGTTGTTCTACACGTTCCTTTTCTAATTTTTCCACGGTGTTTCTCATTGTCTCGTATGCCTGGTTCATAAATTCCATAGATTTTTCAATTTCCGTGTTTGTTTTATGTATTTCTCTATTTTGGGTTTTAACCTCGTTGATATCTGTTGTTATTTTATTTAATACAGCGTCCTGCTCCTGCTTCCAAGTCGTAAGCATATGCATTATTTTATTTTCAAACGAATCGAACCTGCTGTTTGATTGTGCCAGCGTTTGTTGTTCGGGAGAGAAGTCAGGACGATGACGTTTGGTTCTCGCGGTAACATTCGATTGCGCTGAGCAACCGGTTTCGATACTGGATATGTCAGGGGATGAAGTAGAACGCTGTGTTGACACAACAGGGGTTGTCGGCGGCGAACGCTGCATTCGCGGCATTTTTGCAATGTAGTTAAATATGTTGTTATTACAAAGCAATCTCAGCGTATAGCAAGTGAGCGTACCCAGTTGCCCAACCGGTCGACAGATGAGTCAGCGATGAGGCGATGCGCAGGAGCGAGCGCCGACAGTGGTAACGCTTAGGTGGGGATGTCGCCGCTAGTAGCTCGTAGTGAGTTGTTATTTCGACGGGCGCGCCAACGCTTTGCTGGCTGCGTGGGGTAGGCCAGCGGCTGCCGCGCAGAGTGCTCGAGTTCGAATCCTGGCCGCCTTACACCAATCCAATCAACACTAACGCCTCTTATTAGCGAGGTAACACCACAGAACACAGTCTATCCCTTTCACGGGGAGGAGTCCTGCCGTTAGAATGTCGTAAGAGTAAACGAGAATTTGTTTACGAAAATCAGACCAATAGAAATTTAGCAATTATATAATAATAAAAAGTAAGGAACACACGCGACACACGTCCACTTCCAGTGATGGCCGGAGCGAGAGTCAAAACAGACTCCACCGCTTATCGTAGAGGCTGTATGTAACTAGATAGTGGCAGTGTATTAGCACACAATAAACTTATCTAATAAGAATCTGCCGTGTTTGTAGCCGCTCTCCTAAAACGTCTATTTTCCGCACAAGCAATGGAAATGTCCTCGGGTCTGGATAAACGGGTGTGTGCAGCGGAGAGAGGACAGAGTCACGGGGGCGGGCGTGTGGTCTAATGAGGCGCACCCAGTGTGCGCGGGCGCTGCACTCACGCACGCTCGCCAACCATTTGTTTATATACTTAGTTATATTGAAATGGATGCCTACACCTATTTTAGTTATTACTTTATTACGCAATATAATCTAATTTTGAGTTACTCGAAAAACTTGACGTTTGTTTTTTAACCGCAAGCAAATCATATTTCAAATAAACATATCAGCGGACCGAAATTAATCAAGATTAGTGAGGATTTCCAAACAGCAGTGATACACGACGACTGCCAGAAATAGTTGCTTAATGACATCTCGGGCATTTTACATTTAAGTAATTTCAGTGCCTATTTAGAATTAGAAGGGTACTACAATGGGTAATTTAGGTATATATTAATCTACTTTTTCCTCGTGCCTGAAATTCGAATAGGTGCTCTCACTTAATAAATATTAGCAAATAGGCACTTCGTATGTACTACCGTAACGCACTGGCTTTTAAACGAATTGCTTCGCATAACAATAAAAACGGCTATAGGCCCTTCACACATTCTAATGTGCCCAATGCTCCTTCATTTGTCGGGGGCCAGCACGCAGAGGAAATATTTTCCCAAATCCATACAGCCTTAAGGATCTCATAAAGCAGTCGTTTTCCCCACGCGAAAGTATGGAAGTGAGATTTATGTCGGGGACTTCGGTCTCGAGCCCGGGGCTTTGCTATGATGAATTGACACTTTTTCAGTGGTGCCTACAAATTTTGACTCCAACAATATACGCACCCGGAATGAACAATGAGAGGTAAGAGTTGCCGCCGTTATGGCCTGGAAAACTTTTAATGTCTCCAATGAGGTAGGGCCTCCATAAATATTACCATTTGTAAGATTAGTGGGTTTTACTTTGAGCCAAGTAACGTAGCCGGCTATAAGTACTGTTAATTAACTTTAATAATTACGCTTAATTTATATTTTTATCATTTTTAGTTGCTAATTAACACAGAATACTTGAAATGGTGGCGTGCCGCAAGGGTCTGTCTATTTATATTTTAATTTTCCTCATTATACTGTTTTGACGAGCCATGCTCACGTGTTCCTAGTGCCAACAAAAAGTATAAACACATTATACATGAGCGTCGACCACCATAGCCCCCTGGCACGGAATCTTCGCTACATTTTTGCATAACAAACCTAGCTATGATTTGTAGACTGCGTTTTATCACATCAATTTAACTTGGTAACTGTTAGTTAAAAAAGTAATTATTTACACAAGAATCTGACTTACTTTATAATGTATAAATGTTAGCATATGCCGAGTATAATAAAATAAATACGTAACATTCCAGCGAAGTGAATAAAATTAAATAAAAACTAGCACATGCAAACCACTCTACAATACTGATGACTTCATTCATCCAACGAAGCTTTAGGCAATCGTCTAAATTATAATAATAAGCGGGCGTGAGCTCCGTCGATGGCTCGTCTTAATAAAGCCATTATAAATATCTGATTCCTCGGTGTACGTCCAGTCGTACGACGCCAAATGCCAAAGGGTTACCGGTCGTATATTTCATGAGACAAGGATAATTTAAATGAGATGTTAGTATTGCCTTACTTATCGACAGCCATACTTATTTTGACATTGGATATTATATTACACGCAGCGTCGACAGGTATCTACGCTTGATACAAATAAACAGAATATCGATTTTAACTTGCTTTAGTTTCGGACGTAAAATTGTCGTGATACATTCATAGAGCGAGCGTGCAGTCGTGTGCTATGCCTGTTATGGTAACCAACTCCTTTCGTTAATGTATTTGCATTTTAGAGAGGACCGCCCAATTCTCATCTCCTTCGTTCTGTTATTGTTTAATAGTTTTTCATAAAAATGACTTTGAAAACGCAATACGAAGCGTGTGAATCAAATAAATATAAAAGCAGTAAATCGATTTGATTATTTTACATTTTCGAATTTGCATGCCTACGTTAGACAGCAAATTCTTTAATAAAAATGAAGTAGAAGTGGGGGATCGGGTGCGTTCACCGGTGATTTAAGTGGCCGGTTACCTAACAATAGTGGTCTTGGTTGTATGAATAAAACGTATACAAATTTAATCAAAGAGAAATCTATTAGTAAAATGAGAAGTACGGAAGGGAGCGCATCTATACATATTCAACGAGGCACTGCATCACGAACGGGCCAATTTATGCGGCTACTCCTGAGAGTAACTTACTTTTACCTCGGCCATATGTAACACTGGAGTGTTTCTTAGCGCGATCAGATCGTCACCTACTGGACTGAAACATATTTATTATTTTTAACAACATCTTTAACATTTTACTCGTCTCTTTAATTATTATCTTAGTCTTCTTTTTAACCTATAAATTTATAGAGAGAATGGAAGCGCATGTAGCGTGTCAACTCGTTATCAATTTCATTAAAAATAGTCCATAATTTTATACTTTGAATTAAACCCAGGTGAGCGTTTATATAAAGCGTTAAAGTATGTAAAAAGCGAGTACCTACTAGCAACTACTGACTGCCTAGTTCGGTCGTCGCGCAAGTTTCCTTTAAAGTATTAATCAAGAGCCATGTCGCGTTTTGCCTTTTGTTTTTTATTTTGCAAGTGCATCTGCCCGCTGTATATAACAATAAACTTTATAATACGGCTTCTATTATAACAGGTACCTCCTGTATGTTTTATCAGTTATATACGCTTTTAAGCTAAAATTAAGCCTTATCATGTACTGGACGTTAGCCCTCGCTTAGCTTCGGTTTGAAAAGGTTCATACGGTCTCACAACAATGCCTACATAAAATATGATTGCAATATTACCTAAGTCTGCGAAACTTTATTGCTATACTGCAAATTTACTTTTGCTGTCTTCTGTATTGCAAATTTACAAATATTAATATTCTGAAAATTGCTAAAAAGTATGTTAAGCATAGTAAAATGTAGCATAAGTTACCAGCTTCATTTATTGATTTCTAATGGTTTAAGAATTTACAACGTGACGTAGATTTTTAGTTAAAAAAAAGTTTGTTTGTTGCAAACAAACAAAGAAACATCTCTATAAAATATTAGTTTAGAAGTGAGACTAGTTGGGGATAGTTAATCTTTTTTGTATAATATGATATTGTATGTCAGAATTAAAATACACTTAAGTGATGATAATATACATGGACAATGGAAAAGAAATGTCTACAGGGCGTCACCTAGGTTCCGATATCAAAATATATATTTTTACCGTTATTTTATGTTACGTTAAACAAGTATAGCCACGTCAACGGATGGTATTGCTTACAACGACTTTATCTAGTCACGATATTATAAACAGTTACTTTTGAAAACACGAACCAACTGAAAGAGTAAGTACCAGTTTCCTTTCTTTTGTAATGTATGTCTTTACCGAAATGTTACACTTTTTAAATATTCGTTAATAAGTATATTAATTAAGTTAATACTATGTAAGGTTAATAAAACTGTTAAATTATTTGATTGAATTGAAATTGATAAATAACATCAAAATAAAAATTCAAGTTAATCTATTTGTTAACGTTACAAATATAAATAGATGAAAGCGTTTAAAAGGAAGTACATTTCAAAACCATGACACGGCACATAAATTGAGTTTATACATTTAAAAGCGTGCTTTTTTGAACAGGATAGAGTGGGAACAGTTGCGTGTAGCGCCAGACAGGCGCTAAAGTACAGGGATCGATGTCCCAATTGAGAGCCAAGTTGGTCGGGGTGACGACGGAAAAACTGTTTCAGGCTTCAGAATTCTTTAGAAATAGTAATGGAACTTTCTAGATTTATTACTTTTATATGAAAAATTAATATAAGTAGTTTGATATCTTATGAAAGCTTCATTGCGGAAACATTAATTTATTTCGCAAACACTTGTAACATTCGATGATAAATTTTTAATATATTTTATATTGATGCGAAAAAAACCGAGTAAATGTTAGTTTGCCATAATTAACTATGACACAACGATGATGTAATACACAAAACATACGTTTCTTTAATTTTACAACTAATATGAAATTTATCATCAACTAAAATAAAGTTATTCTGCTATAGAATGGTATATATGAGAAATAGTATCTCGATAAATGTTGGCAATATAATAGTAGCCTTAGACATATTTGAATATCTTGGTGCGCATCGGTCGCCGGCCATTGTTGTCGCTACCCAGTATGGACTTAATTAAGGAGGGGTAGAATAGGTAGATCTACTAGAATTTAGAGGATGGTCAGCGGTGGTAAAGGCAACCAAATATGTACTTATAATAGCCGGTTATTGAGGCTCGAGGTGTTGAATAACAAGTTATAGAGAAATAGTTTCCGTTTTTGTTGACGTTGAGAATGGGATTACAAACGTATATGGTTGTTAGTAGGTAAATAGGTACAGTTAATTTAAATAACATTTATTCTTAAAGAATTGCAATCAAAATGCCTTGAATACCTGCATCTGAAAATTATAATTAGGTGCTTAGTTAAAACGGTAGTAAAAAGACCAAAAAGAAAATTTAATTTAGACATAACTCCTGCTATGCTGCTATGCTATGCCTGCTGATTCTTACTATACTTGTAGATTAGAATAATATTTTTATAGTTAATTCAAAAATCCTTGATTATGTTTTTAAACCAAAAAAATACCAGGAATGGGTCTTGGTCCACCTGCTTAGTTCACCTGGGTGGACCACGGACACTTTTTTTTGCCGATGGTCCACCTAAATGTTAAGTAATATGCAAATCAAAAATGTATATTGGCCATGGTCCACCTAAAAGTAATTCCACGTGATCCAGTCATTTTACTACAATTGAAAAATTAAAAAATACATGAACTGACTATGCATGACTATTTTAGCTCAAATAACTATATAACTCGATATAAGTACAAATCTATCAACACTTTGAATTAATGTGTTAAAGAAGTAACTTTTTCAGCAAAAAAATATAGTAATCTTTGATCATAAAAATATTTGTGTTAGCCATACACGTATTAATTTGCGCTAAAAACAGTGTACACCCCTTAAATGAAGCTAAAGACTGGTTCAAACTCTGTTAAGGCTATAGGACATGTAGATATAATATTGCACCCACACGATTCCAAAGTAAACGCTACTGTATTCGAAGTAGCCGTCCGTCTACATTGATCCTTACGTTTGCGTTCAAAGCAATAATGTTAATGTTTGCTGTCTCGTACGTTTATTTGCTTTCAAATTCGGCTGTGGGGAAATCAAGATGGTAAACTTGCATAGTCGTAGTGGTCGCCCTAAAACCTTTGGGATTAACAAACAATATTTCGAAAGTAAGTTTGAGATGCATATTTTAGAGTTTTTAAGAGCATATTATTTGATGTAGGTAAATTGAACAAATAATGATTGAAAAATATTTAATTAAATATTATGATAGCTTAAAAATTTTGCAACATTTTAATGTATTTGAAAACGTAGTAAATACTATGCTTTAATTGTAAAGAAATAAATAATTGAGTATAACGAATGAACCAGAAGTAACCTAATCTCACTATTAATTAATTAAGAGAATAGAACATATAATTTTAGTTAGCGAGTCAATGGTAAGCGTAACTCGTAATTAAAATACTTTATTCTAATCCTGTATTCAACTAAGGCGAGTTTTTCACTGTACTACGAATATGGTACGGTGTTAGTTATAAGTGACAGCGAGTAAAGTGCTACGCTCAATAGCTTTGTTCTCGTAGCAGTTACTACGAATCCTTCGTAGTAAAAAAGTAAATTTTAGCACCAATTGATTTACTTATTTACAGAACTAATAAAAAATAGCCGAATAAAGTAACTTAACTCATAAGTTATGTTCTTACATCATAAAAATGAAAATTAAATGTTTTTAATTACAATGTTTAAGTGCAAAATGATACCTTGTTTGCCATATTATGGCATTTTCTCTTACTTTTTCAATAATAAAATAGAAGTTCAAGTTAGTCGCTTCGCTTATGAGTTGGATCCACAGATAGAGAGGCCGCGGAGTTTACTGCAGGGATATAAATTAAATGCTTACGTTTCGCTTGCCCCGCTTCGCTAGTTTAATTAAGCGTCTCCTCCTTTGTCTGCATGTGCGTACACATTCAACATGTTCCCTGTTGTTCTTAAGACCACTGGAGACGCATTGTCCTATTCTATCGACTTATACTTAAGCCGGTTTGAATTTAAATTCTTGAAGACGGTTTTGGTAGCCACTTCCTTAGATGGGACTTCAGTAAATGGAATAAAACGGACAAGATTTTGTCAATAAGTGGATTCTAAGATAGCGGGGGCTTTTTTGAATTAAGTAAATAACTATATAATAGAATTAAAACTATACAATACTAAAAAACTCAAATTTATTTAATTTAGTTGAATCGATTACTAAAAATATATCTACTATCTGCTTTAGCTGAATTTACTATTATGTATCTCTTAGATTTATCTAATATAATAATAATAATAATACCAGCCTGTTTACTATCCCACTGCAGGAAAAAGGCCTCTTCTCTAGAGAAGGTATGAGCATGAATCACCACGCTTGCTCAAGGCGGATTGGCAATTTCAGACTTTTTAAGTCCAGGTTTCCTCACGATGTTTTCCTTCACCGTCCGTCAGAAATGTCCAAGATAAACTTAGAAAGTACATATGATTTGAAAAATCACATTGGTACTTGCCCGGATTTGAACCCACTACCCCTCGTGTTTACGAAGCGGGTGCCTTATCCACTGGACCATTTCGACCTTAGGTTTATCTACTTTTATAAAATTAAAATTACCTTTACGTTCATAATATACCCTTATGTATTAAGTTGGTCATATAATTGCTCCACGTAAATTGCCTAACACAAAATGTGTCAAAAAACCGTCGTTAATTTGCACTGACAAATTGCACACAACATGGACGCGAGATTAAATTTTAAAACATGGCGCCAATTAACTTCAACCGAGAAAAAATTTCATCATCTGTGCACAGACCTGTTGTTTAATCTGGAATAACATGCGACGGCAAAATGTTTGATTAAATACCTCAACTTTGATGCTCCTATTTTCCAAGTGGCTTCATTTTTGAACTTACACACGACACACACGCTCTACGACCAAGTTATTCGGACACTACAAAAACTTTAAGCTGCGCAGCTCGTCCCGTTCTTTAGCAGGTACAAAAGCTTTTTTACCTTAACAATGGCGACTTTCTCCAAACAATAACTCAAAAAACTGTACTTTGTTTGTATTATTTGCAACAAAACCAACTTTCTCTTTACAATTGTACAATAAACAGTTATTGACCTAACATTGAAAGTAACCAGCTTCACTACAAAACGATTTTTACAGTCAGTATTAGTCGCGTGTTCGATCGAGCTATCCGATCCACGGCACAATCGTGATGATACTGAAAAACGGTATTCTTTTATCCAGAAATCTCTTAACGAGGTTAGTTTAGGCAAACTTTTGTGATGTGATTTTTTGTTCCATTTTATTCGGGTCCATATGAGTACGTCGTATTGTCGTAAAGCCACGGATCTATAACGAAAGGGTTGCGCCGTTTGCGCCAGTTTTGGATGCGCAGGAGTGAGCGTGATGCAACGATTCCGTTAATGGCTGCCCGGTTAGAACGGAGAACACGTTTGGAGAATAATTTGAATACCGAAATGCAGATGGCTTCTTTTATCCGAGGGGCTCCGGGCCCGCCGAACTACAAGTTAATTAAGGTTTGCCCATCAATTAAATATTGGTTTTGATTGTTTTCATTTTGCAGATTAAGTTGTGCTCTTGATTTATACATTTGTGTTTCTTAATTAAGAAGCAAGCTCGATATTCATGTAATAAGATTATTTTGCATTGCTAAAAGGCATCACTGAACGTTTATATGTAAGTACGTAAGTATAAGTTTAATAGTAAACCACTACAAAACACAATGTCTCAAACTAAACGTAGACTCATTTAAATTTTCGCACATTCGTATCTGGGACGATGCATTCGTTCAGCGAACGGATTCACTGAGCGAAACACCAAAATTTATTAGGTTAGTAGTTGCCGTAGGTCGATAAAACTAGAAACCAACAACAGAATGGCGTAAGTCAATAAATTGGATAGAAAAAATACGACTCACGAGAGAAAGAAACAGAGTAAAGTTTTGCGTGATGTTGCTTGAAGGCTGTATGACTGAAAAGAGCAATGCGCAGTGCAATTTTGTGATATCTTTTTCACTCTTTCAATGGCGGAGCTGGTAGGCGACATACGGACGTTATAGTGTTGAATTAGCATATTTATTGCTAGTTACACGATGAAATAAATTTATCTTAGGCTATTGGGCCTGGGCCATATTTACTTTTCTCTGCGTCACATATTCTCATTTCCGCTTGTCTGATGGGTGTGGCAACATTCTAAGAAGAAATTTTATTACATTTTTAGGTCGCATTCTATATACTGAAGGTATTTCTTAGATTTTGCAAAATATCGCTAAATAAATATATACTACGTACATATTGTTTAATAGTAAAAGGTCGTCGTCCTAAATCGATTGTCTGCACATTTAGTAGTTTTATTTACATACTACATTTTTCTTGACAGTGATAAAAATACAAGGAACCACATGTTATAAAGAACTACCTACGTTAGCAGGCTGATATCAAACGTTACCTACCTATTGCAATTTTCTTGTCCAACCCTGAAATTTCTGAAAGGCTGATCAACGAAAAATTAGTTACTAATTAGATCAAATTAAACTAATTATTCATGCTTTTAGCAACCCAATTGGTACTTCACATGATATTTAACAGATGATTAATTAATTTTTCGTTGATCAGCCTTTCAGAAGCTAATTCTAATAAACTTTTAAATGATATTATTAAGGGTTATACACCTAGTAAAAGTTAAAATAGATTGCTTACCTATCGTAAAAGACAACCAATCACCATTAATAATAAATAATTTAAGTGCATCAGCACTACATTCGTAAAAACGATTTACCGAACATAATTTACCTATTTAAAACAGCTGTCTACGGTCATAATTTCAAAATTGGTTAGGAAGAGATTCAGTTCATTTTGAATACCTACTTATTCTATTTTCTTATGGTTGATGTGACTACGTGGCAGTATTTTTAGCCGCAAATAACAACTAAAATTACCAATCACATATTTTAAATTTAACTAGACTCTTTTGTTATAGGTAGATATCATCCTTTTACTGAGGTATTTTTCAAATTCTTCCTTTACATATTATTTTTTGTGAAAGTAATGTGCTGTAAATTAGCAAGAATTTAAAAGAATGTTGTAGCTGGAGACTACTACAAGATCGATTGAATTACCAACCAGCAAGCAATTTTTATTTTTTTTTATATTAGCCTACCAAAGTGACTCTACTCTGCCTGATGGTAAGCAGTAAGTGAAATCCAGAAGTGGCGGACACCATTCCAAAAGCCAAACTACTGGTATGGTGGCCTCCACTATGCGTATATTTTATGCATATTATTTTAAATTTTGTTGCTCCGTTATTACTCTTTACCTGTAACAATAAAAAATGAATGTTAAAAATTTATATTTTAATTCATCGCGTCGGGCTGCGCAATTCATCATTATAAATAGGTAGCGCGGGCTCTACCTGCCCTCGGCACATAGCCGGCACATACGCACACACCGTAAACGCCTCTGACAAAACCGGTCGGACATGCCGGCGGCATACAAATGTACTCTCGTTCCGACACATTCTCCGTCTTTCATCGGCGCCAAAACATCGCATAAATCTAACTCGCTCGCTCAGCCAAACCAACTTCACGCCGGTGAACCCGCCGACCAATCACAGCGCGCCAAGCCATCGCCATATTGAATACACCGATCGCGCTGCCCTCTGCTTCAACAAATGCGAAACGCAGCTTGTGTTTTCCTTACTGTTTTTGTGTGTTTTTCTTAGTTTTAAGCGTTTTTAAACATTTATTTTCTATAAATTCAGTGATTTATTGCGTGTTTTATTTTGTTAGCTACCGTTTTTAAGGTTTTAAGTTGGTTTTGTGTGAAAACAAGTCAATATTATCACAAGGACGCCACGGCGAATACAAAGCTAAGTTCACTTCGTAAAAATGGTTTGTTTCTAAATAATTATGTACATTTTATTGTTTGTTTATGTCGTAAAACAAGAAACAAATACTAGAAGACTAAATAGTATCAATAAATTGTGATGTTTATATTATTAAAAAGTATCTTCCAATTAGAAGCCGCTTAAACACAATAGGTACATCCATATCTCTCACACATTCTGAGTTCTAAAATGAAAAATATAGAAATAATGTCTTTTTCTTATAAAATATTTAATTTTACAATAGAAGTTATGAACAGTATGAATCTCATTGGGACAAAGTACCTGTCTAATATAGTCACTTTCCATGTTGAATTTAGTTTTTATTAAGTGAAACTGTAGTTATATTTTACAGGATCATCAGTCAGAATTTTTATTTAGAAGTCCTTTTGGACTCTTAGCTAATTATTTAAAAAGTGAAAATACACTCCAATTTTCTGAACTTCATTTAATATCCAGTATATTCACTTGATCACTTTCAGAAATCGATTTACTTTATCTTCTCTACATTTCTGTTACTTATTTTATAATTCTAAATGGGCATCAAATAAAATTAATTATTTACAAATATTTACATTACAATAAAGAAGCCGTCGGATGGGATAACCACAATGACCCGACGGCGCATGCGCTAAGCTCTTACCGAGTTTTATGGCGTAGACAAGCAATTTAGTCTGCCAAAATTAATTTTATGTATTCTTTATTGTATTAATGAGCTTATACTCAGATAAAACATGTAGAACGTATACGTTAACATAAAATATTAACTTCAGTATCTACTTTTAATTTGTAAAAACAAAATTTTCAATTTTACTTAAAATATGAGTTCTTGTACGATTTTTTGGTGATATAAACAAAAGCTTTGAAAGCTTTTCAATATTAAAATTAATTGTAAATTTATTCATTTCAATTAATATGATTGATAGAAACTATGTGTTCAACACCTAATAATAAAACAATGGCGATGCTGCTTATGAAGATAAAGATAAAGTAGAATGAAATTGCATACACTTGTGAAAACATGTAAATAGTGAATTCTGATGAAAAGATAACAAAGAAGAGCAGAGAGTTCATGAAGAATATTATTACAATTTTTTGTGCACTGTGCATGTTATAAAAAATGTTTTAATTATTTTGACATATGGTCTTATGAAGCAGCAATAAATAAATTCAGAATTGTATACAGCCTTTCCAAATAATGAACATCGCGAATAATAAGAGGTCATAAAAATGAAATGTCTCTCACAATACATTAAATAGTTTACAGAGTATATTTACCTAGCTACAGTGCAACGCGTGCATTACACAGATAAAATACGGTGCCAAGTCTTCCTCGGGCAAAAGAAGCGCAACGAAAGAGAAGATTTACTGTGGAAATTTTGGAAGTCAGCCGGGACTGCTATGTGGTGGCTTTCATTAATCACACGATGGAAAAATACTATCCACTTCCGACTAACTTCCACGCTGGACGTCACTTATTTAGGTACGGTCCCAAACTTTCTCTTACGGTTTCATTCCACAAATTCTTTCATAGTAGCATGTTTGATTCGCATCGCAAAAACAGGCGGTTCCAGTGTACCTACTGTTTCACTTGTTCAGTAACAAGTGATCCAAATTAGCAACATTCATGTACGCTCTAATTTAAGCGAATGAGCCGAACCTAAGCCTACTTAAACAAATTTACAACGATCGTTTCTTCTGAAGGTGACCCAAATTACCATGAAAAAAGTTTAACAGCCCTTTATTTCAGAACAAACAGAGGCTGTTGGTGGGAATCCCGTGTAATCCGGCCCACTTATCACGCGTGCAAAATGCAAATTCAAGCGAGGCCCGGCGTACGCAGAATTAACGAAACCGGACCGGGATACGTACGTCACCGAAATTGTCAAAGTTCGCAAGTAACATTAACACGGGATAAACAAGGTAATACGAGAGACTCCATCTAAACCCAGAAACATTCATTATACCAGATTTATATTTAGAACTTATAATATTTACGTAAATAAAGGACATGCAAACGATTTTTTAAAAACCTTTTTAAATTCAAATGAAGAACGACCAGATATGAATTATGAATCCAAAGCGAAACAATAAACAATCCTGTCTAATTAAATGCAGCGAAGGCGTTCTATAATTCATTCTATATAAAAAATGTGAACAAAGGAAAAGCGTGTGTAAACGTTATAGTACTTTCGCGCTTTTCAATACCTCTTCACATTATTGATTAGTTTCTGAGAAAAGTAGGCACGACTGGGCGCATATGTGATTGTGTTGATTTTAAAAATATTTTTTTATCTTCGAATTCACATGACGCGCAACCTACCAGTGTATTATCTATAATAGGTTTTTAATACCTATTCAGTATGACACAAGACGTGGGAGCTAAGTGATGATAATAACCATATGATAAAGTTACTACATTAACAGTAATAATTGGCATCAGAATTGCTTGTTTCTAAGTAATGTAGACAAATAAATGATTAAGAAGTCAATATAAGTCTACCTCATTTGCCAGTTTAATTTGTATAGGTAGGTATATATGACGTGTAGATTCATTAAATAATCCACAAATCGAGCCACTACATTTGTCACAAAGCACAAGCATAACTCGTTTAGTACTTAAATTGTGTTAAACAAAAATGTATGTAAATTAAACAAAAAAAAATATTTTAATTAATCCAAACGACTATTAATTGCATTAATTTTGTGGCTTTTGTTTATTTACGACGGGCTCATTTATCATTTAGGTTTGCGTTTTTAGATCTGGTAAAGGTTTTTGATATACGGTTATGTAAATCGCATAGGGTTATCAGAGACCCAATTATAACATGATTATGTTGAAACCTTTGATATTTTGCTTCTAACATTAATATCCCACGAGCGGGGCTCGGCTAATCTTCGCCCATTTTAACCGAGCTATGGTCTGCCGAATCCCGAAGCTTAACGCCCTGTTTGTTGGCTAATACGCTTTTAACACCTGCGTTTTCCTGGATATGTTATGTTTGCATGAGATAATGTAGCTTTTGTATGGAGTGTTGAGTGAAATGCGGCTCTGACGGTCTGTCCGTGGGCGTACAAACAGTTTTCACTGATAGACTGATGCGTATTGACGCATCGAATGTTTACACGTCGTTATAGGTATTTTACTACGTAAACTATTTGACCCCTGTGTATCTGCGGATAAACAGTGTATCCAGAACATTGTAGGTGTTGGTATCAGGAGAGACTTTACGTCGGCTAGCTTTGCGTATTTCTTTTGGAAATGTGAATGGAATGCGCAAATAATTATCTAAATTATTTCCTTCTTTGTTCAAATATGATATTTAAAAATGTTATAGGTATATTTGAATTTGGTATTGTAGAATTACACTTTTTATCAAATGTTGTTTTATTTTAGTTCTAGTTTGCATTATACTTACAATCAATTGTAACAGAAATAAAGTCGCTGTACTGTTTCTTAAATTTACATTTTAAAGCATACAACTTGTCTCTCTGATACATAAATACATTACATTATCTATGCCACACACAATTAAACAAGTCAGTAAACTATTATTTGCGACTTTTCATGTTTCTTGTCGTGTTCAACAGACCCATGCTAATTAAACAAATAAGAAAATATAGAAAACAAAACAGTACTTGAATCATACCCATTAACAGCTAACCCTAAACACAAGGGTCTCATTATTATCATTACAATAATAGTAACATTAATACACAGTTGTTCATAGATAGAAATGCCGCATCTGATATGTCACACGTTGAGTAATTAATGACTAATGAGATAATTGCAATATCTACTACTCCGTTTCATTCCAATATTCACCACTATCAATTATTCTACATAATAATATATAGGTATGTAATTGCTAGGTATGTACATGTTGGATCTAATCACTTAGATAAAATCTTGCGTAATGTATTAACTAAGTAATTGTTTGAATAATCAATCACTCGATACCTAAATGTTTATGACTGCTTATATAAATGGCTGGTATTAGTTTTTATGGACTTTTGGCGAGCTAAAAGTCAAAGTAATAATAATGAAATTTATTTCACCGTAATCGTTTATCGCAAAAGTCAAAGCCAAAAGGCTTAATAAAGAATAATACATATTGTGAAAACATATGATTTGTGATGTATGATTGAATCCATTAGTAAAATATTATAATACATATATTTCAGTTTTAAGAAAGGTCAGCCGCATCGAGAATTAAGACTCTACTTAATTGGCCTCATAAATTATATTGCGACATTATCTTTTTGATTACTGCATCAAAATAAGTCTTAGTTCAGCATAATACTAAGCATAAATATTGTGCTCTACATTCTGCTGAAAATTTCTATTGCTGAAAAATACTTATCTATGTCTTTTAGTGGAGTAGCTGGGTAGGCAGCAGGTAAGTAGCTACGTAAAATGCAGGCGTTTCTAAGACCGATGCAATGGCTTGTGGTTGGCACACTTTTAAAGCTAGCGTAGCAACGCAACGGCCAAAATATGTATTTCACGCATCTGTCTGCGACAGAAGCCACTTAGCATGAGTCGCATTGTATGCACTATTTTACTTTATAAAAAAAATACGTACGAAACAAATCACGATCCATATTGATTAAAATAAATTTACACCCACGTAACAGAAACACTTTTAAATTAGGAGTACAGGTATTACAGGTGCTACAGTTTATGGTTACTAATATTTTATATTCAATCAAGATCTATTAGTAGCTCTACATTTGCCAGGCTTATTTTTCGTTTTGCTATATTCAAACATAATCTGTCGCGAACGCAACTAAGTTGTGAAATCCTTACTTTTGTGTTATTTAATAGTTGCCATCTCGATTTTATTTTTTTTAAAAAGGAATACAAATTTTGTAAAGACATTTATGAAATTATCAAGTGTCTATTTTTGTATGTGTAACATGTATTATACATTAGAAATAATTTAATTGTCGAATCACGTAGCTGTTTATATACCTACCCATTGTATTAATTAATATACATAAAATGTATACGTACTCGTACATATTTTCAATTGATGTAATTACAGCTATAACTCAAAACATGTTTTAGTTGTTCGGGACAAATTCATTATCAGATAATAATAAACGTTTTCGCTAAGGGCCTACGCATACAAAACAAAATGAGCGAGATACGAACGCTACTTATGCAAAAGCACGCCACAACACAAATCTATTTAAGCTCGCACGATGTATACGTATTTACAATATTTCTATTACGATAAATTGTTCAGCTAAATTTTGTGGCTTTAGCCCAGGTGAAGGCATATCTGCATATTTATGAAACCGCGGAAGCCTCCTTAAGGGGAGCGTCTCGTTTTAAAAATGGCGGAAAAATGTTCGTTTTTTTACCCCGCAAGTTTTTAACAAGATCCACCTTATTTATGCTGTACTAGGGCGGGTATCTGATGAGATTTATTGTGGGGAAGCGTGACGGATCGAACAAGTTCGCCAGCGAATACGTTTTGGCTGAATTTAAATTGGCTTCTTTACGTATTTGTATACTTTTTCGATAAAAACTCGCCTAACTCGTTATGTCTACATGGAAATGCGATAAAACTTCACAGAGAGAGAAAAGTCCCCACTGAAAAGAAACATATCAAGTGCCATAAGAGTTTGTGCTTATGAATTATTAAATACATCTTGTTTCACAAATGCAGAAAGCTTTATATGCAGTACTGAAAATTCATATCAACTTCAACTAACAAGTTACAATCAGAGACAATTGTATAAATCTTTCCATAACATTTTTGTTTCTAGTTAAATTTAGTCAGGTTTCCTTGAAATTAATTTTATTTCCTTTTTTAATCATTTTTTTACCAAGATACTTTAATATTATTTTCAGCTGACTTTGTAAATTATAAGTAGATACTCAAGACAATAAATCATATTACTTTGTAACAATAAATAATATTGAAATAAAAAAGGAAATTTATAGTTAAACAAAACTTTGCTTAATTACTTCTTTATGATTTCATTTAAAGTGAAGTTTGGTAGACCTAATTTCACTATGACATCTGATGAATATAGTCTCAAATAATACCGACAAGTAGCTTTAGTGAGATAAGATAGAGAAGATTTAATTAAATTAATAAATGAATTTAAATCATTTTGAACTCTTGGATATCAAACAGCTTATCTTACAAACGATAATTCTTGAAACGAAACCTCTACATAAATGTTACATATCACATTCATTACTTAATTAAGGAGTAGGTACCATAGCATACAATCTTAACCGTATCACAGGTATTCCATGGCAATTACCCACTGTATATAATATTTATATCTTCAGCCAAACGAACATTTATACATCAACCGTAAAGAAAATAATAAGAAGTTAATTTACACAAAATTATAAATATACTTAATTATCTTTTGAATTTAATTGTTATTAGTTTGAGAAAAGAAATTGTGTTTCATTTCTAAATAATATAACTCCTTAATAATATATTAATCATAGTTGATAAGCTAACACTGGTTAGTATCACTAATAAAATGTAACTGTTTAAGAGGAAAAATGTTAAATTACGACAACAAGATTTATCTAAGGATAATTGTCGTTCAAATTGGAACAGCCCTAATAAGGACAAATAACTGTGCTATTAACGCTTTTGAGATCCATGAGCGACTATTGCAGCTTAAAGTAAGTAAAGAAACATAAAGTAAATAAAAAAACTAACGAAAGCTGATTGGTTGTTTATAACTTTAAGAGATGTCACGTTGCCTGAACTAATAATAATAATAATATTTCAACAACTACACACAACGCCATCTAGACCCAAAGTACCTGAACATATATTATAGCTTGTGTTGTGGATTCTCGAAATCGGATATACACACTTAAATACTTTTTCTTTTGTAAATACATACATATTATACGTAGAAATATACCGATCAATTACGATATAAGAGGAGATTACATGTGACAATAATTGCACAATAATTTAATATGTCCCAATTAGAGAGCAGTTATAGAATACTTCCTCATATGCACTTTCTAAAATTGATTCAAATTACGAATATTATAATAATATCACGACAGTTAATATAATAATTAAATGTCAATACAAGATTGCTCGAGTTATTCGATCTACCACAATTTCTAAAGGCTCATTATGATGAATTGAGGATCACTTTATCTTGAACCTAGAAACAGCCTTTCATTTCCGATATTTCAATGTAAAATAAGGTAAAAAGAGAAGCATGGAAGATCTGTATGCACTGGTTGTAGTATCTCAGTGCAAATCAGTCAAAGGTGATTTAAGGTCAAATGATAAGAGAGTACGTTTACAACGCGATATTGTAATATGAATTGCTCTAATTGCTTGGTATCCAAGTGGAAGCGATTCATTATTGCTGAATAAGGTCTTTATTTTAACAGATTACGAAAGAAAAATAAAAGATAGTTAAAGGATTAATGGTTAAAGCAAAAAGACAGCGACAATATAGCGACTATACTAAAATATAACTTAAATTAAACTTTAAAAATGAATACCAAATAGTATGAGCGTCCGCAAAACGGCCTTTGTAAATATTCTTTTTCTATTTACAATTTTATAAATTATTCTAATTTTAAACAATATAACAAAAATAAATCATTCCCTGGTAACCCATTAGCTATCGCAAAATATTACGACTTTCAATTTTAATAAAAAGCAAAAGTATCTAAACAGTTTTACACTCGATATTCTATCGATATAGTTTTCATCCTCCTGTATACCGACTAGTTTATACCGTAATCATTCTAGTATACGCATACATAATTAAACAAACGATTTATTGCTTAATAAACTGAAGATTGTAATCATCTATCCGTGAAATATTATCTACATAGGTATTACATTAATATGCTCGCCATTAAAGTGTCTTAACATTAAATGAGTTTGTAAATAAGTTATTAAACATTGTTGTTTGAAGTACCTACTTAAATTTTACTAATAATCATAATCATTATCATATCAGCCAAACGACGACCGCTGGATATTGAGTCGCCCTCATTCATCGGTTGGCTGCCATAATGATGATTGAATAATGAAGACTCACAATCAGTACTTTCTTTAGAAAAAGAGAAATAAAGCAATTATTTCTCAGATTTATGTAGATTACTGCTCTGTACTCTTGAAATACAACATATCTTCTCGTCCGCACTACCGCAGTGTCTTAAGACCAAGGTCTTTGACCAGCGTGTGTTGCCAGTGATGACATACGGAGCAGAGACGTGGTCGCTAACTATGGGTCTTATCCGAAGGCTCAAAGTCGCTCAGAGGGCGATGGAGCGGGCTATGTTAGGCGTCTCCCTTCGCGATCGTTTGAGAAACGAAGAAATCCGCAGGCGAACCAAAGAGACTGACGTGGCTCGCAGAGTTGCTTCTCTGAAGTGGCAATGGGCAGGACACGTAGCTCGCAGAACTGACGGCCGCTGGGGCAGAAAGGTTCTAGAGTGGCGACCACGAACCGGAAGACGCAGCGTGGGCAGACCTCTCACAAGGTGGACCGACGACCTTATAAGGGTGGCGGGCAACCGATGGATGTAGGCGGCGAACGACCGGCTACGACGGCGAAAATTGGGGAAGGCCTATGTCCAGCAGTAGACGTCTTTTGGCTGATATGATGATGATGACTCTTGAAATAAAGTAGGTATATTTAATACTAGCTTCCCGCGGCGCGGTTTAACTCTCGTCTTTACTTACTGCTCTGCTCCCGTCGCCAGTAGCGTGATGTTACCTTCCTCGAGAACTGGCCTATCATAAGCAAAAAATTTTTTTTTAATTCGACTAGTAGTTCCAGAGATAAGCGCGCTTAACAAAACAAACAAGCTTTTCCGCTTTATATAATAGTATAGATAATCTGCATGTAGGTTAAGAAATATCATACTTACGAGTAGTACCAAAATATTGCCGAAATATTCTCCTTTGGAATAATTTCTTGTTGCAGTTTCATAAAATAGGTTTAAATCACAGATTTCAGAAAAATAAAACATTGTCAGGATAGGTATGATTGCACAAATATTAAAGATCGCAATACATTGTGACACATTAATTAAAGTTATGTAATATGACAACAAAGCTTTCATTGTGAACAAAGAAAATGTTCATTAAAACAGCGGTAGCAGTAATTGCGAACAACTAACTGAAAACGTTCTAAACTTTTAACTTGATAACAGTCTTTTAAAATATATGGAAGCGACAAGTGTACGATTGTGTGAATTAAAAGCTCACTCTCATACTATTTCTTAATCTAAACTAATATTATAAAGAGAAAAGATTTGATTTTTATATGTTTGCTTGATAAGGTTAAACTCAAAATCTTTTGAAAAAAAAATTCTTTGCCATATAGAAAGCTACAATATCAACGAGTAATATGGGCTAAATTTTTCCATTTACAGGATGATATAAAATAATGACAAGAAGATTCAATAGTTTTTTTATTATAATTCAATTCAAAGCAAAAATAACAACACATAGGTAAATATATCAGTTACTTAATTATGAATGTTAAACGTTTATCAGCATTCATCATTTTGTTGGTAATTCTAAATAGAACGTTGTATTTTTAGGAACAATACCTAAATACAATCAGTATTTTATACTTAGTACGTATATCAGAGTTATCTGTTAACTGTCATCACATTTTACAAAAAAATCTTATTTAGCCATTGATTCTTATTTTCATTATTTTATATTATCATCCTGTAAGTGTGACTGGTTGGATTTTTTTAACATTTTCCCAACCAGTCCCAGTGTGACAGTTGAAAGTTGGGAACAAATAAATTTTTTTGGGGTATGCCTATCCACACGGGCGAAGCCGCTGGCAACAGCTAGCCATTTATAACGTCCCACAGCTATAACTCAGACAAGTACATAAATACCAACATTATTAGATTTATTTTACATAATTATCATCACACCGCTTTTTCCAAAGGAGGAATCAAAAGTTACAAAATTTTACAAGATTTCTCTTTATAGGTAATTCTTGCTAGCCTAAAAAAACCACCAGCTAAAATTGACAATATTAAATATTCCTCAGTCACCAAACGAATATTTTTATCACTTTTAATAATTTTAGTATCCTAGTAAATAAATCAAAACAAATACACTCATCAACAACTCTTCTGCAATCTTTGCGTGCGTGGCATAATAAAAGACTTTAATAAAAACTGTTTACATATTATAAATGTAAATCAACAAGTAACATCAGATAAATTATTTGCGTGTTTAAGTTATGTATGAACAATGCGCGAAATAAATATCTCTACTTAGCCTACTATTAATAAACAATTAGTTTATATTACGAGCCCTCACACAAGTGTACTAATACACTTATAGACATAATTTAAAAACTCGACTTTACTGATCGAGTGACTGTATTAGGTTAGGTACACCTAATACAGTCACTCGATCAGTAAAGTCAAGTTATAAATTATGTCTATTAATAATAAATCTAAATTAAATTCTCTCAACTCAATAATTGTACCATAATCTGCGAGGTTTAAAAGAAGTTAGCGGAGAAACAAATAGAAGAAAACAGAAACTTTATACTGTCTTAAATATTTGTTTTACCGTGGCACTTCTAGTAAATAAACATAAAACTCAAAAGTTTGTAAGTTCTGAGTTCTGACTATATTAAAAAATGCAAAGGGAACACTCACTGGAAAAATGCAAAAGGAAGACATTCGAAAACTTGCCAACTAATGAGGTCCACATAAATAGGTTGTTGCTGTGGGTTCATGTATTATTTATTATGAACCAAATGCATTTTTTTGGCTCTTGCCGCGCGAATCTCTCCGTATTTACGTAGCTTAAGTTAAGCTGTACGGTTAAGAAAACTAATGATGCTGGCTAGATAGTTGCATTTCAAATGAGGAGTATAATTTTTAAACTAAGAGAATACTATATCTATTTACTTTGTATGCTTAGGTACAGTATTTCATTGATTTTTTTGAAAAGTCGCATCATACGTCTTTGAAATTTAATAAATTATACTTATTTATTCTAAATCTAATGTACAAACTCAGAAGTTCACAAATGTTGAAGAACATTCCAAAACAATTTACCACACAATATACCTATTATGTAGATATCACGACACATCGACATCTGTAGATATCTTTCTCTAGATCCATCTGAATGCCCGATAAATACATTATTCAGAGTATTAGTACTCACTACGTCAACCAAAACAATTGGTATACAAAATGCAACACATGTCACATGTTGTCGATATGCTAAGTGATTATGTATGAATTATGTAAAACGTTCAGCTGCCAGTTAGTAGCCATACAATGAGCACTGTACCAGATTCGTGCTACCCTTTTGTATCGTCCCAACATCCGATCAAGAATAATATACAATAAGATTTTGCTTTAAAAAAAAAAATATGACCAATATCATTTAAATCAGGCCATACGATAATAATCTAAAGAAATGTACAATTTCTTTAAATTATTTTGTCATTTTGATATACTTACCTAATATTGCCGAATACTAGGAATATTCATAAAACAAAAACAACAAATATATGCATTTGAAAATGGAATTCGTAATTATTCAGAACCGTCATAAAAAGTTAGAATTTTAATAATACATGTTAAATAATGCAAGCGTATTCATACGTCACATTAATGCTTGTTTCCATGGACTGTTTGTTCGCAATTTACGTCTCTCGCAGGAGACGAAGAGTAATGTTGGTGTACGGAGAAAACTACAAAAAAACGGCCACGAGTCGGTCGACAAGTTCAGCCAATTATAACTGACAAGCGGCGCGGGCGCAGCCGCCTGCTCAATTTCAAGTCTTCAAGGCACATACTTTAGTACTTCTCCACGATGCTATATTGCTAAATTGAAAATGATTCAATCAACGATATTATAGAAACCTATTTGTCAGTTCCTTCTGATTAGAATACAATTTAGTTGCAATTAATTGATACGGTTTACGATTTCGATTGATTGCTAGTTCCTTAATTTTCTGTTAATTAGTAGCATCCCGTTTAATTTTCGAACAGTTAACACAAACTGTTAAAAACAAAGAAACAAAACAAGATTCCACGTTCCATTTTTAAGCTCTACTATCTGCCTTCTACCTTCATTACAGGTACGTTCGAAAAGTTAAAAAGTGACTCGGAATGAATCATGGCGTGCGATCCCTAAGAAATATTACACCCAAGCTGGCACCATAAAGCAAACGGCGTGGCAGAGGCGATACAACGATAGCGACACTGCGAGACCCGACAGACACCACAGAACTCGCCTTTCTGAACGTCACAGGGTGTTCTTAATACTAACGCTTAATAACATTCACAAGAGTGCGCAAAATATTTAATCGACTTTACGTAAAAAACTATACTCATTTTCTAATAAAATAAACTATTTATGGAAAATATTTAGTAACTAAAAATAATTATGTTAGCAACCATGCAAGTTGCGACAATCCAAAACAGCTCGTTTAATACGAAGTACTTAACGTCCAAATTAAAGGCGCCGAAATGCTCTTTCATTAAATTAAGTACCATATAAAATTTACCAAGTACTTATCTAAGTAATAACAGCGCTAAGTATACATATATATTTGTGAATATAATCTTTAAGGCGTCACGAAAAATGATAATAAAGTTCTAATTAGTGCGATAAGATTCGTAATGGAAGGTCCGAGAAATGCTCACGAAAAGAACCACCTGTGTGCGACTCCCACATATTTTACTCACCAACACAGGGACGTAATGAAGCAATTATATATCGATATTTTTATGCATAAAATACTTGGCGGATATCTGGTCGAGCCACGTTGGAACGCTCAGAAATAAAACAAAGTAAGAGGTTATTGTTGGCGCGGGTAGGTGTGTGCCCGTCTCGGTTATCGAGCTTTTAACCCGACGCGCGACACGTCGCGACATCGACACGATTTATCGCCTCACTAGCCCACTACTCATTCGTATTTCTCCGACAGAATAAATTTCAAATAAACAACCGAAATGATTGAACACGAAGCGCGGCGATTTTTGTCTGGTGGAGGTTGTTTAGGATGGTCAAGTGACTTATGGGAACGCGGACGCCGAAGGAACTTAGCTGCTGCGTAGACAGCGAAATTTGCTTCCTCAAGACAAATTGCCCTATGAATGCAGAAACAGAGCTGCGGTATTAGAAATCTTATAAGCATTTATGCGTATACCGTTACGCCTTTTTACCCTAACACTTGAGTGAGCACATCCCGAGGTGCGTTGAGGAATAGACGATAGCGCGTGGAGTACTTACTCATTCACACTTCGGTTGCCTTGCAACCGTTGATGAATGATGACTACAGAACATTTTACCTTTACTTTTCTTTTATTTCCACACTCATGTGTGAATACTTTGTGCCTTCTAACGAATATGCAAATGGATTTTGTCGGTTAAAGACCTTATTTTTTTCAGTTGACAACATAATCTCATATGTGATATGAAGCGTCGCAACAAAGCGGTTCACGCATGGATAACGTAATGGCTTAAATATTATTAACAACATAATTAATGAACAACTTTCTAATATTATGCTCATTATGAGCTAATTTACCGCAATTATTTTAAATTCCAAAGATAAGTAATATCTAAATTTACTCAAATTATTTCAGTGATTATTTAGCCGTACGATAACTTTCAAGTTTACTTAGATCTTTCTAACGATAAAACATTTTATATAAAGCTTATTTACATGTCTATTTTTGGATAAAAATACTGCGAAGAATAGATAAAATAGTTTAAAAATAAATAAAGTGTGCATCAGTGTGCGTGTTGGCCGAGTTTGTTCAACTCGAGCTAGAGCCGAGTTAACTCGTTGCCACCGATTTATGTGGCGAACTTTCAGCTCACGGCTCCTTCGCGACACTCGCTTCCTTTACGCGATTGTTTCTTTGTGAAAGAATTTTCTTTCTTTTTAATTATGCTTCACTAGTTATCTCTACGAATAGAGTAGATTAGCTACAGCCATTTAAACTGATATGTAGGTATGTACATTTATTATTTTCTGTTTGCTAAAAATTAATAATAATTATAACGCGGATATTAAGTAATATGAATTATTTGTAACAGCAAATAAACGAAAAATAGTTCTTCGTGATTGTAATACAGTTCAATGAATTTGGCTGCATATAAATGTAGCATTTTACTACAGATTTACTTTAAATAAACTTTGAAGAAACAGAAACTGTTGTTTAAATAATAATATTATTATGGTGTGAAAGTCCTGATTTATATGTTTCATAAACGCATCCAAAAAACTCAAACAACTCTAACTTGGAATAGTTATTCAAACAACAACAACGATTTTACATCTTAATTAATAACAATAATATAATATTCTACCACATTCACACAGCGTCATTTAGCCCCAAATTAAGCAACGATGATAAGCTACTTATATATATATATTTTTTGTACATACATACATATTATAGATAAATTACACCCAGACACAGAACAAACAATCATGCTCATCACACTTGTACAATGATTTGTCCTGGGTGGGAATCGAACCCACGACCTGCGGCTTAGCAATCAGGGTCACTAACCACTAGACCAACAGGCCAGTCAAAAAATTAAATGTAATTTTTAAACTGTATATTTACTGTAGACATTGATGAACTAGATCTACTCATTTTCCTTGTCACGACTACAGATGATACATGAAAATATGTGTAATACAATAATAATGGTCCTATTATTTTTATTCTTAGTGAGTCCTACGTCACAGACGACTTTACATACAACTTGAAAGCCAAAATGTTTATAAATTACACGAATCTTTGTTATTTATATGAATCAAACCCAAGGCAAGACTTTTTAGTCTTACGCACTCCTACTGTGCTACAGAATTTTTTTATACGACTAAGATGACAAACAAGCATACGGCCCGCCTGATGGTAAGCAGTTACCGTAGCCTATGGACGCTTGCAACACCAGGAGCATCACTAGCGCGTTGCCGACCCTGTTAAAAACCTTTTAACTCCTTTCTTGTAGAACTCCATGTTGTAGAATTCGGCAATATGGTTAACACAAGATCAATAACAATATCAATAATAACATTATTACAATATCTGTATCTGTGTGTATCTGTGTGGATTTTAAGTAATGTTAATTTTAACATTTGAAGGTTATCCAGATACAAAACATAGATCACTGAATATAAACGAATGTCTACTAAATACCGAAGTCCAAATATCAACAAAATAAAGCACACGTACCTACATACAATATATGATATACCTAGATAAGAAATTCTTAACTAAAAAAGGAAATGTCCGTCGCGGTAAATACCGCTTCACAAGTTTGTTCTTCGTTTATTTACGGTCAGTACTACAAGCTTAATTACGAAGCTAGTGTCGGACACTTGTGTCAACTAGCTGACAATTAGCTAGGTGACATTTGACGACGCAGGGCGCGGTCGTGAGACACGACTACACCTATCTTTATATACGAACAACCATTCACTTAATGGAAAGCTTTATTCGATTACCTACTATATACCTATGTGTGGCTACACACAAAAACATAACTAATTAGCCATATAGCTGCCTACTAAATTCACCAAAGGACAGGTAGGTACATTGCTAATCTTTTCCCTCTACATTACTTTTATTCGACATATAGAGTCATTTTGATACAGGACAACTGCTTTAAGCACCCATAAAACCATAAAACTACGAGAAAAACACCAAAAAGTTCCGCATATTATCAAAATTCGTGGCTATACCACACTTCCATTCATTTTGTTCGCTGATAAGATGGGCCGAATAGTGGCTGGACATTTATCTTAAAGATTAATGAGCCAATTTTCTTAGTTGGCTATAAAAAGAATCGCTAGGCCGACCTCGAAAGCCATCACGACCACTTACGGGTTAACTTTGGGCAACGAAAACTATGCATTCCTTTGCAAACATAAAAATATAAATGAGTCATAGATGTTAGGTCATAAATATTATTATATGAAAGCCTTAGCTTACTGTGAATTTTAGGCTGATTTAGTGTAATGTTAATACCAAAATTTGAATTTCAACCCGTTTGGAGGATTTCACTAATGAAATATTATGCGCACTACAAACCCAAATGTTAAAATCATACTTAAATAGGTGCTTTATTTTATGTCATAAATAAACTTATTAAACTCATAATGAGTAATTAATAATTAGCTCCCTGTTAATATGTAAATTAATGTTTGTTTTTTTTTGTACTAAAAATTAAAATTTTGCTAACATTATGAAAACACTTTCACCCTAAGGGACGCTGCTCTTGATAAATAAAAATGAAAAATTTAAATTCAAAATAACAATTATAAGGACAAAATTCTTCCCCTATCCCTTGGGCGGAATATAAGGAAACAAATTGGATTAAAGTGTCAAAGGTGAAATAAAAAACATGTATATACTTTATCTTCTACGATGTCTGTGCATCGTCAGCAGTCTCTCTTGTACTCGCGTAATATTGGATAAGTGAAAATCGTATTTTATTTCATTAGAAATATGGTTCATAATCGGATAAAAAATCATCTGTAAACGTCACATAGGCGGCCGTAATCGTATTTGCATTTAAAATGGTAAGTAAACATAGTATTCAGTGAATGGACGAGTCCGTGTTTATGACTCGTTTTATGACCTGTTAAGCGTAAGGATCTATCGTAAAATAAATTGTTTGATGTCCGTTCTAGACATTTTATCTACACAGTATAGAGTAGCAACTTGTTTTTATCTGTTGTTTAAATCTTCAACTTTTTCCGCGGTATATTGTTTACATTTTTATGAAACGTTATGCAGATTTTGGATAAGTATATTTTTATTAATTTTAGACCTGTGTCGTAAATTAACAGCATTTTAATTTAATTTCGTAGTCATACATATACTTTACGTTTAGTATCAACAGAACCTAGTTTTTGAATACATAACTAAATAGAAAATTATCACCAATGCCATAGCTTTAATTTCAGTGGCCGAATTGTATTATTGATTATTTAGTTTAATGAAGCTTTGCAAAATGAAGCAGCTAGAGAAATAATTAAGTATAAAATAATTTACAAGTACCTACATTGTTATATAACTGTGTATCGTACACTGGGCGCTTTGTTTTCGCCCACATAAATCGGCCGCGTACACC
The DNA here is from genome assembly GCA_963082885.1 of Parascotia fuliginaria. Taxonomy (NCBI): domain Eukaryota; kingdom Metazoa; phylum Arthropoda; class Insecta; order Lepidoptera; family Erebidae; genus Parascotia; species Parascotia fuliginaria. The sequence goes on along the minus strand of OY720181.1, from coordinate 12,222,989 downwards.
GCGCTCTAACTTATTTTTGTTCGTAGGTACACACGATAGATGGATCCAATTCCAAATTATGTCTATCTTGGGAATTAACGGTGGGACGGGGATTCCAGTTTATCCAAAAAAGTGCGGGAACTCGTAGGGGTGTGTGAAGTGGGGGGATGGATAGGGAACGGATGGAAGTTATTTTGGAATTATGATTCCGGATGCGTCCTCCGAGCGCCGCGTGTTTCACGCCTCGTTTCGTTGTAATATCACCCGGTTGCAACCGTTTAGGTGCATTTGGACGGTGTATTTACGACAAATCTACACGTGACTCAATGATGTTAAAATAAAGTCTGGGCCAAAGTCGCCGTCCATCTTCCAGAAGCGGGATTCTCAACTTGTTACAAACGGACGATCTTCATGAATTACTTAGCTTTGTAAATAGATATTTAATTTAATCACGAACATTGTTCCTTGTACTTAACACAAATTAAATAATAACAAAAGCCACCTTGACATACACTGACCCACTACATCAATAAGGACACCATACTGTTGCATTATCTAGTTAATAAAAAGATATTTAAATCCTGTGTAACCCTCGAAAACTCGCGCCCATTTTTAAAATGTTAACCACAAATTCCGGACCTAATCCAATTCGCGTTTGGACCGAAATTAAACCGTCTGGCCAAAAATGCGGGACGTGTGTTTTAATAGGGTGTCACCAGGGTTCTTAAGTATTCCACCGGCCCACCCTATAATACCCAGTCTCCTTAGTCTGGCACGTCCTCCCCATGATATATTAGTCCCAGTTCGTCGTACATAATTTTGTAGGGGGTGGCACCTCCTCTTCTCCCCTTGTGAGTGAACCGACCGATCCTCACAATACCAAGGTTTTGTTTATTGCCGTATAATAAGTGTAAAAAGTTAAAAATGTCAGTCACCGTTGAAATTGTATAGCCATCTAACTGTTTCCAATTCATACATCTTCAACAACCGACTTTTAAAAAACAGCGAAATATATTTATGTTATTAATTACTTGCAATAATGTTCTGTTGTGATCATAGTAACTGTTTTGTTAACACTGGCAAAGTTAGCTTGATAATAATTAAATCAACTACAAACCTGAGAAAAGAATTATTATATTGCTGTGGTTTTGTATTGTGTTTATATTTAATTATGTACTGCGTATTCTATGTAACTACATAGTTATGTTGATGTAATGTATGTAGCCATTAACATTGTTTCTTTAATTGTTTCAAAGTTAAGTTTCACAGTATCTACCTTGGTACTTTTTTCTACACTAATAACATTTTATCATCATTATATAGGCCAAATAACGTTCACTACTAGTATTTTATATTATATATTATAAATACGTGCATAATTATCGGCTATTTTTTTTACTTTAATTTATGGTAAAAACGGGTTATGTAAATTAAACCTGTTTGTGCTTTGTACTAGGTGCTCAGTTACCTAGTAAATGTTTTCTTACGCAACTTCCCTCGTCAAATCAATTAAAGTAACACTAGAATAGTACACAAATGTCCTACGCGTTGATTTAAGAACGCTTAGTATTTTACCTACATCCTGAATACGTCAAACTATGTAGTAAGGAATGTGTAGTTTACCCGTCGTATCTATGTAGGTACCTACGTATCTAAAGTAAGTAGGTATATACGAAGGGTGTTGGTGTGTGGTAAAACTTAATTACTGGTACACAGGAGAGTCGTCAATCCACTGCGGTCGCGTGTTCTTCAATATTGAGTTAGGTGCACAGTGATCCTAATTCCAATAACGTTGTGGAAAAATAGGGGCGATATTTGAAAGTATTGCCATGCTACTACCCAAATCAATTTTACGGCAATCAATTGAATAATACATTAGATATAATTTGAAAATAGTAACTATTGATTTTGAGTCACATGCATCTATAAATAACACATAAACACAAGAGTGTTTAATAAATGATGTAGGTATAACTAAAATATAGCAAAATAATTTTCGAAACTCACATTGAGTTCCGAAAACAATTTTCTCCAACAACGAGAAAATTATAGAGAACCGCAATATAAAAAACTTTCAAACAATTATGAAGTTTGAGTAATTTTGTTGCGTTAGCAAGTTCGCCAAAGTAAGTTCGTACACAATGGGCGCCACATATTAGACGCAGTATTATATTAGTCCATTAGTTAAATTAAGTAAGATTTCTCACCCCTATCTTGTGGAGTTATTTATCATGTGTATCTACATTAGGGATTCGCTGCAATACATTGCGGTTAAGGCATTTAATTTGTGCTATACACAAATCTCAATTTTGCTAATGTGTATGTATTGAGTAATTACGATGCGTGAAAATTATATTCACCCTTATTATGTAATGTCATAAGATAATAAATAATTGTATGCAGCTTGTACCTATTATCATATTGTTATCACAAAAAGCATATTTCATTCAGTTTACTTAATTGCTAATAGAAACATGTAAATTAAAACAGTTGATAGGTACTGATTAGTCCTCAGTTCTATTATTGATGATTTTTATAGTGTTTATTATACAGGGTTTGTCGTAAATAATGGGTAACCCGGTAGTTGGAAATAGTTCTGATGTCAGCCAATAAGAACATCAGTTTTTTGTGCCCAGAGTCCAACGGTGTAAAAATTATGAGCACTTTTGTATTTTTTTAATATTTTGCTATTTTGGACATACATTTGGCTGCCATTTTTTTTTTTTTTATGATATTTATTGTTACGTACGCTTAATGCCTTATACTATTTTATTAAAAAACCTAAGCAAAATATATATGTTCATCATACAGAATACTGTGTCTCACAGAAGTTTATGGTATTTAATAGATTATAATAGGTTTTAAGCGTATCTACTGAACTCTGTAGTTGTATCAAAATATAATATTGTTATAAAGCTCTTTCACTCGTAACTTTACCGTTGTATGTAAAAATGAAAAACGCTCCTGTATTTTACTCTGGAAACATTTTTTTTAACCTATCACCATGATCATGGTGACAGCTTAAAAAACTCATAGAAAGAAAGAAAAACACCTATATACAATAAAAAGTACATTTTTTTTTTGAAGGAAAATACTTCATCATGGTAGAGCTATTGGAATTACTTGTTTCAGAACCTACGTAATTATTTTGTTTTTGTGACAAGGTAAACGTCTGTTGTTGTTAAGTAGATACTAACCGACATTGGAAAACTTCAGACTATATTTATTTCATAAAATAATATGATAATAAATAATATTTATCGCAAGTATCCACAATATTATGGCAATGCTGACCATGGCATAAGAAAGTATAATAGCTGCGTAGTACGTAGTTACCCTTGTGTTATTCAGCATTCATTTTGTTTCTTGTAAAATTATATTGTTGTGAAATACTGTTATAACAATATAATTCATAAACATTTCTATCAAATGAAGTACATAAATCTATTACATAAATGTTAAACTCATCTATTAATTAAATAACTTGCATTATTTTTATAACGATTATTTCTTCTAACCATGTACGTTTACTTTGCAGTATCACAATTTGAAGATGATCCCATGAATGCTAGTGACGCGAGCAGCTCAAAGTACCATCCGAAATAATAGATGAAATGACTATCGTTGAGCAACGGACAATCAACCCAAATTCGAAGACGACAAAGGTAAAAATGGAATAACAAGCATTGGTCAAAGAACTAATGTTGGATGGCATGATGAAATGTGACAGTTCATTATGCGGAAGATAACGGACGTATACTGTGTTACAGTGAGTACTTGTGTTATACGTACCTACAGTTTAGGCAGAGAGTGAGAAACAAGTTTTCCAGCTTGGAGCATGCGTGTATAAACCATTCAGGCATCCGATTAAATTATTTAACGTCTTTATTCCCCCGTGGAGCACGCAGGTTGCATGCCGGCACGCGGATGTTAAGATACATGGACTTAGCGTGTAGGCTACCTAATCTATATAAAGCTCTATTTGAATAGGTAGCGCAAAGTAATCTACAAAGTAAATCTATCTTCGATGTAAAAAAAAGCATGTAATATTAACTAAGAACATTCTCGTTCAAAGTTGAATGACATCCCATTTTTTCTTATAGGTTTTCGTTTGCAGTCTACAGACTCGTATTCGCAATAATTTTACGCCCTTTGGACTTCATAGTAATCGAGTAAAAATGGCGCGTAGCCAGCTGTTATTGTGTGATTTAATGTCGTCTAGATTATATACTGAAAGTGATATCATATATTTGGTTTTAAAATTGGCAAACGGGACACTAAACGACTATGAATCTCTTTTATGTGAAATTAATGAACATAATATTATTTAGACATTTTTAGAACGTTAATTTTTATAATGATGTAATATTTAACGGTAGAAGGTTTGGTAGTATATAATAAAGCATATAATATTGTTATGGATCTAGTTAAGAGGTCCTTAGAGAGGGACTTCCGTAAGCGGTTGGCTGACCTTGTCGATTGGGGTCTAGCACTCGCCACAAAACCGGAATATTAGGATAAGACCGTATGCCGTATCAAATGATTCAAATTATATTCAAGAGGCGATTAACTCCGACGTTTAATGATGAAATTTAAATTATTCTAAAGTAGGTATATATTATTTTAAACTATTTATATTACCTACTAATTACATACTTATACACCACTAAATTAGTTCAAAGTAAAATACATTAAATACAAATTAAAGATATCATAAGTTAAAATAGATAAAACTGTACATAATCCATCATACGAATTGAAGAAAATAATAGGTAAAATTTTAAGTGCTTGCAAATAAATAAAGCATTGCCTAGCGTTTAAAGCGACTTTAACTGTAGTACCTATATTATTAAATATTAGAGATCTTAAGGTAAACGGGCGGAGTGCCTGCAGTTCCGCGATAAGGCAACCACTCCCTTCTCAACCCACACCTTTTTGGGGGGTGGCAGACTTAAGAGGAGGCCATACTTCAAATTGCGTTTAACTTAGATAGCTAGTTTGATACATCGCCCCCATTATTGCATATCAAAGGGCTGATAAAACTGTGTCGATGATAAAGTCAGAACTTTTTATTGGGGTATCTTTCTACATACTTTATATAAATACGCAGAAAACTGATTCCACTTTAGATTCATACCTGAAACAAAAGTAAAATAATTTAAGAAAGATTTAACTGGAGCAGTTCAAAACAATTTGTACCTATTTTATTTATTTTATCACATTCATCTATTGGGTCTATTTAAGATCTACGATAGTAATTACTTGCTTGTAAACCACCGTAACATAATTTTACTATAATCGAGAAAAAGCGCTACAAATGACCGCTTGCGAACTAAAATAGATTCAGCGCCTGTTATTAGGTACTGAAAGAAAACATTGGCCAAAAGTATTCTAATTAACATAAAACGATATTTTTATGTCGTACATAGAGATACATCTAAAGTATAAAAATATGCATCATAAAGTAACCAAAATATTGCAAATCATGGAAAAAAAAATTGATTACAAACAATAATATTCCGTATACGAACTCGAAAATGAAGTATCACGCGAAACCAACAAACATAAACAACAGACAGAACGAATTGCAAGCTCAGCTCCACAACTCTACATCACGGGCGTAGAGACGCAAACATAGTGAGAATCGATATATCGCTGATGCTATAGTCGATATCTCGATACCATACGATATCGATAGAAGCAATAGATACTATTGTCACAGTTCAATTTCAGAACGTACGTTCAAGATGCCCAGATACCGCAACGCCAGGGACTCAAGCTTTCGTGATTGGAATATGTCTTACTGTTCGTAGTGATGTATGAAATTTATAATTTAGCTATAAGACTATTGTTATTGAACTATGTTATTTGTACGTTTTATTATTTTCCAGATTATATATGTTATATAATAGACCTCGGTTGGCACCCGCTTCGTAGACACGAGGTCCGGGGTACAAATCCAGGCAAGTACCAATGTGATTTTTTCAAATCTGCGTGATGCTACATAGCCTATAACCTTCGTCGAGAACTGGGCTATCATACGCAAAAATATTTTTTTAAATCGGACTGGTAGTTCCAAAGATTAGCGCGTTCATACAAACAAACAAACAAACAAACTCTTCCGCTTTATATAACAGTATAAATGACGGATGTATAGACACATGACAATCCTTTAAAAAAATCTTTTAAAAATGTTTACTAACAATGTCTAGAATGAGCCCGTTCAGAGATCCGATTCATAGATTATTGCTAGCTAATAATTCTCTTACGATTCAAAACTCACAATAGCCCAGAGCGAAACTGTATCGCTACAGATAGATTAAACATCGAAGCCCAAATGAACGTACGATAATTTATCGGGGCTACCCCGTGTGTATTAGCTGTATCCGACTAATGCCGGCTTTCGATATTCGGCGCTCGGTCGCGATTCGATATTTACGATCGAACGAGTCGCATTAGACTGTCCGCCCGTAGGTAAATTAGCACAGATGCTCGCCACGGTTACAGTGATTCATTCCAAATTGGCTTTTCAGCGGGGAAAAAACGGACCGAACCAGCCAATGCGGTAGACGCTATCTAGGGACTGCAGCTAAATAGCTTTTAAAAGAGTTTGCATTTTCCTTTTGGGCGGATAATAGATGTAAACATCTGTCGAGAGTTTTGCCCTCCATAATGAAATAAATATTCTGTTTACTATAAGTTAATTTTAAATGAAGGTCATGTGGTATTATTTCCACAGATGTGTAGCAGTTCTATGATATATTATATTATTTGGAAAGGTTTTAATAGCTACTATCGTCTGAATTAAACTAAACTGATTAGATGTGTCTAAGCAATATTTTACTTGCATCAATATGAAATTGACGGCATCGGAATCAATTCGCAGTAAATAAAAGTGATTTGCAATTAACCGTGGTGTAATGTGAAGGCGCTGGTCGAGATCGGTGGTAGCGGCAACGCCTCGCGATCCCTATCGGGCCGGAAAGGGCCGCCTTAACGCGTGCTAGAGTACCCGATAAAGTATCGTACTCAGTGAAAATGCATGAGTTATATTGTGCGAAGTGTTGTTTTTAATCGTACGATTAGTTTTATTCGTTGTATAGCACTAATAAAGGTTGAACTTTATTAAGGGCATGTTTTTTGAAATTAATAAATAGTAAGCGCAGCATGTTAAGCAACTAAAAGGAATTCAAATTTATAATTTAAAATAAAATTAAACTGAATATTATTTGAAAATTTATTTGTGCGTCAATTTGAAAATCAGCAAAGCAAACATAACACATCAGTCAACCGTTGCACTGCAGTCGTACTTTACTTTTAATGAACTGCAAACGATAGTCGGTGAAATACGCAAATGTAACATTTCCCAATAATGAACCGGCGATATTACCTTTAGTATAAATAATCCGTGCCAAAGGGTGGGTTCAATGCGATGCTACTGCAAATCAACCCCCACTACAACCCCCACCGCGGGCTGTCGACGATAAATAAAATTCACGTTTTAACAATAAAATGCATTTTCCGCAAATGCTCCCGGTGAATTATCGTTCGGGCTTTACGAGCTTAAAATTATATGGGCACGTGAAATTTTCGATCTCGATAATGCATGGCCCGTGTACCGCCAACACTATTTTCGAACGATACAATGAGTACGATTTTAAAATTACGGACCACTTACATAGATCAATTTCATTTAGGTAGTATAATGTACCACAATTTTGCTAAGCGGGCTTTTCGATATGTTCAAGGCTAGGTAGTCGACAGTTGCATTACATGATATACACATCGGTCGAGGGAGGTATGCATTTTTTATGCATTTTTCCATTTGCAGACAAACCAGTGCTCCCCAAAGGTATATGGACACCCCAAAATAACACGTCACGTAGCAACCATAAAAATACTTATAAAACATTTCCCGATGGAAAAATACAATGTTTTATTCGCAACAAAAATACATCACACGACCGCTTGATGGAGAACCAATAGCGAGTGTCCCTGCGGCACAGATGGCGACGCGGACGCGGAGATAGCAGAAAAATATGAATTGTAGCTTTCGATATTTGTCACTTGAATTACAACTCCCGACGGATAGCCGGAGTGGCGGGGCTATGACTCGCACCTCGTTTGTTGAATGATCTATTTTTTCACTGGATTTCGACCAGTGACTCGCGAATAAAGCACGTTCCAATCACTCGTTGAATTATGCTACTCACGTGCGAAATGCAGACCGCCTAAGCAATGATGTATCCTATTTCTATATAATTTATGTTTCATGTATTGACCGAATAAATCTAGACCCAAATAAATGATTCATGAATATATACATGCCTATCTTCGTTTTAATGCAGCTTAAGATTTCAATATTCTCATCAATTGCGGTGTAAATATACTTAGCGGTGTTATATTGTGTAATTCAGGCAATAAAGCAAGATTTAAATGAACGAGGTGTTGGGCAGTTGTACATAAATACGACAGAATCATGAATAATGATGCCTAACAAAATCTCCTATGGTTGTAACAAGCTGCCACCGCGCGGGAGCAATAAGTAAACAAAACTCGTAATAACGGCCAGTCACGCCAAGGAAACCAATTTGGGAGGTATTTGTAAATGTCAAATATGTTTGTGCGCACCTATTTATTGCGAGCATCCCTCACGTACGAGTAAATAACGGAGACACTGCGATAAAGTGAAAAGAGATACCCGAATATTGCGCCGAGCTAAGCCTTAAGCGCTATACCTTGGTCATCTGAAATAAGCTTTAAGTTCTCTGTGGTAGAGCTGATATTTAAAAGTGATATTAATCTTCTAAGCTATTTCGTACAAAGGTGTCTGCGTATACAAGTGGAAAACTCAGTGCGCCACGTGCGAATGATTCATGTTCGTCCCTTAATTAAAGAAGATTTTAATTGTATCGGATGTCTGTAAAAGCGAAAATAATGCACTCCTAAATTGGGGTTGGAATTTGGAAATTTATTTTTATTAGCCAACCGAAGTATTGCTTTGCGTGTTTTACGTGATACCGATTTTGAACGTTGAAAATGTACACGCTTATCTATATATATTTTGTATTTTTCCGAATGTACGGTGCCGTTATACACCGAATAAAACGCAGTAAACCATTAAATAGTTAAAATATTTATATTTTGGCCTCTATTGTATTTTGGATTTATTATTTATTTTGTTAATTTAATTTTGTTTGTTTGGGTAATCAACAATTTGAACGAACGAAACTCGGAACACCCTTAAATTCAGTAAATTCATTTTACGTATATAAAGTCAAGCTGCCGCCGACTTAAAATATCTTTCTTAATTACAAAAGCCTTTGTTGAACGTATCTGATCTATGTAAGCAGTCGGGGCGAATGTTTTAAATAGCAACCCAACAAATAGGTTCCGGTTGAGCGAAATAAGCAAAACTCCCCAATGAAAGAATATCTGAAGGGTTGCCAAACGATTTAGAAATAAAATAATAAATTAACTGTGCTTGACAAATTGTAATACGAACTGAAGACAACTTACATTTATGAATACACTGAATGAAGCTGAAAAAATACATAGTATAAATAATATATAATAAATAAAGCACACCTATTTAAATTTGAAATAAAATGCATAAGTTTTTATCAATGATGATGTTTGCAATAAGTTACAGTAACTAAAAGAATCAAACATTTTCAAAATAGTTTTATCATTTTTAAAACAATTTGACAATTAACCTTTTTAGTGAATTCTTTATGACGTAAGACGTCTAAATAACATTTGTACCACAATTTGAGTACTATTAGACAGTATATCTCGAATTTCCCTACCATAAAACGATGACGGAAGCAGTGTAACGACCCTGTAAGCTCGGCGCGTACTTCATTTGGTGAACAATGGACCCGGTCCCAGAGCCCCAGCACTGGATAAATTGAGTCGGGCTTTAACTCGCGCCTGCCCGCGGAAAATTGGGGAAAATCGATTTAAATATCTTAAATGTGATGGCTTATCTCGATCGAGGAGTTAACCCTTGCTTATTTCACCTATTGACATTTGTATAAGATTTAAAAATGCGTTATTAGATTTACGAAGGTATTTTTTCAAAATTTCTACTTAATTTTTTGTAGACGTCCTAATACAAAATATCACTAGATATGCCTGATTAATTAAGTGCGAAATCTTCAAGATACGATTTTTAAGCTGGTTCGAATAATTAATCAAGGAATGCCAATTAAGAAGTGTAGGCCTTTGAAAAGCAAAATCTAGATAGCCAGCCGGCTGCAGTCCACAAGAACTGAGGCTGAAGTATCTAGAGCTGCACGCGAAGTAAAGTACTTCTTAGTAGCCCAATATGGCACAATAAACCTACATAGAAAATATATGAGGTTTATATGAAATCTTACTTAGAATTATAAACGTTGTCTGTCTGTAGTGACAATTTGCTTTGTCCAAACAAAAATATTTAAGACAAAACTCAAGACAACTCCAAATCAAAATTAAATTGCTACAACCATTTTGTGAGCCCTCAGACCTCAAAGCAGTGTAGGTAAGCTTTCGCTTAACTCAGTCTAATAGAATCACCTCGGATTGCTTTCCGATATTTACTGTTTGATTTTTCCCCTCGTGTCGAGATTTGGGACGTTTACCCAAAAGAGGCGTGTACGCTCGTAATAGCTGCTAGGGTCGGTGGCTACATAACCTTTATAATTAACAATACGCCCTACACTCTATAAGGTGAGACTTGATTATTTTACGAGTTCCGCTTTTCTTCCCTTCCTTCTTTTCGTTGTATTTGCCGCTACTGAGTGGATTAATTACTTTTATAGCCTCAATATTTTATTTATACTTTAAGTAATGAAACTGAAAGACAATTAAATAAATTTCTGAATTAGAAATATATCTGTTTTATTAGACGAATTCTTAGATGCGTCACAAAGGAAATGTAATGTAAAAAATACAAATCGAATTATTTAACTGCGCATCAAGTTATTGGATTAATCATGCGCAAATATTTATCGATGGGGACGTAACAAGATAGGGTCAGAATTTATTGAAAACCAGCAGCAGCTTACATAGGTAACTTACATAAATTGACATCGGCGGCAATCAGACAAATTGGGCTCCAACCAACCCTCCGCTTACCGAATTAATCTGATACGTAGGTTTTCTTAGACAAAACCACTTAGATAGAAATATATGGATGATAGGAAGAGCGAACGGGCATACACGTCGATACGAATTGTCTATTTATTTGTATATTTTATCTAGTTATGCGAGCCTAAGCAAAAAAGTCTATTCAAATAAATAAAACGTACGAAGTTTATGTTGGAGTAAATTGTAACTTTTTGTACTGACCACTCGACAATAACAGGAGGCTCATGTCTCATTTATTGAGAATAGATTCAATATTCGTGTGAACAAACTTTTGACAAAGAAGTACGAGTATTTTGCTTCTTGCCATATGTGTAATATTATTATAAAAATAAACATTCAACAAATCCACCTTCAAAAAACAGTATGGGGGATATAACATTTTTGCCTCATTCTAAGCAAACGATGCTTAAGATATTTATTACGGGATGAATTAAACTTTAAGATATTGCAACGCATTTTTGTCTCACTTTCATGCGTAAAACGTATAAATAATGTCAAGATTAGTCCTTCAATTTAGTCAGCACTTTTAGTGATAATCACTTTTCTGTCTATTTTGCTCGTAGAGAGAGAACGTTTTAATATAAATGGGCGATCGTAAAACGGTGACTTGCATCTAAATAGTTCTAACCAGAAAGTAATCAAATACTAACCCCTAGTTTCTGAAAGGCTGATTTACGAAAAATTAAGTAAAACTAGTACTACTAAAGTACCAATTGGGTTGCTAAAAGCATGAATAATTAGCTTAATTTGATCTAATTAGTAACTAATGAGATCAAAATAAACTAATTATCCATGCTTTTAGGTACTTCACATGAGATTTAACAGGTGCTTAGTTTATTTTTCGTTGATCAGTTCCTTTCAGAAACTGGGGGTAAGTTGAATAAATAAAGATGATTAAGAAACTTAGCCGAACGCAATTTGTTTATTTGCGGTGTAACATCATTCGGATTTAGCATAAAAACGTTCTGTTTCTTATCTCCCCTTTCCTTGACATTAATAACATCTGCTCCAGACGTTTAAATCCCACTTCTGCGGAAAAACTGATTATCTAATTAGAAGAAAGCCTCCGCAAGAGTCTCCTAACTGGGAGCTAATCACAAATTAATGAGAGTTTGTACCAGGGTGTCGTAGCGCGATGATAATTCTAGCCGCCCTGCTGCGTTAAGAACCTCATCAATTATGGCAAAGCCTCCCCACAGGGGCCTGTAGGTTGCACCCCTTTGTGATCTAGTCTACGTATTATGTTGCCTAGATTCAATACTTTGCTAAAAGTTTTATTGTTGATGTTAAATACAGTTCACAACAAATATAGGCAAAAGTTGTTGTTTGGCGCTCGGACTTTGGTAAAGTTTCACACTCGCCGAACTTTACGTTGGCGGTGTTCAATGTTTTGCAATTTGTCATCAGCTAGCTGCTCATCACTGAAGAGGGTTTAGTTCTTGGAAGCATCTCAAAGGTGACACCAGTATTTCATGACAGATCTAACTAGTAGTTAGTAAAGGTAGAGCAACGAAACAGAACACAACAAACAGTTTAGATAAATAATGTAACTTATACTCGAACACGCACCTACCGTCCATTCATTATTCACAGGCGATAACAAACTAAAATCATTATTCATTAGCACAAAAACGGAACTAAATATATTACTTAATTTATTTGGATTATTTTATCGTAGTAGAAGCCAACCCTTGCAATAACTAATGCCCCTTAGACAGTTGTTGTAGCGACACCAAACGCTTCCGTTCCAAAAACCACACTTGATTTGTTGTTCCGCTCAGGAGTTACTACCACCAATGTTTGAAACACTCTAAGTCACCATATGCTACGGGGTTACACCCAAACTTAGTAAATTTAGAACTATTTATTAGATCCATATTCCACATTGACACAGTAACACATTTACGACAAAAACTATACTTATTTGAAATATCTTACATTAGCACATGCAACCATGTTCACTTTAATTAATATTCGTTCATATCATCACTGCTATCGTGTGAAACAACAGGTTTTATTTAGCAGTCTACAATTTGAATGGGATCACCCTAAACGGGCTCTTGTTGTTATGCCATGAATATAAATCGTGATAAATTCCTCGCGAGACGCGAGAGGGCGCGGGGGCGGGCCCGCACGGCCTCAAGGGCTTTTTTCTTAAAAATAACTTTTGTCAGAGTAATTCAGAGGAGTCGCGGGATTTATGGAAAGGTGGTGTCACCCCGGTAATTAGTTTTTAACTAGTTGTGATAAGGGTCCTCCGTACTTTATGCGACCCTCTGTAATAAGTTTAAACTAATGTTCATAAGCTAGTATGAATGAAACTCGCAACATCTGAATAGCAAAAAAAAACAATCCATATCTGCTACAAATATTGGTAACTCAAACTTTTGGACAAACAAAAGCGTCGTAAGCAATTGTTTTAACATGTCACAATATTTTTATTTTTAGCATATTTCACGCATTTGCTGGCCGTCATGCCGCATGAATATAGTATGATTTATGTTCTGGAAGAAGAAAAAAAAAAGAAAGTTCTTCGAAGTAACTTTATTCTCAGAGAAAGTTGCGTAAAAAACTGGTGGCCGGCGCTTAGAAAAAAAGCAATTTTCTAGCTCAGGTGTGTGAGATGTTCTTTATCTAACTTTGCATCCGAGACGCTTTGTTTATGAAGGCATATTTTTCGAAGTTTTGAACATTTTATTACGTTGTACCGTGAACTCGTACTTTGTACCTTTAAAAAGACCGCTAACGGTAGAACAATTGTTGTTTTGTAAACTATCTTTATCAAAAAACTGGAACGGCTACCTGTTATAAAAACATAGGTAAACGTCACCGTTAGGAACATTTGGTAATACAAAACAAGTTTTGTACAATCTGTAACAAAAGTTTGAATAATAAGCCAGAGAAAGCCACATCGCTTTTTTAATGGACACAGAAAATATAATTTGAAATACTCTTTATAGCGCCCATAATGTAGCCAAGTGGGCCAAAAAATGGTTGTCACCGTCTGGCGAAGTACATTAGCATGAAGGGTGTGAGGCAAGGAGGCTTTATCAGGAGGGCCTTTCCTGAGGGAGGGCCAAATAATGCGATATTGCTCGTTTGTGCGAGGCCCTATTTATCTATTAAAAAACGTGAGATTTACGATCGAGTATAGGAAACTTTAGGAAGTTTTTATGTTGTTCCGCCGTTCTCAGAGCTAATATAAGAGATTGATGCGTGTTATTTTAGCTTTGTTTGGGTGTATATTAGCCGGTATATTTTGATGTTCGGTGAAATTTTATTACATTATTTTTGTCCATTAAACCTCTTATATTCACATGCATTAAGCTTTTATGTGTTTTGTTATGGAGTACAAAACATAAGTATTACTAGCTGTTGCCCGCAGCGCCGCCCGCGTGAATGTCGGATTTATCTATGATTAATGATTATACATTGCGACTTTTCATAAAAATTGCAACCCCTCTAAGCCATTTTTCCTACATTGTTCCCTGAAGCTTAATCTATCACTATACCAAATTTTATCAAATTCGGCTCAGTGGTTTAGGCGTCAAAGCGTAACAGACAGACAGATTTACTTCCGCATTTATAATATTATAGTATGGATAATACATGCGGTATGTGCCTTGATATGTTATTTTTCAATGCTTATAAAGCACATATTGAAACATCTAAGTCACGATTCACTACCGAATGAATATTAATTAAAATATTCAATAAATTCCGGTGCTAACGAAGTATTTGCACATATCTCTCGATAAAGATTTGAGTGGCCGGTTATTTTAGGGCGGGTACACACGCTAAGTCGTGACTCTCGTGACTGAGCTCGGATCTGACAACATCAAGCTTGACTAATACGTCTTTATGGTTTCTAAATAGAACGGTTTTTAATAGACCGATAAATTGAATACGCCGGCAGTATACGAGCACATTGATTAGTATTAGATAAAAATACAGGACTTTTACCCAGGTCACTAGTGTAGGTACTATTATTTTTATTTAAATTATTTTACAAATCACATTTGTGTTGGACATTTGTACAATACACGTAGGTATTCAAACAAATGTATTAAGGTTCAGTGGTAATAGTTTATTTTTAAAAGCCAACCTAGTGCCAGTCGGGCTCGTAGTATAAAATATTTCCTTATGAAAGAAGGTACTATCTAAATGTAAATTTAAGCAAAAACGCCGCAATATTTTTAATTATTTCGGTAATATTTGTTTCTTTTAAACTCTATATAATTTGTATTATTTATTGTTATAGCGGCCTACATTGACATTCTATGAGTTTGAAATTTCGGTGTGACATACCGGACAGTCGGCCAGAGAGACAGGCAGCTAAGCTTTATAAGGCCCTCTTGGCACTCGTTGAATATGGAATCCTAAAAATTTGTTAATAATTATAATATCAGGTTACACCAAACAATAGGAATTAGATTAATGAATTATTGTATATTAATCATGTTTATTAGATATTATCTATTATTACACGAACCCGTCTCTACTTACTATAATGCCATTACCCCAAAAAAACGACATCTGATTATTTTTTTTAAATTGACGTGTTGTATCGTTTTAAATTCTTATACAAACGAGTAAATAATTACAAAATGTAGACAACTCCTTTCTACGGTTTTATAATCTGATTTGATTATTTAACGGTAAACGTAGTATCTAATATCTAGTTATTACGTAGTAGGTATGTTAAAGATATTATTTATAACTCAGAAACGCGCAACAAGGTTTATTCTAAATATGATAGAAAATTAATAGAATAAAATTAATGAAAAAATATATAGAATAAGTTTATTAAATTTTCCCACTTTCAGAAATTGACGTAGGTATTACAACGTTTAATAAAAATCATCCGGATGAATGGGGAATAAGCCCCTGATCAACTAATATTATCTAAAAGTTGTAAAAACCAACGCAATTAGAACCTTCAGCAACCTTACTCATCCATAAAGGTTGCTGAGCGTTCTCCTAATAATAATAATAATAATAATAATATTCTACCACATTCACACAGCGCCATCTAGCCCCAAATTAAGCAATTATATTTGCTTGTGTTATGGGTACTAAACAACTGATATACTACTTACTTATTTATCATTTTTATAATTTTATTAAACAATTTATAATTATTTTTTTAAATATTAAATTACCTTATATTGTTTAATTTATTCAATTTATGCTAATATTTTAAGATCCTTCTAATAATCATTTCTGCCTACATAAATATTGTATGTGCTTTTATTTTTCGTCAAAAGTTTTTTATACTTAATGTTGTGGTGCCTTTACGTATCATAACTATTTTTATTTTTAAATAAATATTATTTGAGCGTGTCAATCTTATAGTCTATTTGAGTTTATTTTATTTAGTATCCTTGTTACCTGTATTTCTAAATTATTTTTACGCTAACATCATAGTGCTTCATTAAATTTAGAAGATGTACATCTTCTAAAGTACTACTTCAAAGCAGTACAGTTTCTGCAATCTAACCGAGCTAAAAACAATAATTTTCAAAGCGTTGATGTGCTTTCTGTTAAATGTAGAGCAAGGCATATTGTAAAAAAATCGTGACTCAAAATTTGTTTGAAAACTGATAACTTTAACACTTTGTTACTGTAGCAAAGGTTGCACAATTACTCTACTCGGTGAAGGAACCCGTCTGATAAATTTGGTTTTTAATAGGCCGGTCGATTTAAATAGTCGAAAATGGGTCGTACTAAGTGATGATTTGGGTATATTTTGCTTTAGCGTATTATAATATAGTATTACGAGTATTGAATATTTAACAGTTTTAAATTTTTGTAGACATATTAAACAAACTCTATCTTTTAATGTTCGAATCTTACATATTTATCTAACGAGAGACCGTAATGTAAGTACGTAATAATATGCATACTTCCAACAGATTTGTTACACTTGTGTACCTTAGATCAAATTGCAAACATCATTCTAATTTAAAAAGCAGATCGAACGGTGCGAACATAAAAACACAGCCGACTCTTGTTTTTGGATACCAACTCTTTTGCATAACTTTGATTGACATTATCAAAATTTCAGTCCCATTCCATAACACAAATTTTTAAATGCATACATCCAAATACACAAATAGTATGTAGGCTCGTATACATGATGTATGTTTATTATCAAGTGGGAATATTGGCTGGAAACAGTGCTAAATTCGCGCGGACACCCGATACTGTGCTATTATCTGCCATTATTTGTCACTAGTGAACAATGCGTGTGCCCTCGTAACATACCTATCTACTATCTTATAGCAATTTGTCATTAATATAATAATGGTACAAAAACTTAATTATGTTTAGTAATTGGATGGGTCAAATGTACTTGTAATTTGATTATATCAGTATTCATCATGCCATGTATAAAATCATCTATAAATAAATAAAAACACAATGTTTTTTATATTTTTCCTCAAAGGGTTGATCTCCTTAAGGAAAGGGGGTTACTGTTGGATTCCTTACTAGATTGACGATAAGCTGATAAGGCTTTGCTTTGTCGTAGCATATTTATTAAATTTATTTTTTGCGTGTCAATGGCTTTTATTTTAATCAGTTCTTTGTTAGTTTAAACCTAATTATATTAACTTGAATAATCTTAGCTGTTGGTATAACAAGCAATACCTGGTAAAAGTACTTAAAAAGTATGTAGGATGTATTATGATGTACCTGAATCTCGATTCTTTACACTTTTGACCTACATGTATCTACAATACTTGTCACAAAAATATGTACACACATGCAACTCACACAATGAATGCACAACCAAACTCGTTTACCCTTTACACTGTAGTTCATACACTCTGACAGATGTTACACTTAGCAAGAGCTACTGTACTCCGACGGGTAACCTAATAAATAATAGCGGGCTGAGTTAAGACCACCTAGCGAGGAAACAGAGCTTGTTTACGACACAACCCTGGCCGTATTGTGGCCACCTACGCTATATATTTTGCTTAGCAAATTGCCTCGCTCACGGTGTCTAATAACCCTTTAATGAAGGAAGAACCGTGATGTTTAATGTTCAAGCTTTATTAGGGGATTTTTGTTGTTACCTAGTTATTACAGAGTAACTTTGTTGTATGAACAGTAATTCTCTGTATAATTAGAAAAGGATGAAGTATGTTCTTTGTATTTTATATGCGGTACTCTTTATTTTAACCTGTTCTAATTGGTTGTAGATTAAACTAAGTAAATACTTACAATGTTCTACTGCGGTAATAGGTATATGAGAAGATTCAAAGGTGTTCTACTCTAAGTAATACTACTGCAAATCTTTTGTGTGTAATTGACATGTATTTCTTTAGTTCTGGATGCTGTTAATCACAATATCCCAAGTACTCGACGCTAAAAGACTGAAGTTACTCTCCCACTTAGGCTGCTCGAATTTGAGCGAGAATTTTGGCAAAACAGGTCTAACCATGTTTCTCATAGGAACATTAGATGTAACTATTTAAAAGTAAGACATTGCGACTTTTGTTAGTGTAGGTAATTGAGCATCCTGTGTTTAGAGAATACGAAGCGCATTTAGAAAACGTGGTTTTGGCAAATATTAAAATCGATTCCTAATTATAAATTACTTTCATTTCAAGTCTTTAAGTATACCTAAATATTATACTAAAATGAATTTTTTCAAATAATTTTGTCCACACTTCAAAATAACAAATTGTGTTAATTTACTACTATTCTACTTAATTGGTAGAAGATTCGACGTCGAAATCATTCCTTAAATATTTCACCTTGATACGGAACCCTAAAAATAGGTGCGTTGGCTTTCGTAGTTTTATTAGGATTTATGAATATAGGAAGCGATTACCTATTATTACGTGACTAAAATTAATTCTGATTAAAATTCTTGACGTAGAAAGACGGACATTTAGATATATTAAATATTTATAAATATTGTTTTCTATCAACTTCCTGTTATTTAGGTACTTACTGTTAGCAGTTTTAGATTAGGTTTTTTGATATCACGATATTTACCTGAAACAAAAGCGAACAGTAAATAAACAATAATCTCTAACATTAAAATTAGAATCAATTTGTACCATAAAAGCTCTTATGATTACTTGACATGACATAAACGATTCCTTTAAACGTAATAAATAACGCCCCTTTAATAATATAATAGAAGATAATTATCACATTTAAATAATGTTACGCAAATTAATTCAAGCTAGAGCACGCGACTCGGCCACTTCATTCAGAAAACTCAAGAAGTGTCCGTAATACCTCATTTGAATACAATCTAGAGAACTATCGTATATACAATACTAGAACGTTGTTATTATGTAGTCCACTGACTTTGAACGACCATACACACGAACACTCAATTACATAATTGCATTAGGACACTTAATTCTCGCCCATAGACATTTTAATGGTTATGATTATGAGTGTGAGTGTATGATTCGAACTGTCATTCGAATAAATGCATGCGACGTCGTTAGCGATATTTCACTATGGACTTACGAAATGAGGTCAAGGAGAGTTAAATTCGGCTTTTCATTAAAAATATGAGCACTTATCGTCAACTGTTTAAAAACGAACAATTTTACTATAACACCAAACATGCTTTTATTAAAAAAATAATATTATCACTGAATAACAATGACATTACGCATTTATTGTACTAGGTTTGTGAGCGTCACGCACACATAAAGTTCAAACTTTGGCACACTACCATAAATCAAGGGGCGTTATACGCCATGTTTCACGAGCCCCGATCTTCTCTTTCACTCTAAGGTCATTTGTTATATGACTATCTCGTTCTGCCTCAAGCTGGAGCTTTGAGGGGTCGAGGGGAGGGGGCAGATGTCTAGTTGTGACGTATTACTCGACTGGCGGTCGGTCGGGTCAGTCGTTATGTAGTTACGTGAAGTTTAATTGCTTAATTTTCTGCTTTATAATGATTCAAAAACGGCGCTTATAAATGAATTTGATTCTAATTAATAGCATCTATAGAAAACGGATATAACGCATAATGAATTGTCTGATAGGAATATCAATATAGCTACATGAGCGCTAATTAGTTACAAACCGCGCCACCATTATAATGTATGCCGAGTAGGTTCCAATGCAAATAGCAAGTTCGATTCTAGAATAGACAATGCGAACGTTAGTTTATAGGACCACCCACACATCTGCAGTATATGCATTTGATTTAGTACCTACCTATGATTCTAATTTATTAGAAAAATATGAAACTAAATCATTTCCGTTATTGAAGCTTATTATTGTTTTCATATTTCAATTTGGGGAATAGCTAAATTAGATTTAGTTCCAAGTCATCAATAAGATTTGTTGCCTACATATGAGACGCCTTACATCACAGCAAGATCTGCTATAGATTTGTGTTGTCCAGCTTGGGACGTCATCAGAATATGGAGCGTTTAAAAAACAATTCCGTACACATTCTACACTTAGCATGCTAAACAAAATCCATTGTTTGATGAAATGCATTCCGTATTTATTATTTAATACACGCTCACGGAATATTTTTAAGACTAAATAAAATCCAAAAAATTAAATCAAACGGGCTTTCGGTTATTAAATGATACTTTATCTACTGGATGAGTACCTACTTAAGTCCCCCGGACTTTTCACTGTATCTCAGGATGATACCTCGATTCCTGCCGATTGTATTTACATCGCCTTTATTGCTATGTTCTTATTTGTATCGACTAATTCGTCGGCCGTTAAAAGTATCGTGCCCTTGTTGGACATCTCATTGGTCAGCAATAAATATGGCTTTATCTCTCGATATCGACCGCGGACCGCACTGCGCTCCGCGCGACCTACCCCTCCGCTCTAATGAATTACACAATGAACACTCATCTAAATACAGAAAAAAGCTTTTAAAGGCACATATCAAAAATGCCCACAAAAGCCTACTAAGACAGGACTCACAGATTTATAGCACTCCCTTTGTTAAATCACGTAATCTCCACGTGGAGCCGCGATATAAATGGAGGTAAATGAAAATAAATGTAGTTCCTCATTCTGCTGCTTGCCTATTTACATTGTGTCTGATCATAAATCTGGCTGTGTTTAATGGTAATCTATTTTAAAAATTACCTGTTAAATCACATCAGGACAGATAACACATTGTTTGGGTCATGCGGTACTTATAGAAAAAATGTTTGTCGGCCAATGCGGCTGAGATTTGTTGCCTTCAGGGTGGCATTTACATCATCGGCCCTCTCATATATTATGTGGCACACGGCTTTGAATACATTAACCTGGTACCAAATATTGATCCCGAAAAATATTTAAACAAACCCTATTAATTAAATGTATTTATTTAGTCGGCGTATTATACGCCTTTATGACAAAAATTCTACCGTCTTAAATCATAATGATATAGCTAGTGCGTGGGTGAATATCGAATAAATTAATGATTATTTATTGGCCATGTTTCGGACATCGATACGTGGCATCCACACATTTTGTGTCGGGCTAGCATAGGGCCATTTTCGGTAGTTTCCGGGTGCCTATTCTATAGCTACGCAGTTCCAACTAATTTATATGCATGACAAGTTTTATAAGTAACTACGCAACAACAAAATGAGTAGATGAGAAGATAGATAAATAAATACAAACCTAACAGATAACATGATATTGAATCCGACAAAGCCTTTAATTCTGCATTATACCAAGTTCATAAATTATTCAATTCAATAATGAGTTAATCGGTAATTGAAAGCAAACCGTAACAACCGAAACCTATTTATTGCAGGTTTTTTCGTTAAAGACTTCTTAAATCGAATATAAATAGAAGGTACTTACTTAAAAAATTTAATTTCTGATGTTCAATTATCCACTGTCGCAACAAGTGAGCTAAGAATCATGTTAACTTTAGAAGAAAGAAAAGATAGAAAAGAGAGAAAATATAATAAAAAGGATCTGACTTGCACTATATATCATTAATAAATCTCGTCAAGAAATGCTGACGGTAGAAACTTGGCGACCAAAAGTTCAATATATACGATGACTGCTATAATTTTCAGTTACTTTTTGCTTGGTTTTATTTTTAAAAACTGTTCTCAACTTTGTATTCAAAAATATGTATTCTTTTACTATTGCTGCTGATAGCAGCATAGACGTAACAGCAGTCAGTCAACTGTGGCTGCTTATGCCAGACGCTGCTCCCAATAAAAACCCGATGTGCCTGCGTCCCTAGGGACTGTCACTTCTACAGCTAGTTTCAGCGTTTCTTGTACCGCTGTTACCATATTGTTCAATAGCATGAACATGATATTTATCAAATGTTATGGCTATCATGGCTGTGATCTTCTGTGAGATGACCTTACTAACTTTCTCGTCAGGCTGCTTCAAAGTTGAACACGGTATATTTTAAACAAAGTTTTGATAAACTTGTATTAAAACTGTCTAACACCTAAAACGGTCTCTACCGTAGGACCATATTAATATTTATGTTCGGTTCCAGTGTCTGGAGCCAATTAATTGCATTATGTACGAAAGCAATACATATTAAAGCGATATTGCACATATTGTAAAGCACATAATAGTTGAGACATTTATTCGGTTTATCGATACGTGACACAGCAATTAGCACATCACTAGACAAAGCGCTCTCGGGTGTGAGCCTACAAATCATACAGATACCATCTTCTACAAATTTGAATCGGATCTTATTTATGATTTGCCTTTTTCACGGCTACATTTTGGGAAAACTCGAATATAAATCACTGATAAATGGTTATTGGGTTTCGTACCTAATTTGAACTTCGTTATAGCCCCTCGAAACAATATACAAACATTTCATATTTATAATTAGACCATGTTTACAGTTTAATCTTATCAGACAAATATAAACATATTGGTTAAAAGAAAAGTCAAATATCTAAAAATTCCCACGGACCGTTTTCATTATTCGCAACAACATAATAATCATAACAAAAGCATGTACAAACACCGCACTTGGTTAAACAGCAATCGCATAAACAAACCCCAACAATAAAGCCAAATAAACGCTCGAGCACGCCATCCAATCGCACCTTGAATCGCACATAAAAGCCCATGAACACCGGTAGAATTGAATACAACGCTGCTCAACAGGAGCATCCAAATATTGCATTCCCAACCGTACTCGGTCGGGTAATATCGAGCACGAGAGTAGACTTCGTTAGTGCCCATAAAATCGTTTACGAGCTGCCGAAGAACCCTCTTCAATAAACGTGCCATAAAAGTTCGGTTATTCGACGCTAGATGGCGACACTAGTGGCCGCTTGAAACAGTTGCAACGATTTTACTGCCATCTATGAAGCTTTTTAAACGTTTTAGGACGACGTGCGAGAGAGACAACAAATGTCGTCTCTTTTCCGAGGGATCACGTTGAAGTTCGGCTGCTACGAAACGGGTCAAGTGTGAACTGTTTTTGTACTTACTTAATAATTTTTCATACCTATTTAATTTTAAACGGCTTGTATTGTACAGATTGCAGGTGTGTAACCGTCATTTACCTCATCATTAATGACAATAAAAGCGAAATAACGGTTTAAACTTATTTTGTAAAATAAAAAAACACTTACTCCTTTACTTAAAAATATTTAACGACGGAGGTTTAGAAAGGCGCAGCCGTGGACAGATCGGTAGTTTCTTTTTTTACATATAAATAGATCGATCGTTGAGCATTCTTGGCAAACTTTTTATTTTTTCAAAAGTACATACATATAAATTAATTGACTTAAATGCCTCAGATGTAAGGGTGGTTAAGTTATTCAAAAGCGTAATGAATTATCCACAAAAACGCTAATAATCATGACGATATGTCACAGTATTTAATAAATGAGTCTCAAAAGTTTTAATTTCTAACGCACATCAATTTGATGAACGCAGTTCGGTTTCACGCGCTTTACACCCGTCGATTTACAGTCAGATTTAGGGTTGCTACGACTACGTTGATAAAAAAGCTTGACTTAAGATTAATTACAACTACAATTATAAATATAACCTACAATTATAAATGGCGGAAGAAAACTTTAATAGGTACCTATATTGTATACCTAAGCCTAGACACTTTATTTTATGCTACTACGTAGGTAGGTAAGTCCTTCAATAATCTAAAAAGCCTGCAGAACTGTCCTGTTACTTGCAAATATTTTAACAAGTTTCTAAGTAGACTTAACCTAACAAAAATTTAAACGCCTTAAGCCAACCCTATTCTTCACGTCGGTGGTCTTATTAGATGACGCCCTTATTGCGTTTTTTTCTTCGATAAATTATAAGTCATGTGCATCGACGCACGAAGCTCAAGTATACTGCTAAACGTTTTTGAACTATCGGCAAGATTGCTAGAGCTAGGGAGAATCGAGCTAAATCTTATGTAAGTATATAATCTGCGCCTACACCTCGAATTACATCGATAGGCATGAACGTATGCAAAGTGAAAGATAATTTCAATTATTTCGTTCGAATAGCGAATTTTCTACCTTGCAATGCTTATAAATTATAATGTAGGTAAGTACTAGTAAGTATAATATTATGACGTGGAAATTATTAAGGAAATTCGTACTGGTACCAGGAATTACGGATATTATGTTCGATTTAAAAGTAACATGCCTTGTTATTCGTAAAACATGACTTAGACATAAATCATAATATCTTGATAGAAAAATAATTATATTTTTTTTTATTAAACTCAATGGCATTACCAACTCTAGATATAAAAAACATTGACACCAGTAGGTAGGTACGTCAAGAGCCAATTTTCAGTTATTGAACATCTTTAACATTTTGATAACTTATTGAAAGAGATCTTTCGCCTACACACATACTTATCTAGACGTGATGACCTATTTTCTGATTATATTCACAAAATCAACAATAAATTAAATAGGCAGCAACTTAAGTTATTATAAAACATTTGCAAGATTTGCATCTTTAATTATATAAGTAAATTTCAATCGTCATATCTTCCTAGTTATTAATCTATACTGGTATTCTCAATTCGTTAATTTTTAGACAAAGAATAAAATCAATACAAAATATGTGCACAATATAAACCTCAATAAAATTGATCTCATCTTAAATAACATAATCTTAAGACTACGAAAATGTAGAGTCAGCATCGTGTGATAAAATATACTAATAATAATATCTTAATTATAAAATAGGCGGCTTTATATGGACTTTATATATAATTAATGGTTTAATAATATTGATGAGTTTCTGTTTAATTCATGTTAATTAAATTATAGATCGGCATAAATTAAAACAAATTTCAAGTTTGTTTTTTGAGTAAATGAAACGAAATAAAAAATATATACATGATTAGGTATAACATTGCTTTTTTACTTATTAAAAAATAAATGTTTTTACTTGGTGACAAAAAAATATCATGATGAAAATAGGTAATTTAACGATATAAATAGGTATAATAAATGATTCATGATTAATAATAGAAAAACTAGGAAAGTATTAAGTTTATCAAAAAACAACCCGACTATCTAGATTCAAATAGTTACAAAAATCAACATTCGGTACACTGATTAAACCTAACAATTATATTAATTTTAAATAATGCCTCAATGCGAATGGTTCAATTCATCGACTTTGTACTCCTATTAGTAGGTAGGTAATATCGTGACGCTGACGTCTGCCAACAAGTATAATTATATCGTATATTATTATATTTTGATAATTTCTTGTCCGACGGTACAATCAAAACAGGTTTTGAGGTATGTTTTATGATATAGCTAGTAAGAGTGAACGCTGGCTCATCTGTCGATTCGTCCGAATATTTTGGATGTTGTTATTCCAACTATGCCTATTGTGGTATTAACTAGAAAATTGGCCACCAAAATGTTTAAATTGGTTTATAATAGTACATATCATAAGTATTTGGCACAAAAAGATTATATAAGTACCTACCAATGATATTCAATACTCATTGTAAAATTCATTGTAGGTGTCTATTAGGTAAATGTGATCTTTATGAAAATTTTAGCGATAGAACTTTTTATTAAAATATTCATTGTAAAATTTGATAGCGAGCGAAGTTATGAATTTAAACTAGGTTTATAAATCTTGGAAGGCAAGTGAAGAATTTACGAACTGACAAGATGTTAATATCTCAAAGACGCTCCCTCCGGGCTTTGTTCGACAAATTATTAATTTTATAATTATAACGACGTTCCCGGGAGGTAACATTTTATTAAATAGGTACTTATATACTGAGCTAAGAGCTTTAGTAGTATTTACAAACAAGATAGGTATCTGGTTAGAAGGTTGGTTGCAAATGCAAATTATGACTTAACTATATGAAGTTAATCTAATGCAAAAAAAAGAATACATTTCAAATCATGGTACTTACCTATTGATTTGTATGATAAGAACTTACAACTTTATAATGAAGGACGAATTGCAGGTAGGTTTTACTTATTAAGGTTTACAAAACCATTTTATATTTTTGAAACCAAACAGATTTGTATTGAATAGTAATTTTGTTTTAAATATTAGCCTGCCATAATGACTCCACTCTGCCTGATGGTAAGCAGTCAGTGGAATCCAGAAGTTGTGGGCACCATTCCAAAAACCAAACTACTGGTAGTGTGTCCTCCACTATGGCGGCTTGGTGAGATGCTTTTTCACGCCCCGCTTAAAAGACCCAGGATCAAAGTTAGATCGCAACACGTGCGCTGGTAAAAAGTTCCAGGCTCAATTGAGCAACAAAACTTTGAAGTATACAATTTTTCCGCTTTATAGTAGGTTAGAATAAAAACCTTAGCAGCTCAGCTAGCTAGTATAATAGTGATGTACAACTTATTAATACTTCAGACAAGTTAAATTTTAAATGAGTTTAAATAAGATGATTTGCTTTTCCTCAAATGATTGAAGATTTTATAACTTACGAAATTGGGTCTAAAGTACTTATCTACCTACTTGATAGTCAGGAACCAGATTGATTATACAAAAAAATATTAGATTTCTTTTCAGATAGATGAGAATAAATATCATTCTTTAAAAGCATATGGTTAAAAATGGTACGTTAACAAAGCAAATATAACTGAATTAATGGTCTTACAAGGAAAATTTGATACTGGTGCATATAGGTCAGTACCTTAGCGTTTAGTAATAGCACAGTTTTAATACTGCGGTAATAGATAGCTACAATTTATTTACTCTAGTATGTAGTAGAAACTTTGCTAAGACGAGGTTGTTCTTTCACATATAACCTTTAAAGTAAATTACGAGCAAATTATGGCAATTCGATCGCTGACCGAACCATATGCGGCGGTTATAAATAACTTAATGACTTCAATTACCCGCCATCTTTAAAATGCAGTTTGGTGTTTGATCTCAATCGATCGATTTTACGCTTTCATGTAATTTAATTTATATCAGAATAATATACTGCATAGAATCGGTTAAATTGTAATAATCAATACATTTTTTCAAATAGGTACACCTGACGTTTTTAAAACAATTTTCGGGACATTCAACGTGATAACAATAAAACATATTGTGTCTAATTTTTCGTTGATCAGCCTTTCAGAAACTGGGGGTTAATGTTGTAAATATTGAAAATAGGAATGTATTAAGTGTACAAGTCAGTTATGGTATTTATTTACTATGAAGTTATAGTTTACGGTAGTAGATCCTCGCTGGTTTCAGCATGAATGGTTCGAATCAATGGGGAAAACTACCCTCTCATAGAAGATGGACCTAAAATTAGTATAGTATACTATTTACGTGAGAGAGAGCGCAGGCCTCGCAGAATCCCTATCATTGCACTAGCAATGCCACGGGCACTGAGTCTGCATGAGCGACAGTTACCACTTACCATCAGATGGGCTGTCTGCTCGTCTGACACTGTCGGCAATAAAAAAAAGACTAGCTAGATGACTGAGTGTATAATAGAATACTTTTAAAGGTTTTGTCATCCCTGAATCCAAACCCTTCAAACTGCACTTTCCATTGATGTAGGTAGGTGCAGTAGACTAGTTCAATCTTTTAATTCTAACAGTCAGAACCAATTATAACCTGCTTTTAGCCTTTCTTTCTAAGAGGGTTAGGTAATGGCTTATGCTTTTTAGTTAGATCAAATGTAATAATGCAAATAGGCTCAATTTGTGACCACGAGCCTTTACATATAAACGGAAAGTCTCAGCACCAATTTTCCTGAGCGAACTCGAAAACTCGATATCAATGACTTAGAGAGATAAGTAAAACAATGATTAAAACAGAATTTATTTATTATTTAAAGCAACAAAATTTGACAAAAATAATTCACAACATAATAACAGACACAATTAAACGCCTTAGGAAAGGATAACTCCAAATTAATGTTAATTAACGAAAAGAAAAATCAAAACAAAAGGTTCACATAAAAATATAGGATTACAAAGAGTTATCTGGCGTATCTACATGCGAGCAGACATACAGACCGACAATGAAATTTTTACACAATTATCTTGATTGTGATCTTGTAAAGATATGAAACATGCACGGTTACGTAGCATGATTTACAAGAGTATGGTAATATTGTCAGTGGTTCAGTTTTCCCGCTTCGATTGACGAGTTAAGCAGCCAGAACGTCAACGGAAACATGTAGTGGGCATATTTTGATCATTTAAATACTTAATTATAATTATACTTCACACCTTAGATTAGGTAATTTTGTATGAAGGTCACGTTTTGTTAGTTAATTATAAGACAAAGAACACTGTCAAATAGCGAGTATGTGATTGTATTAATTTATTAAAATTAAAACTTAAACATTTCAGATTTTTTTTTAATAGTACCTACTTAAATTATATTGCCAAGTAATTGGTATAAAGAGTAAATGTAACAATCAAGTACAAAAATATCTAATACGAATATTAAAATGAGATAAGTGTGTTAAAATATATTTACACACTATATTATAAAATTAACTACAAATATTATGGTTATTAAGATAAAGACATGATGAATAATTTCAATCTATACATATAATTAAATTGGAGTGTCTGTTTGTAATATTGAAATAACCGTTTTTTACTACATGTATATGAATATATATACGGTACATACACCACAATAACATTTTTTACAATTTTTGTCTGTCTGTCTGTCTGACTGTTTGTTCCGGCTAATCTCTGAAATGGCTGGACCGATTTTGGCGAGACTTTTATTGGCAGGTAGCTGATGTAATAAGGAGTAACTTAGGCTACGTTTATTTTAGAAAAAATATATTATTTTAGAATAAAGGAAGTAATGTTGATCGACTGTTAGGCGGAACGAAGTGCGCCGGGTCAGCTAGTAAATAATAAGTTTATAACTTACATAACAAATTTTATTATAATATAATAACAGAACATTTTCTTAGATATAATTAAACGTAAAATGAGACAACATAATTATTGTCCTACGTCGGCACATAATATGATTTTTGATTAAGTCCACACCTCACCGTGCGATAAGATTATAAGTACTAGTTACCATAATAATCCTTCTAATCATATTAATATTATAAATGTGAAAATTTGTGTGTGTTTGTTACCACACAGCTCCTAAACGGTTTAACGGATTTAAATGAATATAGGTATGTAGACAGATTTGATGCCGGAGACGGAAATAGGCCTTTTATACCGAAAATCGGTCTGGTTCCCGAGGGAGATAAAACACGTTTTAGGCGCGGACGAAACCGTGGTGCACAGTAGTTTATAAAGTTGGTATGATTAATATGAATGTATAACAGACTTTTTAACTACCTTTTTGCAATAATGTTTAATCGTTCGTAAAAGTGACGAACACAACGCTTACGCCTATTTACTTAATTAGCTAATTATTATGCAATCTAGTTGTATAGCAACGCTATCAGTCAACCGAATGGATAGATCAATTAATCATCACATAAGTAGGCAACAGGATAATCATTTTAATAGGAGGAATGCTAAATATGAATTCATAAATAAGTCTGTACTTACCTATGTTCTTTTACTGTACATTTCTTGTAGCTATTTATTTCTCAATTATTAAAAATCTTTATTTTTTTTAAATCTTTATTACTTCGGCCAGTGTCAAGACTAGATGTGATATTTATCTTATTTTCTTTTCTTAGACAATGAACCTATCTACCATTAACCTCTTTAATACTTTATTTCAAGCTACACTTGAATGAATGAAAGTAGCTCTACTTACCCAGATATATTCCTCTTACAAAAATGAATGAATTTTATCCGCGCAATCCTTTTCATTATGTTTTAATATAAAAAAAGAAAAAGGCCGTATCAAGCGTTATTGTTTGTACGTGAACTTTGAATAGAATTTTCATAAAACGCCTTGAGTGCTTGAGTATCGAGGCGGTAGGTCTGATGGGCCGTGCGATGGCTGCCTTGCTGGGCGTCTGCACGCTTGTAACTCTTATTTCATTGTTATTTATTGAAAATTAATTGTGTGAAAACATCGTGGTAACTATCTCTATATCAGTAACCACGTGGAGAATAATAACCTTGGTGGTGAGATACAATTTAACTTGAAGCACCTGAGCACGTTAATCCTACGTACTCATAACCAACATTATTAATTTTTTGTTACACCCTATGTTGAACAGCATTCGACACGAATTACAAACCACAATGTAATGAACCACGAGTTCCACGGTACATTTATCTTCTTGTCGATAATAACAACCTCCAATTTCATTCTTCGAACCATGCGGTCCAAGTATCATAAGAGAGA
Source organism: Parascotia fuliginaria (assembly GCA_963082885.1). Taxonomy (NCBI): domain Eukaryota; kingdom Metazoa; phylum Arthropoda; class Insecta; order Lepidoptera; family Erebidae; genus Parascotia; species Parascotia fuliginaria. The sequence continues at coordinate 12,192,161 of OY720181.1, read as the reverse complement.
TGAGAATCCGATATCCGATTATTCCGTAGATTTCGTGGTTCAGAAACGCCTTAACATATCAAATCCCTAAATACCAAACTAAACCAATTTGCAAACACCATAAAGTCTATACTTCAATAAATAACGTTCTGATTTATGAAAATTTATCATACACTTGAGGCTTAATTTTGAAATAATCGGCCCACGATGTTAAAAGATATCAAGAAAATTTCAAAGACATAGCAAATGAAACCTTGTGTTTAATAAAATAAATTAAAAACTAGTTTGCACTTCGTAGCGAAGAAGACATTTTTCTATACGAAGCTGGAAGTGTGTCTGCGTATTGTTTTGATAAGCTGCAGAACGGGTTTGCGAGATTTATGGCTGGTATGATTTAATGCGAATAAACTACTCGCCTTGCGCTTGTTGTATTGACAAATGCTCTATTTTTAGTGCAGTCACCTATATCACACATTGATAAAAAAAAAAACATACATTTAGCGCGAGTATGAATGACCATTTTATACTGTGAATTTTTATTTTTAAACGACTAGGTGATTTTCTCTAACTAATTTGCATAAAATTAAGTTTCGTGCACAGTTATATTAAAGTCACTAAATAATTGAAGAGCGTAATCGTTGCGTTACATCCGCTGAAGGCATGGCTTAGCAATTATTGTAAGTCCTCAATTAAATTATAATAGCGGCCTGTTGGGTAGATATGCATTATTTGTAGATTGGCAGCCCTGTCGCTTGGAGGCCAATGGGAACGGTGTAATGCGGCGCCTGGATATCATCGCCCGCTGAGCTTTACCGTACAAACAGAATAACAAATTGTACATAAAATTAATTTACTTATTCGGCTATCAAAAATACCAATTAATTACCTATTTAAGCAAATTTGTGATTATGAGTTATCACAATGGATTGCTACTGATACAAAGTTTGTATTTATCAATTTAGGTCACATTCACACAGACGATTCGTTTTATCGTAATCGATTCTACTGCGGGATGGCGTATGTGGTTGTACAAGCGAGTTCATGTATTTGACTATAGGTGTGCCAGATCCAGTAAAATAGCGATCCGACAAACAATGTTACAATGAAATGAAATATTTATTAAATGCTATTAAAAATAACCCTGTAAATTCGGTGTGAACATAATCTCCAGTAGCTACGTATCCATTAAAGACGATCCTTTAAATACGAACTTGCTGTGTGAACGCACCCTTACATTGAATCCTTTTTAAGTCATAAGGAACATTCAAATTTAAAATTGATTATACTGAAATGTTCTGAAATGATTAAAATATCGAATACAATTACCAAAAATGACGTAAACAATTAGGTTGCCTTAGTTTCGAAACAAATTTATTACCTACTGTATGCATTGACGAATCGAGGACTGTGGAATAGAAGCAAATTGTTCGAACTACATTTGTATAGGAACATACCTACTATAAATCATGTGCAGTTAGTAGATATTTGCGTGTCGCATTGTTAAATTTATTACGAAGACAAGGTCGGACTTAGGAACGATAGGTAGAAGTAGGTAGTTAGGCAAAGTCCAAGGTCTTCCTTTTTGTTTTAAAGCGATTTCAAACCTTTTTCAATGTAATTTAGTTAAATCTGTTACAAAAATTACTTAAAGATAATATCTACTACCGATTGTAGTAGATATTATCTTTATGTCTAATGTTGCCTTGTGAATCTTGTGATTGAAATTTTATGAAGTATTCAAATTTGCCCACATGACAGCTTTAATACAAACTACTACCTACTACTATAACTACTTATCTAGTCATTTAAAAAATAACAGTAGGTAGCTTTTCAATTGAGGTACTTTATCCCTACAGCATAAAATTATTTTCTGTAATCATAAACGAAAGAATATAATAATAATGAAAATATAAACGTCAAAACAAAATTTTCAAGTTAACTACCACACAATACCTATTTCATTTCCTGACAAAATTACCCCAAAAATAGACTTGTGACAGTCAATATATCATCAGTTCAATTATCGCTTATATTTATCATAAATATTTATACTTTGATATGGCTAAAAATATACAGGGTATACAATATGTAAGCTACAATTATACGAGCACTGTACTATAAATCATCCAGGAGAAAAGCCACTGCAATTACTGATCGATCAGTTATTTCTGTATTAATGCTATTGGTAAAAAATCCATTCGCGTTATACAAATACGCCTAAACTGGGAATATTCCTGTTGTATATGAAAGGATTTGAATTACACCTGAATATTGCTGTGGTTTACGGTGGTGTCTAACACTATAGTAATTCATTTCTTCGGACTAACTAGACTGTTATCAATTGAAACTAAATTATATCGAACATTGAAATACATCTGCCTTTACATTGCAAGCAGTAGTATCTATAATACCCAGCCTGTTTACTGTCCCACTGCAGGGCCTCTTCTCATATAAAGAAGGCATGATAATTAATTGCCTCGTTTGCTCAAGGCGGATTGGCAATATTGGCTTTTTAGGTCTAGGTTTCATCACGATGTTTTCCTTCACCGTCATTCAGAAATGTTCAAGATAAACTTAGAAAGTATCTATGTTTTGAAAATCACATTGGTAGGTACTTTACCGGATTTGATCCCACTACCTCGTGTTTACGAAGCGGGTACAATATCCACTGGTCCATTTCTACTTAAAATGCTATTTTTGTAAAGCAAAATTAGAAGTATCTATCATACTTTATACTAGCAACCTTGTGGGATACTTACTCTCCCTCTTTGCTCTACACTACGACCTTTTTAACGCACAAAGAACTCGGTCAAATTATAGCACTATCCATTGCATTTTATTTAAAAAAATTACAAAATTGTTATCATTTATTTTATCCACCAAAAACGTTTTTAAAAAAGCTGTCTCTAAGCATTTTCCTTTTAACCTTTTGTATGCGAAGTATTTTATAAATAAACGGTAATACTGCTTCAAGATAAAATGTAATATTTTACAGTAATAACCCTTTAACCGACGCGGTATTAGCCGTTTTGGGCACCTTGCTCATGATATAGACCCAATACACGCCATATGAGTGATAACTCTATCTATTTGATACATTATATCAAAATAATGGAAGTCCATTTGCTAGCTAGAAATAACTTTGAAATTATTAAAATTAGAAACTGCAATGAAAACACGCCTTAAATTTAAATGGTTAAACTATATGAATTGTATATCTATCTATCTATATATATCTATATATATAAAACTGAATCCCTATTTCCCTTGGTCATGGCATCACGCGTGAACGGCTAGAACAATTTCGCTAATTCTTTTTTTGTTGTGTTTGTTATTGTCAGAAGAAGGTTCTTATGAAAGAAAAACTAAGAAAACTGCTTAACCGATTTCGATGAAAATTGCTATTTAGATAGATTTGGTTTCGGGGCATACGCTACTTTTTATCCCGAAAATCGCTCTGTTTCCCGAGTTACATTAATTAAACACATAGCAATTTTCGCGCGGGCGAAGCCGCAGGGCGCAGCTAGTAATATATATAATGTTATCAAAACATTTATATGTAATATGGGTATATTTAATGATAATTTTGTTTAGAACAAATAAAGTATGAAAATAGAGTAATGATTTGCTTAGAATAATAATTATACAGCAGACGTAATAATTAATTTCAACTTTACTTATTAAATAAATAATATTTTAAAGATATATAATTTGAATTCTAAATTTAAAATCCAAATACCAACATCAATTTTGTTTCACAAAAATAGCATTTTTGTGCATTTTCAAGCAAAAAAGTCTTAATTGACAGAAGTGCGAGTAACACCGGTGACGCATGACATGTTGAACCATACTGTTATTACACACGCAACCCTTAGAAACATAACATCGACCCTTCGTATCTATACGCACGTAAAAATTTGTGAAATATTCATTCTCTTCAACCTTAGACTGTATGGCTTACTTTCCCCTTTGCTGAACAAATAAAATGAAGTACCGTGAATATTAGATTATACGAGTCTAAGTTCTTTATCTGCAGGATAACAATAATGAATGGGATTTGTCGTAGAGGTTGTTGTTTGATTGGTACATATAGGTAACACTGTTAATTTAGAAGCATGTATGTATCATCTCTGGCTGTTAAAAATCAAGAAGAAGTAAGAATCTTTTATATTAGAACACACCCGTTAACAGGTTATAATTATTTCTATTTAAATGTTATAAATCTAATATGTTTTTATAAACCACTTTCATAAACATAAGTAAAAAAGTTAAGACGTAGACAAAATCATCATTAAATAGGTGTGTTCGAATGGCGATAAAATAATATAAAAGCAATTTAATTTATAATATATATAATAATAAAAAATATTAAAGCAATTTAATACCTATAATATAGACTTTACCTTCCTCATTCCATTTTTTGTTGCAATTATCAACAGAAAATAAATAAATAACTAATTTGAAATTGCAAATTCAAAATCATCATATAAAAAAGGCAATATTGATAACTGATTTTAAGCCTGCTACAGCACAAATGTTGGAATAAATGAATAATTTATGACATTTATTTAATTGTGAGTATTATTCCAGTAATTTGAAAAATAATATAAATTATCTTTATAAAAATAAGTGCTGTAGTTAATAAAATTTGTATTGCCTTAACAATAGTATAAGTTTTATTAATTCAGGGATTTTGATCCGATGTGTGAAATTAAACACAAACAGTTAAATATTTTATTTAAATAATAACATTAAAAAATTTAAACATAATAAAAAATAATTAGCTTTAAAAATCGTGTTCTCTTAACTCTACTGACAAAATTACTTTTCATTACTTTAGTTCCGCACCATTGTAAAAATAACAGTTAAATGAATCATAGCTAAATATTATAAAACTAAAAAACCCTTGGCCTAAAACGAACTGAAAATAAAAAAAACCATTTTGTTATTGCCGATACTACCTTGCAACATTGGGTTATTCACCAACTTGACACGAGGGACTATTATATTCCCTATATCACTCCCAAATTTAATACAAATCTAATGACACGTTATATGTTAAAGTTCAATAAGCCATTTAGGCTGTAGAGCGTGCCAAAGAAATAGACATACATGTATATAAATACTTATTACACTCATACTTACGTACGCTTAAAAAACATTACCCTCCTTAACTTTGGCAGTCGGGCAAAAATGAAGTACTGGCACAGTTTACTCTACAAAGAATAATTATTACAAAGATTTTTAAATTTCTTATAAGTAGGAAAATATATAAATCAAGACAAAATTTGTTGTGCTCCATTCTTTGTTCCAACATAAAGTGGGAAATTAAATTTTTACAATGTTTGTATTTTATATGAAACAATAAACGATGACGTTCTCGGCGCTTTGCGAGGACGGTTTGTGGGAAACGTAACAACTGCCGTGAAACGTGTTTTATATTATCTTTCTGTGTCTAGACACCTTAAATATTTTTACGAAATCTAGAATTAAAACGTACAATAGTAATGTGACTCATACATATTGAAGGCTTAGTTGATATCTACTTAAATTATTATCTTCAGTTTAATTTCCATAGTGTTTTCAATTACATTTTTTACAAAACATTTATACAGGATAAAGAGGTCTATTTGTCTTTAATTTTACACAACAACATATTCAAGTTTTAGTCACTACTCTGAATTAATAATTTGAAGCCTTAAGTTACGAATGCAAAATAACAGTTAAATATGGAATAGATCATAGGCAGTCAACACTAAAATCACAATAAACAACAGTTTTAACATAGTGGTCGAATGCACCCGAACACAATGAGCAGTAGGAGAGTTGTAAACACAGCGGAGCCAGTTAGCCATAACTCAAGGCGACACAGGGTTACCACGCGTACAAAACGACCTAAAATAGGTTACATTGTTGAATTTAACCAAAATTATTTAGGTTAAACGGATATTTAGAAATATTATTGTGTGAGAAATTGCAAATTATTCAAAATTATCATGAAAATGCATACAAAAAAATTTACTGGGTCGGGATTAAAATTCTGGCAAGAAGTTAACGATTTTTGTCAGTAAATTTAAATACAAAGCAAAAACATACACATATTTAATCTTAAATTTGCTATCCTAAATATGACGGACAGCCCTAGCTCTAACACCAGTAAACTTTTAATTTAAATCGACATGTTTCATTTCGATGATAAGACTCTTAAAACGCAGATTGAAAAAAAAAACAAGTCAATGTCAGTATCTAATTATTTTAAAACAGAAATGACTCAAATTTACTATGTGAATACTTAAAGTCCATTCCAACTCCAATTTCGTACAATGTAAACAATCCGCATTATTGCCATTGTCTATGGTTTGATGAATTTACTAGTGATGGGGACAAGGATAATAAAAATAAAATTAATGACATCAATACATTGTTAAATAATTATTTTTCGTCATTTTTCTTACATTTTTAAATAATATTACGTTTACGAATACTCTATTTGCGTAATAGATTAATTCTATTTAATTTAACACTCCAAATATTTGTATTTATGTTAAATATGGTTTTGTATTTTATTGTAACCGTTCATTTATAAACATTAAGATAATAAGACAAACAATGTAGTAACTAATCTAATAAATAAATGTAATTTAAATTAAGCGTTGACCTCTAAATGCTTGATTTGACCACGGACTAAAATGGAATACTGACAGAGATACTTTTGAATATTTTGAAATATGCCCGCCCGATGAAATTTTGTGAAATATGGATAAATAGAATGTGTATGTATGTTACGATTTTATTATAGGTAGGTACTATATTACAATAAAACAAATGAACAGACCTGCGAGGGCAAACCCAAAATAAATGATGAATTACAAAATATTATGTACCTATGATATGTAGGTATTCGTTAAACTTATGTCTTCTAATAAATTACAACATTGGTTTTCAAAGACAATAGAGAGTACAGAAAAAATAAAACTGTTAATCAATTTGACGTCTTTATTCGACCGCAAAAAGTAATTCGTAATTTTATTAAATAATCTAGATTTGATTATTAACCATTAGTAAAAATAGTTGCAAAATGAAGTATACAGTGAACAGAATGTGTATAAATTCATGTGTCATCGGTTATGGAGTTTGTGATAGAAAAATATTGAAAAGACTGTTTGTTTACATTGTCCGAAAATGGATTTGGACAAGACTGTAGGCCACACTATGCTAAATATTTAGAACGCCTAATTAAGAATAATATTTAGTTAGTTCTACGTAGAGCAAAACACTGAAATTTTATGTCATTCATTATGATTTCATGTCTACAATATAAAACTGTTTCTTCCCGTAGATGTCATTAGACTTAGAGATAAGCAGGTACCAGACCGCAGAGTTCGTTACCTGTGTACCAAATATCACCTGAAAGCGTTTGCCAACCTGCGAAGTTAAAAGCGTGGTAACTATTAGCGAACTGCTCACTTTATTCGCAATAAATAAAAATGGTATAGGTTTAAGAGTGACGATAGTATTTCTATGATATTACTAAATAAGTACGTAATGCTTATTATAATATTTTACATTCATAAAAAAAATCTTAGCCGTACTGTATACAACGTGCAACGAAACAAATTGGTTCATAAAAAAAATCTATAAGATACACGATATAAAACCGCTTTTTATCGCTCACTGTTCGTGTTCCAATTATTTGATACATAAGTACATTAGAGTTTTCTCAAGCACCGTGTTTACCTGTAAATAGTCGGCTAGGTGTTTTATCATAAAATATTACCGCGGAATATAGAATAATTCGTCACTTTAACTCACTTCCCGTAGTCTGGTCGTGCCACGTGGGTAATTTTTATTGGGGCCTTGAACTTGTACAGTATTTGGACGGTCGATAATACAGACGCGGTCGGCTTTGCCTGAGATGACTCGTTCCTGTTACATTTATGAAGAATGATATCATTCGATATAGGCGCTCTATTAAATAGTTTAGAAGTGTAGATTGAACGAACTTTTTTGTTATTGTATACCGCATAAAAAATTAGTTGTGGGAAAATTTTATTACATTAATAACACGACTGTGACCAGAAACGTCGAAATCGAAATAAGATTTCGTTCTACTTTGTTCGACAAATTAGTCATTGATAAATATTGTCAACTTGGGAATGAATAAATCAATACCTACTTATATTTAATGTAGACCAGGTATGTCCGTGACAAAGATGACCACCACTCTATAATTGCTTACAGACAGGATATAAAGCAATTAGATAACTGTTATTCCCTCGAATGGTGCAAAATATCATATTTATAGTGCAAAATTTAAACACTAGATATTGATTTATAAAGGTAATGATCGGATTTGAAACATTGTAAGTACAGTGAAATGACGGATAATCAGATAATGTGTAAGTAGTACGGTACCGAGCCCTGCGGACCTAACGGATACCGTCTTCACGCTTTCTCACAGCTCCATGCGCCACCCTGGCATACTGACGAAGGATATTTTTCGAATTACTTTTAACTATTTAAATCGCTCAAAATTAAAAAATGGAAAAAAATATTGGTAACACAGCATTACAAATTTTCTATTGTAGTAACGGTAGTAAAGTAAATTAATGGTCAATTTTTTTAATTACTTTTAAAATAATCATCATCACCAGATTATGATTTTAACATTATTTTATATTATATATTAGTTTTAGTTGGTACCTTAGTATACCTTTATTATGTCATTGCGTCTTCCGATACTGGGTATGACTGATGAATTTATGTGTTATTAAGTAATAAGAATAACATAATGTAACGTCCACTAAAACATTTACACGCCTTATTATTACTTATAATTGTCTTGTACATGTGTACAAAACCGTTACCTGTTCTTCATTATAAAGCCATAAATCGTGATGAGACGCTTCCGTGCCAATGTGCTCTAAAATATGAAATACGAAGCTCTAATGATAAATAAATAAGTCTCAAAAATGTCTGTTACGCCTGACGTCCTCCAAGGACTGTGGAACTACATGCGTGACCCTGTATCAACTACTCACGTTATAGTAAAAACTTATTACAATCTTAAGCAGGTATTTAGTAGCTTTACAAACAGAAAGGTATACATTTTTTAACCTTCAAAAAACAACTTCCAAGTCAGACACATAAATCAATGTTTTTGCCAGCGTCATTGCTTGTGTTTTGAAATGTAATATGATTTTTAACGTATGTGTGTAACACACGAATACTCACGATATTATCTCATATGAACTGAGAAAAACTCAGAATTGCTCTAAGTTTTAAACTTGTAATAATGTAGCAGTAACAGATTGTTAGCTTGCCCTGGCATTCGTCTGTACGAGAACTTACAGAGTCTGTCACGATCTATTTTCCTTTTGTAGAACACAAGATGTGCCATAAAAATGTTAAACTTTACATAAAATACATAGGAAATTGGTTAAGTAAAATTGGATACTACGTCGATTCAGTATAAGGCAAAGCCTGCCCTTGCATCACAATGGCAAATTACTGATCTTTGACATCGGCAGAAACAATGGTAGACGCAACCGATTTATGATGTGGCGGGACTGTCGCAGATTCAATAACGTTGCGAGTTGCGCACACGCACAACCGACACAACCCACGAGCATGTGACGTACAAGTAATGTATGGGTAATTTATTATAATTTACATACGGGTTAAATACAGGTTGGTAGGTTAAAATTACCTAATAGTAGTTAAGTTTGGCTAGGGTTTTGAAGATCAAGGTTAAGTTGCTATGATCATAAATAACGACCCGTTCTATTTTATATATCAGTTAGTATGAAAACAAGGTTTTATTTAAGTAATTCATTTATAAATTTTGTAATAATGCGGTGAGAATTGCTTTGTGTTTCTAGAAATTATTAATTACATATTCATTGACGTCATTATAATATAAATTGTTGAAAATATATTGAGATAATATTGTGAGTTGTCAGTTAGTCACTAATAATCATAGTGATGGCAGTTAGGAGATATTATTAAATCACTTGCATCCATCTTATTAAATCATTAAGCTTGGTTGTCTTTTGTCTTTTGGTAAATAAATTAATAAATTTTCAAATGTTTCTACATCACAAACGCTGTTCAATTATGAAGGTTTTTCTACAGTTCGTTAGTAGAAAATAATCACTGATACACGTAACTATTATTAATTATTCTCTGCTAAGTAATACTCTCTTTTGTAAGCAGAGTATCTAACAATTAGTCAAAAAGTTGCATAAAATTTTTATATCTTGTTAAAAAACTAACTGCCTAATAGTATTTGTACTACTCGCAGACTTTAATGTTTTCCGGTTTTATCGTGAGAGTGGCCAGTCGTTACGATGTCGCCGCCATATTAGTTTATTCTTTATTACAATTATTACTGTACACATAATTATTTAAACACCCTATATTTAAACAGATTTATGATATAAGTAATAAAAATATAAGCGCTTCATTATTTTTTGTTTTGTTTTTGCAAACATAGTTATTCGTAATAAAATTATAATTGAAATACGTCTCTTGATTTATGTAGACGCATTTGATCTTTTAAATGAACAATATTTAGACTACTAAAATACCTTTTAACTCAATACATATAAATATAATCAAACTTTTATGATAAAATATCGTTACACATTCGGTTATGAGAGAACGACAAAATAACAGGGGTCAGTGTAGGAAGTGTAGCGGAAATGTGACAAAATACAGCGGGGATGGCGAGAGATTTACACACCCTGTATCATAGTGGTTTACAAATGCTCTACTTTGTAACAACTATATATACCTATTATGTCAAGTTGGCAAATGACGAGGAAAACTGGTACGAAAGAAGATTTATCTACGTGAATAATATTAAATATTACGGTTGAAAAGCCAAAGCGCGATTCTGATTATCTATCGGTTTATTATACTCGATAAAGGTATTAGGAAAACCTGGGCTATATCAATAATATACCCTATGAATCCCAAAGAGTCATATATTCATCAGAGTCATGGCATATTAAAAAGTCACATCTATTAAATAAAGATGTAAAATGCTAAGTATTTGCTGCAGGTAACTTTCAGAATAGAACTCACTTTGTTCTTCTAATAAATATAACGGAAAAGGTTCCACGAATAGTTTTATTGTAAACGTCAACTAAATAATACTCCATTCATCAACAACAATCACCTGTTACCATAAAATTATGCAACGCTTTTTGAGTCGTAAAAATTTGTAACGAACGGTTAAGTAGACAATAGGTATATACCTGATGACTTGGTCTTTCAAAATGTTTTATAAATTTTATGGTTTTACAGTTTTACGCAAGTTGAGTAATAAATAAAAAAGAACGTGATTTTTACAAGAACACTCATTAGCAGGTGTTTTTACAGAATAAATAATAACTTAGCTCTTCTAAAAGTCAATAACTTAACTTTATTTTCCTCTGCACCTAATTACTTGACATTATACCATTGTTTACTCACGATAAAATTTTCCACCCCAAGTTTTCTTACCTAGCGAAATTACAAAGAAGGAATATTGTTTTAACCCTAATCCTAACAGCTGTAGTGACGTAATCAAACAGCTGATACTATAAAGTACGTTGTAAACAGAACCGCAATAAAAAGGGATCGAGCCTCGGCGACACACAACCGAGTGTACTAAGAGCGTAACGCACACTAGACACCTAAAACGTAGCATCTACATGTACGATTAGATTATTCTCAGTCTATGTATCACCAAATGAATATAAAATTTTTAGACGTAAAATAATACACGTCAAAATCGACTAATCTAATGAATTAATCGACGTGTTATTTAGATAAGAAGATGAAAACTAGTTACATTAATAACAATCCTTGCGTGTCAATAATTCATTACAGAATTGATTTAGGTAGGTATTAAAGAACGTGAATAAAAACGTGAATTCATGTAATTCCGCCCGCTCATCAATATTGCAATCGACAGTTTTTTTTATAATTTTTTCGCGTTTTTTTACAATATTCCGATATAATCGCGCCTTAATTGATATTAGTTTCAATTAAAATGTTGTTACAATTTGTCGAAACGGTAAAAAGATGGAAAAAGAAAGAAAATATGTGTGTATAAGTTTCGAGTCGAGATACCGCGGCGCCAATGCCGCTTCGTGGTCGTTGGAGTTAACCCATAAAATGCTCTTGGTAACTGCGTGCGGCTCACAATGTGACGTTTTATACAGAGTCGGGCAGGTGTGAACATTATCTTAATTCAAGTGCTACCGAACCGATCGGAGCTCCGAACTTAACGCGCCAAATTGAAAGGAAGATTTTGTTAAATTGATGTTCTACATAAATATAGCGTTTCTGTATTTTTTTCGTTGCTAATTTTAGATAGTTGGTAACGTTTTCAATATTGGATGAATCGTATAGATTATTATATTTTAGAATATTAAATCCGGACGTCCTTGCCAAGTTAATCTTTAATTGATATTAAATTAAGAAGACAAGATATAAGAAGAAAAATAATATTGTATAAAGACTATTAGATATGAAGGTATGGCTAATAAAATATAGCGGATGAGACAGTACAATTATCTGAAACATAAGTCTATGAATTTGTGCAATCTACATAGGTACACATATTAAAGAAAAATGTATTAAACATACATTTAATATTTCTTTAACAATAATATATATGAAGAAAAATAGTATGACAAAATATAAGACAAAAATTAAATACAAGAAAATCTTGAACAGCGAAGTAGGCAGACACAAAACCCCCCCTAATGGATTGAGTATTTTGTGCTAGAATATATTGTTAATTTATTTAAATGAGTGCAATCAATTCCACTTAATTGAAATTGTAATGTTTGTTTTGCTCAAGGTTCAAATCTGGTTTTGTTTATGTAATTATTATAAAACTTTAATACAGTTAAGATAATATCTATATCTATCGTATCTTCCGTGTATAATAATACCAAAAATATACATATTTACGTTTCTGGCATTTAATGACCGCTACATTTAGCATGTTTTAAACAAATATAGCAACTCGATACAACGCCTATGGCGTGACTACTAAGACCTTATCACAATCTATGCAATAAAAACAAACCATTATTGAGGCTCTATAAGAAAATTGATTTTTGCAACGTGATAAATATTTTTATTTAACCATTTAAAAATATACATATTATATATTATAAATTTTTATATAATTTTATTTTTAACCTTGATGTAATAAATGACACTTAATTCTAAATATTAAAGTAAAACCATACAAGTAATTTTAAATTAAAAATAAATATTTCATTTTCTTTCGTTTATTTAAAATATTTTGCCTTAAACCTTCTATAGGTACTTACTTTAATAACTTTTTTTTTAATAGGTGTACTAAAACCAATTTATTAGTTCTCGAAAATTCTAACTATCTAAATAAAGGCTTATAAACCTCAACAGCTAACTAACAGTACTGGTTAAATTACTTAGCGTCTGAATGTTGCGAGTTAGTTTAGGGGTCACGAGGCCAACGGAAGGGTCGGTAGCCCCACTGCCCTGAATGCTAGATGGTAAAAGATATTTGGACTATACACTGTAGATATTTTGGACAACAACATTGTTTTTAAAAAAACGAGAAAAATTTTATATTTTTTGAAAGTATTTAATTTCTAAGTTCAAAATTATTTAAATTAAAACAATATTAAATTACATTGATATAAAATAGGTTTATATCATGATATAAAACGAGTTTATAATATCAAAAATATTATTTCTTTTTGAGAAATAATTAACGATATTTGTTTAATTAAAAACATTTACTAATATTAAATACTACTCATTTTTACAATGTATGTAAAGTATAGGTATCAATATGCACCTACAAATTATTTTCAATTTTAGTTTGATAGACATTGTAGACAGTAATATACTAAAATAAGGTTTGCATATTATTATTATACTAGTAGTAAATAGTAATTTATATAGTTCACGCACATAATTATTGCTTATATTCTACCGGAGTATGAAATGTTATTTTATTAACTGAGTGACATACCCCCTCCCCCCCCCTCCAGTTTCTGAAAGGCTGATCAACGAAAAATTAACAAATCAACTGTTAAATCTCATGTGAAGTATCTAAAATCATGCTAAAAGCATGGATAATTAGTTTTATTTGATCTAATTAGTTACTAACTAGATCCAATTTAACTAATATTCATGTTTTTACCAACCCAAATGGTACTTCACATGAGATTTAACACACAATATCAAGGTCTTTGACCAGTGTGTGTTGCAAGTAATGACATACGGAGCCGAGACGTGGTCGCTAACTATGGGTCTTATCCGAAGACTCAAAGTCGCTCAGAGGGCGATGGAGCGGGCTATGTTAGGCGTCTCCCTGCGCGATCGTTTGAGAAACGAAGAAATCCGCAGGCGAACCAAAGTAACTGACGTAGCTCGCAGAGTTGCTTCTCAGAAGTGGCAATGGGCAGGACACATAGCTCGCAGAACTGACGGCCGCTGGTGCAGAAAGGTTCTAGAGTGGCGACCACGAACCGGAAGACGCAGCGTGGGCAGACCCCTCACAAGGTGGACCGACGACCTTATATGGGTGGCGGGCAACCGATGGATGAGGGCGGCGAACGATCGGCCACGGTGGCAAAAATTGGGGGAGGCCTATGTCCAGCAGTGGACGTCTTTTGGCTGATATGATAATGATGATGATGATGATGAGCTTTAACAGGTGATTAGTTAATTTTTCGTTGATCAGCTTTTCAGAAACTGGGGGTTAGTCTTACAATTTATCGCATATTTTAGGTACAATCGAATAATATCTCGTTTCTACCCTATATATAAATTAAATTTTTAAGATTTTATCAATTTATAGTAATGCAATGTTGAAAAATGTATTTCATAATAACAATGACACCTCACATCAATGACATCTTAATTAGAAACTATTTCCGTACACATAAACATGCATTGTTGGGAAAAAACATTCAATTCTTTTTTGACGGAATTTCAGTTGATCTTGAGTCTATTAAATTAAAGAAATAGTTTTAATATTTTGTTCTCACACGGAACATTAATGTTGTCAGCAATATTTTTCTTCAATTAACACGGTATTTAGGTACAATGTGTAATATAACACCTAAGAAGCAATATGACTTGTTATGGTGTTAGGTCGATCAAGTTATGTACCTTAGTCACGCCGTAAGTGTTGGAAAATGTGCTTACAATATATGTATAGAATTTACACTTAAGGACTTAAAAGGAGTTTTATTTTTACTTAATGAGATTATTTTAAATACAAATAAGGATTATCTCGATTTAATATGTTAAATAATTGCAATAAACAATGTCGTGAATTACAATGTAACAACATAACACGTCATAAGAAAGAAAATTGCCGCCATCAAACTTTAAATTATTCATGGAACTATTACCGTCGACTTAATTGAAAATTAATTTCTACTATTATTATAAGAGCACAACGCAACGGAGCCAACGCGACAGTTTTGCATTTATGCAAGTGCAGGTTTTTGTTTTAGCCACTTATTCAAAGCGCTAAGACCTTTGTTTGGCTTTACTTGTTTGTTCCTACATATTTTCGCGGCGCGCGGGCGGCTCCGTGCGCTCGCATTCATAATATCGGTGTTTGACCTCTTAAAATTACTTACTGACACATTTTAGGCACCATAAATAATAAAGATTCACACAATAACTTATGCCACACGTCATGCTTTCTTGTAACTAAAAAATAAACTTATTGTAGTCATTTAAATCGCATTAAAAATGTACGTTTAGCAAACAGTACGCGATTTCATTTTCCTTTGTAAACATGACGGCGAGACGTATAATGTTTATGTATCTCGAGTGCAGAAGGAAATTCTCATCTAAATTCTGCGCGTGCGTCGATGATTCCTCCATTCGTGCGTTGACAGTGAAATACATCTCGTGTCTGATGCGTGTGAAAAAGTAAAAGCAAATTGTAGGATGGCAAATCCTAAGACGTTGATTTATAATAGTAGTATCAATTTTCTAGTCTCCTGTACTTGTATGTGTCACAGGAAGTCGATGTATATGCTATGTGTCAATGCGTCTATGCTCGGTGCACGAAGACAGCGGCTGCCAATGATCGATGGGCAAATTGACGATACGTGTGTCGCATTGGATCGCATGCTCGATACACTTTGATGAGTCTGCCGACAAATTGAGCTGTGGTAGGTCACGGCGCTTTAACAATTCAGATTGCATATCGGTCACTTTGAACCTACTCACTCACAACCACTGAAACGTAACCACAATTTCTCGAACGTCTGTCGCACTCGAACAACAAACTTGCACTAAAACTATAATCAAAAGGTTACCGCCATAGACACAAAAGGTGGATATCTTAATTTCCAAGTCCTTCGTGTTAATAAATTATAATTTACGATTGTATTTCTGGACAGTGTCCGCAGTAAAAAAGAGGTCTACTATAATAGAAACGTCGTTTTTTTACCCGCATGTAACGTTTAACCGATGTTGTGCTTTTGATCGTCTATCAGACCTTGGCCATTTTGTTCGAGGAAGAACCGTAATGAACATTGTTATCTCTTTCTTCAAATTATATGATATATTAGTTTTACTATGGGTCAAAGATAACATACAATAGCTTACATTATTTTAAAACAATAAGAAAGTGTGTGAATGTAAGTTTTCTACAGTACCTACTACCGTACCTAATTAAACGGTTGGAGTTATCATTACTTATCATATATTTTTAACTATTAATATTTAATGCATTGCGTACAATTTCTAAGTGTACAGCTACGCTCGTTGCCTAGTTTCATAGTGATTAAATTATCTGATATCAAAGACATTTCATTTAATGACGGAATTGTCAACAATAATAAGAAGAGAATTTCAAAAATGGTGTAACAGACTGAGACGGATATATTTTATCTCGTGCTCTTAAATTGGAAGGGTATATTAGTTAAGTATGTGGTGGGGCCCATACATCATGGATATCGGCGCCGGCGCAAGCTTTCCGTTCGATTCCCGCAGTGAATATTTCACTTTCGTAATTTCAACGGCTTCTATACTATTCTTTTTAACGTTAACGACTTTATATATTTTATTATTATTTTGATAAGTAATTAAATTGTCGTAAAACATGCTGTAGTGTTAAAATCAAAAGGTTACCGACTTTCACCGATGTTAGATGATAAAACAGCAAGCACAGTCTCTTCTATAAAGTTTTATAGTTGTATAATTATTGAGATTCCTACTGGAATGGTGTGATAAACTTTATTGGTCGTTAGAATGAAAGCCGAAACAAATCAGTGAGTGGCGAGACGAATCTCTTAGATTTGTTACGGGCAGTAATATTACTTATGATTGACCAACCACGATTAAAAAGTAGCGAGAGTGCAATTAATGTAAGGTGAACACCTATTCACGTCCCGTTTAAGGTAACATTTTTATATTTAGAAGCTTTAACTAAAAAATACAAAGTATTCATAACGATTTTATAATCGATATTGCAGTTGGTTTAGATATCTGTCTAACCGCTACTGAACTTTAGTGTCATTTACCTCCTTGATATGTGTAATCTAATAATTGCTTATGCTTATAATTCTTTCTACAAAGACAATTAATGTCAATCAGATGCGTTTATTGCAATTATTCTTAGACAATAGTGAGATAACACCGAATAGCTATTTTATGTGAGAATCTTAATGGAGGAAACACGATTAACCGACTTAGTTTAAAAAGAAGATACATTGTTCAATAAAATGTTAGTTTCGGCACGGAGCGCTCTATGTCAGTGAAATAATTTTAAAATATCTTATACGACCTTGTCATTCTAAAATAACCTTTACGCTCCAAACTTAAGGTTCACGGAATATTTTCGTCTGAAAGCAAAAGCAGTCGCTTGCTTATGAAAAATGTACTTTTAGTTGATGATAATAACATTTAAAATGGAATGTTTATAGACATTTTAGTATCGAATGAAAGGCCAGTGCAGTTGTTTATACCGGGTATGTGTTACCGTGCACTATTTATGTGAAATTAAATATGGTTTAATAGTTTACTAAGAACGAGGTTGGCGTCGCAAAAATTCAACGTACAGCTTTTTTGTGGATGTACCTACCTAACCTGTACCTTAAGTTAAAATAGGAATCTAACATATTTTACTAACACGTTAACTAGTCTGATTTATGAAAAATAACTCGTCATTTTATTCGCTTGAATAGTACGTGACTGAAAAATAAAATAATTAGATATTACATTCAGTACCGGCTTGATTTTCATCTACATCTTTATATCCATTGAAAAACTAACAATTCTTATTAGGTAAAGGCTTCGAAAAAGATAGAGCTAAGTGAAATGAAATGTAATAAACATTTCAAGAAACATGTAATAATCTAATTAATTTACTTTTTATCAAATTGGTTAAAAAATATGTATGTAGAACAGTCATCAACTCGGTACTGAGTTACTGCGTTAAAAAGCATACAATTATAATTATGTCAGAAAGTCGAATTTGTAATACATAGTGACCTGCAAGCATCAACAATTAACAACAATATCAAACTAGAGAGCCTATTACGATATAAAACAATTAAACATTAATCACCATAATTATAATCCCTATGTTTCGTCTACCTATATTTTTGTCCGTCTTAGTATTCAAATACCGCATGGTAGGGCACCTCCAGTGTTGTATATCGTGCAACGATTAATTGCCCGCCAGACATCAGCTCTTTTAATCCCGCGATCCATGCCAAGCGAAGCGATAATACTCATGAATAAACTACATTCATGTTTTTACAACAAAACGACGGATAGTTCAAGTGATAATTAAAAGGATTGTAACGAATCTTAATTGAGGTTTATTAAATCTAAATTTAGTAGGTAATCAGGATTGCATTTCAGTGTCGCCTTTCTTTTTATATAAAAAGAAATTTGTCCGTTATTAAAATTAATAACTAGTTCTAAACTAAGTCTTTTCAGTGTTTACTATACAGTAAAATTAGGTATCACAGTGGTTTTAAACTTTTGACGGACAGTAGAGTTACGACTTTAGTGACTGCTTTGTCAGTTTGTCATATATATTATATCAAGTTATTTCCAAATCAAATTCAAATACATAGGTTTAGCGTTAATTTTAATATAGACAAAGATATTTCGGCATTTTTAATCTTTTACATTTACATTCGGCAATTGAAAATGCTCTATATTTTTGTTTTCGTCTCTTTCTTATGATATGAAGTTTGTATAGTCGTATTGTGAGTTTGGATAATATGTTTTAGGAAACTCCTAGCTGCTGCCCGAATTAGTGAATCTAATGGTTAAATGAGGAAAATGATTTATGTCGGGCGTCTCTACCAAATCAAGCATATTCAGTGTTCGTACGATACAGAATTGTTTAGATATATCCGTGATTGTACAAGCTCCGATGACAACATAATTTAAATTTAATATATTCAAAACTGAAAGGATGTTAATATAGGAATACTTATTATTTTTTTAAACGATTATTGTCGCACTCTACAACTAGTAACGGCCGTTTGAACTGTACAAACATTTTAGGTCCGTACAGTCTGCCTATTTAAATTAAAAATATTATTTCATATATTATAATCTATCTATATAATGAAGGTTTCTTTATATATATTCTATCAAATAATAATGTAGGTTTCTTTATTCAATACATAATTACAGTGATGTCTTAATTACTACACAAACAATCTACTACCTACTCTACAAGTATTCTAAAAGTGGTAGCATCTATAAAGTGACTACTTTGTGAAAGTTCCAGTAAATTACTAAATTTCCAGTAAATATTAATTACAGAATTGAAGATATTAACTATCATCTTTATGATTAATTTATAGCTATTTTCTTTATATAAAAATAATTTAAAGTATTGTTTTTAGCGGAGATATATGCGATCTCTGCGTGGTCCACTAGTATTATGTAACGTTCCCAGCGAGCGATCGACCGCCCGATCAACATGTAATAATACATTTTTACATACTACGAGCAAAGAAAATAAATTATACACGTGCGGTCAAAACTCATGTTGGCATTTATGACATTTTGACTTTAAAAAGTTTTCATAATAAGCGTCCGTCTCACAGTGCAGCGAATTTTTAATACGCTTAATTCTTTATCGCTAGCTCATTTTAAATATCGTCATATTAATAACATTTAAAAAAAATATTATTAGTATTTAAATTTAAGATTAATTTTGATTGCAGTGTAAGCAAGAATTATATTGTTATTATAGCAATAATAACTAACAAAGCTAGACTTTACGACTTGTTGCTCGTAAAAATGAAACATTAAATGTAGGTAAATAAATGGTAATTTTTAGCAGATAAAAAGGTGTTGAGAATCGAGACGGAACGTTCTAACTATGAGGTCAGTGGTTAAGATTGCAGTTCACAAGGGCATCTATAGGATGGAGTTATCCGGCGATTTTCAATGTAATGCATAATAAGTAATAAGCTATGTCGGGTCACGGTGTTCATGGGCTTACGGAAACTGAGAATATTTTGTATTTTGTAACTGCCTCTAACCGCTCTAGGGCACGTAAAATGTAGCATAAACGAGTTTCCTCGCCGTTATCTTACACCACGTTTCGGCAATGGAAACACACCGTAATACTTATTTTGATTGCCTCCGCTTGTAAGTCGGTGGTTTTTTACCACACAATTACGGGAGATACAGAAAGAAGTACTCATTATCAAAATTTGGTAGTATTTCCTGTAAATAAGGAATATCCAATGAAATTAGGTGCCAAAGTGGCCAAATTTGGTAATTTAAAATTCAATTTGGTTAACAAGGTATACATAATTTACATGTACAGCCTCTAAAAATAGACATTACAGATTGTCATCTAAGAGAAATAAATAAATTACATTATTTTTTAAACAAGAATAAAGTGTTAAACTTATTTATATTAAATAATCTAATTTTATCTTGCACTTCTTTTAAAGATGGCCGTGAGTTCGCTGCGAGTGAGTTCACAAAAAGAAAGTTCACACTACGGAGCAGTTGGGATTCATATTTATCACTTCACAGCTGCGCACCTATGATCGATCTTATCCAAGATGGCGGCGCAGGCGCTCGCGAACACGCGGGTAACAAACGCATGCACACCTCCTCCGAAACACTCGTAACGGACCCGTCAATCTCCCACCGTCACATTTTGGAATTTGAGCACTTTATTCTTTTTTGAATTATGCAAACAAAATATACGTGTTAACTCTTAGAGAGTTTGCGTTGCACTAAATTAACAAAAAATAACTTTAACGTATTCAAAACTTGAAACCCATAAAACATATCTCCCCCATTATTAGTTTATGGTCTTGCGACTGTTACGGGGCTATTATGTTGTTATTTTTCTGTGTATTGGTGTTTGTTTTGACTGTGTGCGGTGGACTGGCTTACCAATTTGGGGCACCATTACAAAGCATTCCTATTGAGCAGCTCGCTATCTGTGTATAAGTGACTCTATTATCGTTTGTGTCGTTCAACTTTTTGTGTTTCTGCCCTTTGTTTAACTAAATTTAAGTTATTTCTTAATAAGGTTTTTGTCTTTTGTAATGCCTATCGTAACCTTACAGGATCCAGGAAAATAAGAGAGATGAAATACAGAGAGATTTCTCTGATAGAGATTTATCTCTCAAATTGTAGCAGACTGACTGGGAAAGTACCTCCACTCTTAAGAAGACGCAGTTGTGGCAATAGTATTTAGGTAGAATTGTGATTCTGTTGAGTACATAGTTGTTTTCAGTATTTATAAAAAAATGCATGCTCCTTGATTTATAATAGTAAAAAATGCTTTTCAGCGGTATTGTTTTTGTGGCATTGGTGGGACGGCATCTGCCGATTACCACTTGCCATCAGGTGGTATTTAATTAATTTGCCATCATTCGCAATAATATAATAGATATTATTTTATTATGTCTCCAACTAATATTTTTAGTTCTATTTTATTTTATTTTATTATCTAGTTTTATTTTATTAAAAAAATATTTAGAGAAAATAAACATTAATATTGAAGTGCAAAATAACTCAAAAATTACAATTATAAGAGGTTTAATGATATATTTGTCAATTGTCTTAGTTTGTGAAATGTCAATAAAAATTTAATATTGTACCAAAGCTATGTTATAATTATAATTCATGCGTTTTTTACATAATTATATTAAGTGGATTCAAAATAATATATCTAAATTAATTCTAATATACAAAATAGGTACCTACTTAACTAATATCTAATATATAAAACTCTATATATAACTCTGATTTATATATCCTATCTACAAAGTTCATATTAAAACCATTTTACTTAAACTCTTCACTAAAATATTTGTCCGACATTACCGACAATATGCAAGCACATAACCAATAAGGTTGAACGAGTCAAATAGAGCCACGATTCGAGCGTTTCAACGCAGTCGGATGCGCCCGCATTTAAACATATACCTACAGCACTTATAATACCTATTCATATAACATATTGTACTAAGAATTACAATTAACACCTATGCCAATATTATAATTTTAGTTATTGTTTTGAATAGCTTGTTTTGGTGTTCCTGGCTAGATTTAGGTGACTAGTAGAGGCGTGGATAAATGTGAGCACACAAAGAAGCTCTTTTGTCTTATAGTCTGATAGAATGGTCTAAAGTCCTGAGTTTCTTACCAATACTTCTCACGACTCTCCCTTTGTCAGCGCATTGGCTGTAGATAAATCGGCTATCTGTTTACTCGTGATGTTTAAGTATCATGCATATTTTGATAAATAAATAAATGAGTTTAACTTTGACTTTGACTTGAATAAGATCAAACATAGAGAACCAACGGTTTTACAAACTTTTTGATGCCTGGGGTTATAATGCCACCAAATATCATTTGATACTAGGAAGAGTCTGAGCGCTAAGATAAACTGTTAAGCAGAGATTTTTATTAATATAATATTGTGTAGATTAATGTTTGAGGTAAATAAACTATAATTTGTGGCTTTAGATCTGATAACGGCATTTTGCAAATGTAACTATGAAATAAGTTATGAAGACCGTGATACAGTCTACTTACTTATCAATCATAAAGCAACTTTCTTTGATTTGAAAATTGAAAGGATTTAACGTTTCTGTTGGTACATTTATTACATCTAATCTCATACCTTTCTTGATTATTTATGTCTGGTTCATTGTTAGAACCGTTAGAACAGTTCTCTAAGATGCAATACGTATGGACTTGTAAGCCTCGTTAATTTATTTTAGCCAAGATATAATACATTGTGAGCAAATAATTACTGAGCAAACAATTTAATAAGGAAAGTGTACGTTTAACAGAATATTCTGCGAGTACTACAAACTTATGATTACAATACCTCATTTCCCTTTAATAAAGGTGCATTTAAAATCATTCAGTGCCCACGGCAATATTCAGTCGCCAATTTGGAAACTTGTTTAGAAATTATAGGTTCAGGTTTGAGGTTTAGGCTGGGTTTTAAATGCGTACTGAAAAATAAGCAGGAATGCAAATAAACCAGCCAATAAAACACGTACTTTGAATTGTGGGTTCCGCTTATAAGAACTTTGTTTTTTTTATCGCATTGTATTTAGTATATTATGTTGACGCAAAAAACTAAAGCCTTGGACGTTTTTTGTATTTAATTATGTGCAAAAATGCAATTAGTATAATTTGATATTTGAAATATTTTTTATTAACAGTAGACTGACCGGTTTACATGACACACTAGTTTTGTTAAGGTGCTGATTATGAGAGTTGGAGGTTCAAACTCTCAATAAAAATTTATGTAACCCATAAATTATAGCGTTGAGTTTCAGTTTGTGTCGAATTACAGGGATTTTTGTCTTTTGTAATAGTTGTTCCAAAATGAAATAGTCATATCGTTATCTCTATTCTTATATAGCATAAACCCGGGCTTAGTACTATTCGATTTAATATACTTACTACAAATATAATAATAATTAAAATTCAATATATATTTGAAATTAAGTAAACCACAAAATATAACGTACCTGTAACATTCACTGGTTAGGAAGTTGATTTGCTATACTTAACCGTTATTTTGTAAGACCGCCTGTTATTTTTAATCGATTATTGCTAGCAAATATTCACTTACAATGTTATTTGATATCAATTTGATGCTTGTTGTGGTTTCATTGAATATGCTTTAAGCCTGCTTATTAACTTAGGTCGTGTACCTCATTTTATCTATATAATTACACGGCGCTATTCATAAATTATCGGCAATTTTAATTGAAATAATAAGAAAAATAAAGTGCAATCTTATTAACATTTAGCATAATTGCTGGCACTTTTATAGTAAGGTAATAATTAAAGAGGTTTTTAATGGCAAGCAGTGGCTGGACTGAACCCCTCGTAATGCAGAAAATATCCAAGAACTGAGACCATTTACAATCAAAATAAACCATTGCATTGTCACGGCTGCTACCGTAGATGGTAGAAATAGCACTAGTTTACATGTTATTTTATAAATTTAATTTGGATATTAAAATACATATACAATTTCTGGGTCTGTAATTTTATAATTTTTCGGTATCTATACAATATGTAGAAAGGGCAGGGATGCTTAATTTCGCAAAAGCTTGCGCGACTCAACAGATCGTGTTCACATTGTCGGACAGCGGACAGCGTGGACAAGCCCGAACTTTTCATACAGCCTACGTCCAACAAGCGTCCTTGTATTGTTTCGCGGGTCCGTGTTGCGTGAACACCGAATGAAATATAGCCGACAGTTCGACTACTTATTTTTGTTTTATTTTTTTAGGCCGTGTTACTTAATTTTATCAAGTCGCATGAGTTATGAGAGGCGGGACCACACGCGTTGCATTAATTACGCGTTAGTAATGTTCAGGTGAGTCTCTTACACGCTGCCGCCATCATTGATTCCGATTATCACGGTTCTGACTCGAAAATGGTATTCGAATTTCGATATCATAATGTATCTAACAAAATTGGTTTTCGAACTGGAACGTCTCTATTTTAAACCATACATCCAATTAGTACATTTCAATCAGATTCTTATAAGCAAGAACAGGTATTTTAAATGTCCTTCATAACAGTACTTACTACTAATTTTATAGGCAAGTGAATTCTTCGCGGTATCTTTCTACACGTTAGGTACTAAAGTTTTCGTGAGATCATTAGTCATTCGGAATGCTTTCATCTTAAGAATCGGATGCATAATCGAGTGGTCATTTGCCGAGTGGTCAGTAGCACTCCTCAAGTTAATAATAATGCGCCCAAACTAGATCGGGCCATTGACCCGGGCGGGCAGCGCGGGCGCGGCTCACACTCCCGCCATAATATGGAGCGCTAAAATGCTACTGAAGACGTTTACGCTTTCAACTTAACGTTCATCCCATAAATTTGCAATTTATCTATTCTGTATTACTAGATTAGCATAACACAAAGATATTAGATAAGCAACGGTTTACTATACCTACTAGTAATTAAAATGTTGTAAATTAAGTGCATTTCGTTACCGTCTCAATCAATAATGACCTAATTTATTACTTTTAAAGTTTATTACATTGGAAGATGAGAAACTTTTATTTTTTTAAATGTTTATAGAAATCGTATAATGACTTATGTTATATTTTAGAGCTCTTGTTTTATGTCTTTATGATAATCATTATAAAATTGTATAAGCAGCAGTAAAAACATACTGTAGGCGAAAACATGGTCCCACTTTAGTGTATTGGTGTAAAGTACAAACTACCACTTTTATACGTTTTATAAATTTCAATTTTTCCCTACATTATTAATTGTAATATAAACTAGGTACATAAGTAACAAAATAATACTATCAAAGCTATTAGTAAAGTTTCTGTAATCACGTTTTTATATTCTAACAAAATTCATGACAGTATCAATCAAATGTAGTGCCTTTTAATTTTTTAAATGAATGAATTAAATAAATTTATTACATAATTAATAACTATGTTTTCACACTTAAAACAGTTTTATGTATCATAAAACATCCATATCTATAAAATCATTGAAATATAAAGCATTGAATAAAATAAAACCATCCATAAAACTGTAATCAAATGAATTCTTCTTCAACATTTATTTATTTTTTATTATCACAAATTAGTAATTTAATGAAGATTCCAAGAGTTGATGGCAACAATAAAATTATGAATGGCACTCAAATCTGTCTCGACTAATAAGGTGCTAACGAGGGTCGTTCGTTTTATGTGCGTTTTATTGACACTTGAGTCGAGTTGTCGGCTCGACTCTACCTGCCACCGTCTTATTGGTTTCCTACGAGTCTTGAATGAGAATTGCCGCTTTAGACTCTACGCTCCACTTGGATAGCAACATTTTAGAGCTTTTGTACTAAAACAATATCAGTGGATGTAAAGATGTTTTAAATGTTTATTACTTAATATTGAGCAATTAAATTTGTATAACAGACTTACAGTGCTATTTAAGTTCTTATAATTCTTGTAAAATTAACGAGCAGATAAGATCAATGTGTTGTTAGTGTACTTACAACTAATTAAAATTTCTCGGTTACTAACCTGCTATGGCCATCCAAGGGTAGAAGGTGTGGTTGGTGGGCTGGTGCTGCACGGGCTGCGCTGATGCTGTAGCGGCTCCGGGCAAGGCGCACTGGTTCCCCCAAGGTAGAGCTCTTCCTGGACTCGAGGACTCGCTGTATCGTGCCTCCGGGGTGCATGCTGCCGGCCTCACCAGGGCTCCTAATCCCGAACCCCAAGCCTCTTTGCCTCCATAGCCATTTTGTTGTTCTCCACCAGGCTTAGAGCAGTCTGCCTTGGCGTATTGCTGTTCACCGGCATAGAGTTTGCAAGCAGCTGCCACCGATGCATCGTATGGAGAGTCTTGCGGGCGGGGCTGGTGCAGAGCATGAGGCTGTGCGTACGTGAGGCCCAGTGGGAACCCGCGGTACTGGTCGCCGCCGCCACCTCCCTGGTGCACTCCGTGCGCCCCGTAGAAACCACCCTGCTCGAAATAGGAGTTCATTCTGATCAGTCACTGACACTAACGTCACTCAGTTAGGGAACACTTATGTCATCGCGGCCCCACGCGCCGTGATAACGCGACCTCGGCCAATGTCACTCCAAATACGGACAATGTAATTTAATTTTATTAATTTTATTGCCTCTTAAACGTCACTCGAGCGTCATAATGGGCTTCGTTGGCGATAAAGGCCAGTTGACGTGTGTTTACTTTTTACGATTATTTTACGACTTGGGAGCGCGTGCCGCGGGTTTTACGACTTTTTAAGCGGTTCGGTGTGCGGCGCCGGCTCGTCTGGTGGCAGTTGTGATTTTTTTCTTAAATGTTTCAGATCGCGTGAAGAGGCAGCAGTGAGCCGGTGCGGCTGTATCGCGAGCGAAGTTTTGAGTCGCGTGTGGCGGGAGCGCGCGACTATGTGCCGTGTGCGACCGGCGCGACTCAGCTCACGCAATCTACTGAGAGCGGGCCACGCGCGCCGCCCCGCGCGCTGCCTGCATCGCAACACCGACGATTGTTCCGTCCCCTTTTCGCTAATGACTATAAATATTATCAGTTACGCTCTCTTTTCCCTTTCTTATCACTCCTCCTGAAGCACGTGGTGCATATCTATTACGATTAAAATATACATTCAGTGTGCATTTTTATTGAACTGCTTCTGCCTAAATAGTACACATGATTGTGTCATAGGTACAAAGTATACACAACAGTGATCGTCAAGTGAAAATCACAAATTAATTAAGTTCATCCTTTTAAAATGTACTATATGAATTAGTTAAGTCGTCAACCTCCGCAATACAATAAATAAAAAAGAACACCGACAAAACCCCAATAATGACTATAACTGAAAAGTTAAGCCACAAAAGTCGTAAACTCATAATCGTACAATTAGTGAAACGGGCGAGTAAAGAAAAGATTTTACAACCACTCCTCGACCGTGCCACAATGAGCGCGCAGTATCGTAACAAGGTGCTGAATAGAGTGAGAAGTCGTAAAGATGATTATTATTTCTTCTACTACCTGTTTTTACGAGTGATGTTGCTGTTACTCTTACACTCACGCGTAGCTCGTATGTGAGAGCGGTACGGGACGCGAGCAGCGAAGCGCTTATCGCGCCGACGGAGTTGCACGCAGTATATCTATCTCTGTCTAGCGTAGTGTGGCGCGTGCAGTGGCGCGACGCACTATCGAAGGGTAAACAATAGCGCATTATCGCAAGAGCACTCAGTTGGCGCGTCCAAATGAAGACATCAAACGAATGAATGGCGCTGGTAGTGCGGCCTACCCAAAGACACGCTCGCATTTTTATTGCACTCACCTCTTTAAACAAATATTTGTCGATAAAAAGACCGGGGAGCGACCAAGTAGCGATTTTTTTGTACGAAGTGTAATTGGCCAATTTAAGACATGAGATAACGACACGTTCTAGGACATGTATTTATATTATTATCTAGATCAAAGGCTAACTTTTATGTTTTTTGTGGTCTTATCAAGACAAATTTTTGTCGTTCGTTTTTTATGTTTTGCTTTTGCTTTCAGCACGTCACTATTTAACGAAACTCTACCACATATATAAGAGTTTACACTTTAATATAAAAAATCACCTAATTCTTATATCTGAGTAGGTACGTAAATGTAAGTTGTTGAAAGCCAGCTTTAGATTTCAATTAAAAAAAATATTTCTATACATATTAAACAGCTCTACATAATGCAAAAGAAAGCATTAAAGTACATAATGTTTTATTAAAAATACTCAATTTGAACACTGCGACAATTTAATCGACATGAATCGTTTCCCCTACTTCTCAAAGATTCGTTCTGGTACATTAAAAGTTCTACATTGTATAACCTTTAACTATTTTATTAAACATAAGTTTTTTTAATCAAACTGACTTAATCATTTTATTTAAAAGGTGCATCAACAGTTCACCAGATTCTTATCTAAGTATACCTGATTACCAGTGGCGTGCACTCCACAAAGGCAGAAAAGCACTGCCTACCTTAATAATTGCCTGAAATCACAATTTTAGTAACATAATTAAAAAATGCCTACCCTGTTAAAAATCTCTGTGCACGCCACTGCTGATTACCTACCTATCAATTGACCAGATTCTCGAGGTAAAGGTAACTTAATTATGTTGATTTTGATAAAATTAGAATAAAATACAGAAACAATGCTGCTTCATTAAAACAACTGGAAGCAAAAACAATAGGTAAGTTAAAAACAAAAATATAGCAATATGCGCTTTCACCCGTTTTGACCTTTAATACGTATCTACCTAGATAATTAGATTAAATTATTTAACACAAACATGAGTTCCTAGAACTAATTATATCTTAATACCTGAGTGCGGTCATGTAACTTTCAATATTTTAATAAAAACTGGTTCTTAATTACTTACTTATAAACGAATGCCTTCGTTAGTAAATAATGATATTTTTTTTAAAGGGGTAACCTACATCCCTTCTATTTTCAGAGATAGCGTTATTTTTAAGTATCGCTAAATGTAACACTTATCAAAATTTATTAAATTAGTAGACGAATGTTGTGTAGAAAGTTTGGAGTATGAATATGGAAGATATTCTCGTCAAAGGTTAATATCTGACAGAAACCTGATGAAGAAAAACATATTATAGCATCGACAGAAAGTAATTTAGATCGTCGTTTTCTCGTGATCCTACTGATTGGAATAGGTGAGCGAATGATGATTTTAGAAATATTATTTGATTTCGATTTTGGTACCTACCCAATCATTATTTTCATTACTCGTTTTCTCGACCATATTCGGGTTGGTCGTCCATAGCCAAGCAAGCATTTTATCTAAATCGGGTGTCGTCTGTAGCTCTATCATAATTAGATAAAATGCTTTTATCGTTTTATGTAGCAGCACAAAGTATTTTTGTGAGAAATGAACAGCGCCCTTGGTATTCTCTAAAAACAAAACTTTTTTTTTGTATTAACTGGCATTTGTGAGGCAAGAGCGCAACGTAGAGTCACAAACTTAAATTTCTCAGACTTCTGACTACATGTAAAGATATACCTACTTGTAGTTATTGACACCAATTTGCCTCGATAGTATGTTATTTTAACAAATTAATTACTAGCAAAACTCTTAGGTATTAACTTGCCACTTCTTATTTTGTATACGTGTGGAGTATTTATTAGTCAATAATTAAATACGTAAATAGACTCATAATAATATTAGGTACCTGCTACAACAAAAATTGTAATAACCTGGCGATTAAAAAGAGTAGCCTGAGTTTCTTGCCAGTTCTTCTCATGGCTCTACTTCGTCAGCGAACTGGCTGTAGGTTAATTTGCTGACATTTTGTAAACTTTGACGTTCATAAGTGTTAATTTAATTGACCTATATGAATAAACATATTTCATTTCATTTAATTTCAAAATATTTTTAGATCAACAATTTACCATAGGGACCTGCTTACTTTCCTAGTAACTTATCAACTTGTAAGTACCTCACTTTATTTAGATACAACACGCTGTATTTAATTCGTATTTAGATAGGTACAACAATAAAAAAAAAATTAAGAAACACGAACATTATTTCAACACCAGAAGTTAATATTATTATCTCCTTCAGCTACTCATAATCTGCTAACCTTCACAATAGCACTTGATAGACTCTACCACTAAATTTAAAAGCTAGTTTTCTTTTTTTATACTAAGAAATAAATTATAACAATTATAATATATGTAATAAAGGTAATTAGAAACCGTTTGAATTATGTTTTTGCAACTTATTCTAAGAGGTAAGCAAAGTACAGTACCTGAAAATCATGAAGTCCGAGAGTAAGCTGAGACTTGAAGCACCGTAGAACTCTGCCACCTCACCTTATCTAGCAAAGGAGAATAAAACATGTGTAAATATAGAGATGCGGCGCTGATTATGGACTAATCTTACAACTAGAAGAAAAAAAGCTGAACTGCAGGTATACACTAGGCGAACATTTTCACCATTGGACAAGTCACCAGTAGAATGACTGATTGCATCTTTACCTATATACCTAGGTAGGTACTTAAGTACTCGTAAGTTGTTCATAGTCAATATTTTTTTTAGTCTAAACTATTATCTACTTTACTAAAGCTTCCAAGAACAAAATATGCTAGGATCGTTAGTATTATCGTGATAATGACGTGCAAAGTGCCAAGGTACATGAGTTCAGAAGTTCTAAGTATGCGTTAAAGCGTAGGTACCTACAAAAAACATACGTGACAAATTACTTTAAATTCAGTATGTTACAGAGCACTTTCACATGGAGTCGATGTAAAATACACTATTATCCACCATAGGTGCAGAAAACCTTTGTAGAAAACCTGGTTGATTTGTAATACTTACTTTCTATGGTTCTTTGGTTGCGTTGAGTGTTAAAATAGAAACTCATACAAAAAACTGTAAGTATCTGGCGATTAATAAGAGTGGCATAAGTTTCTTGCCAGTTCTGCTCACGCCTCTACCTCGTCAGCGAACTGGCTGTAGGTTGGCTAACTTCGTGTAATTTTGACTTTTCAGAAGCATCATACTTTATGATCTAAATGAAATAAATGCTTTGAGTTTGAACCACTGAGTCGCACTATCTCAATGACATTTTGTTTCAACACATTTTACTTAAATAGCTATCAACGCTATCGTAGACTATAGCCCTTAGTTGTGTTCATGGCATTCTTTAAGCAAAGCTTACAGAACAGAAAACACGTACAAGCCATTGCCAACCCAAATGGAGAAGAGATTTTCAGGATGAGTAGGAAAAGAAAAAGCAATGTTGAACTGGCTAGTCGCCATAAAAACTAACAAGGACCAGAGGACCTAGACACGAGGCATAGATTTCTATTCTATTCATAGAATAGATTATAAAATGAATGGGTTTGACATAAGCTAACGACAATTTTGGCGTTAGCTTAGATAAATTTCATACATTTATTAATCTATTTTATGAACAGAATAGAAATCTATGACACTTGTCTAGGCGCCCTGATGATACTGTAAATGTTGTGTTAATATTCGTGAATAGCTATTATCAGTACGTTCAGAGCTACACTGTTAGCAGAAGAGTTGGTATCTTAGTTTGCAAGTACATAGCTTTCCTTTATTTACAATGAACTGTGCACGTAGTGTCGTTGTGGTTCAGAAGCTGTAGTAACCTTTATCGTTGGTTGGAAGGTTGGCTGGCCTGCGGCAGTTGGCCGCAAAAGACATATAGGTAGCCCTGGTAAGGTTAAGGTTTAAGGTAGCCAATATAACGTTCATAGAAAAGTACATGTATTTCATATAGAACCTAGTAGTAAAACAGACTTTAAAACTGACTTAAACTCTGAAACATTACTTCTACAATACGGGAAACAATGGGAGAAAATCAAATAACTGCAAATTATTTTAAAGGTCTACGTCGTAGCATCGTAGACTTATTAGAATCTTGTTAAAAAACCTGTCCTACAAGACACATAGACTGTATTTCAAATAAGAAACCGACTCCTATTAGACAATCTATTATGAACAATCACGTTTATGGCTAGCCTCTTTGTTCATCATAAAAACATAAATGTTAACAACATTGTTGCATTAACTGCAGGTTGCAGGCTACTAGGAGGGTTAACTATGTTGCAAAGTGGGTGATAATAAACCAACAAATAATTTATCGACTATTATATCAGGCTGTAATTCAATTATGTGGTTTCTGAAGCCTTAGGACTATGGAAAATATTGCATTGTTTATTGGTCGGTTGTTTATGGTACTTACGAACACTGTAAGATGAATATTTATTTCCATTATAAAACATAGTTTATGAGGTTTGATCTTGAATAGTTTCTTGTAAGGTTTATGAGAGTATTTAACTTAAATAGACATAACTATATGTAGGTACTGTTTTTACTAACTAATGAAGCTTTAACTAGATTTTTGACCATGGGGAAGGTTTGTTTCATAATAAAAATAGCACTTTGACAATAGTCAATACTTGTATACTATAGATACTTAAAAACGACGAGGTAAATATTTACCCTGTTATAAAGAAAATCCTACTAGCGGCCCAAAAAAAGTACAATTTGATGTTACGATTTTTAAATGAGCTCTCATTACTCCGCTTCCTATAACTGTGAGAGTATAAATTCTCCAGCCAGAAAGCCCAAGTAGTATTTTATACCCATCTTGCAGCAGTACACGAGTGTGTATATCATATTTTATAAGTGAATATGACACGTAGAGTACCTTCCTAAAATATTTTTTTTTGTTTACAGTAGGTTAACATAACTTAGTCTAAGCCTCTTGCTTGAAAATAATTATATCTGAACCTCTTGTATGAATAGAGAACATATCAAGTACGTACCTTTGTAAGTGTTTTTGACATATTTGTACACGTTCATCAAAACTTGGAATAACGGTGAAAAAATATTAGCATTCAATGAACAGTCTTTGTACAAAAGGTCCGGGGATCGATCAGACGTTAAAGATAAGGGTACAAAATCTTTGTCCATTACCTAACTCTGTCGTCAGACTAACGCAGTAGCACATTTAGTATAGTTTATTAAGTAAATAGCCACTGTTGTGCTGTATCCTCGTATTTCGTAGTATCGATTTTTTTAGCTAAAGATTTACAATAGCCTATCTATACCTTTGTTATAAAACGCGTTGTAACTGCTTACTTTATATAAATGAAGACTGATCCTATTGATCCTTTATTCCAAACAGGTTATACTTATTTATTTAAGTTGTGTAATAAATACTTTTGCACAAACTCATTCTACAATGACAAACTTAATGTTGAACATTCTCTATCCCTCAACCTTTAGGTGATAAATAATAAGGTTTCTCATTAGGTATATTTATATTAAGTATAAATTATTATTAATCCGTATATTGAATTGAACCGTAGGTAGATCATCTAACACCCATATAATATTACGCCACCAAAGTTGGCTAAGAAAGAAACAGTTTAAAACAAACAACTATTTGGGGAATCCGCTACAGTAGTTGGTGTTATCACAACAAACAAAAAACAGCGCGCGGGTATCTCATTCACATTCAACGACAGATGTGATGATATTCGCATCGCGGGCGGCGCTTGCGCAGGGCACGCGCGGCCTGCGCGCATCGTAAACACGATTTTTACTACCACTCGAATGCTCGTAAACGTCACGTGAATTGCGCCGTTTGTAGAACTCCCAGTAAACACCGCTCAGATTATTTCGTATACGCCTCTGGGGCTAAACCTCGATATAAATTCGAAACTTTATTGACGCAGCCCACCGAAGCACGTGGATTGTTATTATGCCGTTCTTTAGACGTTTATTGAACCATTATTGACTTGTTTAAAGTATCACCCGTTTAATAGAGATAAAGGCAGGAGTCGTTGATAGTTTATGTCTTCATCGTGTGAGGATATAACGACGCCCGTCGATTTGCTCGCTCACAGGCAGCGTCTCGATGTCTGGTTTGACTCGATTGCGGACGTTTTATGACTGTAATTTTCCTTTTTATTGACTCTTAGTTATTGATGATCACTGATTGATAACAATCAATGTAACATACGGAGTTATAATTTATATTCTACTACCTAGTTGATTTTACTACCTACGTAATCGTTAGAATTATGTGGGTAGGTCATTAATTATAAATTCCGGTAGCGATGACATTAATTGCTCTTTTAAAATATTATGACAATTTATCAGCTACTTATAAAAATTTCTAGAGTTCTATTGCACCTAAACTTAAATATAAAATAAATAAAAAATATATCAAAGTCGAGAATAAAATGAGCAATTATGGACAAAGTCCTTGTACTGAGTTCACGGGAGCTTGATGCCATCTGTCGTCATCAGACGAAGTTAAATGTGACAATAGACGTGCATTAAACTATTTTAAAATAGCTATAAATAAAATTACCACTAGATTAGCATATTGTTTTTTCCTAAACTAGGCTTTTTTTCTTTAAAATGAAAATAAATATGTATGTATTCGAAATAATTTTGGATATGGTTACTACAGTGCCATCTATTGCGAATCGCTCGCAACTTCGTTACGCATTTCTTTTACTACTTTAGACTGCGATGCACTTTAAGGCCCAGAATATGAATAAGCAAAAATATAAAAATATTTTATTTGTTTTACAATATTACATTTACTAAAAGCAAATTAGAAATAAGTATATGAACATTAATGTTGTGAAGATACGAAACACAAAACATGCAAAGTATTAAAAAATCTCATTGAAATCTTATCAAAGAAAACGAGACAAGTAAAACAAACACACGCCTCCAATCGCGACTATTTATAATAGGCATAATGATTTAGTTTTACGATCGCCTATAATGTTACATAATGTCTCATCTTTGTATGAAAAAGCAACATAACTGTCAATAGAAAAGCGATAACATGAACATAAAAGCAAATTTTATTGCTTTATTCATCATTCAGCTATATAAATTCATCAAGACACTTGTTAATCGTAAAATAAATCTTATTACACAGTAAAATGATGTTTAAATTGACGACAAGCGTTTTATTTTCGTCATAACAATAAAATTTATTTTTACGAGCATGCTCTAGGTGCGGTCTGTGTTTAGCGCCATCTAGTGGTTGATCGTGGGACCAGCACATAAGAGTATTCGCTGACGTCACTGCATGGTGGTTTTATGACGCGTGCAACGCTTCAATGAATGAGAGGTGTCGTAAATGTGAATTTGATGTTGTTTTAGTAGTAAAACATTGTATTTGCTTGCTTATCAATGCATACAATATACTCAGTGAACCAATTTTTATATGTCTAGGGAGTCTTAAGAAAGGTAGAGCCTGGGTAGAGCTCTACCTACTAGATTACATAGGTACCTACTCTAGGAACGCAACTGCAATTGGAGCAAGACCTTGTTTTAAATAGGAGCATCTCCGCTGTCATAGCTTCATCGTAGGCACAGAAGGTCGCTGACAGTACCTACACCTTGATATCAGTGCCGTAAATAGGGCGGTGCCACCGGTGCCCAGGCACAGGGCGTAGACTCTGGGGGGCGCAAGAATGGCCAGACCAGGCAGGACTATTATTTTTTCGGTTTGCTCCTGATAAGTTCCCGCTGCGCCCCTAGTGCTCGATTCCAACACATACGTACCTACATGCCAGTATAATCAAAAACGTCTATTAAATTAGACAAAACATCGCGCTTATTTTTTTGGCAGCGCACGAGCGTATTTGTGTTTAGTGTTTATCGGAGTTAAGCCGCCGGCCGGCTACACGGTCGCGGTCGGTCGGAAACTAAGCGGCGGGCGAGTACGGGTGGGCGCTATAAAGATTTTTTTAATTATTATAGAAGTATGAAAACCATAGTGGCCCAAAAATTAAATCTTAAGCATCAGGGTGGGCAACGCATTTGCACTAGTGAACTTGCGTTTGAGTTTTAGTGAGTGAGACACAGTGGGTGCTATAATAGGCGAAGGGTCCACTTAACATCAGATGGCTCGTCTGCTTGTTTGCCCACATCAGTTCTTTAAAAAAAAAGATTTTTCTTCCAAAATATTAGATAATTGGTCCACCAACACCAAGTTCCTTGTGCTTTATTTTATCACCCTGAATGAAATAAAGTAGGCCTATACATAGCATTGCTCTAGGGTACCTATAATATCTAAAAAAACAAGGGCGCAATTATAAAAGCTCGCACAGGGCGCAAAAAAGGCTATTTACGGCACTGCTTGATATAGGTACCTAGTTGTGTTTCTGCTGGTGAGTAGCCGCCTAGTGATTTTGTACGTACCTATCTAGCCGGGTAAAAACACTAAACGCGTATAGTTTGTTCACAAGGAAAGCAATAGGTGTATCAAATACCTACTTTACAAATTTAAGTGAAAGAATAATAACACCAAAGAAAATGCAACGCTGTTTGTATTTGTTTTAATTATTCTTTGAGCTCATTTATTCGCCTACCTATCTACTGTTTTTAAGAACTGGCTGGTTTAAAGAAAGAAAGAATAATTTATTTCTTAGAACATAGTATACAAAAAATATGTTGTTAAGTTATTTAAGACCATATGTTCTACCATTTTTGGTGTACAAATATTTATTATATAATTATTGATTAAATTAAATGTCTAGTTAGGTTATTAAATTTCATTCTAGTTACTTTTAAAATACATCAAATTAAATTATTAAAATATCAAAGACAAAGACAAGTTTATTATTTTAGTTGTTTATTAGGCCGATAATTATTTCGATTTATTTAGGTTGGTATATCAAATAAAAACATATTGAGTACCTAGGTCATTAGTAATTAGTTACCTAGGTAAGTAACTATCTATTAATTAATCCATCATAAACTGAAATGGATTTCACCTACCTACTATGAATCGGGTTCCAATCAACTAACTGCTAGTTAGGTAGACAGAGCTGGTGTCTATTCTTATGAGATCTGTAGACGTCACGCACAGGTAGATAGAAGAGTCAATGAGTCATCGACAAAAAATAACAAAATAACAAATGTTACTCGATTTACATTAATTAGTTAATCAAGGGTAAAAGAAGGCACAATATTTATTAGTTCTCCTCATAATAGTTCAGAGGCACAGCAACTTTTCCCGTCCAAATAATATTGAGTTCTTGGTGTACCTGGGTTTTCAATACCCCTAAATACCTAGGTGTAGCTATGGTACGATTATGCCGCTACAACCCAAAGCAGTAGATTAGTAAAAGTCACTTATTCAATTTCTTCTTCATTTTATGACACTCTTGGCAGAGCGGTCGTGACTTCAGTCGAGACAGTTATTAGGTATTCTATTATCATTGCAATAAAAATAGCCTTAACATTTCTACAGTTGTATAGAAGATGATC
This sequence comes from Parascotia fuliginaria, assembly GCA_963082885.1. Classification (NCBI taxonomy): domain Eukaryota; kingdom Metazoa; phylum Arthropoda; class Insecta; order Lepidoptera; family Erebidae; genus Parascotia; species Parascotia fuliginaria. The sequence continues at coordinate 12,154,341 of OY720181.1, read as the reverse complement.
CTAATAATGCTTCTTAAAATTAGTATTGAGCCAACGTGCTGGCTCCTGTCTTTCGTCGATTCACACCACGAGTTGTTCGGATCAGGTGTGAATCCCACAAGGACCCTTTTTGAATTTATAGTTTCTGACCAGTGGTGTAAATTGACGAATGCCTTTTTTATACTTTGTTGTTTCGCACCACAGTATTAAACACCAAATACCTAGCTTTCTTTTACTTAGTAAAGTAAACCACTACCTACTTATCATATTATACCGTAGTGCGTGGAGTAGGTGAAGGGCTTACGGGAGATGAGCAAAACGAATGGGAGAAACTTGGCCTCAGACGCTCTTTATTTTATTATCTAAAGTTTAGTTTGTAATGGCATAGATAGAACTGCTTTAACTGTCAGATGACAGAAATAGCAGCCATTACCCATGGATTTCTGCAATACGAGAAATGCGGACAAACGGTCTTCTAGCTTAAAGTTAGTGCTATCCATATCTATCTAAACCTGGTTTCAAGGAGAACATATATAATGCTTGGAAACAAAAAACGAATAAGATGCGATCATCAAAAGTCTAACTTAATTCACCAATGACACAGTGACATAAATATCTAAATATCTGTACTAAATGTATTATTAAATAATAGGTAGGTATTCAGATAATATTTACTATACCTACACACAATTAAAATTCTATAAAAACAAAATACAGATAATAATTATTTGTCTGCAATATTTGCTGTAGATAAAAATTTAAAAATGTACATTCTTATCGGTTTGATAATGCAAATAATAATTTTAGTATCGGCTTCGGATAATTAACGAATACTAAATTTAAATAAAATGACGATTGATACCTATTTGTGTTATTCATGCATATTCATAAATATTTATGTGGATAGATGTCTACACCTCAGTAGTTATTGGAACACAGATTTGTCACAACCTATGTAAAATAATTAAACATTTTAATTTTAATAAAACGTTTTAATAAAAACAATTAAACAGCCGGTTAGTATCTAGGTATATGGTCCATCTAATTCTACCTAGGTAGAGTCAGACTAACTTATTTAATTTATTGATTTAAAGTAACTTATTATGTAAAATAAAATTGTATTAAATGTCTAATTATAATAAGTCAAATAATAATTACAAGTAGGTATTTGAATTTACATAAAAATAACAAAAAATATTCTTACCATATAATATAATACCTACGTTAATGTATCTAAATAGGTACCTATCTACCAAAATAAAATAACACCTACATCTAAATATACACAGAAGTAATACAATTTTTATACAATCAAAAAAAAAATTTACTACTAAATTTGGCCTACATTTCCTGAACTAGTCAATTCACCCGTTATCGCCCGTCACAAGTGAGATCCAATGCACACACACAAATGTCCCCACGCACTTTCCTGGTCGCATTAAAACTAAACTAACTTTGCATAATTGTCTCATTCACGCACGCAGCGTCGTAACCGCGAGTTCGATATACTGTCTCTTTCGCACGCGATCATCAAAATGGCCTCCAAACTAGATATTTTGAAGGAACGCCGCCAACTTTTGTTGCTGTAATGGGCGGAGCGTGCATGCACAGGGGCGCATTCAGTCGGATTTGTGATATAGCGAGACGTGATACTTAAATTGCATTATATTTTTCCTAATTAAAAAAATAGTAATCTTGTTGTTATAAATAAACTATTGTTAAAATATAAAATAAATTTTAATGAATAAATCTGCAATTAAATTAAAAAAAAAAATAAGTAAGTATTTACTTTATAAAATTAATTAAAGTACGAAAGTTAAAGCCATTTAAAGTTAGTTGTTAAGGAATAAATCGATCAACTCCTTTTTTTTTTCATACGCCGCCTCAATAGTCAAGATTGGCCGACTGCGGCCTGCAAATTTGTTCTCTAATGGTGAGATGTAATCGCTTATTAGAACTTATAACGTTTGTTTTGCTTTGTTTTATTTTACTTATTAAAAAAAAAAAGAGTGTATGTACTCATGTACGCACGTAAGAAGTTATACTTCTTTAGCGTAGCAATCCAAAAATACCAAATAATAACACAACGCATACATACATAACAGTTAACCTCAAATCTATAAATGCACTTAAAACAGCATATTAAAACCACTTTTACCACTAATATTCAAAATAAATATTTTTACTGATAAATGATCAATAAAAAATATCTATCACCGTCATAAATATAATTGAATTGATATAAACGCCAATATTTATTCACACTGATTATTTGTACTGATACGACACACAAAGGTTCGCAACTAACTTCAGGGTGTTGCTTTTTTCTGTCGGTGTGCGCGCGCATCGTAAAAATTCACTCTCATCATTTTTCCCAATCGCGCCAAAAGAAGTATAACTTCAACAAGGTAAGTACTGCCTCTGTGGTTCGATCTCGGTGTCGGGTAAAGTGATAATGGGTAAATTTTCAATATAAGCCCGAAGTCTGGAATTATGCCCGATAATATATGGCAACAGGCTCGCGCTCTGTTACATTGTTACTACAACAGTTCAACAAATTTACTACTTACATAATAAATACAAATGCGAACATAGGTACTATAGGAGGCACCTCTTTTGCGCGTAGGTACACGGAATCCTCAACCTTGTTATCGATAAACTCGACTTATTTTGGTACAAGTCGGATGAATTCACAAAAGTAACATTATATATAGTTTGTTATGGATCTCATAGATAGTAGTGAAAATGTCTATACTATTGTAATAAGGAAAACATTGTAAAAACAGTACTAAGAGAGAGATTTAAATAAATACTTAAAATACTAAATGAATCCAAGTTTTTTAATTAATGTATGTACATACATTAATTACGTACATTAATTAAGTACCTATGATTTTAATATTGATTTTGACTAGTTTCCTCTCGATCATTACCTGTGAAAATTAAAAGGCAGATAATAATCATTATCGTAAGGTATAGCAATTATTTACAGCTTTAAGAATTTAATATTCAATTTCAGTAATAGATCTGATGAATTAAAAAACCCATGACCAAATGTCAGTAATATTTTTTTTTAAGAGCTCTTACACAAATGAGTGGGAACGTGGCAATTTAGTGTCATATTTTCGTGGTTTTATTTTTTTTCATTTAATTGGAGCTATATTTTTGAAATGTTGTAAGAACACTTTTTAGAATTACATGAAAACTGTATAAAAAGTAAGTAACCATAACGCTTACAGTTATTTTACTATGAAAATAACGCCATGGAAGTTTCCAATCTACTATTTGCATATAAATAGAACTGTAAGCATTATGTTTACTTACTTTTTATTCTTTTGTGTGAACGCTCTTAAAATATTATATCGGCATGACATTTTTTCGAAGAGATATCTAGACATCTACTCATCTACCAATCCACATCAATCCGGCCATTAAACCCAGGATGTTACACGGTTGTTGTAGGCACTATCACAACCGGTTTTCAGGCATTGATTTATTTCGTATTTTTAGATTTAAAAGTTAAATTTTTCGTTAGGACAGCAGCCAAGCTATTCGCTGATTAACTGTAATAATTAAAATCAGGGTTTTTGCTAGACACTTTAGTATCCGTACAAAACCGTCGTATTAAATTTACATAAGGAGTGGTTTGTTGACAAATACCTACACGTATTAAATGTGGATATAAAAAAAGATTTTTGTTTATAGGTGTTTATTTTTGCAGAATTAAAAATCAATTTTATACAAATCAAAGTAATTTATTCTTTAATACTTTAACCTTCATTCAATATTTCATTTTCATGCATAATTTAAATAGGTACCAACTTATAGGTAGGTATGTCCAGTGTTTACCTAACGAATTAGGTAACTAAACAACACCATAAGAACCGAAAGCGTTCATATCATCACAACTGTATCACGAATATAATGGTAGGTACTGCATAAATACCCCTCCCAAGGTCACTCGAATTCGTCCCTGGATACAGGGATTCGGATATGGCGACGAATGCGTTGTGCGACGAACAGCCAATGTTAATCTTATTAATTTTAAAATGTGTTATTTTGTAGTTTAATCGATAAGTTTTATGTGTTTAGTGTAAAAATATTGTGTTGTAAGTACTGTGTATTAAAATAATGTGGCTATTGTTAGTCAAATCAATTAAATTGTATAAATATCGAACTGTGTTTGTATCGTCCGCCATTATGCCTGTTGGCGACGCGACGCCATTTGTGGAGATCGATAGCTATATGTCTATCTCTGTCACTCTTATGGCAATAAAATGTAAGTGGGAACGGTTTCAGTTTGGAACAGCCGTAAAATTATTTAAAATTAAATTTTAATATGTGTACAAGTAATTGGTTGTAATGTTTGAATTGGGAAATGGGCTTTGATGTGATTTTAAACAAATTTAAAAATCTAAAAATTTTCATGCATGTAACCAACAAGCATGGATTTTGCTGTTCATTCATACCAAATAAGTTGAAAACTTACTTATTTAAATGAATAAAATATTTTCTAATTAAGTTTTACCTAATCTATAGGTAGGTAGGTATGTAGGTAAGGCTAGGGATCTAGGTATATATTAGTATAATTAGAATAGAAAAATAAATAATTTAACCGGCGCCGCTAAAAACATCGCTGCCTGGCATCTATTAGCAAGAATTTGCCAACAAACCATAACCATATCTAAGTTTAATACGATTATTTCTATACCAGACATATAATTTCAACCAAAAATGCATGTTCATTTAGCCAATCAACGGATATCTTGGCAGCTATCCAAACAAATAGTTTAACTTATGAATCTAAAAATACCTATCAATGAAATAAATTATAGATATCTACCTACCGAAATTCCTTTAAGAAACTATGTACCTATACCTACTTAGATTGGTAGAATATATATAATCAGTATAATTGGTCCTGCTTCGGATCTACCATCGGACTAGGCAGTCGTCAGAAAGATCAACATAATAGAAAATGAGCCTCCTGGTACCCGCATTCCATGAATATATAGAACAATATACCTAATAGAAAGCTATATTGTTGTAGCCAACGTTTTGCATTTATATGTACGAAAACTATGATGTAGGTACTCTATATCATCTGCCTATCTAGTCCTGAATGCTGTTTTACAGTCCCGTTCTGTACAGGTGCTTTTTTAAGACATAAAAAGCATGCTAGCTGCCAAAGGATATAAATACAACTACAAGTTTTATTTTATATTATAATGACAGTATAGTTAAATTATTATTTAGGTGTTATAAAACTAGTAGCATAACATATAACTTGCTATTTACATGAGTAAGCAATAATAATATCTTCAGTACGCTGTTAAAGGTAGCTAATTACTAATTCCCTTTATAACAAATATTATACCTTCCGAATACAAACATTTTCATGCAACCAAATTAAAAATTGATTGGGCAATTTAAATTCGTAATCACGTAGGCCGTTTTCCGTCGGGAGAGCTAATTTTACCGACCAATATAAATAGAGCTCTAGCGTTCAACAAATTTACACTAATTTGTTAGGAGCGAATGTATCTACAAGGTCTTTCTTAGTACAGTTTAAACGTTAGATGTAGTTGATATATTTGTCCGATGCTATTTCGGTGTGACTCGTGTCGAATAAATAGCGTAAGATTAAAAAGTTTGTACCTACGCTATGGAGCATTTATTTTATATGTTTTTAAGTAGGTACATTGATAGCTTATAAATCTTATATAACTGTTTGTTTTACAGCTACCTACTTATGATTTTTTCATAGCTATTTAAATAATTTTTGTTTTGGAGAGTCTATAACTCCATATAAAATTGCTTTCGATTTGTCTCTACATTTTTTGTGCATTTGGTGATTTCATCTTTTAGTTGATGGGTACTGCTTAAAGTGTTCATTACATAAGGAACGGAGTCCACCAGGCATCAAACTCATACAAATAGGTATGAGTATCAGTATTTATGCTGAAACTTTACTAGAATATTAAACAGAGGTCATTGATTCTTCCCTCTCTCAGATTTTTGGCTCCTAGTAACATACCTATTTATTTATGTGAGACTTAAAATAGCTCATAATTCCCATAATAAAATAATGGTTTTTCAACTTCAATATCGATTGGCAGGTATAAAGGTATACACGATGTCTTGCCTATGAATAGAAGACGTAGGTATTCTGCTATGACGTGTAGTTTTCAAAAACTTGTTCTAAATCAAGATTTAAACACAAAATGTATAAATAATTTACCTTAATATGTTCTTTGAAACGAGATCATAAATAATCATACATATTACCTAATTAATGAACGACATGCGCTCACGCACGTTGCTGTCTAATAATATGTCCTTGTGAACCATTAATAGAACTTCTACCGCCTCATAAAGTAAATACGAACTTGATTTTGTTTTATAATAATTATAAGTATAATGTACTGACTTCCGGAGAAGAAAAACATCGTGAGGAAAACTGGACTTAGGAACCTATATGAAAAAAGTCTGAAATTGCCAATCTGCCTCGAGTAAGCGTAGTAATTGGCGATCAATGCCTTTCTGTATGAGAAGAGGCCTTTTCCTGCAGTAGCATAATAACGAGCTGGTATAATTTAAAATAATAATGATTTAAGTTATTACTTATTATTATTAGGTACGTAAGTACTTAAACCCTCACTACATGACCAAACTCTTAATAATCTCAAATCAGTCAACATAGTATCTAATGCTTAAAAAAGCTCATTGAATGTCGTCGACACCATTTGTCAGTCTTCAAGCAAACACCCCGGACATGGAACGTAAATAAAAATATAAATGTTTCGTCGGATATTGGTCTGGGCGCGTGCGCCGGCGCCGCTGCGTTTTAGCATTCAACTCCCGTGCAGTATTGTTTGTTTTCACGCTGAATCGTTCTTACCTGTAATTGCGTGATTGTTATATTGAGTTATGATAATAATGGAATGTTATTCTGATGTAATGTTTCAAGGCTACTCAAACGTCACCAATGGTTGTGTTGTTTGAATGCATAATGCAGTTTGTGTTCTATGTTCAAACTGAGTAAATTTATTCGTTCTTTAGTTAGTACTTATATAATTTAAAATAAAGTATCCTTTTACACTGTATGATTTTGTGGATGCGAACATTGCAAGATGTGATTTTAGGTCGTTCACGTCAAACATGTTAATGGCATAATTTTAATACAGAAAGATTAAATACTCACTAATAGGTATAGAGCCTTTATACCATTACAGTTATGTGCGTTTTGTGAAATATTAATTAGGTCAGGTTAGCTTAAAGTTATCGTGACTTAACTCCATTGTCATAATATGCAGTTCTTGAACGAGGTATAATTTAGGTATTTGAATAACAGAATGTAAGTTTTTATTGAAAACAGTATAGTTACTTATACTTTGATTTGTTTAACCTAATTAAAATACCTAATGTAATGCTTACTATAGGTACATACATTTTGCTGATAATATTACTCTCTAGTAGTCTGAAATATTTAATAAATTATGACTTTACAATAAATGGAGGAATCAGTTTGATATTTACTGGAAGAATTGACCACGGAAAGCTTTGAACTGATAAGACAAAAGGAAAGTAGAGCGGCCTTTGCCTGCTAAAAGTAATACCTGATATGAAATTACCTAGAAGTTTCAGTGTACCTTCATATTTGTCTAAAAAGACCCTGCATTTTATTTCACAAAACGTGTAACAACCTCTTTATGTCACAAAAAGATGCGCTACAGGTTTCGAATACACAATATCTTTTTATAATGACAGAGGAAATGTTTGTCTGAACTCTGTCTATTGATGACACATAAATGCTTTGTTCTCGTAGTCTATTCACGTTTAAAGTCTGTTTATGATAGCTGATATGCTGGCTCTCAGTCAACCCATTCTAAGGTCGATTTCCTGGTATTTATACATTGTTTTCTCACATATTGACTGTCAGTTGGTACTTCTAGAAATCTTATTAATCTTTGAAGTAAAAAGATAGATGAAATAACTTTCTGTTCCATTCTAATCTCACTACGCCTAAACAATCACGAGCAAGTAGATCATACAAAACATTAGATGCGAAAGACCAAAACGTAACTACCTAATGCCAAAAGATTTTGCAATTCGTTTTGTAATTATTGCTCTGAATAACTAAACCAGAAAACAAAAAAGTTTTCTTAAATGGGGTACTTGCTCATTATTGTCACACTGCTAGCAATAAAAAACAAATGATCTTTGGGTATCTAATACGACTACTGCCTCGAGTTGGATTGGCAATTTTAGACTTATGTATATTAGATAACAATTATTTTCTAAAACACAGTAAATAAAATAGTAAATCAGCTGCTACAAGTAAATCAGATGCTACATTCACAACCGAGATTAAATTAAAATATGGATTAAATTTAAATAATTCTATCGACAACTTATCTAAGAAGTATAATAATATTCTTATACATTCAAAACAAAAATATAGTTTAAGTCATTTCAATTTTAAAGTTGTTTTTCAGCGTATACTGCAAATCTAAAAACGTATGGGCATAGTTAATGCTCAAACTTTATGACTAACAGTGATGACTTTGACATTTTACTTTTAAGGAGAATCTTGGTTTACTTATAGAATAAATTTATTTTCAGCAATGTAGGTAATGAATTCTACTCACATTATAAAACAAATTTGTCCTAAGCAATAAATAATCTAAAGCTAAATGTAGAGGGAGAGAGCATGTCTACATAAATTTACAGCTAATATTTATTCATTCGTTATAATAGTTCTGGCACGATAGGAATAAATGTTGCAAATTAGAATAAGAAAACGTACTTAAATTCTTACAATGTTTAGTAATGTTAAAACCATTTCATCAATTTAAAAGAAAAATACGAGTTTATAGTTTTGTCCGCTGCAGGGCAAAGGCCTCTTCTCTCATTGAAAATGCTCTTTGTGAATAGCTTTATGAATAGCTCTCTCAGGGCGGATTGGCAATTTTAGACTTGTTTCTAAGTCTAAGTTTTACACCATGTTTTACTTCATCCTATTTCTACCTACTAATAATGTGTAAATTAAATTTTGAAAGTATTTAATTTTTAAACATCACATTGGCACTTGCTCGCTTTCTACCGGACAGACATGATCTTTAAGAGGCCGTCTCGTAGATTCCTAAGTATAGTATTTTCTGTACTGTCCACGAATAGGCATCTTTGTGTTCATAAATAGAAGTCCAACATACTGTACAACTTTTTGTAGATCACAGAAGTGACAAACAGAAATAAGAATGACAGCATTCTTGCAATGCTCGAAATGTCAGGTACTAAACTGTCCTGCCGGCCTTAGATGTGCGCTATAAAAAATATTGTCTACCTACCTACTTGTTTTGTTGATAAAATATTATTTTATCTCCTTTATTATGTCTATCGCCAATAACATAGTGGTATTGGTGGGCTCTACTCTACCTATCTATATTTAGCGGAGAAGTTTGTTTGTTTGTTTGAACGCGCTAATCTCTGGAAGTACCAGTCGGATTTGAATAATTCTTTGCGTTTGGTACTCCAGTCCTTAGGGAACGTTATAGGTTATATAATATCACGCTACTGGCGACGGGAGAAGAGTAGTAACTAAAAGTAACTTAACGCCAGTGAAACCGCGCTGCGGGAAAGTAGTATCAAATATACAGACAATAATATGTTTTTGTTTACTGGAATTTAGTATTTTATTATTGAAAGTCTTCAATGAGAAACTATCTCAGATGATAAATGCGAAGAGGCAAAATTTCACCGACTGTCTGGACAGCACTCATCAGAGAAATCAACAAGAAGACAGTATCTTTTTATCAGTCTCTATATTGTATACATTTCTCCAGTCGATCTGTTCCATTTCAATAAAAAATAATTCTGTAATTCCAATTAAACAATTAAAAAAATCATAAATACAAAAAGAAAATGTGTGGAAAATTGAAAGGTATAAACAGACTACCGTATGTAATCCGGCACTGTAAAAGACCCATCAAATTTTAAGTTACTTTTTTTACTGAATTTGTGTTGAATAGTTTGTAATCAGAAAGTATATTCAAACTATCCACTTTTAATGATACTAACTATGAACACAGCGGGTAAGTTGCAGCTTACTAAGAAAGTAAACAAAGGTTGTCGTAGTTCCTGGTATTATATTATACCTTTGCGCATTGTACCGGCGGCGTACGTCGGGGCAGACACCTATCTATTTTATTTCCAGTCCATTGGTGTTTGCAGATAGTACCTAGTGTATGTAGAACATATTCAAATAAGAGTGGGATGGTACAAGTTTTGTGCTCGACGAATCTTGTTGGCTTGGAAAAGTCTTTAGTTTATTTTGTGTTTTGTTTAAGTCCTTTGGGAAACGTATTCTTAGAAAGGTGTTATTCTATGGATAGTTTTAGGTTATTAGGATGTATCAAACCTAGGTTTTTTATATTTTTTGTTTTTATTTTTCAATTAAACAATACCTTAGAATCCCATGCATTTACAAAGTGTCTAATTTTAAGGTAGATACTCCATTGAAAAAATTAAGAACTAGATTTTGCTCTCTACTTGGTCAGCACTATTATTATTTTCGTGGTATTTCTCCTTTTTCGTGGTAATTTGAATTAAGTATTTTTAAGCATCTACATTATTTACGAAACTAGTGCTATGAACCTACATACGGCTAATTGCAGTAGTTTGTGCTGTAGATATTTTGTTCAGTCAGAAAAATTCTACTTTTATACAAGTATACCTTGTATAAAAGTAAAATTGTTTAATTTAGAAGTGAGTTAGTTTAGGTTTAAGGAGGTAGTTGCACAAGATAATTATTTTCATGAGTATTTATTTACAAATTTAAGTATTTGGTGTTAGCTCTTGTTTGCAATTGAGTTGTTCTTTATAATAGACACAACTTTAACTTTAATTACGTGATAATTTTTTTTTGAATTAGGTAAATAGTATTTAAAGTCAATTTTTTATTACTCGGACAAGCTAAATTCGTAAATTATATTCTTTGTTACTTCAAAATATTATTAATAGCTAGTTGTACAACAAGCAAATATTATTTCATTAATATATCTTAATTAATGTATGAAATACGAGCCATTGTACTTTTCCTTTGGTAGATACACCATGAATTATAAGTAAAAAACTAAATAATGTATTTATTTAAAGTAATTGTATGTAAGTACTTATAGGTAGAGTTAATTCTGAAAGCATTATCTACTGGCCTGCCTTGAGGTAATCCAGAGATTAGATATTAATTTGTTCATATAAATTATAATTATGAATAAATTGAAATACATAAGTAAGTTATGTAACTATGATACTTAAATAATAAAGAAATTTATGTAGATATTATATAATGTAATGACAACTTAGGTGCCTTTCATACTTGAATTTAAAATAAGTCTAGCGAGCATGACGATTCTGCCTGCTGCTGCATTATTTACCAATAGTAGTATATACCTACCTACTTCAACTTTTACTTTAAACGTGTCGGTCTAAAGAAGGAGAATTGATCAGGAAAAATAGAATAACCCAAACCAAAGCTATAGGTACAACATAAAAAGTAATATCATTCAGTGAGCACAGCGTCTAACATAATTATATGGAACTGAGATAGGTACTAAAAGTAATAAATCATATATGAAGTTATTTATTTGCAGACTTCTGAGCATAATATAAGCATTTTATTATCATTTACGTCTATAACGTTTTTGCATTAGGTGAACAACCCTGAAAACAACAAGGAAGTGACTTAGCACATTATATTAAACACAAAAATAGAAAATTAAAAGAAAGACACGAAGGCTAAAAGCGTGAACTAATATTAATAACACAAAAAACACAGCGCTATCTATAATAAAGGTAATATTAGCTGTTTATATCTATAAGTAAGCATATGTTATAGCTTGTGATATGGGTTCTAGAATGCGGATAAACATACTTAGGTACATAGTTTTTTATCACCTTGTTAATGCCTAGGCATAAGAATTTTCGTATAAAGGTGAACGTTAAACGTAGAGAGTTAAAAACAAGGTGGAAAACTAGGCGTAGCGATGGGCGCCGCTCGGCGGTGGACGAAAATATCCGCGCACACACCCTGAGATATAAGAATATGTTTACATGACGCTATTGTAGGTACTGTTTATGAGTACATAAACAGTATTTACAATAGCGTCATCTAATATAATAATTCACATTATAGTATTAAATATTACAGTATTAATGTAAGTATATATAAATACTATAATGTGAATTATCTACGTAGGTTTTGGAGTAGACATTAATTTAAGTTAATTATGTAGTTACTAAATTAATAGGTTACCTAGGTACTGAGACTTTAAGCAATTTGAACTGGTAATTTATATAAGCCCGAAATAGACGCTTTTAGCTTTACTTGTCACTACGATAGTCCTGCGTTTTTAATGGTAACAACATTCCTTTATTAAGATTTTGTTGACTCTTCAGTAACTACAGTAGATACAGAGTAACTACAGAGTTACTTTAGGAACTAAAGAGATAGTACACCGGCGAAAGTTCCGAGTTCCAAATTATATTTTAATAAAAAATTAAATTCTAGTGTATCAATCGGTAAATATCTTCGACTATAATCTTAAACACAATACTAACAATGTTATCAAAGATAGAATTAAAAGGTATGTACTTATTTTTCGAGAATAAAAGGTATCACTTTATTACATAGGTAGGTAGGTAATTATCAAATCAAATCATTTTATTTAATTCATGAGGTGCACAAAATATTGACAAAAGTGTTAGGTATAATTAATAATATAAATAATGGGTATGATTTACACATAATATAATTAAATTCAATGCCACAATAACTTAATTAAAAATAATAAATTTTAATTAGTACGGTACGGTAAGTACGGTAGTAGATCCACGCTGATTTCAGCATGAATGGGCCGGATCGTCCGGGGAAGTACTACCCTCTCATAGAAGATCGACTTAAGAGTAGTAGTATCCGTACTACTGCGTTTCGTTTGGTGAGTGAGAGCGCCGGAGGCCCGATTTCCCCCTTTCCTCTTTCCTCACCTCCCTCATTCCCTTCCCCTAACCCCATTCCCAGCCGCCATAGTGGAGGCCACCATACCAGCAGTTTAAGACGAAGGCTTTTGGTATAGTGGCCGCCACTTCTGGATTCCACTGACTGCTTACCATCAGGCGGGGTGGAGTCACTTTGGTAGGCTATAATATAAAAAAAAAAAAAAAAAAAAAAAAAAATTACACAACTAAATAATTAACATTACTGGCAAAAAATAAATATTAAATAAGTAGATACAACTAAGCGTAACTTTTGTTCTTCAAACAATTAAAAACAAATTAACGTCACACAGCACTATACCTCACAAAACCTTTCTATCATATCGAAACAACAAGCAAATATTAATCCTTTTTATTTTCTTAGTTGCTATGCCTTGACACAGTGCGGGCAGTTCAAATCACTCGCGACAAAAAAGTCGGCCATTTTGACTACGTGTGAGCCGAGCGCTCTGTGCCCCTCCCGCTACCGTGGAGGGGGACGCTATACAAAGACTTCCTACACTTTGATACTAATGACAGGCAAATATCAACCGTATTTCGTTGCGTTAAAAGCTAGCTTAGATGCCTGTTCACATAAGATTGCGTAGTATACTGGCTGTTTATGTAGCCGAAACTGCCGCTTCATACACCGACGGCGTCACAGCCATCACTTTCATTATTATTGGGCGATTCACGACGTTTACTCGGTACTCGCCGAGAATCTCTGTTCCGTTGTTCAATTAAAATCTAGGTGATTGTTATTTTGATTGTTTCCGTTTTGTTGCAGACATATTTTTGTTTTATTTACTTTGGTTAGTGAAGACCTATGTAGGAACTTATTTTATTAAAATTACTGATTAAAATCACTTTGATAGGCGGTGTAATATTATTTGTTTATATTATAAATTTTTCTCCTTACTATCTGTATAATAGCTGTTCACACATTAAAGATAGGAAAACAGATTTAGATAGCAAGTACATGTATTTTATAGACCTAATTTACGTACGTAAATATTTTACACATGTTGTCCAAGCGGTCGTATTACGAGCGAAACTTCACAGCGTCCCGTTCCAGACCCCATTTTGGTTTTTGGCGAAAGCCAAACATTTGGTCCATTTACACTCTTAATAGCCCATCCTTATTAAATTTATACTGGATACTGTTAAAATTTCAGTTGTTTAATTACACGGAATTTTGGCCCAGGGAAACCGAAATGGGCACACTGTGCGGACGCAGCGAAATTAGGTGGTTAGACCAACAGGGTATATCATTCTGTGTTTAGGACGAGTTATATTACCAGTGACCGCTCCCTATACACACGCTTGCCTATAGCTATATTACTAAAGTGTTTATACCAAGAGGATACAAACTACATGTCTATCGGCCTACAAATATTTTTTCGATGAGACTGTTGAGCGTCAATATCCGCTAATGATGCAAAAAACACAGCAATTGTATCTCTATTCCTGTCCCTCAAACGGCTTATACTTATAACCCTTGTTGAGACATTCACCGTTTTATGTTATGAGTGGGTCGTAAAATAAAAGTGCATCAAACGGCCCTCCTGTTTGCATTGTCCGCGATTAAAAACCATCCAACTTCAAAATTGTATAGTTCCATTTGGTTGTAACAGTCGTACGCGCCTCTCAAACGCGGCCGCTTTACCAGGGTTCCTTTACGATTATTTAGTCGTAAAAATCAAAGTTATAGGCTATTTACACCCGTAACTGTATGTTAATCTTTGTTTTACGAGTGTGCGGCGGCTTATTATTTAATCGTTAATCACTTAACACTCATGACTCGTGTATGGCCGGTTTTATATTGCCGTAATCTTGATTCTTGACGAGATTACTCTACATTGTATAATATTTATTCGGTGTCAGCTATTTTAAATGGCTAGAGGAATTTATCGCGAGCCTTAGTAGCTAACGCACTATGATTCATACATTTTATTTCGTGTTGCTCATAGTTTATTCGTACGTATGCAAATGTTATTTCGGTTATAATAATAAATTGTTTAGTGTATGTAGAGACATTTTTCGTTTTATTTTATTGAAAGTTAAAATAGTACCTACATTTTATCTTTATGTGAATGCTTTTAAGCTAATATTTGGTAATATAACTACCGAAGTTACGTTTTTTAAATATTTCTTAATTATTTTAGTGGTTAATTATTTACGGCAAGTCTGTAGTTGTCTGTTTGGCTTCAGGCGTATATATTTTTATTATTTAAGAATCGAATATGCTGTAACATATTGCATTCATTTAACACCAAACGGACAAACCGGTTTAGGCGTGCTTTTCTAAAACATTTGAACACACGAAAATTCCGTGTCATGGAAATAAGATCAGCTGTTTAGATCATTGACATTGATCAGAATCTTGATATTTTGTTAATGTAGTATAGACATGGAATATGTCGGTTAATACAAAATTATCATAATGATTAATTTCGATATCGGTATTTATTTTAATACTAGCTTTCCGCGGCGCAATTACACCCGCGTCATTGCTTACTGCTCTGCTTCCGTCGCCAGTAGCGTGATGTTACCTGATGTTACATAGCCCTAGACATCTGGGCTATAATACGCAAAAATATTTTTTTAAATACGATTGGTAGTTCCAGAGATTAATGCGTTCAAACAAACAAACAAACTTTGCTGTTATAATACTAGTATAGATGAAAAATATAGGCGTGCAAATATTTGAACGTTTTTTTTTTAAATATTTCTTCAGTTTTGAAATTGAGAAGTTGGTTAATTTGCGGCGTACAAGTCAACCGCATCATAACTGCCTTGACATTCCACAGTCAATAAACTACTGAAATTTTAACCAATTTTATAAAGCGACAAGGGCAACGGAGATCATCTGACATTGTTCTCGTAATTTGTACAGAGGAATCTCATTGGAACAAAGACATTAAACACGAATGTCAGGACCTCAGACAATATTCTACACATCGTCCAATGTCTTATAAATCTACTTATACTTCTTTTAATCTAAAGATTTTATATTTTAGTAGTGATGCATCGTAAAATGAACTCTGTTTTAATGTACCAAGGAATTAATTTTCTAGACGGATGTCGGGTACATACGTGAACATAACAGTTGGAAGTGTTAAATGTCTCTGAATTAACTGCGCCGACGCATGTGATTGCATCGCAATTTGCGTTGTTATTTCTCGAAGGGAGCGAGTGAGTTATTGATAGTACATTTTCAAGATGTTTGATTTAGGTAGGTACTTGTTTTATATTTCTCACGTGATATTTATTGGATTTGCAATTAAAAAGAAGTAATTCTTTTAAAATGAACCGATGTAATGCAAAATCTTATAAAAATCTGTGCAAAACATGTAGATAACATTACCCGATGAGTAGAATAAGATCTATGATTTGATATTTTGTAAGTAGTGTAAACCTTTTCAGTACATTTTTACAAGATATAGTTACCTAACATACCTAACTTTTAACCGTCTTCAAAATGGTTCTCAATTTAGGTAGTTTTTTTTGATATGACATGAAATAGAAGTATGTAGGTATGTATGAATGTATTATAATGATTCTTTTTTTGCAAGGTAGCTCATGTTTGAGACGTATAAACCCATAGAAATTTTGATGGCAATTCTGCGCGTTTTGAAAAATTCAACAATAACAAAATATTTTTTCAAGTTATATTGAGGAATTCTACTTTTAGTTTTTGTTCAGGTTTGTATATATAGGTAGGTATAGTTATGAAGTCGATATTTTTTTTCTGAAGTTAATTATTTTTATTAACTGTCAATTGTTTATAAAGAGATCATAAAACAATTACAGAAGTTAGGTAGAGACCATGGAAGTAATAGTCCATGGCAGAGATCCAATGTATTTGAAGGTTGGTATTGATATTTAGTTTTAGGATTGACAGAACATATCCCCTACTGATGTCCGTTGGTTTAATGCTCTAAGCCGTTCTGTGTTGAATGATGTTTCTTCCCTTAAATTTCATGACCAGCCATTAGTCGGTTGACAGACTTCTGAAAACTGAGCGATGAAACAATCACTTTTTTACCAAAACTTTAGTAGATTTTATTTTATATTATTATCTACGTCGGCAATGAGTAATTTATCTAATATGGGCAATTATGCCCGCGGTAAACGTATCTATAACAATACATGATTAATTCAAGTCATAAACACAGCTCTGATAGATGAAGTGCATTTAATTACATACTTATACGTTTACTACGATAACATCGTATAGAGTTGAGATAAGTGTAGATAACATGTTTTTAATTATTTCGTTTAACGTGAATGAAACATGAATTGAAAATATGCATTTGTACATAATAAAGTACATTAAATGCTTGAGTGCTTTAAAAGCTTAAAATTGTTTATTTTATTAGCTTAGCTTTAGCTTAAGTACCTATTGATATATTTTCCTAACACTTAAAAACAAAACCCAACGATTCCTAATCACCTACCTACTACAATCTGCACATAGAGATAGCTTGTAACATTACAAGAGAAAAGCTCTAGTTTCCGTGTCGTACCTTAGAGCCAGCTTTATCGCGGCGTGTCGCCTGATACATCCTTTTACAGCGGCCATAAGTTCTCAGCACAAGCATTCCTAACGATGTTGCGAGCCTACTACCGCTACCTACCTATACGTAGAGGTCTGTAGGACAAAGGAATGTTAGAACTTCTGATTTGTAGGTGCCTGATTGCGAGTGTTGTTTTGATTTCAAAATAGAATTGTGCCTGACTTATTTATGAAGAATTTACTGATATATTTTGACTGTTGATTGACGAGTATTTCTCACAAATTTATTGGAATCTTGAAGTAGGATATGATTTATTAAAATTGTAACGTATTTTCTGAAACTACGGTTACATACTTAGTTATAAATCTGCCTTAAAAATACTATACTCTTTAGTCTAGCAGATTGGCATACATGTGTAGAGCCCACATTTCTACTTTAATTTTGATACTAAGCATTTACTGAAACATTTGAGGTTAGTGCTTTACTCGTTCTTTGATGATACTCATAACAAAGGGTTATGCCGAATATTCAATCCCCAAGTGTTTATTTTAGCTGAAAATCTCTGGCACTGGTTGTGCGGCGCATTCAAGTATTTTCATATATCGCGTTCAGAATTTATTGCAAAGAAAATATATTACCCTACTTGTTCACCCCGAAAAGGAAAAAGAACCACAAAATTCGGTGCCATACACGAACAAACTTTTCGACTATCTGCTATATTTCTGGCTCCCTGATCTAACCACTTAATGAAACTTACTGTTTCCATAATATATAGCTACATACATATAACACAAAAAAGAATTTACCGCATGGTCGTTTTACTGAGTTTTAAAATGGTACAAAAGTAAAACCAGAAACGCAAATGCAACAACAACTTGAATGTATACATTCAGTTATCATTCGCATGCGACTAAATAAACACAACCATAGTTGTATTATACAATTCTAAAAAATAATTTATCACTAAAGATGACCTCATAACATTAGATTCCGTCTCCTCTAATACACTTCTAAATGGACAATAAATCACTTCAAGGATAAATCTAAGAAAATATTATGGTAATAAATAAACACATACTAAAAAAAGAAAAATAAACGAAAACGTTTACACAAAAATTCCAAATGACGAATCAAAACAGAGTTCCACGTTTATTTAAGTAACAGAATAAATCGCTTGCATTTCGGTCACGTCCAAGCCGAGTCGTGACAGTGTGTACATCATGTTGAGATAAAAGCCCTTCGTATCGCAGCCTGTGCCCACTCACGCTGTGCTTTAAAAAACGAGTCTTTAGCACTTAGTGACGCGAGTTTTAGACACGCGCTTTTAGTAAAATAGCTATGCTTAAAAGGCCAAAAGCGCAACTGGAAGTACCGAACTTTGCTTGTAAAAAGTACATAGTAGGTATACTTAAATTAATATTTTATTAGCTGAAACAGCTCATATGTTATCTGGAGGTAACTACTATTTTATCATGGCAAGTACGACTGAAAATATTTCAGTCAACATTCAGTGTTATGAACGTTTGACCGAATTTATTCTCTGTGCAACATAATATAGATGCTATGCATGCTTTTAGTAGAATAGGATCATAAGTTACACATGGAAACTTAATGATATTTTAAAGATAATAGTCGCATAAGAAACTAGGCTAACTTGATTGTACACCATCCTTAAAATGACTTCATCAAACGACAGCATACGCCTAGTTTGAACACATAGCACCATATAATCAAACTCAATAATTCCTCACACATAACGCATCGATCATCTATACGCACTTATAAGCTATATAGACAAGAGCTAGGCGCAAAAAGGGGTTCTGCAAACAAGAATAAATCGGCAATAAGTTATTCAAGTGTGAGTTATGTAGTATTAAGTTTATGTGGGCGGTGGTGGGGCGCGGGGGCCTATCTTGCAGCCGAACACGAAGCTCAGAGTTATAGAGGCCTGACTAAAGACCTCTACTAAGGGTAGCAAAATTTATCTCCTCTGTAATTCAACTGGGATATATTAATGGAGTTTTTCGAGATTAGGTAAGGAGAAATATTAGAAATGCTCTGCGGTCGGATACCGAGGAAGGATTGCGAGGTGATATTGAACTTTTGCAGATGTAGGTATTCGACAGATTTATAGTTTGCTTATCTGAATTGTAGCAGTTCGGATATATGGCGTAGAATTTTTGTTGGTATTAACGCTTTTAGTATAAAATAGAATAGGATCACATTGTATGAGAATAGAGAATTAGCGCCGAAATTATGAGAGAGATAAATATTTTAGAAGATTTTACTAAAAAAATAAGATAAGGGAATGAATAAATAAAAATCCATGTAAGCTCAAAGAGTCAGGTGGCATGATTCGAAGCAATAAATCACATAGTGATAATTATGTAAATCCTAATACTAATATTTATTACCTCCACTGTTATCTTTCAAAGTGTCCACCAACAAATATGACACAAGACCCATGCATCAGAACTTATATAATACACCGTTGAACTAAGATCTAAAGACGTGCTTAGCCCATTATTTGTATACTACACGCTACAGCCAGTAAGTAACGTCACGAATGACAAATAATCGTGTTTCCGTAGTAGGTGCCTACTTACCAGTTAGAAACACGCGGCCGCTTCTCAAAGTTCCATTGGAATTCAGATGTTCACTTGTTTGATTTAAGTTTTTCATCTCATGTCTTGGATAATTCATGTTCAATGAATAAGTGAACAGACTTGAGTAAAAACTGGTGAATACTGTGTGAATTTGTGTGAATATTTTAACACTCAGTCTAAGTTGGCCTCCTACAGCGTGGGTTGCCAAGTTCCAGTGTGACTTTTTTAATTGCATGCGCATTTTATAAGTGTACTGATTTACGGTTCAATATAAAATAAAGGTCTGAAATTGTCAGTCCATTTTGAGCAAACGTGGTTATCAATGTTTATGACTTCTAACTAAAAGATGCCTTTGCCTTGCTAGGCTAGAATTATAACGAGCCATATACCTAATTTTGTAGAGATAGGTATTTAAAATCTAATAAATAAAATTTACGTACACGTAGGTACCTAAATATTATTGCATACCCATTTAGTAAGAGGCGTTCGGTACATTAATAAGTGGTCTCTATTTTAGTTCGAGAGGCCGTGATTCAATTTTGTTGTGATGTAATTGAAAACACTTATACCCTATAGCATGGGCATATTCCTATTATGTAGACCGTAGTCGAAGGTCTGTTCTTTTTGTATAACAACTTCAGAAACATTTTTATATGAGAATTGATTCTGATAACTACGTACCTTAGAATTATTTACATAGTTTTGATAATAATAATTTTCATAATGAGTTAGATATAGAGAAGTTTCTAAAACTCATTTTGTTGAATGTCAGAGAACTATACATATACAATATATATTATTAAAAAACAAAAAGCCTGCCTGCCTAAAGAAAGTAAAAAAAGAAAGAAATTCATTTTTTTTCTCGTGCTGAAGCTACATTAAAATTTTATATACCCTATGACACTCCCACAATGAATACAAATCAAATGACACCTCATGCGTTAAAATCCATCAAGCCATTTAGGCTGTAGAGCGTGCCAAAGAAATAGACATACATACATACATACATACATACGCTCGAAAAGTGATACCCTCCTTGACTGCGTCAGTCGGGCAAAAAGAATGCATGATAATGATGCAGGTTGTCTCAGCTGTTATAGTGTGCTTATATATAGTGTTCTAATGTTATAAACAACATGGTTTATCACAAAAAAAAAGAAAGAGTCGAAGTCGTCTCGCCTAGTAGCAACAATCTTAAGATAACACTTAGGGTTGATTCAAATGTTACTATTTTATGTAATTATATATTATGATAAATTTTAAATGTCTACTATATTTTTTATGTAACATAACACATCCGTCTAATACTTCATTTCAAAGCGTACTAATAACTTTGGTTTAATTAATTAATCTGATTACAAATTTGATTTAATGTTTCCTCGCGTATTTCAGGTAAAACATAGCTCCAATCAAAAACAGGCGTTATTTAAGACCACGCCTCACTCAATGTAATTAATTACAGACTTAATATCATTTGAATAACGGATACATAAAATAAGATTAGTGATCTACGTAATACTTGATACAAAATACAAATTTACACACACAAATCATTCTCTGAGAAGTGACGTGAATATAATATATAAAAAAAATTTAAGATAAAGTGTTAATATACCAGCCAACCACATTACATTACAATGTATAATTAATTAGAACTTGGGCTGTTAATACATTTAAAAAACTTGTGTAGTGGGCAGATACCTAAATTGATACAGACATAAATACTGCATCTGTGAATAATTCTATACATTATGGTAAATACGAAAATTCCACACAAAATGAAACCAATAAATCTTACTATTTAATTTGTTTTGGGTAGGTGTACCAACAAATGTTAGCAAATACCATCATACATATTAGTTTTTAATATTCTTATGGATTATAAAAACCTTAAAAGCAGTTGTTTTTATGGAAAACTTGAACGTTTGTATTATAATTTTGTGATAAAGTGACGTTTAAGGTCATCAAAACATACAAGTTCAATTTACTGACGGTTTCAATATAGTTTTGAGTGAAATACTATTTAAATTGACCAGGTAGTAATATATTTTCGTAAATAGCTGTTGCACAACATTAATCTGCTCAACAAACGACAGTTGTAAGCTTCAAATAACATCACGAGTAGGTAGGTACAGTGTATATAAAAATAAGGAAGATAATTGTGATAAGATAGTCACGTGAATTAGTATATGCATAAACAGACAGACAGATCTGTAACTAAAGATAAATGCCCTAATAGTAAAAATATTATAACGAAGTTACTTACCTTATGATGTAAGGCCTTTATCTGGACAGGTACCAATAAACACAAGGTAACTGAAACGATCGCTTAACAATAAACTTTCAATAATCCTGTTAAACTTATTATTCGATTATCTTAGTAGATAAAGTCGAGCGTACACATGAAGTATTTTTTCCAGACTAAATGCCAAACAACAAGTTGGCCCTAACACAATAGCCTCAAACGTATATTTAACGTCGATAAAACAAAACAAAAACTTGACGAACAAAACAGTTTAGCCTTTTGTAGAGATCGCGTTCGCAGAACTCTGTTCTTAGTAAAAAATGAGAAAAACATAATTTAAAAAAAAAGTAACCCTTACGGCGACAAAGAACAATTTTTTGGGCTTATAATGGGTTAACTGTCTGACGCAACCTTGAAAGAGAATGTAATAAAAATATATTTAGAAAAAACGCCTAAAGCACCTTTCTTTAATGTATTGCGAATAATATTGCAAGATTCCCGCAATGTTTGGCCTTGTCCGTACCGATTTTATTGCACCGTAAACCACTAAAAAGTACCTTGTTAGGGTAACACTGACAATGTACATAGATGTTCCGGAACATTAGGCTTGTTACGAAACAAAAGTACCGAGATAATTACACCTTCGGACTTTTTTAAGAAGAAAGTCTTTCTCCTATTATTGTTTGTGTAAAAATTATTAATTGTTTTGAATGTTTTGTGATAAGCAATTTTGCAGGTGACATAAGGACAATAGGGACATTATGATTTTGTCACTAAGAAACTTAAATTTTTGTATCTTAAATTTAGTATTTCACTTACCTTGCTTGTTCAAGGTACAGAATTCTGTTATCTCAATAAAATAATATAGTTTCTTAATTAGTCAGTACTTACAAAAAAATAACGCATTTATTTTTAGTTTTTTCATCATCAAATAGGTAGTGTTTTTCATGATTTGGCAGACTGTCAACCAGTACCTATGTAGAAGGGTTCTTCAAGCATATACATTAGCAGTGTTTTAGTGCCACGTGAATAGAGTACCTACATAATTTCGCAATCACCGATTGGTAAGTTTTTTATGTACCTACCTAGACTTATTAATTCAGTATGTATTAATATTTCATAACGCGTTGCGTTATCATAGCCGAATGTATTAGCTACAATCGAGCTGGCAGTAAATAAATCAGTGACGGTATATAGATAGTAGATACATTTGCATATCTGGGCGCACGTACTAGTCGGAGCTACAAAGCCGCCTAATGGAGCGACAATCGGCGCCACATTTCATAATTATCGCCTATTTTGACTGGACAATATCGGAAGCTCACAGGCTCGCTCCGGCTACGAACGTCAGATTAGATACTGTTACAAATAAAATGGCCGCTATATTTATCCTGTACTGCATGTTCGAAGAATGGAATTCCGTATTCAATTGTTTGTAAAATGTATTTAGAATATTTATCTGGCATACATGTTTGGAGCAGTTATTGTGGATAAATGGTACTCCTGTATTGGCATCGTTGAACTACGTATTATGGGAACATACAAAGTCTATATCTCTTAACTATATTTGTGAAACGGGTCTACTCGTGTTAGAAAATTATTATAAGATGCCATACCTCTTTACCCGACGTTTCGGTCGAATTACACCGACCATGGTCACGGGCTGACTGATTATGTCTATATCTCTTATCTTTACTTATTTATTGTAATATAGAAATGGAACCGCATATCGGGCACTGTTTCACTGTCACCTCAGTCTGAAAGGTACTGGCACTATGTCATGTCAAAAAGAAAAACTGTTTAATGTGCAGTTGTTCCAATGACAGGAATGTTTTGAGTAATAAGTACATACCTACTTATATATTGATAATTGGAATAGGTAGTAATAATTATCTAATATTGAATTAAAATCATAACTGAGTCGTTAGAGAAAATTATAAGTATTAAATACATTAACATAAACGCGAAACCTACAAACCATCATTATCGCGCGTTTGTTCGACGTATCAGGATCGCAATACCGCTGCCAAATGCGAGCCGGACTTATGATAGGACACTTTTAATGCACCATTTACTATCATTAATAGAGCCTAATGGTTTGCGTAACTGAAATATGGATCGGGTCCTTTGGCTTCCGTGTTCGTGTTGGAACTTGCGGTTCGGTTAGTATATTAGGTTTTACGTGTCAGGAAAATAAAAGCAGATTATATTTTTATAAGGTGAAAGGTCGGGAGTAGGTTTAGGTACCTTACACCATGCAATGTCTATAAAATGCGTTTCAGCTGTTTGATTTACCTACTTAGTTTAACATAATTACATCATCATCATCGTTTCATCCAACGTTCATGACTAGACAAAGATCTCCGCCAAGTATTACATTTAAGGAACTCCTTGGCTTAGGTAGGTAATCGTCACGATAGGCGATCATAAAACGCTGCTGTCTGGCCTATGATGTAGCCATTTTACTAGTTGGCTAGTTTTTTTATGGTTTTTATTATGGTTTGACCACCATGTTTCCGTTGACCACTCATAAAGTACGAGTAAAGGTACGACCGCTAGGTTGTATATCTATACTTCAGTGGGCGGTGGCCATCACTTCTCAACGCCTTCTTTTTTACTCACGAGTACTTAATGTAATTTAATATGAGTTTATTAGGTTTATTAGCATGTATATTAAAGGTTGAATCTTTTCAACCTTTAATATACATGTAGGTTTAAAGTATATAAGTACTTTCGTTAAAAATTTAGTATGTTTGATAGCTTCTTTTCTTTCAACGGTATAGTTACAGTGTATAGTATTAGATTTTATGATAATTGATCAATGATCACTCTTACTAATAAATTTTAAACTAGTCTGAATTTACCGCAATTATTAGTGAATATCTTAAAAAAAAATCACAAGCATCTTACTGACTTTAATTGAAATCAAATTACCAGGCGTACAGAAAGATAGTGGAGGTATCTACATATATTATTTAAGTGGTATTCAAATAAACGTAGGTTTGGCATTTCGGGTCGGTTCATTACACTTAATTGGAGGGCCATTCGCGGACGCCCATTAGACCCTGATGGTTTCAGGCCAAAATAGCTGCACTAATGTAAAGACAAAAAGTTAGAAGGTTAGGAAGTATTTAACGTTATAAAAAATTAACACGCACTAGCATTAGTAAAGGTTAAGCTTTAATAACAATTAGCCAAGGTACGTTTACTACAATCCAACGGCTACTAGCAAAAGTGGGTAGGTGTCTACCTGCTTAATATGTATCTGGTTTTAGAATTTATTTATATATATAGTTAATGTTTTTGATCGTCATCATTAACTCTATCAATTTATTTTATAGTAGGTACGGTATTTATTGTATTTTAAAGTATAAAGATTCCGTTTTCAGGTAGATTTTTTTTTTTGGTAAAGCAATCTTAATAAAAAATTATGACCTGCTTTCTTCTGCAAATCATTTCTTCTCTCTGACAGTTTTTTTATGTATCCTTTATGAATCATACTGCATTCAGTATGATTCATAAAGGAATGATTATTTATTCATTTCAACTAAGAAACATACGTCAAAGAACTTAATCGTGTTTTAGGTTCATATTCCATTTAGCACACAATGATGTATTAATCACAATTATCTTATGATTGAAATAAAATAAGCTTCTACTCATAGGTAAACCACTAACACTTTCACTTGAGAGTCGAGAACCAGTTTTGGTTGGCAATCAAAACTGAATAAATTTATAAGACCTTAGCTTTTTTACCTAGTCACCTGACTAGGTAAAAACGCCTCAAGAATATTGAAATTTAACACCATTTTGCAGAAATGTGGGTGTAAAATAATAGCTCTGATCGCCTCCATTAGGAAAAAAACGAAACTTTTAATATTTTATTCTCAATCGCAACTCTCGGACAATAGTTTATAAACCTTTCAACTTATTCACCAATAATGTAAAAGGAAAACAATTTCTCGCTTACTTTGCGTTCAAGCGACAAGGGAAATATGTGCAGGCATAATAGATAAGCCTTTATAGAAAGTCACTTTAACCGCTTTTGTTTCAAGAAAATATACATTTTTCATAAGAGTGTGAAGACGATGTGACGGAAAAATTGACTCTATTAGGTGTTGTACAGCGGTCATAATTGCTTGAGTTTTAATATTAAAGGTTGAACGACGCATGAGTAGAAAATTGATCCCTATTAGAACAATTTACAATAGTTTACAAGATAATGTCGTGATGGAAAAGTGTTTGAACCATTAGGTATGGTTGTTGTTGGGAAGTGGAATACGGGAGCGTGCACGATATGAATACGTTAATAGATACCTTAATTATTCACAGTGAAATAAATATTGTGAATAATCATTATTCAAAGTTCAATGTAACTTTAGTTGACGCTGTTTCCTCTACCGCTTGCGGCGAGGTCACAGCCTTAGAATTAAAAGTACTTACGAGTGTGTTCTGTGAATCAGTCTGCATGATCAAGTTACATATTTGAAACTGAAATGATCTGTACCATCTTTGTAAAGATTATATATTAACATTACGAAGATCAGTATCACTGACAATTGTTTCATATTAATGACTACACATGGCATAGACGATAAGGTGCTTATACCTAGTAGCTTTGAATTTAGGTGTTATTTGTATCCATTCAGTATTTGAAACCACGTGAGATGTCTTTAAAGATATTGTAATTTATTTATAAACTTATTGCACAAAAAATTAAACAGATTTAAAGCCAAGGTTGATGCAGAGATACTAAAGGTAATTACCTATAAGATTATTTTAAACAATATTTTTATGCACTAGTACTAAAAACTTATTAAATTATCAGAAAAAGTACCTTCATAAAAACATATCTGTACCTACTTACTCTGTTTGTTTGGAGTACCTACCTAAAATATTACTGAGAAAACAGGTGAAAGGTTCATCCCGTACCTTCCCTACCTTCGTATCTCACGACACCCTAAGTGAAGTTACGGTTATTCCCACCTGAGACCACACAATGAACAATTAAATTATGTCCTTTATATACTTGTTAAGGGCCTCTTGAGGCAGTACTAGGTACGATAATTAAGGACGACACGATTACTAGGAGATAAGGACGAGGTAAGAGGTGGTAAATCGCCTATAATCTGAAGTATGCAAACACGCATAGGTGTAGCTGTAGAACAAACTAATTGCGTGATAGGATTAGGATTTCATAAGGCCTGGAAGCACACACGACAAAGGTAATACTAGGTAAATAATATCGCTTGCGTGCCCGCGTACTTATCGTACCAACAAGACATATTGCGAGCTATTGTTACTATACCATACGTGAGTTTATTTACAGACCCAGGAGCGTAATCGTGAAGCGAAATTAAAACCTGCTACAGTATCACAATTGGCAATAACCAATCTCTTATCCGTACATATCTCTATAGACCTTTTAACATAAACGAAGCGCGGCCGCGGGCGGCGAACTAATCTCCATAACTTTAATCCTTTAACCCTCGCAGTACCAGGAATCCAATCAAACAGTACAAGCATCCCCGCACGCCCCCCAACGCGCACACGCTGCCCCTCCTCCGCGCTACATCTCCCCGGCCGCGTCTCGCCTACGCAGCCTGTCCCGAGTAATTATCAAAGCTTTAATGACGTCATAAATCGAGTGTATAATCTAATCTGGAAAAGCCCCGGGCTCCAGCGAGCGGCTTAATGGTGTGAAAGCTACCTTATCTCCCGCCATGTGTGAATAGAGCTTTATACGCGGCCGCCTGAAAGCTCGCGCCGGGAAACTTTGGAAAAATATGTCGTAGAACATTCAAGATAAGAATGTGGGACGTGGATCGCTTTCAAGTTTAATAGAAAATCGAACATTATCGTAAAGGAGATGTCTTTGCTAACAAATTCTTTAAAAGTGTATCTTGTGCAGTATGTTGTAGTTAAGTACGATGGTAAAAGGATTATATCATGAAACATGAACAACCTTACCACACGATAGCATAATTAATCTCATAGCGAATCAAAATCGCGGCGGCGATTATGATATTAGACAACATCAGCTTAGAGATCTACTATCATTATCAGTGGCTGCATGTAATCAACATATCGGCTCGGGGAGATTAACCGACCGCGTGAAAATAAAATACGAAAATATGAAAATCTTATTGAGCATGACACGTTTTATAATGATTTTTCTTTCACCGCTTATTTAGCGAGATAATTTTGTATAAAACTGTAAAATATCGAAAGTCCCGTATAATACGTTAAACGAGCACTTTAACACTTCCTAACGATATCATTGCTGGTTGCATCGCGATTTCATAGCTACAGGTCAATCTCTCTGTATCCAATCGTTGATTACAGTTAATAGTAGGAGCTAGACTGTGAATGCCGCTGGTGTTCCGACACTATTATTGAATTTCACGCCAAATTCAATCTAACGCCTTTGAAAGGTTAAATTATAAAACTGCGTATAGTTTTATAGCCTTCGATTCGATATAGAACCACAGACTATCCGTAAGTGCTCGCCTCTGTTTAACTCACCGCCACATTCTCGGTTAAAATGTTCTATTATTTTTATTAGTCTTCTTGTAGGTAATGGAAATTTTTGAAACGATTTGTTTAATATCGTTTATGCGACGATTCGATTTTAACTAGCGATCGATTTCGATGAATCGATTTGTTGTTTCTCACGTTTTTGTTTCGTTAACCTTTCGTGTAATTGATTGAAGATCTGTAATAGTTTTTTACATAGCAGTTCTTTTTTAATCAATTTGTGTAGTAGTTTATTCGGAATTCTCAAAAATAGAAACACGATATATCAGTACAATGACTCGATGCAATTTTTATCACTCTTTTTTCATGAAGTTGTAGAGCAAACTTTTTATAACGTTTGATGCAAAATGATTGAATATACAACAATAATTGTAAGCGAAATAACTATAAAAGTTAATGAGGGCTGTTGGTATAACTTTATATGTTTGACGACTTTGCCACTATCAACCGCATACGCCTTAATAATCTATGCTCATAAGCACACCATACAGCCATTATCCTAAAATTCGTCTCTTGCAGAGATCCCCCGCCTCGCTGCTTAATGAACGAATAAATAAATTGAGCCCTTCTTGTAAACAGCTAACGTGATACTCTTAAGGGCCCCACTGTAAGGGGTAAGTGGATTTCTGTGTTGTACCGAATCTGTATGTACTATATATGTAAGTACGTTACGAGAGGCTTACTATCAAAATGCAAGTTTGACATTTTAAGATTTATTTCGATATTAGAATTGCATTTGAGAGAATTTTCTGCTTGTTGACTAATTACCGATTATTGAACGATTGGTAAATTTTATTATCGTTGTGTGTGTTTTTGGCTTGAGCCCTCGTGATCGTTGGTGTTATAAATCTACTCATGTTTTGGCTTAAAATGCATATCTGAAGGAAAATTGACTAATAAGTCACGTAACGGAAATAGCTGTGGGGAAAATGAGCCCGCTCGTGCATAAAACTGTTGTTCAAATCAATTTAACATAATTTATTGATCATTACCCTAATATAATAGATTTTTACATTTGATAAGAGTTTTTAATCGTTATAATATTAACAACACTGCCTATGAACGTGCTGGCTTCCATGGAAAACATTGTTGTTGTAATCACGATAACCTTACAATTTATGGCTCTCACAGGAGAAAAATTTAATGAATATTTAAAAAATATTTCAAGCAACTACTAACAACAGTTATATACAACTTATTTACTTTAATACAAAAATCAATCAACTGAATGGCATGGGCCATCAGCATTAAAAAAAATATCATTCTCAGAACGGACAGCATCGTCCTGTGATAAGATTGCCGCCGATGTGAAAGACCAGGGTAGGATCATCGTAGGAACAAGGTGGACAGATGATGAAATATTGCCAGGAAGTCCTGAATATAGGCTACTGCCAATCAGAAATCTCTTTTAAATTCTATGGTGAAGACTTATGTCAATCAGTATACGTCCTACAGCTGTGGGTTGATGATAATAATGACAAAAATCTTAAACAATATCTAAATAAGCTCCACATTAGTAAAGGTAGTTAAATATTTAAACATGTGAAAAGAGTAGACTATTAGTAATGCATTGCTTAAAAAACTTAATAACGTCTAAAGATATTTACTAGATACGACGCCGAATATAGATAATAACAAAATATTAACATATTTAAAATTCACTAAACTAAAGATTACGTTTTTGATTATCATTAATTGACCCTCAAACTTCAAGTTAATTCGATAGGTCCACAAATTGACTCATAAAAAACAAAATTAATCTTTCACACATTGAAAATTCACTTTATTAACCGTTAAAAATGCATATTCATTTTTGAAAATGGTCACTGTTCACATTACGTTGAATTATGTATGGTTCAGTTCGTATACAATATAGGAGGCAACAAATAACGGAAGATAACACAATGTGAACACCTTAAAACAGAACTGAGTGCTGCCCAAGGTTGTTTAAATTCGGCAGCCATTAATTGTCCAGTGAGTAGTTCGGTGGTTCCGTACTCAATGTTTGACATTGAGTCTTGCGTCGACGAAAAAGTAACGTTATCGAGCCCTTACTAATGTTTACTAAACTTTAAATACAATAAATTTCAATCGTCGATGAAAATATGTGTTACACCACCCATTGGGAGATAAATTTAACTTTTCTTACATTGGTTGGTTATCAATATATAATATATTTTCCTAAATAATTAGCATTGGAAAAATAATGAGTGCCATCACCTACTTGGTAAGTTAATTAAACTTGATCGTGTGTGTGTATTTCTTGTATTGTTAAACGCAGAATAAAGTTAGTACTGATATGATACGAAGAATGAATCTGATTGTATGAAATTAAACGACGAGAAACATTTTAAATATAATTTATTTGAGTATTTTAATGCAGTTGCCATTTAAAATGGTATACTTAGTGATGTTATAGAGAAACTAGTGGTCAACAAATGAACAAGGCATCACGTAACAAAACTCTAGTCTTAAGCGAACAGTTCAAAGCATCTGGTGAATAAGTACTTAAGTAGGTAAAGAATCGGGTTATCGTTCAAATTACACATATTTTTATTCAAATAAACTTTTGAAGTCATCTGCTTATCTGCATCAGTTGGTTTATGTTCATCACCTTTAAAGCGTTAGTTTACGTATATCTATGCGAAACGTATGAGCTTGCATAAATTTACCAAAGCCACATATGTGCAATTTAATTTTCATTCTTTAAATCAGTATTTCTAGAAGTGACATAACCTAAGTAGGTAATGGGCTTATTAAGCATAAAGATAATTTTATGCTCATTATTTATTCATTAGATATTGAAATCCATACATGAGTGATAGCACCATAAACAAATAAGTCAGTTCGTTATACGGCAACACGATAATGCAGTAGTAGGGGTCACTGTTTTAATGGAACCAAAAGCTTAGATTACGTAAGGCATCCAATATAAACAAGGCTTGGTAACTGAGATAACGTGCACCAGGGTATTTAGTCATCTATTTAAAGAAAGAACCCCATTAATTTCGGTGGGGCATTATTTACTGAGCTAAGTAGGCACGGAACGGGTTCCTTGTAACACGATAAATCCAGTCGAAAGCCCCGAATAAATCTCATTGGTACGCGATAAGAATCAATGTCTCACGCGACGTATTTATTTATTTAAATGCTGGTATATAATACGGAACCCGGAAGACTGGGTGTCGACGAACTCGATATTCCAATGCTTTCTCTTTTCAAAAATAAATCGTCTTGCCCCCGAGCTTTTTTCCGATTACGAACAGAATGAACAGATCAGTTTCTCGATTTTTCTCGAATGCTGAATCAAGTTGGTTTGTGACTGCGAGTGAAAACGGAGATACGAGCACGTATTTATTGGAAGTGTAAATTATCGCTTCAGTTTTACATATTCGTAAATTCTGATATAACGTGAGTTATCTTAACCACGGCCGCCGACGTGACTTATTACGAGAGCACAAATAAAATGCGAATAGTCCTCCCTCAGATGTTTCTCGAAATAAAGTAGTCAGAACTCAGAAGGTAATGAAAGTAAATGTTTTTTGCAATTATAATAACATGCAATGAGTAGGTTAAGTCTCTGATATTTAAGGAAAAAGCTACTTATATACTTAATGTTATATCTTAAACTATATATATTCAGCGGGCGTACCTAAGTAGGTACTGTTAAACATGAACACTCACTACATACTCTTACTAATACCACACCTAATAGTCAATCATTTGAATCTATATCAATATCAATAATTTTATTGAGTTTCTAGTCCAGAAATACAACACGGTTGTGATTATAAGCAGGTAAGTACAAATAAATATCTACAAATGATTTACAATCGTAACAATTGACAAATCAGAATATATTTGAGTAGGACGCCATAATCTAGACTAATACGAGCTATAAAGACAGTTTATGTGTTTGTTTCTTTGTTCCGCAATCTAATCTAAGGAAGTTGTTTCTTTAACCGACCTTTGTTTGTTACATATTTTATGTGAAAAGTTAGTAGATACCTATAATGTTGATGACAAATATTTATTTAAAATTACGAATGCACCAAAAATATCCGTTTCTTTTTTCAGACAAGATTTATTTATGAAACATCGTAGCTAATAAAATCTATAATTAATAGATTAACATGTGGGTGGACGCACTTATTTATTGCTTAACGATAACTATCCGATCACACCTGTTCCGTGGTGAATTATATTAGTATACAATAATAAAACAAAAGGATAATGAAATCAATGCTGGGTCAAATATTATTTAAGTCAATGTGGTAAAGAAGTGGGTAAAAGAATTTCAGATAGATGTAAGTATCCCATTCTATTATATTTAAACATCGACGATTGAGGGGTTGCTAAAATGAAAATATCGGCCAATGGTATTACCACTCAGCTACGTATGCGTACACTGCACATGCCCTCATATTTATTAAAAGCTTTATTTTATCTTAGCCTTGATATATGACATACATTCACAATTTATCATTTTAAAAATGTAGGCGATTCTGTAATATTTTTTACAGTAAAAATATATAAAATATCTACAATAAGCTACCTGCGCTTTAAAATGTTGTATAATTTATAAATAGATGGGCCATTTAGTTATTTGAAACATGCTTTTAGGTAAATTTGTTTAGTAGAAATGAATAGCAGATGGATATATTTTAACAGTGCTGACTAATTCCAATAAATTGTTATTGCATATTGCTATTTAAAACATGCAACAAAGACATATTTATTTACGATTTATAATATTTATTGGTTTATCTGTACAACCTTTATTTGTAATATTTACAAGCTTGAGTTATTTTCTGACAATCAATATTTTATTTACGTTACATTAACTACAAAGATATATCTTGTTTACATGACTATTTTTGTAATTATTACGTGTTTTTTAATGCTGTTTTAACTTAACTATTAAAAGTAACTTAGTTTTCTAAAATCTAAATTAAGAGAGAACCTAAGAGGTTCTCTCTTAATTTAGATTTTAAGAGGACCTATAGTAGATCCCTGTGAAAACCTAATTAATAATCAAAAGTTGTATGATTTAATATGTATATTGAATTTACTTTGATAATGTATTACGAGAATGCAAGTGCTTATGCAGTTGCACAAAAATATAACTGACTTTGGAGAAGGTCATATTTATAAATAAAAATTGTGATTAAGTTTGTCAAAGGCCTACTGCAAGTCAGTGCACTATAACAGCCAATGCTTGCACAAGATTAATAGGCTCATAAAGAAGTGTGACTTGTAGATTAAGTATTATATAATATAATCATTTTAACAACTTACTTTTATAAGATCAAATTAATAATTATTTTAGTTTTATCCTAAATATTATGTCAATAACTTTGAAATAGGCTAAGATGAATTATTGAAGAACAAAAAAGCAATATCTGCTGTCTGTTACGTAAGCGTAGTGTGTAGTGTACCTACACGCGCTGTTTCATAACCGAAATTGCGGGCAACGACCCCTGTCCGGGGAGTGTGTCGGTTGGTCGAGGCCATTGCAAACGTTTATCATAGCTACATAGTTCATAAAACGTATTATTTGTTACCCACTGACAACAGTAAGTGACGAGCAATTGTCGTGATTTCACGAGGTCGTAACTTGAATTTAAGATAAAATTTTAGAGGTAATTCTTATTGATTTTAATATATCACAAATAAATTTAATTAAACGTCATATACATATTAAAGGACATTATGGACAAATTTGACTGGCCTGTTGGTCTAGTGGTTAGTGACCCTGACTGCTAAGCCGGAGGTTGTGGGTTCGATTCCCACTCAGGACAAACCTTTGTGTGATGAGCATAATTGTTTAGGTGTATTTTATCTATACATATAATAAAAATGTAACCGATCGCTGTCTGTACATGGAAGATATATGAGAAAAAATGCTATTGGGACCTATATCAACGCAAATAGAACCCAAAACAATGATTTTTAAAATTTTTGTCTGTTTGTCTGTTTGTCTGTTTGTCTGTGCGTTTGTGCACGCTAATCTCAGAAACGGCTTATCCGATTTAAATATGGTTTTCACTAATATATTGTGGTAAGCTTCACTTAACATTTAGTGTTTGTTTCATGTCAATCGGTTCATAAATAAAAAAGTTATGCCAATTTAAAGAATCACATCGAACATTCGTTAATTTACTACGAAATCTTATAGAAGCAGATATTTTAACAGGTTGCGGAATAGCTGATAGTGTTTTTATTCCTCGGATTCCTGTCATTCTAAACAGTCTTTCATTTAGTTTTAAACGAGTCCAGTTTCCAGTGAGCCTATGTTTTGCGATGACTAATTAAAGTAATTAATTAATTAAGTAATTAAAGTAAAGGTAAGACACTAAAAGTTGTGGGTGTGGATCTAAGTATTAGCTGCTTTTCGGTCAGCTTTATGTGGCTCTATCACGTGTTAGCATTACTAGCAGCCTGTATACTTTGATCCCTGATGGCTATACGTCTAATCCATACATCCATACATATTATAAAAGGCTTTGTCCTGACTGACTGACTGACTGACAGACATTAAGACAAACACACCCTCCAAATTTCAAGTCGCTACGACCAGCGGTTTAGGTAAAGCCTAGAAGTGTACAAAGAAAGGGTTATTAAAAATTCAACCCTTAAGTATATGAAAAGGGATGAAATCGATTGTATGAAACGTCTTCATTTTTTAAGTTACAGCTTTGAAATTTTGTTTTGGAATACTTTTATTTAAATAAAAAATACGCTCATGGGGTGGATTTATAGGAGTGAAATAAGGGATGAAATATTGTATGGAAAGATCTTTGCTTTTGAAGTTGACGACTTGAATTTTGGAGGGAGGGGGAAGGGAGGGGAGGAAGAGGAAAGGAAGGGAGAAGTGAAGTGCGGGGTTAGTGAGGGAGAAGTCAGGGGAAAGGGAGGGGAAATTCATGGGGAAATCGAGTTTCAAATTCACGCTAATCTCAAAAACGGCTTATCCGATTTAAATATGGTTTTCACTGATACATTGTGGTAAGCTTCACTTAACATTTAGTGTTCGTTTCATGTCAATCGGTTCATAAATAAAAAAGTTATGCCAATTTAAATAATTACGTCATACATGTGGTATGTATTTAGCTTAGGTTAGTGTGTTTTTAAGTTAGGTTAACACGTCTTATTTCTTTATAAAAATGTAAATACTTTATCAGTTAAAATGTAAATAAAAGTTAGATTTATATTTTTCTGGACTTATTTTATTTTTTATGATAAAAACATGTTAACACGTCTCATTACGGAATAGGAATTAAAGTGAATTACGAAATAGTAGTAGTCGATTTACGCTGATTTCAGCATGAATGGGTCGGATCGACCAGGGAAGTACTACCCTCTCATAGAAGATCGTTGTAAGAGTAATAGTATCCATATTATTGCGTTTCGTTCGGTAAGTGCGAGAGCCGGAGGCCCAACTGATGCAGAGATGACAATCCTCGCAGCATGTGTGGGACCAGCTGAGTATCCGTGGAGTCATTGTGTGGGTGGTGTGGGTCAACCCGTCGGCCAGTAAGACCCATATAAATAGTGGTGCCGCTGGACGCCCGCGGCATTGTACAGGGGCCCAATTAGACCTAACCGTAGTATTACGGTAGTAGATCCAAGCTGGTTTCAGCATGAATGGGCCGGATCGTCTGGGGAAGTACTACCCTCTCATAAAAGATCGACGTAAGAGTAGCAGTATTCGTACTACTGCGTTTCGTTCGGTGAGTGAGAGTGCCAGGAGCCCAATTTCCCCCTTTCCTTTTTCCTCACTTCCCTCACTCCCCTAACCCCATTCCCAGCCACCATAGTGGAGGCCACCATACCAGCAGTTTAAAACGATGGCTTTTTGTATGGTGGCCACCACTTCTGGATTCCACTGACTGCTTACCATCAGGCGGGATGGAGTCACTTTGGCAGGCTAATATATTTTAAAAAACCTTATAGCGTTTTAATTCCTCGGATTCCTCTCATTCCAAACCATTTCCCGTTTAGTTTTAGACGAGTTCAGTTTCCAGTGAGCCTATGTTTCGCGATGACAATTAATAAAGCCTAAGGCCAGACACTAAATGTTGTGACTATGGATCTAAATATTAGCTGTTTTTTGCATGGTCAGCTTTATGTGGATTTGTCACGTGTAAGTAATCCTAGCAACCTGTATGGCTTTGATCCCCGATGGCTATACGTCTAAAATCGTATATAGAGAAGCATTTACTGTAAAGATTTTTCTTATTCACCTAAACGAAGATGTTTATAATTCAAAACAAACCAAAAGATATATCCAAAAAATGCTGTCCAAAATCACTATTCCACGCGGACGAAGTCGCGGGCACAGCTAGTCTATAATATGTTTATAATGTATTTACAAAAAAAAATGTAGGTATATAAGTAGTTTATCAGTTGTTTAGTATCCATAACACTAGCAAATATAATTGCTTAATTGGGGGCTAGATGGAGCTGTGTTAAAAAAAGAAAATAATTTGATAAACCATAATACCAGATTATATTTACAATTGAAAGACTATCTAGTCAAAACATTTATTTTTACACAAAGTAATGTTACACAAAGACCTATGAAGTTCTCTGGTTCCTAAACTAGTAAAAACTGTGTCTTAGGAACGAGCAGAGCGTCTTCTCCCAATTATTTGTTTAACTTTTGTCATCAATTTAGAAAAAAAAAGGGATAAAATATAAAAAAATTGGATTAGGTATAAGCTTTGGTTTTTCAAATTATTGCATTGAATTAAATACCTTTTAATTAGAAATTTTAGAAACATAGAATTAACAGTTGGGAGGAACGTAAAATTTTGAAAACAAATATTCGAAGATTATTCATAGGTAGGTATTAAAGTATGTATATTAGGCTTAGTTATGAATCGAACCCTGGACGTCTGATGTAACCACATCCCACCTTCAATGGTTTTTGATAAGTGTAGTAGATATTTTTTCATATTTACCTAAAAACTAATTTTAATACAATAGTTGACTTTTCGTCATAAAATTTAAAAAAAAAAGAACAAATTTTTCGCATATAGTAGTAAAATTCATTCAATAATGTTAAGTCGAAATTCGGAAACGGATTTCCCACCGATTTCAATCAGTGGAAACGTTTGCTTTGGTAAACAGTTTTGAGTCACTGAAGCAATTCACAGCTCGGCTAGAAAATTTAACTTACAGTCAGAACTGAGTCAGCTACGTTTATCAAAGAAAATTTAACACAATTTGATAGAATCTAAAGATTACGATTCCATGACTAACATAGCGTCAGCGATTACACCGCGAATCTACCTTCATCGCCATTCCGTATTCAAATGTACTCGCCTATAAGTTTTTTTAATGTCACCGACAAAGGATACTTGGCCTTTTGCCATTGTTACGGTGCGTGAGGTGAGATTCAAGCGGGGCAGGGGATGGGTGTTACGAATGGAAATCAATACTAACTGCACACTACTCCACTACTGCATTGCTCCAATATAAATCAGGCCTCTGCTCGGCTCCTCGTTGTTTGCCAAGCTTGCTGTTATTCCAACGTCACTTTTAATTTCTAAGCAGAAAAGATCAATATAGAGCGTCACAACCCAAACACGGTCGCGAATCTATTAGAAATAATGTACCTATAAGTCTATTCTTTGACATTCTATATAGATATTTATTGGATGTTTAATTTATTAAATCTGTTTGTGGTTACGTTTATATTTGGCACTAAGGAAAATCTTTAACAGCAAATTTTTTCTTGTATCTTTCTTTCTCTATTACTATAAAAATATTTGCTTTTTTCAAAAGCGAATGTCAAGGCTGGTAGTTGATGATAGTAAACATGGGCTAATGCAGATTTTCCAGCTGCATCTTGTTATTTGTAACCTCTTGTTCACAAGCATTATTTATTACATTTTCGTTGTCTACCGTTCGTACATCGTAACATAAACATCGACATTACAATCTTTAAAATATTGTCGTTAAACTGTAAGGCCACTGACATATTATAAATCAAATACGTATGAATTTAAATTTAGTTTCTCTTGCTTACGAAGTGACATTCCAACAATTAAAGATTTAAGCCATTCTTGCGTGACCTTTAAGAACTCTCACATTGATTTATTTTTATATAACGAGTGTTTTCTTCTCTTAATATCGTGAGGTGATATATCTTTCAAGGACAGATACAATAAATATACTTTCCAATGTACCTAAGCGTCCAATCGGTGTAGGGTTACCCGGCCTAGTACACACTGGTGGACAGATAAGGAACAAGCTCTGCTCACGGCGAGCACTGAATCTCCTCTGCTTTATTTATTACGCGCTACGTGCCCGACGCGAGCGATCCTTGGGCCAATAGCTTATTACCACCAAGAAACGAACTGCCAAACCATTTAGAACTCTGTTACTTTTCAATAAGTCATAAAAATGATAATTTTCAGTTAGTTGATGGTAAAATTAAAGTTGTTAAGTAGTTCTAATTGATAACGCGCACTGTATCTGGTATTGTCATGATTTAAAAGCGTTTTTGGAATTCGATTCGCGATTTATGAGCCACCCGTGTAGTATTTTCTGAACTAAGCTTTATTTACTACATTAAATACACCCATGATAAATGCGTCCATTTGTTTCTCTATATTCAGTATTATTGATTTATTTACGCGTGATCAATCACCTAAATCAATATGGCCATTAATTATTCTGTGGATTTGTATATTAATATATTATGTATCTAACTAGCTGGTATATTTTTGCAATTGAAAAAGGTCCCAGTCCAAAAAGAAGTCATGTTTCTTAAATTGTTGAATTTCAAAATTCAATTCATGGAATGCATGGACACGGACACCCTATCCTTGTCCTTTTCACCGAAGGTGTCCATAAAAGCACGGTAAATATAAAGACAGGCAGCGGCCAGGATATAATTTATTAACGTTCGTAACAGCGGCCATATTTAAAATTCATACCATGCAAATTAGTCAAGTCCGATGTTAAAGCAATTACCCAAGCTTTGGTCCGTAAATCGAAAAATGTTTTATGTGCCAGCAACAAGTTAAGAAATAAATAAAACTGGAATCACCAGTTTTCGTGTTACCTTATATCTTCCTCTCTTTCTTTCAATACAACAATTTACAACGAGCAACGGTGACAGAAGATAAGATGAATTACCCATTTGGAAACCAGTTTATCATCGGGTCCCG
Organism: Parascotia fuliginaria; assembly: GCA_963082885.1. Taxonomy (NCBI): domain Eukaryota; kingdom Metazoa; phylum Arthropoda; class Insecta; order Lepidoptera; family Erebidae; genus Parascotia; species Parascotia fuliginaria. The sequence goes on along the minus strand of OY720181.1, from coordinate 12,114,239 downwards.
AAGTTGTCGTTTTGCGAATATGGTAGGCGTCGATAGTTGCGTTTACTGTGTTCTTCGAATTTAGAGGACGCGAAATTTTGTGTTTTTATTTTATACCTTATTATAAAGAAATAGCCTGTGGTATTATTATTATTATTTTTCATTTTAACTAACCATGTTTTGTCTGAAGTATTATTATATTTTATTTATTCGCCGATTACGAAGACATGGTAATTTTCTTAAAGATATGGTTCGGCATGCTTCTCAGTTATATCTGATAAGTTGATTTTAACAAATTCTTATCTTTAGATAGATGGCAATTGGACATTTAAGATCTAAGCTGTGATAATCTATAAGTTATCAAGTTCTTCAATGTGTGTAACTATTCCTCGCAGCCTCATTGGTTCATCTATGCGACAAGTCATACTCGTATGATCCTATTTACTGCAGGGTGTCTAAATTCTACAAGTTAGTGATAGGGTTTAAGACTGATTCAATTTAAATCGTTTTTCATTAATTTTTTTTATAAGCGTTTTAAAACAAGTACTGAAACTTGAAGTTATCAAAATATACTTGTTGTGCTCTGTTTCTAATACCTACTTGCTAAATTACGATTGCTATATTGCTGTATGTATTATAGATATACAAGGAAACTAAACGCTTAGAGGTATTTTAATCATATGTATATGTGGCAAAATCGAGAAAGATAAAATTATGGACTGCTAAAAATAGTATTGTTACTTTTATTTTTATGATGTTCAGGACTCATGGAGCCAACTATCTTTAAAGTTTCGAAGATTAAACAGTTGGTTGGCGAAGTTTTAAAATAATGGAGTTGGCGTGGTGTGCAGGGTATTTGGGCGACTGGCTGCCATAAAGCAGGCGCGCGTGCGATTTATAATCGTTCAAAACTTGTCCCGCCGAGTTCGGGAATGAAAGCTTTTTAATAAACGCCTACATAGCTTGAGGTAGAATTAAAAACTTGTATAAGTTTAAGTATTTTTCAACTGTTATGAAATTTTAAAAACCTAGGTGTATAGGAAAAAGAGTTATAAATATTTTCATTTGATTTAACTTATATAACGATTTCAAATTAACATATTGTTCTAGAACGCTAAATTTCATATGAACTTTTCCTAACCAAAAGTATTAACTGTTTACATTATTTAGCTAGACTGAGTAATTATGACAGTAACGGTAAAGATTTATATAGTAAAAACTCGCATTTTAAAGTTCTTTGGGCATGTTTCTCAACGCGATGACGACTCCATCGTTTTCTCGTTCAGGGCAAAGTAGAGGGCACCAGAGGGCGAGGGAGGTCACCCATGAGATGGACCGACCAGGTGAACCCTGCTGTGGGTGGCTCCTTGAACGAGTGCAACCGGATGGCCGCCACAAGAGAGAAATGGCGGATGATCGTGAGGCGAATAACATCTGCCTCTATGGAAGTCACAACCTGATGACCACGATCTCCGTTGCCAGTGTTCATAGCTATTTTCTTTGAAGAAATTGCCGTTGCCTTTAATTATGTCTATGGCGCTGTCATTCACCGATCGGTATCCAAAAGTATGCATAACACTACTTTTTTTATGTCAATATTCTATGAGCTAACCGTTTCTGAAGTATGTATGTATTTATATAATACAAGAGCCAAATTACATCAGGAAATATGGCTGTGAACTTTAAAGGACAACCTTTGCCTCTATATTATGCAACAAAAATATCTTCCGATAAATTTCTTAAGGCCACTGAAACCTGTGGTCAATCAATGAAAGTAAGATAAATATCAATTATATTGCAGTGTACTTTCTCTTATTACACTCCTTCGTCGGCATACATCGATTGTCTTAAGGTTTATGAGCCACTTACAGGTAACATACAATTACATCTATATCAGATGGAAGGGCAAATAGAACAGTGGCTTGTTAAGATAACAATAATATCGTTAGAATGAGCTGCTTCAAAACAATGTGCTAGTTTATTTAATTATTTTATTAGGCATAATAAAAAGTCATAATATGGAGTTAAAAAATATTTCTTTTTATATTTTTCATTTCGTAAGTTTGGAAACGAGTAAATAAATTATGACTTTTTCAAAGTAATGTTGGTGCTTCTCAATGTTTGCACACCCTAATGGTTGTATACGCTGACAGGTATTGACATTAACCTAAACAGAAAGATAATATGTCAAATAAGAATTATTATTTGTAATTTTAAACTTCTTAGCAATCAATACAGAATAAATTTTGCTCAGCATAATTCGCCTTACATTGGTTTGTCATTGAAGGTGCAATATAGATCCCTTATTTTCATTGTTAAAAGCCAAATTTAAATTATAATGCTAGAGTGCTCCTTAACTCGTGTTGTCGTCAATGGTCGCTCGTCAATTGTTCCATAGGGTGCATTGCCGTATTTCACTGAGGTCTGTGGTCTTAAATTGATTCAGATCTGTGACTAGTAAATTGTTTCAGAATTTACAGACACTACACTAGAATTCATTTTCGGAAATGTTTCCCTTCCACTCAATATAAAGACAGACAGATTATAAACAATTAAAACTTTTGCAGATTAAGTAACATCTTTTACGTTGGACACGGGTATAAGCATCAAGCAAAGATAGAAGTTCCAGATTATTTATAAACATGGTTATTTACCATTGAGTCAAGTGACTGATGAGTTTATTTCTCTGTACCTGAAAATATAAGACATGTTTTCAAAACTTCAACAATACTTGCAAAGAAAATCAACTTAACCCAATTTTAGTTGCCCGTAAAGTCTAATGGTATTTCTGTCACTTTATTATGAATCTAGCGACAAATAGATTTTAAGTCTAACATAAAGGTAACGGTTTTCTAAGCCGAAACCTGATACGAAAATTGAGCGCAGTTTATTTAAATTTCAAATGAACAATTATAAATGTACCAACTAAGTGTCTGTCAATATACACTCAAGTACATTCAAGGCACTATGTCCTTTATAGCGTAGTCGGAACTAATACTTAACTGCGGCAATAACTTAGATAAACTAGGAAGACATAACACGTTGTAACTGGTCTGAGTACCAGGACATGTACGTATCGAGGGCAATGAAAAAGCTACGCAATACATTCAGGCGAATCAAAGTCTTTCACACGATCTACATTGAGGGCTTTTACAAACAATTTTTTAACAAAGTAACCAAAGTAAAAAACAGCACTCTGGCAAAAGGCAAGAAACTTGCTAAAATATCTCTGAGAAAAATAAAAAGGCTGAATGAGCAAACGTTAAGAGTACGAATAAAACTTTAATTAGCAAATATCTACGGTTTTATAATAAATTAATGTATGGTATAATTTATATTCACCTATAACTTTAAAATTAAAATTAATAATTGTCGTTGCAACAGAATGTGACAAGGTAACTATGGGTTTAATTTCTTTAGATTTATATGGATTAGATTAGGTAGTGCGAGTAATTAATATATCAACCTGAATTAACAACAACCTTAATAAACAGAAACCAGAATTTGTAGAGTAGTTTCTAAGCCACATTGGTCAATTTTATTTTGTTTTATTATCTGTACTTATTTTATAAAGTTGAAGAGTTTGTTTGTTTATTTGTTTGAACGCACTAATCTCTAAAACTACCAGTCAGATTTGAATAATTCTTTTTCCGTATGATAGAATGTATTCATGATAAAATTCGTAAGTATCACATCGTGCGTAATAACTTTACTTCATTACTACTTTTAGAATTTTAGAATGTTAAATAAATTATACTTTGTACGAGTAAACAAAGGCTTGGTCTTGTTAACTCTATAGATAAACTGTCAACCTTAGCATTTAATAATAGTTAAAACAATGGACAATAACTAATTATGGGTGTGGTAATAAAATATAGTGACAATATTGAATTTATGTACAAATCAATGAGATGCCTGGCAAGTCGGCGATCCATATAAGGAGTAGCTTAAGTAATTATGAGCACTTGTCTTTTTGTCTGAATTGACTAAATAGCTATAAGTAAACTTGTAGTTTTAAGTCTACACGTATGAAGGTATAGAACGTAACTTGGTTCGTTCAACAATGTAAGAATTAAAAAAAAAAACCTCTTTTCTAGTGATATGATTATTGTAGTTACAATAAATGATGTTCATTAGGTATCTAAAGACGGTCGTAGCAGTTTCAGCAGTTCAAGAAATTCTGGTGTGACGATATGAGGGCATATCCATTGTGGAAAAGGAAGACCTACATATTATTGTAGCTTTTACAAGAGTTTGGAAAAGACTTTTGTTCAGAAGTGGGAAAACTAAAAAGTTGCAGCACTAGTAGACCTTTAGTAAAATGATAGATCAAAATGCAATTCGATGAAATTTTTATTTTTTGCATACGTTATATGTTTACGTTCTTAGTTCGTACGGTTTCGTTAACCAGTGAATCAATGGGCGCAGACACGCTATCAGCATTTTTCGAATGTTTCCACTTCTTTTAAAACGGCCGCTTCAAGTTTTAACTTTATCTGACTTAACGGGAAACTGGTCTCGCTTTTTACCAACTTTTCGAGTACCTATGGAGCCATGAAGAAAGCGTGGTAGACAAGCACATCTCAAAATAATAAGACATCATAAAAACTAAATTAAATACCTAATGTAAGTTTTTTGCTACAGATGAAATTGAATTAAATTTAAAAATATAATAGCTACTATAAGATTTAATTTTTTTTAAAAGGAAGGTACTACAAATTTTAAACACAAAGAACTTAATTGAAGTCTAAGAGCGATAGTCCGGTTGGCTTGTCTGTCACTGTAGAGTGTAGGCAATAAAAAAAACTTATCTAAAACAACATAGTTTTTATTTGTTATAAACAACAGTAGTTACTGTTATTCGCTGGTTCTACAGCGTCGTCAAAGATTTATTATTTCGAAAGTTCCAAGCACAATTTTCGTGCCCGATAAGGCAACAACAATTTAAGTAGGCCCCCGGTGGGTCACCGGGGATCCTTGTGGAGTACGCCGTCAATTAAAGCCTACAGTGTAACTACGCTTTGATTGAGCGTCGGCAATTACAATTTTACGGATGATCTTTTTATCATTAACTTGAACAACTTAACCATCTGATCGCCCACTTGTAATAGTTGTAATAATCGCCTTGATTACCGGTTAAACTCCGTAAAGCAATTATAGTTTCGGTAGTGATGGGTTGAATTCGTTACGTAATCTGGGATTTTTAACTTGAAATACAATTTTTAAAGTTGTATAAGCTGTTTATTTTTGTTTCTTTCTATCGTTAATATATGGAAATAAATTTCGTTAATTGGAATGTAGCATGTGTATTACTGGTTTTCAATTTATTTACAAAAAAAGTGATATTGTTTTTAGCTTGAGTAAAATAGTCGATACAGAACTTATGTGACAGGTTGACATTAATTAGATTCATGGATGAAATAGACTGTGTGCAAATGTACAGAATTGTAATGGTTGTGAATTGATAATCGCCGCTCTTGTGATCAGAAGTGTTCCTAATGCCTAAGCCTGCCGTGACAAAACCATCAGGCTCTTGTTCTTTCTCTTACTAGATTACAAATAGCTGAAATAAGTAATAAAAAGTTTATGTACACATGTTACTTGAACTTCAACGACTTTGATTGTACCATTACGTTCTGATAATTACAGGTGTAAGTATTACTCAGGCGTGTATTTAAGTGTAGGGTCGATGAAAGTTTTCATTCCCATATTCATTTAGAAATCAGTAATTATGGTTCCAAATTATACTTTACAATAAGTTGGAGTAATCACAAAATAGAAAGTCATGTTCAAATAAGGTGGTGTTAACTATAATTAACGCTTTTAAACCTTGATTCAATACAACCTACCAAACATACTTAAGGTATGTTGATTTTGTAAATTTTAAGGCTGGCCTGCTTTAAATTAAGAAAAAAATCTTCTAAAAAAATGTTTTACTTAAGTGAATAATAACTCTTGTACTGATTTAATAAAATAATCGAATTATATAATTTTTTGTTTTAGACACTGGTTCTTTTAGAAGTTATTTTTTTTAAATGCGTCGTGCGTCGTGTTTTTTGCAAATAAAGGTTTTCTTTCTTTTTCTTCCATAACATTGCGAGTAGTTATATACATACGTAGCGTCTACGCTGCGTATGCATATTGTCTACGCAGCGTATGCTAAGTTACGTTGCATAGACAGACATATTCTATAAGGTCAAAGAGTACCTATAATATATACTTATATTACCTACGTAAACTTGCTAAATGAATATAACTACATAAATATATGGCTAGTGTAAAATCGCTTTAAGTATATAAAAGTTATAAAACACAAGTTACCTGGTACTGCAATTGGTCATTTAAAATAATCTAAATAGTTGGTAATTTTTGTAGCCAAATTAAGTCATTTTCTTATGTGAAAAATCAGATAAAGCAATTAAAAGCGCAGGTTAATAAACAGGTTTACAAATACTAACTTTAATTCAATAAGGTAATTAATTTATTAATTATACAGGTAGGTATTAATTAGACAGGCGTAGTTACAACTAGATATTAGTGTTAAAATGTTTCGTAGTGTTCAATTCATTATTCAATTTCTTTCTTTTAATTAGTACTTAATTTTGTGACAGTCTTGAATTCCCTGAGGAATAAGCTTTTTGATTTTAAGCAATTATAGAATAATAATTTAGAAATTTCTGAAGGGTAACGTCATAGTAAATACTTAACGAAGTACATAAATCTTTGATTTTTATGCATGCAAATACATTTTATAGAAATTTAAAACAATACCTATCAGCTTTTATTACCGTCGCCTATTAATTTCAAATTAAAATATGTAATACTTAACATTTGTATAGGCAGGGCAGTTATTTATTGTAAACAAATCTTTAAATCACAGATCGTCATCGTGAGCCTGCGTTGCCATAAACATTTAAATGTAAATGATTTCATTTTTGGTAATGTTCGTTTAAATGGTTTTTCAAAGGACGAACCATATATGCACGTGTAGGACCACACGCAGCGTAGAGCCGTAGTTGGCATAGCCTTTACAAAGAGTGGTCCACTAGCGCCAACTAGACTTCAGTTTTAATACTAAACTAGTTACGTAATGATCACTATATTGTTATTATTATTTTTTATATAATTTTTATATTAGTTTATAATATAAAATTTTAATATATATTAGTTTATGCAGGTAAACGTTCAATTATCATAAAAAGTTGTAAATAGGTACTAACCATTACAAAAAAATATAGATAAATTACTCCATATCATTGTAGTTTGGTAAAGTAAATAAAAATTAACTAAATTATAAAATTTAGTTACAGTAAAATACTGTGTAATATCTACACAGTATTGTACTGTGACTAAATTTAGCAGAAAGTTTATGGTCTTTAGAAAATTTAATGTTTTACACTAGACCTAATTATAGATTTCTAAGGAAACAGTCTGCGTAAGACTGGAACTCTAAGAACGTAACAACCAACAATGAAATTAATTAACAGTTTTAATAAACTTTCTTTACAATATCACTAAGACGTGAGATTTTGTTTTTGAACTGAACTTATTCTATGGTTAAATAAAACAATAGAAATAAAATTTTATATTATAGAGAAAACTTTTTGGTATAAGTTTTGAAGTTGAATAAAGAGATTTCCTTTTGTTCTGAAGTTTAAAACCGTTAATATTAACGAGACACGATGTTTCTTTAATATAATATAAACATATATATTTTTATGACTCAATCATAAACACATAAAACACGGTTACAAATTATTATGCATCGTTAAACTGATTTTATACGTCCATATTTTCACTCATTAAATTAATCAATTCGTCAACAGATAATAATCACATTACTTTATTTTAAAGTTTCACTTTTACTCATATCGAAACAATTATGTATAGATAAAAGTGAAATAAATTCAAAACGATATCGATAACTAACTCTAATATTACTAAGATTGGTAGTTTCATTAATTCATAATGGTAAATAAAACCTGTTTCGTAAACATTACGTGTTACTAACACTTTACTTCTTTAGGAACTTTTTAACTTTTTTTTTTCTCATTCGATAACATATTAGTTAGAATCGCTTATCGCTTTTATTGCATTATAATAGGCAATGTTACCCAATAATAGAGAAGGCATACTGAGTTATAACTATGTACATTAATTACAAACTGTTTGCCAAACAGCCCACATACACCTGCAACCTAAATAATGATCACACAAGCTCTAAGGACATTATATTATGTAAATTATTGGCACAATTTAGAAGATTTCTGTCCCAAAACTTTTATACTTCACTGAATAAAAACGTGTGAAAAACACCAAACTCCTAAGATTTTTTTATCATTTTATGATCTACGAAACGAATGCTTACGAATTCTAGCGTACGAATCAAGAGAAAATATTTTGATATTTTTAGGCAATCACAGCTACAGAGGTACGGATCCAACGACACGATGGAGGCTTATACGAAAATTATTCATGGGCGTCTCGGCGTAGCCACGCGAAAGGCTCTCAGTATGACGCCGGATAAACTCACGGATGAATACATTTAAATAGTAAACGTGACACTACATTGGATTTACTACAGTATAATGCAGCGGGGTACATGAGCCCCATTACTTATGGATATAACTCGTAGTGTTATAAATATGGCGCTCTGACATGCTTTAAAGCGGCGTCGGCCGTTACTCTGTGACCACAAAAGGGTTTGTTAGTAGAACTTATGAAGTATGACCTTCGTGCTTGCCCACGCTTACTAATAAAATCACGGCATAGTATGCTATGTATACTATAATAGTCACACCTACTTATAGCTACTATCTTTACACTTGGCTAGCTACCGACGTAGATACGTTTTTGTATGTAGGCGTTGTACACTCATTGGTCTAAATGCCATTGGTCAACGCCTATTAAAACATTTATAACGATTCGTAGGTATACGTGACTTATCGCTATACACTTGAGACCTATATCTTGATATTTATCTACTTAATGTACAATTACTTTATATAATGGCTTAAGTGACTTAATTACCCGAAGGTTTTATTATCTTTTTTGTTTACCTATTTAAATGTTATAGGTTGCGAAACTAATAATATATAAATTTATATTTAAATTCATAGTTACCGGCATTCCGTTTTAAAGTAAATTTCGTTCGGCAAAGTTCGCGATATTAAGAATATGAATGGCAGCTTTGGCAACTGAATCCCGTTGTCAGTTTCATATATTTCATAAACGTAGTGACTTTACGCTTTTTACAATGTATCAGAGTGCATCGAAAAGGAAAGTTGTAACATCGCATCAAGTTAACCAACCGCATTGGCGTTGACGGCAGGTACCTTTTGAAGATATCGATGGGACTGATAGCCGGCTTAAGAATGTGGAGTCGATGACACAGTTAAAGAAAGTATTTGGCTGCCGCGGTGGCTACTTGAAATAAAATAAAAGTGATACTAATAATACTTTGTCAAATACTTAGTGTCACTCGATTAAATACACCCAATAAAACGTAGGAATTTATAAAACCAATATCAGATTAGGTATGTTGATGTCCCTAAGCATCATCATTATATATTTGGTGTCATCACCACAATCAATACCATAATAATGACCGTGAAACGCAAACTTGAGAGCAATAATAATAAAAACAAATCATTCTAAACGGGGCACTTATAAGCAGAATGACTGAGAATTGCCTTTATATAGTCGTCCTTCATCAAGAAACATTTATGGGCATATAAAATGGAGTGGGAATCATTTTCCAACTCCATTTAGGTGTCTATCAGCGGTTTGCGCACGAAAGGAACAGAAGTGAGAACGTTTTGTAATTAACGTCAAAGAGGCCCTTTGATCCGGGCACCTTAAATGTTCATGAATGTACGAGTATGACGTTCATGCGTTCAACATGCCCATTTCTAAGGGTGTTCGAGTCAGAAACGGAAGCGATATAATTGTGCACAGCACAAAGGTTACCATAAATACATTTCTCATTTAATTTATGTTACAGAGACAAGTATGAAGTACAAATATGTGTATGTCCCTAAATTATGTTGTTTTAGGGACAAATTTTATATCTAATATATATAATTATCAATTGAACAATATATGGTTAATTGATAATTATGTTGAAATGGAAAAGAAATTTCCGTTACGTCGCTGGTGGAATGCATTCAGATTTGTGAACTAATTCTCATCGTCGGTATAATCAAGACATTCAATAAACATGATTATTGTAGCCTTAAGTTAACTATCCGTTCGATCAAAGCAGCAAACAGGTTATAATTGGTTCATATAGGGTTTCTTTCTTATTAATGTATCCTGATATTTCAATTAAATATCTACATATTTATGGGCGGATACATTTAAGTATCGATTATATGGAATCTATTAGCATCTCATAGGCTGCTTACAAGAAACCATGACGAGCTTGTTATGATAAAGCGTTTGGAAATCGCACTATCTAATATTTTACACCACACAGTTGTGCACAAATGAAACTTGTGGAATTTATATGAGCTCAGTACTGGCACGTGTTTCGCGTATATTCTGACGTTTCCTTGCAATCGTATTACATTTTCAAGCAGTACTGGTCCGAGCTCAATGAATAACAGTGACTGTATTCTCGCTTTCATCAACCTTTATTGGACTGAGATTTTATTAGATCCTTTGATGACTTTTTGTTTTGTGTTATGACTTTATTATTGGGTACTAGAATTTATTATTGCTGTGGTGAGACTGCTATACGGTCAACTGTGTAAATTTAAACTTTCAACATTTCTTGTTTATCATTTAGTACTTTCGACGAGTTTAGCTGCGTGTAACACGCAATTGTATTTCTGTCGAGAATTCATGAGTAATCTGAAATTCTACTACTGATACCTACATTATGTACACGTAGGATATAGGCATTTCCTGCACACGTAAGGCTACGCCTTTGGGAAGTAACATAATAACATAAGACATTATTATTAATAATTAAAAATATTAATATTTTTCCTAAGTTATTTCATTACCTACATTATTCTTCCAATATAGGCTAATGCCTCTTCTCATACAATTAACAAGTAAAAGTTAGGTGTAACGCTCCTCTAGTAGAGATATACTTCGTTGCTGTTATAATTAGAATACCGTTGGAGCCAATCCGTACTCTGGAGACAATAATACCACCTTTTTACAAATGGCACAAATTCGTCATAACGATTTTAGCACTTTTATGGGAGTGCAAAACTAGAATAAGTCTGTTTGTTAACGTCCTTAAGCCATTATTATATTGATACCTGTGGCGCGATAATGGCTCGCTGCGTATTTTTGATTCATATATTAATGCTCATTATTTATTATGTGTACCTGAGAGTTAATCATAGCATTCAAAGTTAAGTGACGTCTGAGAACACGTATAAATTTCACTCTATTGTCTGACAGTAGGTTTTCATTCATATAATTATGTGAAGATGTATCCAACATTTACTTTATTTTGTTTTATGACTATAGCGTGATATAATTCTCTAAGTGGATATGAGAAAAGGTATCTGCAGTTAACCCGAGCTTTCTAAAATCATTAATTTAGCCGTAAGACGCCTACATCGTCAACTATACTGCAACATCGTCAACTATAGTCAACTATTCTTTATCTTTTTCTAAGTCTATTGGAAGCAACTTGCATTCAGCGCCTTAAATATTTGTATGTAAAAGCAACAGCGCCCCTGGTATTTACCTTGATATTAATTTATCTTTCTTTCATTAGCAAGACATCAACTTGTGCTGGAGGTACTTACCTAAGCACTTGTCGAATACCAACTATGAACGAGAAGCAAGTACAGCCAGAAGCTAAGTATGTAAAAAAATTAAAGGAAATATAGAATTAAAAGAAAACGTTTAAATATTATTCTACCACATTCACACAGCGCCATGTAGCCCCAAATTAAGCAATTATATTTGCTTGTGTTACGGGTACTAAACATCTGATATACTACTTACATAATTTTTTTTTTTTGTAAATACATACATATTATAGATAAATTACACCCAGACACAGAACAAACAATCATGCTCATCACACAAAGGTTTGTCCTGGGTGGGAATCGAACCCACGACCTCCGGCTTAGCAGTCAGGGTCACTAACCACTAGACCAACAGGCCAGTCAATTTTAAGATAGTTTTCTTAAGGGCTTTTGAACACTACAATGATAGGTATACCTAGTTATCATTGAGCTAGCGAACTGCTAGTAACGGTAGTTAAGTGATAAAATCTCTACAGCTTTGGTGTTCTGCTTGAAATTTTTTTAAGTCAATTTATTAAAAAGAAATATGAGAAGATTTTTTTATAATTGTTTTCTTTCTTAAACTTAAATTCTCTTCATAAAATGTAAGATAAAAAAATTACTTATTACTTTAGTTTCATGTAACAGGTGTTGAATCTTTTTCATATATGCCCCAATGCAAGACAGCGTTGCTCAAAATCTTGTAATCATTGGTAGGAAAACTCAATAATCAACTTGCTTGCCGGCTTTAATATAGGAATAGACTGAAATCGAATTCAGAACTACACTTATCACTAGCAATTCTGATCAATATCAAAATAAGAACATAAGTTGAAGAAATCTTTCATGCTTCAAGAGTGCAGCTCTTGACCGGCGCGGCGAGATTTTGCTGCGATAAATCAGAGACTCTACGCCGTAAAATATTTGTCATAAATACTGACAAAGGCATAAGCTGATGCTTTTTGTACACAATACATTATTCAACTTAATAGTGTTCAAGGTAGGAATTGTACCTATTTTTAGATTTTTACCTTTAAGTTTATTTTTCTTAGGTTTTCGTGTTTCGTTAAAAAATTATGAATAAGTAGTTACAGTACCAAATTTTTCTTATATATTTATACTATTACTCATGCCACTTTTAAGTTATCTCCATGTATTTCATGTACCTAATGCTTACGTTTGCACAACTATACCTAGTTAAAATGGACATCACGTACGATAGCATGACCCAGGTGGTCAACTGATGTAACAGAATGTCCATTTTAACTGCCACCGGCTCATGTGTACTATGCCTTATCTAATATCATCTAACCTTGAAGATGGTAGCATAACAAGCACGTGAGAAAATTTTTGTTTTTTATAATGTGCCTTAATTAATCAATATTTCACCTTACGTAGAGTAAATACAGTTTATTTTTAACTGACACACGTTTAGACTATAAGGTACTTACTAGGTATATGTTTACTTAAAAATAGCGTAAACACGGTAGAAATAAACATGATATGAGTAAGATTGTGTAGAGAATAACTTTATTAGGAACGGTTTTACAATAGAATTATGAAAGTCGTTCAAACATACAATTAATGTATAAAAAGATCTGATTCATCATCAGATTCTTTAAACAAATGTTCGCTGACCCAACAAGTATTATCTCATGTAGGAAATCATAGTCGACATAACCGCCCAAATGTTGAATCGACTCCTAGAGTCGATTGTCAAAAAAAGGCCCGTCTGTGTAATCGACTCCAGGAGTCGTTTCAAGATGGCCGCCGTCGAAATATCGAATTAATTCTAAAATCGCTATTACTCCTTATATTCTCGTCCGAATATAACCGAATTTTTTACGGTAATAGTCGACTAAATGCAGATTATAACGATACCCAACACTACTACATTCATAGACTTTGACGTTTTATGTAAAAAAGTCAGGCAGTTATGTTTACGCGCGCGAGAGATTTCTTTCGTTCTCCTTTGTTGTTGATTTCTTAAGTTTTTTATATAGTAGCCAGTATTGTTTTTAACCCAACATGTTGGAAATCTTATCTTATTGTGAAGTGTTACGTTTTATTTGAAAACAACGCTATCGTAATAAAGTCATGGAACCTTTTTTTTGTCAAGGACCCTTGTTTTTTTTTAAGTGGTTCAAGTGTTTTGTTATTTCGTCGAACTAATAAAGTAAGCACTTATAACAGCTGCTAACTATGTGTGTGAAAAGTGTGTGAACCAAACTACACAATGGATGTTGATGATGCCGGATGCCAGATGTTGTAAGTATTCTTAGAATTTATAAACAACGGACCCTATTGTTTACGTTAGCGATCGGATTACGCTCGGGTGTCGGGTTACGGCTTTGTCAAGGTCTCATTGTGAAATAATTGATGACAAGGAATGTTATTGTTTATTGAATATGAGATTAATGTATGTTTATGTATTTAAAACATTAACTTTTTCAATTACGGGTATTTTTTTTAAATAATAAATATTTATGTAATTTGAGACGTCATAAAATACCTACTTAAAAAAAAAAACAATAATAATATATTTCCTTGTAGACCAAAAGGGACTATAGTCCCTTTTATTCATCTGTTGGTAGAAGGCTTAACGGGACTTGACTCCCTTTTTAGCTCCTCTTTGAAAATTAAGAGATATCGCGAAATTAAAATTGCTGACTTGCGAAATTGAATTTTCGCGATTCGCGGTAATTAGCGCCACTTGGGGGCGCAATTGACATTTATAGGCTACACAGCTAAAAGGATAACGGTAGTAAGAGTACTACAATAAAAAACTTTTATTCGTTGTTTTATTCGTCCACCTTTTCAGTTACTGCTTACCCCTTTAGGAAAACGTTGTAACGCATGTATGAAACAATGCCTAATAAATAGCATTATAATGAGATAAGCTTCAATATTTCATACAGATTTTTATCTCCACGTAATGTATTCTACGTTATCATAATCCGGGCTATGTATCCAAATTTACGAATGTTGCAAATAGATAGCAGATTTCGAATGTAAAACATGTTACATTGATAAATGTTATATTTGCGTAATCGCAAAGGCAATATTATTATTAGTATTAGTAATTCAGCATGCAATTACAGAAATAACCTTGCCTAGTAGCATGTTGGGTCACACTGACGTGGCAGAAGCGTTGCCAAAACGACTTATTATAACAAATAGCTGATCAATTTATCATTCTAAATTATTGGGGCAAGTGGTCGTCAAGACGTGTCATTGTATTCGTTATTGGACGTTGATACAAGTTCTTTTTTATTTATAATTAATTAGCGTTCTGTTATTTCTGCTGTGGAAATTTATCGTTGTAGCGACTATCTTCTAATGTCACATATTACCGACAAATAGTATCATATTTTTTGTTTGATTACTGTAAATGTCATTTATGAACATAAATGTCTTTTTATTAGTATTTTATGGCTGTGGATGTTAATAGGTAGGAATTAGAGTAGTTCGGTTTTTGTAACAATGTGTATATTTTTAAGTTAGAACGGATTTTTCACGATATATTCTTCTTTCCCCTTGTTTTGTTATTGCTCACCCCGTGACGACATGATGAGGTTGCTAGCACCAAGGTCCATCATTATGAGAGCATCATGGCGGGCTCTGGTGCGAGAATTGACCTTGCCCTCTTTCACCATACATCCTTTGGACCAGTTTTCTTTTACAGTAAGTATATCAATGACGTCTAATATACACTTAAAAAGCTCTTACAATTTCTGAAGTTCACGTTGCTACTGTCCTGGTATTAAATTCTCGACCTTGTGCATAAAAAGGTGGTCTCTAAAATATATGTCCATCAAGAAACGAAACAAATGTCACAATTATATAAAATTATTTTGTAGTTCTACCAGTTGAATAAAAATACTATTAATTTGGATATGTTTACAGCGTTATAAGAGTAATAGCTCCTAAAATTAGACAAGTATATCTCTCTATAATTGGAGAACGAATGTTATAAATAAATTTAAACTACTATTAAAATGGGACATCACTAATTTTAGGCCTATCCAATCGAAACTCATCCAGAGTACATACATAAACATGCTACGTAATATAATTTAACGGACTCATTACAGCGCGAAGCATCAACTCATAATTTTCAATTTGTGTCTGCGATCCCCTTAAATATCTACAGGCGTACACAAAGTTTATAGCTAGCTATGACGTTAACTGGTTGTTGCATCATTTTGTGTCATACATTTCTACGTGATCTTTTTCCGTAGCAAGTCTCACTCATTTTTGGAATCTTACAGCAAAAGGCTATCTCTTCATGCGTGTTTTAAAGTCTGCTACAATAAAGTAGTAGCCCTTCTAAGACCAAACCAACTATGGGACTCGAGATTTGGAAAACCCGTTTTAAGTTCAATAGCTTAGGTATAATTTTCCATATACATATTTATAGTTACGGTGCTTTTTGTAAACCGCGCACGTGTAGTCTAATTTTATTGAATACATTTAATTCGTCAGCAATGTCATGTTTGTATCCAACAGTTCAATTAAATTGCCTTTTAAATAACCACAGGTAATAAATAAGTACCGTAATAGACCACACAACACGTTCATATAACAATAATAATGAGTAGTAATGACACTCCATTAACTTAATTAGATATTTAAAAACCTAGACTAATCACTAAGTAGTAAATAATTGATTTAAGATAAAGCTGTTTCAGTATTTTATAAAGAAGTCAAGTAGCAGTCCATTTTATCCTACTACAAGATAAAGGCCTCTTTTTACAGAGTCGGTAGGCTTTAACAGTGATTGCTACGCTTGCTTAAGACGAATTTTGAAATTTTAGTCTTTTATTAGATTTAATAAGTTCGCAAAACCTCATGCAATATACGACTTTTTTTGCTAGTGTGGAACATGTATTTGAAAAAACTTACGATCTCTTACTCTAACATACCTACATCAATTTGAAAAGTTGTAGTGGTGTCGAAACCCTGCAAACGTGGAGGTTCAATAGTAAGTATTGTCAAAATTGTTATTGTTACTGTAGGTACCTATTTGGTCGTAATTACGATCGGTGATAGTGGTTATGTAGTTAATCACACTTTCATACATAAATTATTATTTTGAATACTTACTTTTCTACTGCAAACAAACCCTGTATCGTTTCTTTAACAACAAGCAATTAAAAACACAAAGCCTTAAGAGAAATTCAAGTAATATTAAAACTAATCAAAACATTATATATATATTATGTTCAACTGCCAGTAGCTACAATATAGTGAACAGTAAAAATAAACTCAAGAACTAGGTAATACCTAGTTCACACTAGCAAATGAGTAACGATTACTGTTACTGTTATTACCTACTGTATACAAATATAATGGTCACGAACACCAAACCAAGATATTTGACTTGTTTTCTATTATTTTTTATCTCTCAAGAGAGCCAGAATTTTTTATTTAATCCTATAGAATGATGATCACGAGGGTGATTTCTTTTTCGTTTGTATTTCATGTTGAAATAGATTTAATTTTGTAATAATCGGTTATGGACGACTATCAATATTTTGAATTGCAATTGCTTTTCTATTGATATGTACTTACATAGTAACAATGATACGCCCTTTTGTCCACGCAATATTTTTCAATGTTTCTATAGTCGTGAAAATAAAACAGTTATTTAGTTTCTTACGCATATTCAATACTAGTAAAAATACTAATTAAATACTAGTATTTTTAATAGACCGGTCCCTTAAATGATGACGCGATGATTTGGTCAAAGTGAAGAACAACCAGTGGATAAAGGCTCAGTACTGGTTAAAATGGGAGCTTGAATAAAACTAATTTTCGACTTGATTGATGATAAGTATAATAGGACACTATTTTTAACGTCTTACTCAGTGCCAAGCTGTTGAAGCCTTTTTGAAAGTTGATCATGTTATGATCGTGTGGTCAGAGTTATTTCGTCATAATTGTGGTGAAGTTTGTTGGCATTAATAGACATGAGCTCGTTTTCGCAAGTATCTGTTGTGCTTATCTGTCAAGATACAATCGACCTTCACCATATTATAATTTAACCATATTAGAAGATTTACTTCAAACATCTCACACTTAGAGATCAGATATAAAATCCAATAAAAAATACAAAAGCTTCGGTCCAACAAGCGCGCTATTGTGCTTACCGCTTTACAACACCAGTTGTTAAATTACCTATAACTTCATATTGATACGATCAATTTAAATTTATTGTCAATATAACTGAACAGTGTTTTATTAATCTAACCATCACTAATCAATTGATTGATTTCACAGTTGATTTGAAAGCGTAGTTACGCGTCAGTTACTATTTTATATGTATTTTAGAATTTGAACATTCACACAACCATTTGACATAACGGGATAGTGTTTTGATTTTTTGTTTTTGCAGCTTACTTGATAGTGTGTGGTAACCGTTCCTCCTGGAGGTTCATGAAAAGCGGCAAATAGGAGCATAGTTGGCTATATGTCTAGCAGTAGCGAAGAGTCACTTTTCCGAGGAGGGAAGCCGGTGGGACTAAAATACTTTGAGTTTCGGAAGGCCAGTTAGACTTTGAGTAGACACTCAAGCAGTGATAGGTATAAGCAGGTCAGGGCATATTTTAAAATGGAAGCCGGCAGGAATCGTGTTATATGGACGCTTCGCCACTGATGTCTAGCGCTTTTGCCTGTCGCTACCACCATATATGTTTAATCATTTGTTGTTTTCTTAAGACCTATTAACTAGCAGGAATGCAATCTTGCCGAAGTAGTAGTATTGTATGATGTAGTCAAATTTTTCGGTAGAAATGCACCAATGAATTCGTCTAAGATATTTTTAAAACGAATGTTAGGTTAACATTGTACAGTATTGCTAAAGTTTTACTGAAATATAATTAATAATAATATTTGTTATTTTCTCATGTAAATAAGTGATATTTATTACCAAAAATTTACTTAACATACATTCAAGAGTTTATTATACGTAGATATTATGTTTAGTTTAGTCAGCATCATTTACTACCGAAATTATTGCTTCAATACACCTCCAGAACCCTTTCGTCGATAACGTCGTGACATATGTGACATAAATAGAGCTAGCAATGCCGGCAATAGGTATTTACGTAAGAATACAAATGATAGCGCCAACGAAATACTTGTTATCTTCCCAAAATATTGTCGTATAATATAGCAACCAATTTACTAATTCTACTTTTGGCAACCATCTCCGGTCTCTACATACGCAGAGGTAAGTAATCCTAGCATAAACCTAGGTAATTAACAAAACTTTTCTTATTACGTACTTAAGCTATATCTACTTAAGTTTAAGACTCTTAAGTTTAATTAAAGTTCTCCCTGAAGCGCAGCGCAATTACTCGGCCCGTGTAAATGCAAATAAGTTTGGAACACCGTGTTGTTTATACTGGCCACTGCGACCAATGGTGCTGTTCCAGCTATGAGCACTGTGTCAATTTTCTTTGACACTAGATGGTGTGATAAAGTGAATGTTGGCACGGTGTGGCACTGCGAGGTCGGTGTTGTATAGGTACTGATTTCGGGCTTCCCGCAAACTTTGTGTAACTTACAGTGATGTCCCGTAAGTTTCGCCGCAACGCTGGAGTTTGGGAAGCTTACCCGCCACTGTTTAGAGTTTCGGTTGTGAAGTTTTCAGACTTGACAATTACTAAGATTTCACACCCAAATGATATATATATTGTTTCTTTGCGGAATTTTGTGAGAAATAATATTTTATGGAGAGAATAACATGTTGCCAAGATTAAACTGAGTCGTATATGAAATTTTTGGTTTCCGAAATATATTAATGTTGTGTTTTATGTTAACTAGTTGTTAATTAATAAACATTCAATGTTGGTGGGTTATTGTGAGTACCCTTTCTTAATCTCGAGCCTGCCATGCCCCAAGACCATACAGAAAATCTGTCAATTACTTTCACTCAATCACGTTCCGTCGTGAATGATCAACTAACAGTTTTCTTTACATTTATAAGGATACGACTTTATTTAAACCTTGTTTTCTAAGTATATCAAATCGTGATAAAATTATAAATCAACACACAGTATTAAATCAAACGAACTGTCATTCATACCAGGTGACAGAGAAGTGTCTTCATTAATATAATATCAAAGAAAAAGCAAATACGTTTATACTGAGTACCAACACGGTTAATTTATTAATAACAGAAAATAATAAAGTATGAAAAAACATTGCAAAAAATGTCATGTTATGGTCGTTTAAGTTTCTCGCACCTTATTTAAAATTATGTTCTCGGGATGGTACGTGATCAGTTTAGTTTAAATTCATTGGCGCTTTTCGAAATGTCAAAGCAATTATTTTTTATTAATTAATCACTCAAGTACTAAGGCATGTATCATAGTGAATGCGAAAATGTTATGGGAAGAGTATGTAATTGCTAGTATTTTAAGTACGGCGCAGTCGCGCGTACAGGCGTTCAGAATGCTTACTATGTTTACCTATTGCGCGCTACAATTATGAGAGGTGCATTTTTGGAACTCAACAGTACAATGGGGCTTATAATGTTTTATTGTTTTAAGTACATTGCTTACATGCAGTTAAAGTTTACTTTATTAGATTGATTATTTCTTGTTTGAAATAATAGCGTACCTATATTTTTTAATTATCATCTACCAAAATGAATATGTCGTGCCTGATGTTAAACAGTCAGTGCAGTCATTTTGGTAGTTTCAGTAAAATATAGAAAATTACACCAATGTGTAACAGATTATGTTAAGATGTGCATGCTATAGAAGCTAGAATATGTCTCACAGATCTTTGTGTGTAAGAATTACCTATCAATAGACGAATACGAATACATGCCACAGTATGGTGGGCTCATGTTGCAATTTTGTCAATAGTACTAGTTTTTCTGAGACTTTAATATAAAATTTATCGACTTCCTTTTAAAGACAGTTGATATTTACCTTGGTATTCTCTGCTCATGTATATTTCAATCAATAAATAACGTAAAAACATTCAAGAAACTTGAGCGGAATACCATTACTTTATTACCTAAATACAATGTATGAATTGCCACTTGTTTTCTGTTTTCCTTTAGGATAGGAAAGAAGACATTTTTAAGTAGGTAACTATACTATGGAAATAGAAGTTTATTTGGGAATGGGTGTCATTTTTTGTTGATAATTATTTTCAGCGGAAGTGTTGTTAGGTAGGTTATTATCTTTTTTGTTGACAGTATTCACTGTCGAGCAAAGCGGTCACTGTTAACCGTCGCTACTGGCTTTAGAAACATCAAGAACAATATTCGTTTTCCACCATACAATAAGAAAACCCTCTGCTATCAATGCAACTCATATTTATGGCACTGGAAACAGCGTAATAATGCAGTCTATTGTAAGATGGAGATACTTCTCCTAGCAGGCTGCTCTATATTGAGTTAGAAATCTTCTAAGTATCTACCTACGACATCTCTCGCTATGCAGCCATTCTTAATTAAATTAAATGTCGATTACTTTTCTTTCCATCTTCTTGTGCTTTTTAATTATTTCGCTAATTCAGCGAATCACAAAGCATCTCAATCAAAAATAATTTTGTACCAATCTCAAATGTAGTAACTCAAATATTAATTTTTTACAAACGTTTGTTTATATTTATAAAAAGCTGCCTTTTAGGTCAAGACAAAGAGTGCAGTATGATTAATAAACCAAGTTCAATAGCCTCAAGGCGAGACTGATCAAAAACTCGTACTTCAGTTGTGCGACTGAGCAATCCATTACATTGGAGATATCGCATCGATGCCCCGTTTGAGCTTGTTACACGCCACTGCCTTAGTTAACGATTTATTTACAATAGACTAGTTAAATTATTGTTTAGTTGGGACAATTGATTCTGAGATTGATTTATTGCCGCTCCAGGGTAAATGCTTGTGGACAGAACACACAATCTATATCTACCACCAATAAGAGTATGTACCTGGTTGTTGATCATATCTATATTTATATAAAGCGGAAGAGTTTGTTTGTTTGTTTAAACGCGCTAATCTCTGGAACTGCCAGTCGAATCCGAAAACTTCTATTTGCGTATGATAGTCAAGTTCTCGAAGAAGGTTATCGGCTATGTAACATCACGCTACTGTCGATAGGAGCAGAGAAGTAAACAAAAAAGGAAGTGAAACCGCGCTGCGAAAAGCTAGTTATGCTATATAACTATATGTAAGTAAATAAGTCGAAGTCAAACGATATATTGTAAAAGGTAAGTTTATGTATCGATAATACCGATGGGTGAAGGCGAGTCACGACCGGTCAAACTGGCGATACTTGGGAAGGCCTATGTCCTTCGGCTGATATGCTGATGATGAAGATGATTCAAAGTGATTCATTTTTTTAAATTAATAAATTGTTGAAGAGAAATAGTTTTAGTGACCACACAAGGATATTTTGCGTAAGAAGCTATAGTTATTATAAACTTATATTTTAAATCTGGAAATATTTTTACCACGTTACACATCGCTAACAAAATCTATGACAACATTAAATTCTATTCAGCTGTCATCGTCTTAATAACATCGAATAACATATTGACATTCACAGGTAAGTATCTATTCAAACACATAACATTTAGTCGAGTGGTATCAAACGCAGCATCGAAGCACCATCCCGATTCTTGTTCCATATTTCAATTCGCGCATCACGCATTAATGCCTTTAGGAAAAATATAGAATGCAACAGTCGTAAATATGTTGGAACGTGTTGCGTGCGGAACGCATCAACATCATCCCTATGACGTCAATTAGCAGCCTGGTCGTAAACATACGTATCATGGGAATAAATTTATGCATACTATTTATGTGAGCTTACTAGCACTACTTGTATTTATTTTGAAGCTTTGCGTGATATTTTGTTGTTACGTTTTGCTCTATATTTGGATGACACTTTTATTTAATTTTTAGAATATTGTACATTTTCTCAGGAAATTAGACGACTAGATTAGACTACACACCCATCTCGAAAATATTGCCGCAAAGACGTAGAATTTAAGCTCTACTTACTTGTAGAATTCTACGAATCTACAATTCTACAGAGTTTTGTCCCGTGTGGGCATTGAGCACACACTCTCGTACAGCAGTACGTTCTCTTCACTGCGCTACAAGTGCAGATATTATTTAATCAGATGTTATTTTAAACGTAACAAAAAGTTTCGTAGCAGATAGCCTTTCGGAGCATCCTATCCATTTACCAAAAGACCCGTTCAGCAAGTAATTTGCGAGATAATTCAACGACGATGTGAACTATTTCCATTTTTGACCTGGAACCCCGGTCCTAGTTATGTAGCCGTCCCAGTCGCCTAAATTTTCGACATTGCTAAATTACAAAGTTTTACGTCATAATTAAAACTATTAAAAATTCTGTGGTCATCTTAATCACAAGTTATATGTATAATTAATTTATCAATGTACGTATTCAAATGTGTGAGCATGTGAGTCATTGACTTGAGAATTTATTATACCTATACTATTTCTTGTTTATAATAGAATCCATTAATTAAAGTTATAAATAAGTGTCAATTATTACTTGATTTGTGTACATTTTTATAAGTAAAACTAGCGATATAAATTTATAAAAAAAACTAGCCATCTTCCCAGTAGTACCCTACTAATATGATTGGTGAGAGTAATATGATTGGTGGTCGCGTGGTTAAGAAGAAATTAGCTGAGAAACACACAAAAAAACCAGCGACATTGCTTTACATTATTTATAGACAATTCAGTTATATATATGTATCCTTCCGCGGTGAGGTTTCACTCGCGTTAAGTTACATCTTTGGTTACTGCTTCGCTCCCTTCGCCAATAGCGTGGTGTTATACAGCCTATAACCTGCTTTCTCAAAAACTGGGCTACCAAACGCAAAAAGAATTATTCAACTCCGACTGGTAGTTTTAGAGATTATTAGCGCATTCAAACAAACAAACTCTTATGCTTTATATAACAGTATAGATATGATTGTACTACGATTTATAATAATGTGTTTCATTGACAATGTATGGTATGTACTCTTTATATCTATACATTATAAGTTTATAGTATAGGTACTTGGTGTAATAGATTCACTTCCCGCTATTTACCCCCTGGGTCTGTTCGTATGTCTTTTAACGACCTGGATACTATAAAATATCGGACAGTTAAGAATTTTGAATTAAACTGACATTAAAATATTTTTTGCCGTATCGTATGAGAATAGGTAGGTACTTAAAAAAATAAGAAATAAATAAAATAGGTTTTAAAAAAAATTTAAGTATACAAGTTAAAATGATTTATGAGCTACAGTCAGTGTCAACATTTAAAAAGGTAATTTGATTTATTTCAGAAATGTAGGTTCAGGGACCAGTAAATCGTTAATTCTCATACACAGAACATACTGAGGCCGGCAATTTTATTCTGCAAATTGAATACGCGAACATACCCAATTTACGACCGCACTGCCATCTACCGGCCAACATTTTTTAATTATTTGATCTGGCAACACTGATAAATCAACGAGTGTAATTGGCGGGCCAGTGTTGCCCTTTAATTAGTTTATTTCATTTCGCGCACGCCCTTCAGTAATTAGTTCATGAATTTTAATTCAAACGCCTTCTTGTAGGCGTTAATTGATTAAGGGGTAGTTGCTGTTTAATGGGCGATTGTGACTTTTTTATATGGTGCGAACATCAATGTAGTTTAAATATTTTAATGGTAATATGGAAATAATAACCGTTTTAAGACATTTTTAGGAGATAAAATTTAGATATGTTCGTAAAAACAGCCTGGTGGTTATTAATGTGTATAGGCATGTCCTGTGTGTAATACAAAACCTAATGATAAAATCTGGTGTTTTGTGCCCAAGTTGTTCAAAATACCCGTATCAGATTTACGACTCACCCGATGGAGCCTTAACAACCTTTTGCTCTACGTGCTACCATTTGTCTCAAGAAATTCAATTTTCTATAGATTATATCAACTTTATATAAGAATAATTGGTAAATAGAATAATGTTTATTCATTTAAGAAATTAATGGGAAAGCTAAATATTGTAATAAATATGATTGTTATCTTTTTATTCAATAGTTGTTTCGCTACTGCACCTGCTTTCTTCCATAGCAATGTCAGCCTTTAGAGTTAATGAAATATGTAATGTGTAATGAATATTTCTCATTTTTCAATTTTATTTTATCCTACTAAAGTAGCTTCGTTTTGCCTGATGGTAAATAGTCTGGAGTAGTGGTCGTTTATTTTGTAAAATTCATAATTTTTGCTATTATTTGTTTTTCGAGCTAGATTTTTGTGCTTCTATTAATATTTACAAAAGGCCAGTATTACTTTTTAAATCTCTTACACATAATGTACGTTCAAGAAAGAAATAAAGCTTTTATTTTTAAGGCATTAAGACTACTACCATAACTATTAGGCTACTAAGATACTTGAATAACCTAAGTGTAAATCGTTGCATTAACACTTAATATTACTGTAATTTTCAACTGCTGCAGCACAGAATCAGCTACAATCAGAAGTCCGGTTGCTAATCCTGTGCATATATCAAGATAGCCGTTGTAATAGCAGTGTTTCTCAATCGTACGTCAAAAGCGATCCAACGATAGAAAGCCGATACGCGCCAGCTAGGCCCACGTTGACATTTTTATAGCATAAGCTATCGCCGACGATAAATATACCGAGCTTTGTCCGAGCATTTTGCGTTACAGTCTCATCAGAATTTCATGCATTTTCATGAACGTTATAAATGTAAAACTAAATTGTTTTTTCTCTTTTAATTATTTTGTCAAATTAATTCTGGAGCGTGTTTTGTTTTGAATGTATTTATGTTTAATGTTTTTTTATGTAAAAGCACGTTGTAGAGTCAAAGCGAGTGTCATAGTTGTAATAACTTGTAATGACAGAGATTGTCTTAAGTTACATTTCGTTGATTGATTAAATTTGTTGTAAGTATTCTTTTCAAACTATTCTATCCATTGAGTAGATATCACATTAATATATTTTATTAAATATATTTGCGTCATTGTGCATGGAGCCTGAGACTGATAAAGTTAGTTTTCTTAAAATTTGTTTTTATCACGGATATGTTTTGCTTAATTTTTGTAAATAGTTAATATCAATTTACGCTGCTACGCTTAATAAGTAAAGTCCAAACGTGATGTGCGTAATTAAGAAATACTGATTCATGAAGGTTTAGGGTATAGTTTCTATAAAAATATTAATAGATAGGTACTTTATTTACCGATAGGCACCATATTAATCACATTTTTGAATTCTAAGCCTACTTGACATAATAATATTAGATTCAATAGTGTTACTATAACTATTGATTTTGAATTAATAACTTCGTTTAAATTACTATGAATGACGTTTCTTGACTTGGTAATTGGTAGAAGTCAGTAATTGCCAGGTTCAGTGGTACGTACAGGTCTTGGTTTCGTTTGAGCCGGATGGGAAAGTGACATTTAGATCATTTTGCTATTTACTTAAAAGTTATGAGCCTACATACATACGTATGTTAGATAATGCTTCATTTCATCAATTTTCATTAATGTTCATAAATTTACAGAAATCTATGTGTGAATGTGAAGTGAATGTGAAGTGTTACATATACACATACATGCATAAAACAGTTTTATTTGGACCATCTTTCTTAGCACGTCCCTCGCCGCGTGCCTATGACACTCTGTGTAGGGTATCAACAAAGTGTGAAATGGCGCGGAAATATCGTAACCTCTCCCAGCCAGACATTTCGTTCCTTCTCGCTAGCCACGCTCATTATCTGCCATTCCTAATGTTTCTTTGTTGGTTTAAGTTGCTTTATTTACTCACCGTAAGTGTACGATTTTCCTACGCAAGTATATAACAATATTTCGTAGATAGGCCAATTACGAAACTTGATATTATTTGTTTATCTCGCGTATAATCACAGGTTTTTGCCGCTACTTCGCATAATGTCAATTCAATATGTTTATAAATAAACCAAAATATATCGCCTTAAATAATGTCAATATTTACATAAACATGGTCAATACCTCTTCTAATAAAATTCCTACCGTGTATAATAGATGAATATTATATTGCGTCAGCATACGGGTAGGTGCGTAGATAAAATTACAGCTAAAACACATTTTTAAGATTATAATCGTAAAATCATTATATTTATTGTATATGAATAATTTTTATGTGGGTGTTTTTATTCTTTTATATGATTTAGGTTTGGCGAAAAGATATATGGCTAACTGTTGTTAGGTTAATGTATGTACGTGCGTTACAAATAACATTAGAGTGTCATCGAAAGTTGGGAGTAAAATAAATATTATATGACATGCTCATAAATAATCCCCTTCGTTTCCGACGGACCGCTGCGCATCCGGTAGGGAGGCACCCTACTCGAACCGACGCCATTTTACATTTGAATTTGAAATGTCATTATTGTTATAGAAATATGATAAACAATGATCCGTTATGTCTTTTTCGAGTACCGAAATATTGATGTAGATCGTAACTATGAGTGAGTTTGTGATATTACTTAATAACTTGTTATTGAGTGCGACACGTGTGTACTATTTTTTCAATGTTCTATCACCGATTTTGATTTGTATACTGATTTACCAACAGATAAAAGATACAGATATACTTTAAATTTCTTAGCCTTGTTTAACCAATTTATTTATATAGTAGATCAAAATAAGAATTGAGAGGTAAGAGATTTTATATACAAATACATATTAATATTAACATTTGATTTCGCTTTGACACGAGATTTTAGCTAGTAGACTTTTAGTAGCCTGAGTAAAGTTAACTTTCTGTTGATTCAGAGCTCTTAACAGAAGCGCTGTTTTAGCTACAGAAAGATTAGATTTCAGAGACTTTTAAATGGATATTGTGAACGCTAATTACTTGTTACGTATTTTAACTTTTACAAATGGTAGGTATTTATTTTTATACCTACATCTTTCTACCTTTCCAATAATATAATATTTTTTTATTACTATTCCTTTGATTGAGTACAATAATAGTATATCTGGTTACATCCTTTCTTATATCCTTCTCTTAATATAATTTATTTATTCTTCACAGCGACAAAGAAATGCGTGGGTAAGCTCCCATATAATTGAAATGATGGACATCCTACTGGCCGACATAACTTGAGCTTCCTCAGCTCAATTATTAAAAGGTAAAGGGGTATATTAGTTGCAAGTTGGAGGTCTAGCAAAACTGGTCATGTAATACATAAATGAGTAACAGTGTTGATTAAATTAAACAGTAGGATTTATGTGGTCACCAATTTAGCAATGATGTGAAATGTGTATAGGGGCTCCGTATGCGTGTTAAGTGGAAGTATGAGTGTTAATGACTTGTTTCTATGAGCTTTTATTGTAATTATTTTCTAGGGGTTGTGTTTTTTAATTAGATTTGTAATAAATAATAATCTTTTTAAATTATATCGTTGTCTAGTGTGAGAAAAACTGTTCCAATGAACGAATTCATTTGTATAGTTTATGATACGCGAGGAACTAAGCGGCCGTGAAGTAATTAAATACTTCTACCATATATAATCTTAATTCTGCCCAATCCGAAAGAAAGTTAATATTTTAGTAATAAGGCTTGGTTTGGTGAAAGCACAAACGATAGGTATATTTTTACGCAGGTAAAACTGCTGCAAGTCTCCTGGTTGCCTGTAATCACCTCTTGTTGATAGGTAGGTAATATACATAAGATACAGTCTAGAAAATATATATTTAGTGAATTAATAGTAATAATTATCTTCAAGTATTAGAAAAAACAACTATAGTGAACTTATTATGCGCGACCAAAACCTTAACTCCTAAAAGTCTCCAACGCTATAGTTATAAAAGTCTTCTAAGTTATACATTGCACTCTAAAAACCTATTCACATCTAAACTTCACACTAAAACACTTAATACGACATAAAAGTGATAACATAACAATAAAGTTAATTTTACGATGTATTTTAGTGCATCACAATGGTAGCGACATCTAGTGGAGTTTATACGAACTACGTGGCGACAAAGCCTTCTACGCTTACAAAGTGATTGGAAATGAGAACCTTTGGGAACGTAGCGCTGAATGATAGGAACTTTGTGTTCGTCTTAATATTTTCTGTAATAACTGAATACAAATAAAACTGAAACAATTCAATGAAAATAACCTAAGGCTTTAGGTTATTTTCATTGAATTGTTTTAATAATTGTCCTTATATACATTTCAATTTACTTCGTGACTGCTGAAAAACTCAACTTTAAAAACATTACATTTTTTAAGGAAATCATAAATAGCAACAAAATTGAATGCTTCGTATTCTTACGTCAAAATTTACTTGTATGTTTAATTATTGAGAACATATACAAAATGTAACTTCATTTTGAAGAAGCAATTTCATTATACATTTTGATTACTAGCATTAGTCAATACTTATGTAGGTTCTTCCTGCAAGGTGGTCTTATAGCTTGTTATGGTCAGCGACGGGTACCTACTGATGGATTTCAAAACCTATCCCACTCCGTAGATTCTCCATTCGTTGGTTGCGGTAATACTAAAGGCCTTTACTCAGCAGCGATCGATTGAAATGATGAGACAAATATTTGTAATGTTTTCTAATAAATACGTTGTTCAATTTGCAGACCGATATATTTACAAAATATTTCGTAAGTAAGTATTTTATTTAAACAGATTATAACTTAGATAGAGTCATACTTCTGTACATAACAAATCATTAGATATCTACTTATATTCGCCAATCCAAAATATAGGTACTTGTTATCAATTTTTCCATATTTTCGCTATAAAGACTACATCAAAGCAAAATACTGTGACGTACCACTTTACAAGCAAAAATATAAAAACTAGGTGAAGGTACAATATTTTTTCAATAGTAAAATACTACAGAACGAATTGAATAAAATTTTTTTGCCCCGTCCCATACAAGTCAATGTTTTATTAAAATCGTTTCTGAATCTAATACGTTTGCTTCTCGAAATACGGTCGGACGGTTCCCCATAACGAATGGGAATGACCCCATTAAAGGCACCTTTTAACGTATTAAATCGAAACTTATCGGGAGACCTGTCCACGGGCTAACCCAAGGGTGAGTCTTATCGAACATACCACTCACTTAGGCCGGGATAGTGGATGCGCTATATACGATTCTCATTTGCGGTTTATATTGGAAACATCTCTATAAGTTAAACCCAGTTTAGGTCTATGTTTATGCATTCGTCGAGTAATGAATAGACATTGATATGTTAAGGCTTCCCCTTTCTGCTATCGGTTTAATTTATTCAAATTATGTAGGTTAGGGAAGTTAGCAAGGCCGATTTGTATGATACTGAGACTGACATTTATAAGCCCACGTAGAAATTTTAATGGAATATTTATACAAGATTTAGAATTCCTACATAAGTTGACGAAATAATTTAAAAAGTTCTGGTTTGTTTGGTGATATTATATTGTCACATTATAATATGTCTGCTATAAAGGACAGTTGACCTTCAAATCTGAATATATATACAGTATATTACAAATTTACATAGATATTACAATCATAATATACCAACTAATACAATATTCTTGACAGCGTAATCTATTTGTATAGAAGCGAAAGGTTATTCATTGACTTGAAAAAAAATCTTGAAAACAACTTGAATTATGAATCTGATCAGCTTAAGCTGGTACCTAAGCTATAGCCCACCTATAAATTACCTATCTGCCAAATTTCAGTCCGCAAGATCCTTTCTTAGCTGATATCTCATAATGAACGTAGATAGGTATTTTGCGCCATTACAAAGTTAAGGCGTGGCCCTGTTTGTAGGCATTACATTATTAACTTCAAACTTAATTATACACACCTCATAGATATAAATAACGCGATAAAACTCAAATCATTCCATTGTAATAAATATCTCAAGATTTGTCAAAAAATATTTATAACAAATTTCGTTAGGATTTTCCAATTTATAATAAATTTATCTTGACTGTGTAGCGTATTGAAATATTACTATCTGATATTGCAGTATTGAGTAGAAATTTTCGTTTTGTCAAATGGCGTTAGCACCAGGCGTAGAACCCAAGATTACAAGACCCTTGTCGCTTTTAAACCTCATCCGCCATGTAGTCTTGGTTGTCTATCAGCATTGGCAATAAAAAATTCGGATATTTATTATCTACCTTCGTATTTGCGTAAGTACGTACCTATCACTTATTGTAAGTTATACAGCAAACAATGTTGCTAATTTATTACCTTACTATTAATATCTAAACCATTTATTTAGATAAATAGTACAATAAAACATTAAATAATGCATTATATTAAGATACGATATAAAATGAATGAAAATAATATTTTCTAAGGTCAATTAAAAATAAAAACAACAAAATGACAGCAATAAATTAAAAATAAAGGTAAAAATTAAGAATAAACGCAATAAATGAACAATTAAATCACATATTATGTGACATTAATGTGTGTTTGTATGAGCTTATAAGACCTTAACAATTTATTATTATCTTCAACTTATTTCATCTTCAAATAATTTTATATTATTGTTCGTTTTGGGGGCAAAGCTGCAATTTTATTATGTGATTTCAATAGTGATGAGATCGTATCATTTATTATTCTTACGTGATGAATAAAACTGAAAATATGTATTATTTAATAGGTTATAATTTGTTATAAAACTGTAGGTATTTTGTCATATAAGGACTGGATGTGTATTCAGCATGAGACTACGGTTTGATTCCATGTAATAAATAATCCTGCTCGAATCTTTCCGAACCTATGCTACTGGTGAGAAATAAATTATTTTATTAATTATTTCAAATGTCATTTATTTATACATATTTGTTGTAGTATCTCTGAATCATACATGTGAACATATTATTATTATAACACTTTAACATACCTACTTCTTTTTATTGTTTTAAAAAAGGTCATTAACATTTTTACCTCATATTTTTTAAATTTAGGCTTTTATCATTGGGTGCTGTTTTAAATTCTTTACTACCACTAGCACCAAAATTGTAGTTATGTCGTGTGTTGGTAGGCAGACTAAGTAAAAATTTACATAATTATTGTCTTAAAATATTACAATCGTAATTAACTCATACTTAACAAGAATATGTGAAAATAACGGACTAGTTAAGTTCATAATGGGTAAAAGTTTAATATAATTCTATAAGAAAACCAGTTTATAACATAATTAAGTCGATGTTCAAGATGATAAAGTAAGATTAACTAATAATTTTTAAGACAATGTAAAAATAGAAGTCAGAAATATTTGTATTTTATGCAGGAAAATGTAAGAAGAATAATTTAGTAAATATATTGCTATTATACTTTAAAATACTCAGATTAGTATGAAGTGTAAAAGGAAATAATTATTAAACTAGAAAAATTATAAAAGATGAATTTAAAAGATCGATCAGAATTAACCTAGGTTAAATTCAGTGGAGAGGATACTATAAATTGAAAATCTTTTAAGTTTTCAATTTATAGTATTATTTGCATTTATTTCTAAGTTCATCTTGGATATTTCTGACTGACGGTGAAGGAAAACATCGTGAAGAAACCTGGACTTAAAAGTCTGAAATTGCCAATCCGACTTGTGCAAGCGTGGTAATTAATGCTCATGGCTTCTCTATAAGAGAAGAGGCCTTTACCCTGCAGTGGGGCAGTAAACAGGCTTATAATATTATTATTATTAAAGTCAAGTTTATTAGCAACGTGAAACCATTTATCATATTGCCATTTGTTTGTTTGATTTCTAAACTGTACAAAACACTAAAGAAATAAGTATATAACTTAAGAGTTTTTTTTAGATAACCTAGACCAGAGCAGAGGTGAAAAATCTAATAATAAGGACTGTCTACCACAATAGAAGTTGTATACAGTAATCGCACACATATTTGTATGTACACACATGTTTACTTACAAGTGTGTAACACTTAGACGCTACATCTACTCATTTACATGCACATGGGTACCTACACGCCATAATAAACAATGAGAGAATGAAATATACGCAAAAATAATTAAGACGCAAAATTCATAAAAATATAACTAATGTTTAAGTTATGTATTAAAGTAATTGCGGTATTTCTATTTAAATAATCTTTTTTATTTTATATTCCTTTATTTATGACAACTTTAAACAGTTAGTATAAGATTGAGAAGATATGTAGAAGTAGGCTGATTACTCCTACGTATTCATGTTTTTGTTATTTTGCACTAGAGGTCCGCCCCAGCTTCGCTTCAGTATCAAAAGTTTAATTCGATCCCACAACCAACTCCTACGAAAAATATCATAGCAATAGTGTCGTATTGTATCATTCAGATTTATGAAGGCGCTTAAAATATTGGAATGAAAATGAAAATGACTGAAAAATTGTTAAATATAATAAAAAATAGCTTAATTTTTTTATTTCTAAAGATGAAAGAATTTTTCAAATTGGTAACGTAGGTTATTACTTAATTCGTTGCAAACAAACAAACAAACATACAATTTTTTTTTTCTATATAATATTATAGTTTAGATAATCATTATCATTTGTATCGAAAGACGGTTTCTGCTGAACATAGGCCTCTTCTAAAGCGAGTCAGAGCCGAGGCATTATTTCAACTATAATGCTCATGACAAAAACAAGCACAAAGATTTTGAACAAAATTTGAATGACTAAAATAAATGTCATGATGCAAGTACCATTGTAATTTCAGTTAAGATTATTACAAAATATGAAATTATGGATAATTTTCCAGTATTGTTATATTATCTTCTTCTCTACCTCCTCTACTCAATGAGCCCCTACAAAAGTCAGTACGCCATTATCTTTATGTAAACGATGTTACGCTGTTTTTCTTCACTGAAATATTATATTTAAATCGTCATCGGATGTCACTATTTTATTAAGACTAGCTTTCCGCGGCGCGGTTTTAGCCGCGTCTTTGCTTACTGCTTTGCTCCCGTCGCGAGTAGCATGATGTTACAACCTGTTATAACCTACCTCGAGAACTGGGTTATCATACGCAAAATCCGACTGGTAGTTCCAGAGATTAAAAAAACAAACAAACTGGATTCAGTGGACATAATGCTACTTTTTATCCCGAAAATCTTTTTGGTTCTCTAGGGATACAAACATATTTTAAGCGCGGGCGAAGCCGTGGGTCACAGCTACTAAATAAATAAAAATGAAAATTA
Source organism: Parascotia fuliginaria (assembly GCA_963082885.1). Lineage (NCBI taxonomy): Eukaryota > Metazoa > Arthropoda > Insecta > Lepidoptera > Erebidae > Parascotia > Parascotia fuliginaria. The sequence continues at coordinate 12,080,279 of OY720181.1, read as the reverse complement.
TACTTTAAAATGAAAAATCAGAGAATGTTCTAACGTGACCTATCGATCATCTTTGTCATAGGATGTCCATAACTGAGCATAGGTCAAAATTCAATAGCCAAAGAGGCCGTTTATAAGCGCTACATCCAGCGTCTTTTTCATCTGTTCAACTTATTGGTGGAATTTTTAACTTATTATCTGTTTCACATCACTCTGATCAAGCAATTTTAGAATTACCGGTTATCTGTTTGTCGTAGTTAGTGCACTTATTATTTATTTATTATCGCCCTATGATATTCACTTAATTTCATCTTGAGAACGGAATTCTGTAGAACCCAATACTTTTCTACTTCTACCATATATAATACTAAACAAATTTAACAATGTTTCTAACATGGATACTTCTTGAACCTTTATTACGTAGTCTTGTCAACTTTACAGCCGAACGGTTGTCTAATGGCATATAAAGCGACGGGCATCGACTTAGTTCAGAACCTGTAAACGTTTAAAAATGGTTATCAAACGACTCGTGTTCTTTATAATATTGTTATTACGTTCCGTGGGGAGAAACATGTTATATATTTGTATCTGTATAAAAATTACATAAAATATTCTACGGAAAAATGTTTAAGAAATGCAGTGCAAGTGTAATGCAAATGCAAGTTTTAAATGCAATCAAAGCTCAAAATCTTAATATAGGTTGAATACACTGCGCAAAAATATTGACATGATAAATTCTTGAAATTTATATTTATTGCTTAAAAGTTTTCATACAGTATTTTATTTTTATATTTTGTGTTTTAATAGCTCCTTTGTTCCAAATGAAAATGGTATATGCGTTTGTTTTCAAAGATTTAATTTATTGTAAAATGTACTTAAGTTCGTTTAAATTAACAAGATAATGCGACGCATTGAGAGCATGACAGTGATAATTTTATAAATTTAACAAAAAGCCTGAATGTTTAATTTTTTTAGATTATAACAATGTTGTGTAAATTTGTGAAAATTGTACTTCCATTTGTCATTAAGAATCATTGATATACAAAGGTTAAGAATCAAAAGGTTTAAAATATTTTTTAGTTTTTAAATTATTATTTTTTTTTCTTGTCAATAATATCAAAGTAAGCAAAACGAAAAAAAGGTTTATTTAATAAAAACATGCTATTATACTTACTATTAACATTATAAATGCAAAAATTTTTGTTTGTGTATATGACTGTGTGTGCGCGTGTGTGTTTGTTACCACTCAAAGCCTAAACGGCTGAATTGATTTCGATAAAAATTGGTATGTATACATAGATTCGGTGCCGGAGACGGACGTAGGATACTTTTTATTCGAAAATCGGTCTGGTTCCCGAGTTACATTAAATAAACCATTTTACGCGCGGATGAAGCCAAAGGGCGTAGTAGTAGTAGCTAAAACTTTTAAGTAAGTATAACATCTTTAAATAAACAATTTAAAAAATATGGACTTAAAATTGGTTGCATTAATTTGTTACGTCAAGCAATGCAACTACATAAATATATTAAAAACAATTTTAATATGGTACAAAATAATTAGAATGCGTGTAAAGCGACCGCCCTCGCCGTTTACATTTGCGACAGCGTATTTTAATTAGCTATACATGAAAATGCTTTGAAACTGAGAAGGCCCGTGTGCGGGCGCGCGTTCAACAAAATTATAATAGCAATATCACACTCCTGCGTTCGCCATGTTAGTTTACATACAATGTTTGCTTAAATAATAATGCGCCGCTCTAATTAGAAATTAAAAGTTAAAAAGCTTGTTCGTGTATTGTCTGAAGTTTCAGCACGAATTTGCCATATTCTGTTTCGTTAAAACTTGTTCGAAGTGATTAGATATATTTTCATATGTGTAACTTTTAAGGGCAATTTTGTAGGTTTAAGTTGCCGACAAAAAATGTTTAGTGACGGGTCCGTTGTAATAAATGGTCGTTAAAGTTTCCTTCCAGAACACTTGACAACCCTAATTAGGAAAACTGAAATCTAATAAAAGATAACTCGAAAGTCATAGCCAAAGCCGCATTCAAAAGGAAAACTTTACCTATTAAAATTCCTCTAACGAGTGCGAACCATCCAGTTTAATAAATACAGGCCCCTTCTAATTTTCCTTGGAGAGATTTAAGCGGCATAAATTTTGCACACTGAAAAGAAACTCTGTAAAAGAAGAGCTTGTACATTTTTACGATGGCGAATCTCATTCGCCCCTCGAACGGCGAGTTGTCTCTCCTTTAAATTAAATTTTCACTCCTAATTTGAAAGTATAATGTCATTTCACTAGAATTCCGTTATTAAAACTTTTAAATCATTCGGAAGTTTCCTTTTGTGAGAATCTGAGGGTGAGTACTTGTGATTTTTTAATCAAAATGGGATCATTTCTAGTGATTTTTTACGACTGCGCCATACCGTTTGTATCAAATTGTCATTAGCCACTTGCGTACCGATATTACTTTTCTTTTAGAAGTGCTGAGATTTTATGGAATATTTAATTTTCGTCATGCCGCAATTTTATTTTCATACATGGCTAAATTTTAATATTTTATCTACGTAACATTGTGTATTTTATTTTTTCGTATTTATATCTTAAAAGCATTAAATATATAAACCAACAAATATATATATGTTTTTAATTTACATTTTGGTTTGTTTGCTTACATGCTGCAACGCCACGTCTTTATGTAACGCTTAAAAAAGCTATTTAGTTCTAAAGTGTGTCACACCGTTGTGCGTTGTAATCTACCACAACAGGCAGAAAAAACTTCTCACACTCAAACATCTGCAGTATCTTACAAAAAGTGTCATCAGGATTGTCGTCCTTATTCATTAGGCAATACACACTGTCGACCACCAAACGGTAATATCGAAACATCTGTTTTTAAAAACAATAAAGGGTTGACGTTTGACGGCGGGTTGTAAATTCTGTCTCGTCGGAGTCGTCGGATCGTCAGAATGGTCAATAAAATTGTCTAGAGTCCTTGACATACAGACACAGTGCAGACGGAGGTTTTATAGTCCATAAACATTTTACTAGCACGACCTTGGGTAGGGTCTGCAATGAGGTCGTTGCACTCAAATTTACCGCTATTTCGGAGTTCTCGGTTATGATTAGACGGGGACAAATTGTTTGCACTCATCCCTACACTCCACATTTTATTAGTGTATGTATCTTGTGTATGGCAAGCATGCAGTTACAGAACTCATAAATTGTAATAGTACATAATGGTATCAATTCTAATGCAATTAAATTACGAAATGTGCATGCGTGCTTTGAATGTAGCATTATAACGCAGGTAATCGTTTACCACAGCCTCGCAATAAAGTATGTAAGTAGGTATGTATTAGAAAAAACAGGAATTCTGAACACGTAGGTAGGTAATCAATGTTGCCTTATGTTCCTAAATTATTTAGTTTAAAATTCCGTTATTCAAAACATTTATTTTTAAAAGCAAAAAAGTAACCGTTTTTTACCTAAATTACCTTTTTAAAGCAATAACAGTATATTACCTGACTAATGTTTATAAAAAATCTAGAAGCTTTGTTTACATTCTTGTGCAAGTACTTTCCTAGAATTTTAAAAGCATTGCGTCAAAATAACGGGAGAGCCGAAACAAAAGTCCTTTGTGATTTCAAAGGAAGGGTTGTTTTTCTTTCGAAAGCAATAAAAGGGTTTGAGGAGTGACTTTGTTACCCTTTCTTTGTTTATTGTTCTTTTTATGGCAATGTATTGCACAAGGTGTTGTTTTTGTGCGATATTGTTTAATTGTCCTGGATCACAATGTCCGGCGTTGACCATGACGGTGACGACATAAAGAGTAACCTTAAAAAATACTTTATTGTTTGTTAAAGAATAATATTTTTTATACGAATATACCCGTTTGAGTATTTTATGAAATTGCAACGAGTATGACTTTGAACGTTGTATAAGTGTGACGTTACTTTGAATTCCACGTAGGTGCTTTTGCTGTCTGTAGAGTTTATTTATTTATTTTATGATTTCTTGGCCAAATTGTTTAATCGTGTACAGACTAAACCGTAACTAACTATGAAAACTAATCACTGATGGCAGCCTTGGCAAGTATCTGCTTATAATTGTTTAGTTTCTATCGTGCATGCTAATATTAATCAGCTTGTAGATTTATATAACACATGCATGGCATGTCCATGCAACATTTTTCTTTTTTACATTTTTAAACAAAAAGCTATATAATGGTAAACATAAAGCTAACAGAACAATATCATCACATCTAAATTTAAAAATCCAATCTCAGCGTGGAATCAGAGTCGAGTCCCAACATTCCTCCTTTTTATCCTCCCAAGTTTCTTATCCTACACGACATAAATCGCATCGACCCATATAATTCTCCGCGACCATTAAAAAGATAAACAACTTAATATAGGTATAATAATAAACAAGACGGAGCCACGAAGCCGTTCAACCGACTTAGTTAGATCCCCGTACACACCGTTCATAATTTTATTTATTCACGAAACCGTAAATATCTGTAGAAATAATTCCGAAGGCTCTTTGCGGGGATTAAGGGGGTGATGCGGCCCTGAGAAAATTATATTCGGCTATAACAGTTATCATGCATCACCTGAAGGAAGCTTAATGTGCCTTTTCGCAATCTCGAGGGCGGCGCGAGCGACGCTGTGCGCAAATTACTTTTTCAAAGTATTTCCATGTAAATAGAGTTGGTGTGTTTCGAACTCTGCGGTACTGTATGTTGTCGGATGTCTACGAGTACGTGTTCTATGTACATATTAACTGTGTTGAGAATGCTTCAGAATGGATATAGATATTAAAACTACATCCTTTAAACGTACGAAACTGTGACATGGTAAATAACATCTTAGTGGATAGTGAAACACTGCTTTTCTCAATCACTAATTATGTACGGAAGCGACTCAGGCTTTGTTTTTTTATCATGCCTAACAACTTTTATATTATTGTAAAATCGATATCTGTACCTTTTTTTTTGTAAAAGTAACTAGAAAATAAATAATTATGTTTAAATAATAGGTTTTTGGTCATATCTGTAGCGGCATAGCTATACTTAATTAAACAGAGACAGCTATTAGCGATTGTCACAATGTTAAGCAAATTAACATTCTGTCCTATGATCCTCCCATTCGCGTTATATCGCAAATTTATTCATACATTCATAGGATTATAAATCTGGCCGTTCCTCCTACATACAGGAGAATCCAAATTTGCAATTCACCGAAAACTCTTTGAGGTGATACCATTTAAAAAGCACGCCCTATACATAAAGCCTGTATAATTATCATCCATTCTACTTATAAACTTTCATAATGGCCTATACGTCGACTTAACCTCTACTTTCGGGGTTCGGTGGGTGGCCCACCACCCCGCGGTGAAACTCACCCCACGCCTTATAATGGGCGTCTAAGAAAAACGGGTGCACGGTTCAGAATAGAAAATGCTCGTTTGGAAATAGCTTCGGTGGAAAGCTAGCGATTTATTCGTGCTACGGGATACGCTCAGAAAATATCCAAGAGCGGATTTTTAATGGCCCCATTGTTTCTATTTTAAACGCGGCGTGCGAATGGAATACTTAAGTTTGAGACGTTTTGTTACGCCGTGTATTCCTAAACCTGCAGCATTTTGAATTATTCAGATTTAGGGAAAACATTGCTTTAACTTTAACTTCATTTGAATATTTTTATCTTACTTTTAAAGTGGACCTTATAGATACTTAATAGAATATACCCATCTAAAATATTAATAAAATTTATAATAACATTAACGTTCTAAACAAATGTGCAATGTAGGTACCTACTATGTTACGATAGATATTATGATACCTGTTATCCTAAACTAAAAAGTTTTATTTAAAATAACTTGTATATAAACTGTAAAATAGTTAGACTTGATCTTCCAAACCTTTTTTCCTTATCTATAGGTATTGAGGTCAGTTGCCCTGAACGTCAATATTTTCTTCAAAAAGTATTTTACTTAGATCGACTTTGACTTGGCCAACACAATTAAATAGTATAACCTATATTCGAAGGGAAGCTTCTGACAACGTTATAGACATTGTTATAGGGAACCAAGACTGCCAGCTTATCTTTAAGGCACGGATAGAGACCCAATGTGTTTTTGAAAACAGTCGTCAATATTCCACTTATTCTCATTATTTATTTAGCTACCACATTGCATGATCCTGTAAACTAAAAAATTCTTTGCATAAGAAAAACATGAGAAACTACATTTAACGTTCAAAATGTTGTTATTATTATGAAAGCTAAGCTCGGTACCCAACAGTTGCCTATCTCGCGATTCCACGCGCGCAGCCTTTTTACACCACATTATAAGCTCTGATATTAAGGACCGTATTTCATTATAATTCGCTTTCTGACGAAGAGGGCGCGCGTGTTCGACGCAGGTGTGTTACAGATATGATTGTGTGCACTAAGCTTAACAATCGCTGATCCATACAATCAACGAATACAAAAATTTTTCTATATGCGGATAAAATTAAATGTTCGTTCGTACCTAATTAAGCTATTGTATTGTGACGGTAACTCATTTGTATAATATATTAATAATATATTAATTGAGCCATTCTTTATTTTAATTATCGTCTCCTTTAAATATAAGACGCAGATTATAAAGACGCCGACTAAAATTATTGTTTTCAAAACAATACAAACTAATCTATTTTAGAAAGATATGTAATCTGTGAGACATCATTTTTTTCTCCGGAAGAGATAAAAATGTCTAAAAATAATGAACTAATAACATACCCAAAGCTTTCGGGCTAAAGCAAAATATATTAGTAGGCAAGTAACACATCGTTCCGGCGGTATAATGAACATGGCTCCCTCTAGCGAGCCCATTAATCAACCCCCTTGCACCCGCACACCCCAAGCTCCTCTGAACAGAGATCCCCTCAAAAAAGCCCCCTCTCTCCCCTCACCAGCTTAGAATGTTTCCAATTCATCACGAGACCCCGCCCTTGACAACTCTATATGAGAATGCCGCGGTCCAAAAGTCTCGGAACGCCACCTCCTACTGTGAACTAAACGGACTGAAAAGGGACTTTGGGACCGTCCCGGTCCTAAAGTTCCTGACCGTGATTGCAAGGTACTGTTTGTAAAAGCGATCACGGACTTTCGGATCATGGAGTGTATTTTCTTGTAATATCAACTCTGTTGTGTGGCGGCCATTACAAATAAATTTTACCTCACCTTTATTTTTTAACGCAGATTCAATGTTGTTTCATCGCGTTTTCGCTTTTTTATTGTTAAAATAATGTATTATAGATACCTTTTAGCTACCTGTATAATGTGAATTTTAATTACCTATCTTTTAATGTTTATCCAAATGCCTAGAAAATTACTTTTAGGGATAAAGCCCATTGTTTTGTCGTATACATGTAATGTATGATTTTTTTGTAGGTAGGATACCTACCTGGTTTTTCAAAGTAATTTGCATGCAGTAGCAACCCAAATAATAACATTTTAAAATTTTAGAATTATTAATTATGATTATGTAGGTATAATAATATACCTAATTTAGTGTGACAGAAAATATTTTTTTTTTTTTTTATTATTCATTGCGTAGGTATATAGACTATAAATTTATCTTTATTTTTTTTATATTGACATAACTTGTTCTGTAATATCTACAAATAATAAATTATTTTATAAGGTCAGATTTTATGTCCGTAGCTCCCTTTTTTATGAGAGTTGTGGCGATATATGCAAGATTTTAAAGTTTTATAACACTATCTACATACCTTTCTTCTATTTCAGACTTTTTGCATTCACTTTTGGATAATAGGTCTCTTTTTAGCAGGTCTATGCCTTGCCTGTACCATCCATTATCTAATATTTTTTATAAATTTTATAGCGGCACATTTGTGAAATTGCAAACATGTGTCATATCTAATAAAACAAACAGATCATATATATCTATCTATAATAGAGGTCGATGTTATATTAGGCGCCATAGCATTGACTGTTTATAGCTTGGCACATTAAACGCATATAAATTGGTGTTCATTGCGCCCATTGAACTCACAAATACCTACATGTATACCTACATATTATGCTATTGTTTACATAATTACCTACTACATGTTTGAACTATCTGTTGGTACATTTTTGTAGTTTATTTTCAAGTACTAGATAGACTTTTTAATCAAAAATATTAAAATCCAAGATCATAAGGTAGATTTTTTCTACTTAGTGGCAAGTACCTACCTTAAAATCTAGGTAGGTACTGGCCTACCTATAGAAAAAGATCTGAAATACGGTTATGAGTAAAAGTCCTACCTTTATCAGGTAGATAAATTAATTATTACTGGAGAGGCTATGGTAATAATTATCGTCACGACTTTCATTTCATCAAAAAAAAAAAAAAAAAAAAAAAAAAAAAAAAAAAAAAAAGAGTGGCCTGAGTTTCTTGCCAGTTCTTCTCATGGCTCTACTTCGTCAGCGAACTGGCTGTAGGTTAATTTGCTGACATTTTGTAAACTTTGACGTTCATAAGTGTTAATTTAATTAACCTAAATGAATAAACATATATTTCATTTCATTTCATTTCATTTTCCTATAAGAAAATGATAATATAATTATACCTTTTTACAATTAAATAGATATAATATGTACCTATAGGTTTGTTAATTAATTATTAGAAGGTTCATAATATATTTTTATTTTTGGAGAGAAATGAAAACAATCTTTGATAAGTATCATAAATTAAAGAAACTGAATTATAAATAATAATTTCATTTTAAATAAAGAAACAAGTACTATTGCCGACAGCACATGGAAATGCAAGGGATGGGACATGAAAGATAAAGTAAACCAAAAGAAAAATGAAAGCTGTGATACAATTACATAGGCAAATGCCGACGGCAACGTTACGCATTCTCGAAGTTTGTTTCATGAAATTGTTTGGAGCATTTACAATTTTTATTTGATACTAGACGTCCACCCTCGCTTCATTTCTGTATTAAAAGTTTAATTCGGTCTCACAACAAACGCCTACGGCAAATATCATAGTAATAGTGACGTATTGCATTCTTCAGATTTACAGAGGCGCTTAAAATAGTAAAATGTTTAAAATGACTGGCAATATTACCCGTCATATTTGTAGCTTCCTAAGGGTGACAGAATTTTTTAAATCGGTTACGTAGATCTTGAGTTGCGATAAATTTAGGTATGATTAATTCATGCAAAGTTTTGGTAGTACCTACTATACTGTTATTGTATATTTTATTTCCTACAATAAAGGGCAAACTATTATACAATTTACTAGCGACGCCCCACGATATTGCCTGTGCTTAAAAAATATGTTTTGTCTCCCTCGGCAACCAGACCGATTTTGAGAATAAAAAGTAGCCTATGTCCGTCTCCGGCACCGAATCTCTCTACATACCAATTTCCATCGAAATCGGTTTAGCCGTTTAGGCGCTAAATGGTAACGAACTAATACACATACACACACAAACTTTCGTATTTATAATATTATACACGCAGACAAAACATAACTGCCGTAAACATTTAAAAACGCATCACACGAAGACACAATACAATCTTATACCGAGCTGTGATAATTTTATTCGACACTTCAACAGATTACTGTTAGCTACTAGGATTAATAAAACATCTACTTTATTACCCCAACTCACTCAGTTAATAGACAAAGAAAATAATTTGTTTAAACCATCATTCCGTCTATACAAATGTCAAAAAAAGTAGCAGTTTATTCGTAAGCACCAATTTATAACATAAAACGTGATCTTTACAACGAAACTCAAATTAAGGGGTGATAAACAAGTCATCAAATCAAACATCAAAATTCTATAAACGAATGAAATATAGAATGTTATCACTGTATGTGAGTATTTACATAATAAAAAAGTAAACTGTTGGAGTAAGAGGTTTTTATACAGCTACAAACGAGTTCCGTATACTGCGCCTGCGCCTACTAGCTAAGCTAGTTCGAAAATAAAGCGGGCCATTACAAATCGTTTCCAAAACACTTTCAGTAATGAGTACGATCGTAAGTTCAACCAGTAAATTACTTGAATGCTATCTCCGATCGCTTGGTTTAAAACATAGAAGGAAGCGGGGCAAGTAGCGGAACGCAATTTAGGTTTTCATTTGTTTTATTTCGGCATTAGAAATAGTTAAAAATTCATTGTCATTTCTAAATTCCGGAAATGGGCCGGATCGTCCGGGATGGGCCGGATCGTCCGGGGAAGTACTACCCTCTCATAGAAGATCGACTTAAGAGTAGTAGTATCCGTACTACTGCGTTTCGTTCGGTGAGTGAGAGCGCCGGAGGCCCAATTTCCCCCCTTTCCTCTTTCCTCATTCCCTCATTTCCTTCCCCTTACCCCATTCCCAGCCGCCATAGTGGAGGCCACCATACCAGCAGTTTAAGACGATAGCTTTTGGTATGGTGGCCGCCACTTCTGGATTCCACTGACTGCTTACCATCAGGCGGGGTGGAGTCACTTTGGTAGGCTATAATATAAAAAAAAAAAAAAAAAAAAAAATTGAAACAAATAAAAGTTTAAGAAAATATTATTTTGAATTTATTAGTTTGAATACCAGTCCTTGGAGATGAGATCGTAGAGATGATCAGTTGGTGTGGCAAGAATGTATAAAATGGGGAGTAAAACTGAGTAGTTAGTATGACGAAAGCAAGGTGAGTATGTGGAGTAATACTAATTTATCTAACATAAAATAATCCGCTTGTTTTTTAAAAATTACACCATATTACAAGAACAGCACCAGTGCGGGACTAGTTTATTCGCAATAAAGAAAGTGGAATCCCGGGTTGCTCTCCAATTACCGGGATATACGCGGCAATCCCGGTGACGTGTGGCCCAGTCCCGGGTACGGCCCAGCAATTATACATATTGCGAGAAAAGCCGTTCTTATACATTGCAAACGTGGTAGGACTAGAAAAACTATAGATTTGTTTGCATTTCAGAAGTTTTTTATAAGCAACTTCTCAACGATACTTATTGATAAATATGACATGCTAAATTTTAGTTGTTTGCAATGTTTGTAAATAATTTTGGCTACATAATAATATTATATGTATATAAAAAGTATAAGATATGAATAGATAGGTATTGTTGACGCTGAAATAAATTTTCAAGCATATTTGTTGACAAAATTAATCTAATAAATAATGAAAATCAATTTAAACCTATTACAAAAAAAACTCATCGTAAGTACAATATTAAATTTATTATTGTTATTAACACGTAGGTACCTACTATTTAATATTTTACTCTAAGGTATTATTTTAATGATTTTAATAAAACATTGCAGAAGAGTCTTTCAATGCTAATTTGCTTAAGAAATAACTAAGATATCATTGACATCAAGAATGTTGAGCAAGTAACTCTATCCATTTTAAAATACATAGGTATTACCGCGATACAAGATAATTTATAGATAAACAAGAAACTCTATTATTATTTGTTTTTAAAATCAATCCTTTCGCGGCCACAAAATGTCGTCAGGGCAATACCGATACTCGTTTATTTTCCCGATCGTCTTTCTGTACGCACGTCCTCTTAACCCCCGACGGCGATGCGGGACTGGCAGGCCCAGGAGTGCGCCCATGGGACGCATTCACTAGTTTTCCAAGCATATCTTATTGCTCTTTTGTTGATACCCAAGGCTGTTAGTTTCATCGCTCAAGGCTCACGGTGTAAGGCATTGCAGGGTTTGTTACAAGGAAATTTTAGATGTAATTCGTTAAATTATGGTAAGCTTTAAAGAAAGCCTCGATAAATAAATTTAATGTAACATTAGAATTAAGGCTAAGATTAACACTCACTTTACGAGATATAGTGGCATGTATGAATAATATTTCTATGATACATCAATAATTTACATGTTATTTTAAGTTATAGGTTGCCATTTCTGAGCAAGATTTAAAAAGGATTAAAACATGCAAATCAAACAAGTACCTATTCGAACATTGGGGATGGACCCTACGAACTGCGACCCTTCTCGTCTTATTTATTCATCCGAATTGAAAAAAAAATTCGTTTTGTTTACTCCCCAATTCTGTTGCAGGAAGGTCAAAAATACGCTCCAAAAGCGGAATTTGGATTTATTACGTTATACGAGAAAATATTTTGGTATGTTTTGTTACTATATATCTACTACGCCAATCTAATGCTTCAGATCACAAAATCTTCATTTTTGCATAGCTATATCATATTTAAAGGTTTTAAACAAAATGTCGTTTAACTTCGATACACTTAAAATGAATCACGATTTTGATGACGATTTAAAATATTCAAAAGCTATTACTGCGTTACGCGAGGCATGAATTGTATTACAATGCCAACGAGTAGTTTTATTGAATACCATAATAAAATTAACAGCGAACTAATTGCGGACTGCATGTAACACGGACTGTGACTGATAAACCTATAAATAAAAATAAATATTAAAAACTTGTGTACTTTTATTTAACTTGGGTAGTTAATGGTTATGTTGTTCGTGTAAACATTGACTTAACTCACAACGTTATCTCTATACTTTTATATAGTAAGAATGTAAAGAAAGAAAACGCTGAAAGAATAATATTTTATCCGAGACAGATATTTATAGCGCTTGGGAGAAACTATTTTAGTTGCCCAAAAGGAAAAGCGAAAACCCGATTCATATTTTAGTACCGCTATCATTTTAGTAAGTTATAGACCTAAAATATTTATGGATTCCATTTTTTTCATTCGTAGTTACAGTATCGAGTTTCAGAACAGTTTTAGACAATTGATCTGAAAAAGTTCCCAAGTGTCTGTGAAGCTAGAGGAGGAGAATGCAATGTGAGCATACATAGGAGTATGAAACAGGATCCTCAGTTTACCCAAACTTCTTGTCTTTATTGTACTAATATATGACACTGTTTCTCAACATATGAAATATTTAACACAATCTGCTTCTATAGCGCGCAAGTAACATTAATAATATAAAGAATGAATTATTTTATCACTGTTCGTATAAAATTATATTTCGCACCGTTCATTCGTCGTTACAAACATTTCTTATTTAGTTTTCTTTGAAAGAACATTTTTGAGCGTCACTGGCTTCTTTTATTCCACCCCAACGCTACCCTTTTTAAGGGGATTTCTTTATGTTGTGAGAGCTCATTCATAGCGTCCATCAAGACGATTCCAAGCATCGTTACGGTCTCGGCAAATGTACCGAAATCATCGCTTCACTGCCGAGCGCCGGTCGGTGTGGCGTACAGACATATTGTATCTACCTAACCTAGTAGATATTGTAATAAGTAGATAGTAGGGTATTTGATTCAATTTGGACTTTCGGTTCCGGAATGTAATAACTAAGTAACTTGCACGGGATGTTTGTATGTTCTCAGTTGATTTTGTACGAATTATTTTTGTTAGTTTCAAGGAAATATGTTTGAGTTTATGTAATACAGAATGGTTGGCTAACTTTATTTCTGTTATTGTTGTAATTTCAGATCTTTATAAACTGTCTATGGTGTCTAGTTATTTGGAAGATTCTTACTAAATACTCTTTTATATTAGGCACATGAATAAGTTAGTTCGAAGATGTAGTTAGAGAGATGCATTGTTGTGGGACAATTCCAAAGGATTGATTTGATTTATTTTCCCAGCATAAAATGGTTTATTGTAGACTTGCACCATATATTATTATTATTATTATGTCTTTCACAATTAAAAACAGGTTCCTAAATTTGTAGTAATGATGAGCAGTAGAACTTACACCTCTAGCATACATGATTGTATATACAAAACACATATAAATTTAACATAACTCAGAAAAAAATTATACTTTAGAAATAAACCTACTTATATCTTATGAGTTTACTAAAAAAATTTTTTTCAGAGCGTAAACAAATAACTCAAGAATTAATAATTTAAATTCGTATCTAAGTCTACGCAGAAATGTTCCGACAAAGCTTGTGGACATTTTGTGGCGAGAAATTTTGTTTTAATAAAGGCTCTATAGCGACCACCACAGCCGTCGCTTCGCTGATATTACAGACGAACAGCCACTAATGCCCTCTTTTCATATTACGCTCAAGCATTATTATGTGCTTAGGGTTGACAATCTCTGGCTTATGCCGTGTCTGAGATCAAAGTAAAGAATTATGACTGAATATTCCACTGGTAACATGGGCATTTTAAATTTTGCTATTCGTTTTTGTTTCCTGTTCAAAATATTTTTTTTATTCGATGTTTATATTGTTAGTACATGTCATGAAAGTCGTGATCAAGTATTTGAAACCTTGAGTGTAACAACATTAATTGCAGTGTGTAGACAAAAACATTTAGTCAACCCTCATAAATGAGGCGTACAAACAAAATAATATAGTGCAGGTCCGCAGGTCACAATGACCACCGCGTGTTGTGCCCGAGAATGTTGGCAATTAAGATTGGCGACTCCCTACGTAGTTAATCCAAAAATACGTGCGTTGGGTGTTTATTGACTGCCGGCATTTACGGGTAGGTTTACTTTCGCAAGAAAAATGGCGGTTATGTTGTTTGGAGAATGGGAATTGCTCAGTATGCTTCTCTCGCTTCAAATATATAATATTAATGTATAATACAGTGACCTTATTTCATAACCATGTACATTTTCTGAATAAATTGTCCTTAAGTCTGTTACCATTCTTTTCAAAATGCCTCACTTATTTTCAGATCTCCTTTAAAGTTAATAGGTCCTTACAAATCGTAATTATCCTCTAAGATCCTAATCCTCTACTTGTTTAATCAACTTCAAATTGGCGGAGATTTTAAGAAAAACTTCAAGAAGTAATTACCTATTTAAAAAGTTAACAAGTAAAACTCGGTGGAAATCGTGAGTACCTAATAAAGGGCATAGAGTGGAGGCTCCAGTCCGGCACGTCGGGTTTATGGACCGTTAGTGCTACTGAAATCAATAAAAGTACCGGAATGTACCGCACATGCGCAATCGAGACACCCACTGCTACTGACTCAGCTACATTTATTTTATAGGCACTTGTATTTGTGTCTATGGCCATTTTGTACTCTTTACTGTTGACGGAGTAAAAAAGAAGGGAGAAATTAATTGGCACGGGTCGTAAATACCGTCAGCGGTAATACAGGGTTGGCTTTTTGTACTGGGATAATTGAATGTATTAATAACTTTTATTGTTCGGATTGTACATTTTATTTATATGTATTTTAATTTTTACATCTAAAGAACACCAAAAACCACCTATCTATAAGCATACAAAAAATATATGCAAAAATATTACATCATTCCCTACACCACTCATTTGTCTTTATAGTTGATAAATCTGCCCTGAAAGGTTAATGGAGTAGGTACTTAGTTAGGTTTAGGGGCGACGTCGGCGTCGTGAAACCATAGATTATTATAAATCTTCTCCATACCTACCTAATCTTCACCTCGTTCTAAATTTGACCCTGAATGGGGTAGCGAACGATTAGTTAAGTAAAAAATTGTCTTAATTAACAATAAATAAGAAAATCCCATCTTCTTGAATTTATTCCTCTAAAGAACGTGTACTGTGACTGTCTCTTTTTTATTATTAATAACTCACTATAAGAGGCTATATGTGTACCTATAATGTATTCTTAATAAATTTCAAATGTAAATGCTCCAATCAAACAATTTTAGTATTAAAGGCGTGGATAATAAGGTCGTCCCTACAACCTAACGAAGGCTGGGTATTGGAAAATTATTTGGAGAATCTTTTTATTTATTGCACAGATAGAACGGCCGCGACCGGTAAGCAAGAATGGGGTTTCATGCTGTGACTAATGGAGGCTGCTTTCATACAATCTTGTATAAGTTAACATTAGTTTGAATTTATCGCACAATGAAGATATCTCAGCTCCGCCCACCAAAATCGATTAATTAGGTGTTTTATCTTATAAAAACTTCGGAGTTCGGAATTTACTGATCGAATAATTTATTATTGTACATTTAAAGCATTTCGATGAACTTCACATGTTAATCAGATGTTTTTAATGTTGCTCATTAAAATAATTATAAATTTATCGAACACGCTTAAAATTTAGTTAAAAATAATGTACTAACTTGGACTCATAAAGTCCTTTCACCGAAATGTATCAGTTCCTATAACGTAAACTATAAATCAAACTGAGAAAATTTATGAACTTAAAGATTTACAGTGAACATTTTACGAGACTTTTATGAACTGTCCAACCATCATATACATTTTATTATTAAATCACTATTCGTTTAACAATTTCCCGGCTATCAGCCATCAACGACAAAGCTGATATGGCTTTTAACGGCACGACAATTAATTAAAAAGGCATAAACGCCACTTTTATACACGGAGAGCCTATAAAGACTAACTTTTATGTGTCGTAAACGCGATTGTCTGTGGACCCTGTCGACGTCGATATCGTCGCTTTTTGGGGCGATGCCGACGTAGTGTTTCAAGGAGCCCGCTAAATGACGACCGGAAACGTCTTCACAATTGATATTATTTTTTTATATTTTAGTAATGTGTTTGTTTCTATGGATGTATAAGTATGTTTGAATGTTAAATGTATTTTTACCTTTGTATTAAAATTTAAAAAGGTTAAAAGTGTTAAAAATAAAATGTATACCGTTTCGAAGCAAATCAATAATACTCGAAGAAATGAGTATTTTTTACATGACCTCGTTTCACACAACTATTTCAGACTCCATTAATAAGAAATATAAGACGATAAAAAGGGATTCCTTACGTATTCAATGGCGTCATACAAGGCTCTCCATTTTCTAAGGCGAGTCGTATCTATGAAAGAAGGACATGTCGACCAAACCATAACATTAAATCACGGAGATACTAAGAAAGAGCACAAACATCACATAAAAGCAATTCCGATCAAAAGCTGAATGTCTCAGAAGGCGAATAAAAGAGATTTATCTGACTCTCCCGAAGGAAACTTGGAATAAAAATTGTGAGATTTTTTAAATAAACCATTAGAGAAAAAGTTCCGGGCCATTTGAGGCGGTTTATTGTGGCACTATCGGGCTCCATTGTTGACTGCAACGTAGCTTAAATACGAAGATGTGTACAAATTGGAAGCGACTCCGATGTTGTTTCTACAAATTGTTTTTTTTATGGACACGGTACTAGAAAGCTGGTTTCAGCATAAAAGATGCTAAAATCAGCGAGGTTTGATTGGCCGGCGAACAATCATTCCCTCTCCCGCCATTATTTAAAAAAAGACGACTGTTAGACATAGGCCTCCTCACGTAACTCGTCTTTGATAGATCTTGAACTACCCTTATCAGGTGCAGATTTTTTTTAACAAAAGATTTTTAATTACATAAAACGCTAACGTAACTAACTTAATTGCCTTCTTTTTACTCTATGAAAACCTTTCATTTTAATTTTTAGGGTTCCGTACCTCAAAAGGAAAAAACGGAAACCTTATAGGATTACTTTGTTGTCTGTCCGTCTGTCTATCAAGACATTTTATCTCGAGATCTACAGTATCTTGAATCTGTAAAAAATCAAACTCCTAAGTTAATTTAAAAAAAGATACGGCCGGCACTTTCAAGGGAATTTATAGGGAATTTATAGGTTATTTTCCGTTGACCTAGAACTATGAAATTTGGCATGTAATACACTTACACTACAAGTATAGGAAAAAATCAATTTAAAAATCATTAAAAAACAGGCCCTTTGTGGCAGGAACGGCGTTCTAAATTTTTAATTGAGTTAACCGTGTCATGTGGGGTATCGTATGCAAGGGCTTCAAAGCTTAAACAGATTCTTAATTATTTTTATGATGTATAGTTTTTGATTTATGACGAAGAATGAAAAAAAACTCTTTCCTTTTTTATAAGCATAGGTCGGTACCTTATTATTAATTAATCAATTTGTACGGAACCCTCGGTGGGCGAATCTGATTCTCATTTGTCCGTTTTTCTTATATTTTGAATACTTTAATAAATAAGTAAATAATTATATTATATTAAAATATGTGTACGGGTATAAATATATTATGTAATTGTCATGATTTATACAGATTTTTGGTCACGATTCTTGCTAGCTAATACGGAAAGGACAATGTATAACTGATGTATATAAAGTGAGTTGACAACTTATTATCATTATAACCATACTCGTACAATATATTATAGCATGCGGCCTTGGCAGAGCTCGACTATGCCGTTCAATAATTTACATAGTTACATGATATTATTATGTCAACCTATTATCTGTTTAACTATTGATATAATCTCCGTATTAATTTCAAGAGTTAAAAAATCTTGAGTACAATTTAGAGCAGCCTTTGCTCTTGAGTAGTGCAAAGTAAAAATTTTTTCAAGAATTAATTTTGATTTCAATATGTTTTATGTATAAGTCTACAACGTTTTTACGGCAGTTACTTTGATTTAATAAGGTGCCTTATTCATATTTACATTATCTCATCTAGCATTAAGGTTGCCCATATATCCGTGTATTCGAATGTAGTCGAGATTTGCCTCCGAGTTATGTCCCTGAAATGGAGTGTTTGTAACCATTAATTTTTATATCCAACCGCATCCTTTGATCTCGTTACATGATAACTAAATTACTCCATGAGAATATAATAAGACTAATAAAAATTGTAAGTTAAAAACTTCACACTTCTAACTAGAACGCTTTATATGTTAATATTAAATATTTTTAAAAGGTAAAGGATCAATTGTTGATTGGGCCCACTGATAATATTCAAATACAAAAGCAAAGTTCATAATTAATTAATAAATTTTAATAAGAAGTGCAATTAAGTGCATAATAGACCTGTGTATTAGGGTACCCTTATCAAGGAAGCATAAAAACACAGTTCTCGTGTACTACGAGCTTACCTGCTGCTTTAACTTACCATATTTTTAGATTAACTCCTCAGAGTTGAAGTAAAAAAAACACACACATACACACACACAAACACACACACATTTTGTTATAACATCTTAGAATATAAGTCAACTCTGTATGCTATGTACAAATTACTAATATTAAATAAATTATTATAATTTATCATTATTTAATTAAAAATAGTAACAGTACAATTAAAAGTATAGACGTATATAGTCTGCTCAAATAAAATTACAAAATTATTGTGTTGTAATTGCTTATTGGCAGATCAGATTATGTTAAACAATCAACCATTCATTTTTTCACTAATTCAGGTAATTTATGAATAAATAATTATGTCTATTATGCCAAAGCTTTAATTTCTTTTTAAACAGATTAAATAATATTTCAGTTTCTATCCACATGATGTTAAGTCATAGAGTGTTAATACAACATTAATCTAGCTCAAACCACCAATAGAGATTGGGAGCTTAGAAATAAAATTCTTGTAGGTATCATTAATATCAAAACACAGTATTAAAGTCGAGAAGCTAAATACCTATTTTCTTTATTTTTATCGTTATGTTTAAAATATCGTATAAATTTAAAAGACTTTAAAGGCAGGCGAGAGAAGTTATAGTCCGTCTTAAGTAGTGAGCAATGTATAAGCATAGATCGTTTTTCAGTATGAGAAGAAGCCTTTATTTACGGTGTTTATAAACTGCAATGGTGGCAGATGAGCCAGCAGGTCCAGAAACTTAAGAGACAATAGCAGACACAATTAGCTGTAGTACCTAATTTAAATAATCTATGTACTTGCGTCCCGAAAAACACTATTTGCTGCTGTCATACAGGACTTCTACAAGGTAGTACTCTCGGACCGGTACTCATTAATAGGAAAGCAAATTCTCAGACTGCTTTCGCTCAGGCAGACTGGTCTTAACGTTCAAAAAATCTCCTAAGAAACATGTCACTACCTCTTTAAGAATGTCATGTTTCTATAATTCACAATACTTACGGAATCCCAAAGAAACATATAAATACTTATAAAACGTTATTTTTCGTATCAACAGATTTATTCTCGGAGGGTAGTCGTATTTATTTGTGGAAGCAGTCACTCAGGGGTCAGAGGGTGGGGATTGCAAACACAGGAAACGGATCTGGCGAATTTTCCCGCGCAACCGACAATAGGGAGATCGGGTATCCTTTTCGAATGGGGTAACTGTACGTTTTGTGTCATAGTGGATACGTTTTCTTGAACTAGTTTACTTAAAATGATTATAGTCTCTTATCCAAATCATGACGAATGGAGCTTAGAGCTGTCCAATGCTCAACTTGGTAAGATCCTACATGTACAAGAACTTATGCATTTCAAAATCAAAGTTACCATTTCAGTCACAACCAAATAAAGTCTGAAGAAGCTGGTTGGGGTCTCGAAAGTCAGCTAGACAACGAAGGTTAATGAATAATGACAAATAAATTAGGAAAGTGCATAAGATGGCAACTATAGGCTTTTCGCTCTTGGCAGAGCGATCGTAGTCGTTATGTAGTGTTTGGTGAGAAGATGGTGCTTCACGACGGTTCGCCAGTTCTCTCTGTTGGAATGACTTCCAAGATGACTCTTGCTGCACTCATTCACCGAACTACCCAATGCAACTTTAATTTGATCTGTCCATCGCGTATCGTAGATTAGTAGATAAGGAAGCAAAAATATAATACTGAAATATTTTTAAATTTTTTGCTTATTTAGTTACATGAGCAAGCATTATGAACTATCAGACTTTCTTAATAGTACTACTGTTTGCAAATAAAGTAATATTTTTCTTCAGCCTATAAAAGAAAGTTTTTCCTGTGACCTCAACTGAAAGTATCCACCCTATCCGTCTGATATATTTATATACATTAATACCGGTTTATAGCTGTGAGATAAGCATAAATCTGACAGTAGGCGGACCACGACGTACTACATCCCACTTTATTGTTATAACGTCGAATTTATTTATGAATGTCCGAATTGTCTGAGTAAACGTAAAAAGATAAACAGGAGCATTCTGTTCAAGTTTTTGTTTGCTTAATATTTGTTATAGTCTTTTGTTTAATGGGTAACGGTGGATTAACCTTGTATGCATATCAAAGTAATAATGCTACTTTAGAATAACACTACGTTTTGCTGTTTTCTATTACTGGTAGCTAATACACAACAAATAGAATAAATTATTTTAGACAATAGGAACTCTAGTCTGCGTAAGTGATAGCATAGGAGTCCTCATCAGCTCTAACTAGCCGTGCTTTATGTTTACGAAAGGGTTGTTTCGCTAGCACATAGGCACAGCGATATGTATGTATATACCATGAATAAAACTATAAAGTATACTTATCTGTTGTTTTTAAGTATTTCAAAACCGTATATTCTAATATTAATATCTTCTTTTTATAGTAACATCCGCTGATATTTTCGTCCAGTCTGCAATTTTAATATTCCTTGCTAGAATCTAATAGTCCAAGCGTTCTGCAAAACGCAATAAACATTCTTCAAAAGTTATGAAAAATGCAATAACCGACTGTTTTCAGATGCATTGCTTATGCGTCATTTGTACGTCCATATAAATTCTAGAAATAATAGATCTTTGAATTTAACTGCAAAGGTTTATAATAAAAGTTATTGTCTGTACGTTTCCACTAAAAAATAAATGCAGATAAAAATACCCACGTAGAAATTTTTTTTACACTTCTTCCTGAAATATAAGTACAGAAACCAGTGAAATTAATATAACAAGCCCTAAAACCTATAAAACACATGCTTGCCGGGATGTTTTAAACATTTATTGAAGATATAAGGAAAGCAATTTTGATGGTGAAATGGTACAACTGGAACGTTTTGGTACATTACTTTCGAGGTGCGGACAGAATGATGCTCTATTTGATAAAGGTTTTTCTTCTTGGATGCTAAAACTTAATAAATTTGTATTATTTAATTTTATTTTCTATTCTTACAGCCGTATGAAATGCTGCTTTACAGCTATTATTATAATTGATATAAATTTTACACTTATAAATTATTTTTCCCTTTGCACGACTTATACCCAAAAAGATTAACGTCCAAAAATACCAATGTCCAAAGTCATGTCCTAGTGATAAAAATATCCAACCATAAAAATTTCCAATGACAATATTGCCCAAATATATAAATTACCAGAATTAATATAGTACAACTATAAAATATCCTGTAATAAAATTGAACAAACTCAAAAATGACCAGTAACAATATTGCCCAACCCTATAAATGTTGAATGATGAATATAGCCAATGATAAAATTGTCCAAAACGACAAATGTACTAGCACATGTCAAAATGATAAAATTAACCAATTAGACAAAGTCCAATGATAAACTTGTCTTAACTAAAAATCCACCAAAAATACGGAACCCAAAAAAATTCAATACGTCCATGATTTTAATTGTAAATCTATACCATTATATAAAGCGAGTATGTTTGTTTGTGAGAACGTTCTAATCTCTAGAAGTATCAGCAGGATTTGAATAATTATTTTTGCATATTATATAGTCCAGTTCTCGAGGAAGGTTATAGGCTATGTAACATCACGCTACTGATGACGGGAGCGGAGCAATAAGTAAGGACGCGGGTGATACCTGAGGTCTCATACCTCACCGCATAAAGCTAGTTCATAAAAAAAATTATGACGGCAAATTATTTTCCGTCATAAATTAATGAACAATTGAACTAATAATTTACTTCAACCGGTCCAAACCACCTTTATGTTTTTGAGCTGTGAGAAACGGCAAGGGAATTAGCTAACTAAACTGACAAAACTGCGAGACAGAGTTAATATAATAATATATCCAAAGTAGATTTGAGTCTATACAATGGTACAAATACAATTGGACATTTTTATGCATGGACATTATTATAGCTGGTCATGTATCTGGTTGGTTATATCTACAGTTTGATATTCTTATGACTGGACGTTATTATAGTTGGTCATTTATCTAGTCCTGTATAAATATAGTTTGACATTTTTATGGCTGAACGATTTTACAGCTGGTCATTATAAGTGGTCGGTTGTTTCTATAGTCGGACATTTTTATAGCTGGTCAAATTACAGGTTGGGCTATTTTACAATGATGGACGTTTTTCATTTTAGACATAAGTCGTGCAAAGGTATTTTTCATTGAAGTTTATAAAATAGTGAGCTTGCTTAATAGAGGTTTTTTCGAATTTAATTTTAAATTTAAGTCAATTTTTAGACCTTATAAAATTGTTACGACGTAACATATTTATTTTAGATAAGCTACAGAAACGGGCAGATTTAAAATATATCAATTCATGTGTTTGGATTTAGAGTAGGTATATCTCATTAGACCTGTGGGTAGCTTTCTGGTACTTTGTGGTAAACAACTTTTAGACACATAACTATTAATATTGTAATTTGTTTTGATTGGTTAGCTAATTATGTGACCATATTAGCAAGTTAATTAAGCCATATAATTAATTTAATTTTTACATATTAATCGAATAGTTATTACTACTTATTACGCATAAACGTTGTAATATAACTCAGACTCAAAATATTAATGTAAAACTTGTTTTGGTAATTCTCTTTTGGTAAAATCTCTACTCTACACTTTTTAAGACCAGAACGGTCTTAAAAAGTGTAGAGATTAATGGTACTTATATTAGTTAGGTAAAGTAAATACTTTAATTTTATTCCAAATATTTGTATATTTAAAGGTGTGTCAAATAGAGCAACATTTGTGCCATAACTGCCATTCTCTAAGCAACACTCTACGCTAAAGGGAGGCTGGAGTAAAATATGAATTCAGCGCGTCTTGACTGTTTCGCGCACACGCGACTTGTTTATCCTTTTAAGGGAGACTTCTCATTTCACACAACTGCTATGATTGCTATATAATCGCCAGTTTACCATGACCTACCTAGCTTCCCTCATGAACGTTTGTCGCGACGAAAAAAGTATAATGTACAAGAAAGTCGAAGTTCTAACAAAAGTGGTTGCAACGTTAGGCGTTTTCGTAATATCGCCTCACGAATAAAAGCAGATTTTCGGCAACTGATTATGAGTACTAATACGTTTTGTTATGTTAGTTTTGTTATGCTTACCACTTTGTTTATAGCGTATTTATGTCATTTATTTGTTTGATTGTTCCTTCGTGTTCATATAGTTATGGGAAAACTGTTAATGGTTTTCTACAAAGTGCACAGTTCAAATACTACGCAGTATTAGATTCTATAATCTGTGACAGTAGGTAGATACAAAGACATTTCTCTCTTAAAATAAGTTTACTTTACTCCTTATTGATTGTAGACGGATACTTACTCATTTAAAATAATTTGACTTTAGTCTTTGGCAGGGTGCAATTAGTATTTTTACAACTAGGAAGTTAGCGGGAGAGGCTACTAAAGGACACTTGTGTCAGTAAATCTCTATTAAAAGTTGAGAAAAATGTTCCTGCCACTTACGACTTAGTTCCTATTTTGTTTTATTTTTATTTTTGGGTTAAATAACTGGTATATTCTGTCATTTCACTCTGTCAAGCTAGATTAAAAACCATGTTATAATAAAGCACTGCGGTCAAGATATTTTATGCGTATGTTTGCATGTTTTGGCATCGTATCAAAGTATTTTTGGCCCGAAAAGCACTTCATGAATTCAGTTGCTATTGCCACCCGATATATATTACGATTGTGAACATAGAAAATATACTACTGTTATTTAAGAATTACCTACTTGAAATCAACAAATTTTATCTTACTTACAATTTTTGTTTTATTCTTCATTAACATTCTATAAATCTTTTAGCTTGTTTTATACTACTAAAACCTAATTAAAACCTGTTTTTTTTTATTAACGATACTTGATATGATTAGCATGTACAAAATTACCCACAACTGTTAAAATACATCGATTTTTTTAATATTTGTAACAAAATTTATATATTTAGCACATTACAATAACAACAACGTGTTGCTACAAATATAATAAAAAAGTTTACATGGGGCGAATAAAATCAACTTCTCACTCACAATTTGGTACAAGAATTGTAGTAGAAAGGGTCACCGTCACACTTGTAGCTTCTAGTAGTAAAGAGGATAAGTTATCGCCTACTTCGTAGTAGTATTAGGGTAGACCCGATATAAGATGTTTTGTGACCGTAGTACAACGATCAACCCATTGCGGTGCATATTCTGCGTGTAGCCAATGAGTCTAGCCGCACTATGACAGATAATTTATATAAAAGAAGGTTATGTTAAGGGTTTGGAATGTATTTAACTATTATTAAAGAGTCGATGTAATTACAGATACATTATAGACCAAAACATGAATATACCTAATACCATTATAATTTAATGTATTTTTTTCTTTCAGGGTCATACATCAAAAAAGATCAAAGCGTAGAATAAGGACCAAGAAATCCATTTTCAATAAAGTTCATTTTTATGATAAAACTTTGTATCAAATGAAATGCGAAACTAAAATATGAATAGGTAAAGGCATCTATAACATAACTAGCCTGATGCATGTTCAATTCATGTACATACCATAAACAAAAAGAAAGAAAGAACACCAACAAAATTGAAAACAAGCCATTGTTATGTTATACGAAGGTTCTACGAGAAAAAGGCAATCTACATGGAGGGTTCGCGCCGGACGCCTCGAGATGAGGAAATAAGAATTCATCCTTTCTCGCCCCGGGGAGATGGGGTATGCGCGGGTATTGCGGAGTGGAGGGGGGCAAGACGGACGACGCCATTCCAAAAACCCATTATACGAGCTCTGGAGCTGTTTTCTATCTCAGAAAGGAACCCGCGCCAACCCGTCCCGCACCTCGCCCCGTCCCCCTCGCGCCCCATCTTCGAAGATCTCAACTTTGTTTATGAAAATTACCCATTAAAGTGGCTATGAAAGTAACGCTTTTGCCACTCCCGAA
Organism: Parascotia fuliginaria; assembly: GCA_963082885.1. Classification (NCBI taxonomy): domain Eukaryota; kingdom Metazoa; phylum Arthropoda; class Insecta; order Lepidoptera; family Erebidae; genus Parascotia; species Parascotia fuliginaria. The sequence continues at coordinate 12,054,458 of OY720181.1, read as the reverse complement.
ATTAATAAGGAAATTGATATAGATTATTTTTAGGTCGCATTTGGTGCTCGTATTCGGGGCGATCAATACCGTTATTGCACCTCGTGAAAATATTTAACATTACAATTACTTGTTATAACATTTAAGTGCAAAATTATGAATATTAAAACAGGTACAGATATCAAAGCTTATTAATATTGTTTACATACTGCTCGTAATATAATAAGTACCTGATATTTTAACAAATATTATTATATTCTATTTATTTATTTACTCTGCAAATATATTTCATTTATAAAAGCATAAAAGTTTATATCGTAAGTACACTTTACTGTCAATACAAATACAACATTTTATAAATATGTTCTGTTCATTTGTATTCGGAAATGGGAACAAAAGCACGCATGTGACACAATATGAAATTGTAAAAATTGTAAATACTGTTAGTTATTGTATTGCTATCAGAGCCACTTTTATAAAACTGTTGTTATTTAAAAATCAAATAAAGTAGAACAAAAATAAGATTTATTTTAATTTAAAAATAAATGTTAAGTAAAGTTCCCTCTTTAAGAAAGTAAATGAGATCACAAAAATATTTACGGCACTCACTCTCACCCTACATAGATTTATAACGTCATTAGAAATTAAATTAAAAACAAAATTATTACACTTGAACCAAAATTTAAATACACATTACTGCTCGCCCCTCTTTATTGAGAAGTCTACCGCTTTCTTCAGTATGCCCTTTCTTTATCTTTCATATGAAAAAAATTGTATGTTAAAAGGTGATAGAAAATGAAGCCGGTTGCGACTCGTAGCTCGATATAAAGAAAGATTATCCGAAGCCCCTGAGGAAGTTTGAAATTGCTATTGTAGCGAAAAGGATTATTATGTTAGTGCTACGCGCGCTGTAGCGGGTCTACGTCGCGGGAGCCGGATTCAGGAGATTGTACGACAAAGTTTTATGTATATGTATTGGATTTGAATTTTATTGCTTTCGACTATACACTTTATATGTTAGTGTGTTAAATACCCAATTAATTTTGTAGGGCACGAGTTTATATGGTAGATGATATTCTGAACTAGTATTAAACTCTTAAGGAGTTGCAGATTATAATACTTACTCGTAGTTATATAATGATGGTATAAGTTAAAAGTTGTTGTTGTTGAACATCAGTGAGATTAATATTAAGAATATAAATCAAAATCACATCCTGAACTATTCTGATTTGAATAGATTTTTTTAAATGAATAGGAAATAAATAAACAATTTTTATCAAATATAGAATAAACAATAAGCGTACGTTATTTGTTTCATGCTATAAAATCATTCCATATTTTTAACATTGAAAATAGTAGCAATATTAAAATAAACAAAATATTTTACAGAGATCCATTAACAAGATACAGCAGTGCAATTAAAGTAATACATTTGCAATTTTAATTGTGAAATAAAGAATGTGATATCTACGCAAAGCACTGACACAACTTCGGACGGATTAATCCGTTAAAGCCGGTAAATACCGGCTCCGGGCGGATACCGGGCGGTGGCAGGCGTGGCGCTCGCGATACGGCCCGGCCTAACCGTACGGTGTTAATCCCTGTTTTAAATTCTGATAAAAGCTTTACCTGTTATTCGTAGGTACCCTTAATGTGCAGTGGATTTGGCGTCATGAATTTGTTTGAGGTTGCTTCATTGTATCTCTCGTGTACATAGGTACATTTCAGCTGTATAAAGATCTTATATAAATATCTGCTGTTAAAGTAATAGTATCTGAACATCCATTATGTAGATTTTACATCGAGCTGAGCACACGAAAACGTCATTAAGAAATGCCTACACATCGGCGAAAGAAAAACTCGAAAAACATAGCCGTTAAATTAATTTAACTCTCTCGCTCAACCTAAAGTAGGTTTACTTAGCTAGCCGATACATAAGTTATTAAGGCACTTCTGCTAAATAAACCTACCCAACTAAATTATCAGCTATGTTGGTATAACATTATAAATTCAGATATCTCGAGCCATCACCATTACGAATTTGAAACGAGAGGGTCGCACGTACGCATAATCCGGCGCGCATAACGGGATCGAAAATGATACATAAATTGTTGAGACGGACTATACGGACGATTAAACCCATTAACATGGTGCATGGGTCACGGGGACCCGGGAGGCCGGTCCAATCAACAAACCCTTCCATGCTACCGCCAATGTAGATTCACCCGTGTTTGTTTTTCCAAGCTACTGAAAAGTTGAACGGTACTTTAGGCCGTAGGGAATCATTTGAGTGTTGAGTTTCGAAATTCGTGCCATAAAAACTCTTTTAAATTATCTGTGGAAATATAAGCCTTATCTGTATTGGCGTGTTAGTTTCTTCATTTAGAAAACTTGTTTTTGTGGTGAAATCGTTTGAATAAGTTTTTATAAATAATAATATGGTAGATCTTTAAATAAAAGAGGTATTAGAATTATTACCGTATTGTGAGAGTGGAGGTAAAAATATTCATTTGCTGTATATACCCATATTTTCCGTATATGGCTACGGCTTTTAATTTATAAAGGACGTTAAGAAACAGGCGATAAAACGTAGGAATATGATATCGAAATGTTTATAGCGGTGAAAAGATCTTACCATGGTTTTGTCAATACAGTTAGGTAACAAACAGAATAGAAAGTCCATCCTCCATTCTCGTAGCAAAGATGGTTAAAAAGCTCGCGGCTCCTAATAAAGCGGTCGTCGTGTATCAGGATTCATGATAGGGCGCTCCCATACGCCCCCACTCACAGATATACGGTAACGATCGCACCACAATACCATACGCAATAAATACGACGCGTACGTTTACGTACCAGTACGCCGGCCGAGCGTATACAAGCTCCAGTATTTCTATTGTTTATGCTGTATTAAATTGTTTGAATGTTGCCCAGTTATTGCCGAAAGCGTATTTCGGTACGTATTGTGCAAGTTGTGGGCGTGAGTTGTAGCGGTGTTACGACTTTGTATTGTTGTTAGTTTTGGGTTATGATTTGATGAAATAACACGGTATTAGTCAGTTTAATAAAAAATCTGACAAAAATCATTGGCGATACCCTTTTTTATTAAATTTAATGTATTCATATCACTTAATAAAAGGGCCGCTGCAGCTTAAGTCAAATGACAAAGTGGAAGTCCTGAGTAAGTGGTAAAAGTAAAATACCATCACAGAACTGAGCTAATATCAGTCTAAAACAATCCTGCTACACTAGTTCTTATATTATTTTGTAACAGCTTGCAAATAATGAATACCGATGTGTTAGGTGAGGTGCATACAATTATATAAGTATTATTATATTATCTTTAAACTATTGTCAATTCTTAAGCATTTATCGCTACTACTATTGCTAAAATCATTTAAATATAATAATACAGTTTATTTCCTCCATCAAGAAGATATTCAAAAATGTTTTGTGAAGTTAAAATTATTCATAGAAAGTAATAAATAAAGTAAAAGCTTACAGTTCATTAGCAGATTATTTCACTTTGCATGATAAACGTACATAAATCGTCAGCCATGCGTGTTACTGTTTTCGAAATTATGATCATTAAAATACCTCCAACATATAATATATGACTTTATTTATATTTTCCTACGCCTGGTTATAATTTTATGTGTTTTATGGCCTATTCTATATTCTACTAAACATCTTCGTGACCGTAACTCATTTCATGAGAGTTAAAATAATTGAGTAGTTTTTACGATGTTATAATTGAATACCAATAATCAGGTTCTCTTGTAACCTGAAAGATTTACAGCGGCCAAGTCAGTGATCTATATGATAGTAAGTAGTGACAGCTATTGACGAACTTTTACAGCACCATAGGCTCATTCTTTGACCACATATTCGATGCTCTTATCCACCTATGTTATTCATTTCAGAAAGTAATGAGTTTATTTAGTTTCAAAATTCTGTTGCGCCTTAGCGTGATATTCGTATTTGTTTTTGGGGAACATCAAAACTAAGAATTTACGACAAAAATTCTTCATCGCTTTAAAGTTCTCCGTAAAAACACACTTGAATCTTCTTGGGCTAATCGCAATTACGTTTTGAAGTTCTTAATTTTAGACAAAAACTACAAACGCATTAAGGCAACGGAAAACATGATTTGATAAAGAATCATCATTATCTCAGTCAAAAGATGTCCACAGCTGGACATAGCCCCTCCCTCTCTCCCTCCCCAGACTGAAAGTAGAACATTTTTATATATAATTGATATTTGCGGTAGTTATTTACAATATTTGCTTTAATAACTAAATGTTCAAGTTTCTAAACGAAATTTTCTGTAAACAATCCCTTCAGCATCAAAACAAACAGCAAAGTTTTACAACCCGATATCTTAAAGGAAGTAAACAAGACGGGAAGGCTCGGGATTATGTATAAAGCTATATCGATAACCGCGATCGGATACCGCTCAGAGACACCTTATTTCAATAACAACGACACCTCACAAAGGGACCGTATGCATATATTTATTTTAGCGTACGCCTTTACCGCGGATGTGAACTTAAAGTGGATGTTGACGGTTTTATATAGTGTGTATACCTGTTCGCCTATCTTTTATTTATTTTAAGGAAGGGAGAGGGAAGAGATCCGAATAATAGGTTATATTATATTTATCAATTATAATTATAGTGAAGCAATTATACAGCTCGATTAATAGTGAGTCGTTAACGTAGCCAGTGGATACTTGTAATGTCAAAGATATTACTTGCGCTTAGCCTTGCTGTAAAAAAACCTACCGAAATGACAAATGTAGGTAGGTATCTTCTGTAGACAAGATAGAACTTTTTCAAAATCATAAAGTTTAAAATCAAAGTTTAAAAGTAAATATTTTTCAAAATCACTAAATAAAATTAAAAATACTTCTAAACCACGCATGCTTTGATAACAGACTTTCTCAGTCTAAGCCAGACATTCTGCAGCGATAACGTTACCTAACGGTTTTATCATATTTTATATTTACTTAAGGTATTACACAGAAAACCAAAGTGGCACTTGACAATTTATAGAGTCGCTTTACTAAAAAGGCAATGGGTAGGCAGGAGTATCTTGCTCGTAGGTAGGTACTTACTATTAAAAGAAAGAATCAAAATTGTAAAGGGGCCGTAGATTGTTCGCGTAACAGTTATAAACTAATGAAATTACAGTCAAAGTAAATCACGTAGTACACACAATACAATGAAATCGCTATCACTCGGCTTTCGATCCATTATCACTATAATTCCACCCTTAGTTCAGTTACGTAAAAACATAAAAATAAAAGATTATTCAACACGGGCATAAACGTCAAATGAAATGCCTACTTCGAATAATTCTCAACGAACACCTAAAAACATTTACATGCATAATGTAACGTGTACAGAATTTATGATAACTGTCTCATAGGTTACAGGGATTAGCTGTGAATGGAAAGAATCTGTGTTTACAGACGAAATTGGAAATACCACAATATGTCTTGTTAAGGAGCTATAAGTTTGTGGGTTCAAAAGGAAAAATTTGGATGAACCGTGAAATACTTATTCGATAATTGATTGAATTTAAATAATTATAAGTTTGCGATTGAAATGGCGGTGCATGGAAAACTTTGGTCTTTCTTTTGACTAAAATGATGATGATAAATAAGTTTAAGCTAAAAAAAATAGTAAAGACTATTAATTTATTAGTCATGTTCTGTCACAAATAGGAATGACCTGGACTAAATTTTCCGATTCTTGAATAAAAAGCTTTGTTATGAACATTTATTTAACATGTCTTTTAAAATCTAGTGTTGGAGACCAAGAAGAACCACCGTTTCGTTTCTTAATGTCTGTAATACTGCTAGAATTACATTTTAAAATAGTTTAATATATTTACATTTAATTTTGTTTTATAAAAGAATACAATAAAAAATAAATATAAAAATTATCGGCCAGTATCTAATGCCAACATCTAGAATTATCATAAGATTCCCACACAGTGGGTGTGACATGTTTTTATCATTCACTGAAAATCATATTCTCGATTTATTTCTCAAAGAAACGTAAGTTTACTCAGCAAAGGGGGTGCTACGGTAACAAGGAATCGCTTTAAAAGAATACATTTATTTGTCCGTATCGATCTAAGTTTGTGGCACGTAACGCCATCTATTTAGTAGTAGTATAAACAAGGGGAAGAGGTTTTACGGACTCTTTGCACGCGAGATGTTTTTGTTTGTTTGAAAATATAGTCGTAATGTGAACGTGATGATCATTATATTTGTTTTGATTATGTCATTGTTGATAAAACAGAAGAAATGCGACGTTATAGTTTAAAGAAACAATTAAATTTTTAATTGGATGATAATTGATATCTATAATGTCAAACGCAATACAATGGAATTGATTATGAAAATAAATGAGATTATGAAATTACAGTAATTAGTTTATTTTCCAGGACTAAAGTGGATGTACCAGACACAATAGATTTTGCTTGCTATTATATTATTATTATTATACTAGCGGACCCGACAGACGTTGTCCTGTCTTAATTATTATCTAATTTTTCGCAGAACCTTCTCCTGACAATAATAAACACAACAAAAAAAGAATTAACGGAATCGGTCCAGTCGTTCACAAGTGATGCCGTGACCAAGGGAAATAGGGATTTATTTTTATATATACACAAGCTGCGCCCTGCGGCTTCGCCCGCGCGAAAATTGCTATGTGTTTAATTAATGTAACTCGGGAATCAGACCGATTTTCGGGATAAAAAGTAGCCTATGTCCCGAAACCAAATCTATCTACATACCAATTTTCACTGAAATCGGTTTAGCGGTTTAAATTTAATATGGTGGTCAAGATTTTTTTCTAGTTTTTCTTTCATAAGAACCTTCTCCTGACAATATCAAACACAACAAAAAAAGAATTAACGAAATTGATCGAGCCGTTCACGCGTGATGCCATGACCAAAGGAAATACGGATTCATTTTTATATATACAATAAATAGATATTTCTAATCTCCCATTCTACAAACCCTCTTTCACCTACCTACAGATATTCCCCGTAAACTTTTCACTACTTTCCCCTATTCCCCTCTCCCTACTTCCCCACTCCTCCCATTCCGCTTCTTCCTTTCACTCTCCCTTTGCCTGGCTTCTCCTTCATTTCCCCTCTTGTTTCCCCCTCACTTACATCTCCCTTCCCCTACCTTGCCCCATACTTCCCACTCACTTCCTTCTCATCTTTCTCTCATTTTTCCCTCACTACCCCCTCACTTCCCCCTTGCTTTACCCTCACTTTTCCCTCACTTCCTCCGCACTTCCCCCCACTTCTTATTCCCTACCCCTCACTTCTCTTTCACCCCCCCTCCCTTTCCCCTCTTTTCAATTTTCAAGTCGCTAACTTCAAAAAATATCTTTCCATATAATATTTCTGCCCTAATTCCGTCCTCTAAATCCACCCCAATTAAAAAAAAAGTATTCCAGAACAAAATTTCAAAACTATGAAGAAGTTTCATACAATCGTTCTCATCCCTTTTCAGACCACCCTTAACATTTAGGGGGATGAAAAATAGATGTTGTCCGATTCTCAACCCTAGCCGATATGCATACAAAATTTCGCGAAAATCGGTCGAGCCGTTTCGGAGGAGTTCAATAACGTACGTACGGTGTACACCGTGACACGAGAATTTTATATATTAGATTACAGTGCTATTTTTTGAAGAACTGGAAACCACTACGCACCTGAACACACAGCTGCAGGTAAAGTTGTTATGACTGCACAATTTTGCTGAAGAGCCGAGGAGTGGAACCGAGCTAGATTACTCGTATTAAATTATACCAAATAAAGATGATTTAATGATGTAACTCCACCCGAGTGATGATAAGCACTCAGTGGAATCCAGAAGTGATGGCCACCATACCATAAGCCATCGTTTTAAACTATATAAACTAGATATGAATGGTAGCTTCCACTATGGCGGCTGGGAAATAATGCGGTAGGGGAAGGGAATGAAGGTGGTGACGAAAGAGAAAATGGGGAAATTGGGCCTCCGGCGCTCTCTCTCACCGAACGAAACGCAGTAGTACGGATACTACTACTCTTACGTCGACCTTCTATGAGAGGGTAGTACTTCCCCAGTCGATCTGACCCATTAAAGAGCGTAGTATTTATAATAATAATAATAATAATACCAGCCTATTTACTGTCCCACTGCAGGGCAAAGGCCTCTTCTCATATAGAGTAGGTATGAGCATTAATCACCACGCTTGCTCAAGGCAGATTGGCAATTTCAGACAAAGTCCAGGTTTCCTCACGATGTTTTCCTTCACCGTTAGTCAGAAATGTCCAAGATAAACTTAGAAAGTACATATGATTTGAAAAATCACATTGGTACTTGGATTCGAACCCACTACCTCATGTTTACGAAGTGGGTGCCTTATCCACTGGACCATTTCGACTTGTTAACTTAGTATTTATACAATATAGTAATAGAAATATAACGCCATATACATTTCAGAGTACAGTACAAATGCAGACTCTACCATAAGTTAACACTCGTTTGTTACACCAGTGACAGTGTAAAATATTTGTACGTAAATTTAGCAGCAGTCTTGGCATATAAGTTTTTTTTTTCATATGGATATACACGCTCCTATCTGTGAGACAAACGTAGGTAATAAAGCTTCAGACTTCTATAAAAATTAAATAAAGTTATGCTGTTTTTAATAAACTATTTTCGTTTTGATACTGCTATTCTTGTGATAATTTCGAAGATACTTTCCCATACCTACCCTAAAGCACTTGTACCGTCTACGACAATAATCCTATACAAAGTTATAGGCAATATAAGTTGGTACAAAACAAACAGTACGGTGGCAGTCGGCGGCCATGCGTGAAACTACTCTCGGCCCGTTGAACACGGACATCTCTATACATTGCACACACTTGTATACACGTACTACACTACTATAAACCAGGAAAATGTGTATGCGTACATTGAAGAGGAAATAAAATAACTACCTATCTAAATTTTCTTTAATTTAATTATTTTAAGTACAGCGTAAGATTTCCCACCAGTATATAAGATAAGTATATGCAATTCTAATCAAATGGGATATGCGATACTTTAAGATTTATTAGGCAAGTAAACTTTAACTTAAAATCGAAGATAGTTTATCTTTGATTTAACCGTGGTTAAATTTCCATGAGTATTTTTATGAATTCCTACAGCGCCTCACGCGTTATGTTAGAAAATTCCTATATGAAGTATATAAGATAAGTATATGCAATTCTAATCAAATGGGATATGCGATACTTTAAGATTTATTAGGCAAGTAAACTTTAACTTAAAATCGAAGATAGTTTATCTTTGATTTAACCGTGGTTAAATTTCCATGAGTATTTTTATGAATTCCTACAGCGCCTCACGCGTTATGTTAGAAAATTCCTATATGAAGCTCAGACCTATTATATGAAAATATTAGATAAACTTCTCTTTTTATAAAGTTGCCTATAAATATTATCTTATCATGACACAAAATTTTGTAGCGACCAACAATCACCAAAATTTTCAAATATGGCTACAAGTGGTGAACAAAGTCATCGGTAGATAGCTGTTATGCACATATTATATACTTAAAGGGAAATGCAATCTACATATCTGACATCTACTACTTTACGTAGGATTATCATTTAATGCCTTAGTTAAAATAGATGGATATCTCATATTTCCTAATCCCTTAATCCTTAAACCTACTGTCCGATCTGCTTGCTAATCTATGTATTCCCCTCACTGGACACAAATAAACATCGCCGTTCAAAAGTTATTACTTCATACCGAAGGGCTAGCCCTGGGGAAATCCACAAGCTTTGTACATTTGCATGAGTGCTGACCCTATCTGTTAATATCACACCATTCAAACGATATTTGCATCTAATTGTAATCCATTGTTGTATCATGGGAATGGACGGACATGTTCTGTTCGTATATGGCTCGTATACAATAGTTATGTAGGATGCATTCGTGGTAGCGTATGCTGTAATTAGTTTATAGTTGGCCATTGGAGTGTTTAATTTGTTCGCGTTATATTCAATAATGTGATTTGAAATTATCATACTTATTGTTGATATGAATGAGAATTGTATTAGATTTGACGTGAGCTAAAGTTCTCAGTTTCGGGAATCACCAAAATATATTTCAACTAACGCCTACCTACTATAATAACTACGTTAAATCATTTCGAGTTTGTGGAAATATGACATTTGAAATATTTAACGATCTGAGAACAACAATTCAATGGTCTTAGTTTTCTTTTAATGGCCTTTAGTGACAGACGAGTTAACGGCCCATGACTCGTTTGATGGTAACTAGTAACCAACGCTCACGGACTTCTGCAATGGAAAAGACTCAGCCAGATGAACTTTCTAAACTTCTTTTTTAATCATACCATAGAAATTGAATCAAATAAATATTATATCAAATGTCAGATTCTCAAGTACTTTTACAAATAGACAAACATTCTCCGAAACATTAATTAGAACGACATCTATTCAGTATTTAAAAGTCATTAAAGGACACTTAACGACAACAAAACATCGTAACCAAGTCTCTAACTACAAAATAAAGACTTGATGACTCAAACAACCATCACGGACACATTTACCCAAAACAAAATACATCAAGCGCTAATTTCAGCATTTCCAATAACATGATGAAATCGAAAATGAAATTAAAAACACATAGTGTTCGGAAAAGGGGGTTAGGTAGGCGATGGGAGGGAGTAACGCGTAACTTCCGTTTTCCACGGCATTGGGCACAATTTGAAATATTTTACGGCTCTTGTAACGACTTGATGGTACTGCCGAGGGCCACTTATATATCTCTTTTATCTTTTGTTGGCTCGCCCCTTGGCCTCGAAGGATAAGTTTTCCAAAAAGGGTGTTTTTTTAAATGGACTGTAGTGTACTTGACGATATCCTTGATTAGATTGTAGTTGTAAGATGGTGGAAATTAGTTGAACGGCAGTTGTGGCTTCTGAATGTCACTGCCTTTTTCGCAACGGTTTTCCTTATTCTTGTTTTATTGTAGTAGGAATATGTTTCACAAGGGAATGATCACTTTATTCAACTTCCGACACTTGGTAAATGTCTATAAAGGGAAATCAACGTGTCTGTATTGACGATTGCCTAATGATGATATTTGTAGATAGTAATAGTGTCACTTTATCTTTACAGACTGCTTTATATGATAAAATTGTAATTGAACTGATTTAAATGTGTATAATTCAATATATTTTTGAGAATATTAGTTTTTAAATAATTTAATTAAACTAGGCTAACTTGGTAGCTTAGGGGTAGTGAACACGTTTCCAAGACAAGGCAAGCAAAATGAAGTAGGTATTTAATTCTGCTTCATAAGTAAGTATTACATAGGTGTCACTACAATTACATCCGTACCAACCGAATGATGAGGTCGTAGGAAGAAGACCGTCGGAAAAGGCGCCGGGAAAAATCGCTAGACATTATGTATATAAATATACATAATGGGTTTGAAATACCATACATTTTTTATGTATTCTCTGAATAGAACAGAAAGCTATGCCGCTTGTCTAGGCCCTCTGGACTCTTGCTACTGTGATTACCATGATATTTACATAACCTTTAAAGTCATTATCATCCTACTTACAGCAGGGAAGACTCCGAAACAACGAACTTAGTTTGGCAAAGGAACGAGTGGCCAACTAAATGAGAAGTCGTAACCCCTTATGGTCATCAGGTACCTCCAACGTCGGCATGATCTAAGTTTTTATCGAAAAAATATGATCATAAATATTTGAACTTAACGTTATAAAGTTTTAAATACTACATACAGTCCTCAGCCAATTTATTCCAATAAGAGGTCCGACAGCATTCTCATCTACATCCATACATTCTAACTATTTTAACACCAAAATACACGGCCATACATAACACTGTCCACCGTACATAACGGCTTAATGCCTTCATAAAGCTAATACTATAGCTGTGTAAATCTTAAGAGCGAGATGGCTAAATCAAGTGGGTATCTCGAGCCGGATCTCCGTAGGACGCTAGTTTATTATACCGGCTTGGTACACTGTTTTGATTCTTACTATCCCCTTTTGTTTTTAGTCGAACTATTTTAAGATGATCAGGACATTGTACGAATAGTGAGACAGTGAATTTACAGATTTTGTAGAGTACCTTCATCATTGTTTGAAGATCGAGCGATGATTAAAGAGCGATGATAATATTTTTTGCTTAACAGTTTAATTTTAGTATTCATACTACAATTTATTTTTTATTGTACAGTAGTAGAGCTGAGGATAGCAGTCATGAAATTAAAAGTCTAATACATCTTTGAATTTTCTTTAAGTACCTTTAATGACTTAATCCTACGTATTGTTAAGTTCATATTTTATTTCCCTATCATAGTTAATGTAGCGACATTATCTAAATATTCGAATTCCAATCACATTGTATGAACCAAATGCATTAGAATAGGCACCTTTAGCTGTATCCCGGTACTATATATCATAATTTAGTAACTGGTTACCATTAAAAGTGCGCATGTTCACCTTATTAACATGTCGTAATATTACTTTATAGCAACCAACTGGTTTGCCTTCCCTACTTTATTCTTAATATATTCATTACAACGTATGACTTTCCCATCGTATTAAAATGCATTATATAAATAACGAAGTAACTAAACGAAACGGGGCATATTCCTTTATATAACTTACACGGGCCTGAACAATAATTCAGACAAAAACAAAATATGACTACTCGTTTTTTTATTTTCGGTAACATCTTGATTAAGTATGGACCACCTGCTTGGACCTTCCTTTGGAACTCAATAAATAAGTCCAGGAATATATATTAATGGTCACATAAAGATTATGTTGAAATTCAAGTATGGTTTCTATGGCCGTTTATTTGTAATAAATCGGTAGGCTTTTTTGAGAAACCTTTGTTTTTATCGGATTCTATATTTAAATAAGATTTTGGAAATGTGTTTCGGCCTATTAAATTGTCTTGTCAGGCGGCTGTTTCAAAAGCATTGCGATCTGAGTCACGCTTTGGATTAAGTTGTTTATATAAACGTATCGTAAAATGATTATTTAAAATTTTTGCTGACTTCAAAAGTGCTGAAAATTAATGTAAGAAAAGAATTAATCTGTCAAGTTACCAGACTTGCTGAAATATTCAGTTTTAAAGTCTTTGACATAATTACAAAACTCTGAGAATATTTAAATTATATTACTTTTGACGATCATTTCTCCCTCGTTACAGAAATAAATTAAATTTACAAAGTGTTTATACTGACTGAACGTAAAAACTCGTAAAATAATACGACGTATAAATTTTTTGTTAAGTCGACAACCTCAAAGTAACCATTTCTCCCAAGCGCAAAAAAAGTTGAATTCCAATCTATTTTGTCGGCTATAACAAAAGAAATGCACCATCCATAATGAACGTGCAGAATCACATTTCACACATAAAAAAAAATATTTTCGCTACATTGTGGTCCACATTAAATTACTTCGAAGACTCAATACACTTCAGGTAAATAGCGACGGGGTCTTCCCTTTGCATTTAAATCATCCTAGACACATTTGTGCTTTATATCTAATCGCAAATTTATTGTTCTGGGGCTAGCGGTGGTTCGAATTAACAATGAACAAAGTATTATTACATATTGAGATATATTCGCGTGGTAAATCATGGCGGGCATTGTGAGCTGCGATATGAGCACTTTTATAGCCACCGTGAGTGGTAATGAAGCGATTTCACTACCACATAATAGTTTCGATGTCGTTGTAAATTGATTTTTATATTTTGTTTGACGTAAATGATTGACATGAGAGTGTGTCATCGGTTCAGAATTATTCTACTCGACGCTTTTACGATCTAAATGACGTGGTTCGTCGATAAATTTATGGTGTTGTGGGATATTTGGGAAATTTTATGACTCATTTGGTGGTACTAAATGTCCATATGTTGTAAAGGTGTATCAAGTTCCAGCATTTTGTTTGACGCTACCGTATTTGTATACGCGTTGGTTATTTTTATTTCCTGTTTTTATTTTATGATAGACAAATCGTCTAGATATTTTATCTATTTATTGCATTTATGTAGTGTTTTCTTTTAATTTTCTTGATGAAAAACTGTTGTAATAGCAATAATAATTTAATTTTTTTAGCATAGTATATACAAATATCATTATGTTATCATTGCAATCATTAAATACTTTCTGTACAATTATTTACGTGACATGGCTATGTAAGAATTGCATTGTAATCTATTCGTTTGCTTTGTTAAGTAGGTAAACAAGCAATTTTATTACGTAGTAGCATTCTTTTTGTTGTCAATGTACATTTTTAACAAAAAGAATGCTGCTACGTACCTTTATCATTATGAGATTTCCTGATCATAGGAGATCATTATCATACTTAGAACAGCATTATGAAGAATATTATGTACATAATATAGGTACATAAATTTAAGCATTCTTATTTAGTACTGTAATAATCTGTTAGAAATTGAACTCTGTTTTAACTACGACATGCTTAATATTTTCATTAATTTTATTTTTTACTTGTGGTAGCTATAATTAATCATTGACTAATGGTTAGCAATTACCGTAGCCTATGGACGCTCAAAAAATCAGCAGATACGGGGACGTTGCCGACTTTTACGCCTTAAAGAAATATTATTATATTAAGTGAAGTACTTGTATATTTGCATTAATATTTTTAGAAATATGCTTACATAAGGATACAAGCATATTTCTATATATTATTATATATAAAAGCATATATAAAGATACAGAGTCCGACGGCTCTTAATACAATTGTCACCGCCGACGGATGAAAGTTTTTCTCTTTACGTAAATACGGAACATAACAAATAATACTGCGTATTTTATTTTTCAGATTCGACCCAGGATATGAAGAATGTAGAGGTGCTTTTAAGGCTATGTTCGAAGTAGGACCAAACCAAAATAAAATACAAAATTGCGACTCATTATTTCAAACCTATTTTTCTTTTGTAACAATTGATTAAAAACAAAAAAGCTAAGAAAGCTAACTACCTACTATTGTATTTGAATTTTTGTTATTGTATTTTAACTAATTAACATTGTAAACATAATGTAACTTTTAAAAACTGAAGACCAAAGAAAATATTTAAAACAAAAATATTTATTGGTTTTTTATTTTGTACAAAGCCTTATTTATCCATATTTCTAGAAATGTTTGCTAATATTCTATTTTATGCATATGTTTAGTAAAGTAGCATATTTTAAAATTAAAAACCTTTAAAAGAACTCGCATACATTTACCAACATCGAACAAAGTACGTATCCGCGTGGAGCGGAGCGTACCGTCCTTACCGAAGGCTTCGACGGCACAACATCAGTCTTGCGGCGGGCGGCGCCCAAGGCTCGCTCTCAAACGCTATTGGACCGACAAACTCCGCCCATGTACACCTACAATTATATTTATAATGCACACGCTGAAATAATTTACATTTCAGCTGAATTTGCTACCATTGGGGGTAATTGAAAATTTGTTGTATCGACCCTAGATGGCCTATGGATGAGGATTGGCAACTTTAAGTGA
The DNA here is from genome assembly GCA_963082885.1 of Parascotia fuliginaria. Lineage (NCBI taxonomy): Eukaryota > Metazoa > Arthropoda > Insecta > Lepidoptera > Erebidae > Parascotia > Parascotia fuliginaria. Next base: position 12,038,835 of record OY720181.1, on the reverse strand, counting down.
TTAGTTTCCAGTTTGGGTCGAGTTCTTAGACCCTTTTTTGGGTAATCGAGCGATATTTTTGTTTTAATAGACTTTCGTGAAAAGTAGGTAACGTTAGTTTTATATCGCTTTGATTATTGACCTGCCAGCTTAAAAAATATATTGATTTTACTTGAACCTAGGTAAATACTTTTTAAATTATTATTTATCAGGAAATAGTAACCCATTACTACTTTGTAATAGATGTATCAAATAATAGTGAACCAGATTTAATATTATTTTAAAGTATTTTGTAATAATGTGTTGATAATTATTAGCAGCATATCACCTTACAAAATATATGTATCGGATGCGATTGTGCCAGCGAAGTATCGATACATTACCGATGTTAACAGCAACGAGATGCTGGCATTGGTAACGAGGAGCCGGCTGCCAATAGTGACGGTTAGAAAATATCGAGAACCTTCTGAATATAATGTTTGGACGAGGGTTCAGTCATTCGGCTGAAATGCTAATGATGATGCCTGACCTAAACCTGAGTTAAAGAACCTACAGAGTTTTGCTTGACGTCAGTATAATGTTGAAATAGATGAGTAGCTACAAACAAGAACCTGATGAAAGCGTTGCAAAACATATTTATTAAAAAATGTCACATAGGAATATCCTCTTCTCATAAGAATATAAAGGCAACTAAAAGAAAATACCAGCCTGCAACAGTTCTCTGACCAGATAAGCTATGTCCAATGCCACGACGTAATACGCATCCATAATAAATATTCTTTCTTAATACTTAACATAGTTTAGGTTTAATACACAATCAAATTACTTCTATAACTTTCCATTAAATGATACATGTGTAAATTCAACATTCAGTCATTAATCCGCAAGCATTTCAAAGCTTAACAGTAACAGTACAGAAACAGAGAAAAAATTAAAAGATATACATTTTTTACTAGTCTTAATTAAGAGGAGATAATCCAATAACTCTGAGAGACTAGTCTAAAGGACCGGTTCGGAGAGTCGATAAACACAGCATTCAATACCAATAAACCACTAGAAGGTTTAATTGGCTCCACGATATAGATTTTAATTGGTCGTAAATCGACGAACGCCCCTTAATAGCCTCTGTTTATACGTGCGCCGCACAAATCTTTGTATTAAAGCTGGTTGTACACTTATGTCACATACGGCGTATTAAAAATTACCATTAGTAGGTATTTACTAGCATTACCTAGAACACATTAATGTTTAGTTAATTTTAAAGAAGAGATTACTAATTTTAAGTTTAGTAACTGAAAGATGTTTTAAAAGTATCTTTCACTGACTTACGTACTTATTTTTCAGGTAAGAGATAATAATATGTTTAAGGTTACTTAAAACTATAGATACATAATGTCTAATATCGTTATAAGTTGACTGCCCACTGGTAAAGTAGCAACAATTTATTTTAATAATACCAACCCAACGACAGTGATCGAAACATCACACGATCATCTCATTACTAGAATTATAATTATACTATTAGAAGATATAAAAATATATAAAACACAGATCGAACAGCATCAAGGCCGAGTTCGTCATTTCAAAGTTCTCCTGCCCTAAAAGGTAAAATAATAATAATAAAACACTCTTCTACTACTAAAAACTGGTGCCGATGTTGATTGATGCCATTTTTTTCAGCGGTGAAATCGTCAGCGTGCTATTAAACAAGTTACAGCATTTCGGTACATCATAACCGTCATTAATGAATATTTCGCAACCAAAAGACATTCACTACTGGATATAAACCTCCCTCAAGCACCTCTACTACGCTGGTCTCGTGAGACCTTCATCGGTTCTCGGTTTTCTAGAGGAAAACAAAACCGAGGACCTGCAGGACGAGGATAATATGATTAAAAAGTTTCCGCTTAGAGAAAATTCCTAAACTTTTTCCAAACGGCTTTAAAACATGTTTAGAGGATATAACACTTCTATTGGATAGCAACAATTGTAAACACGCACCATAATTTAGAAGGAACACGCATTTCCAATTAATTGTTTTGTATCTACGTTGTAGCTTTTAATTAAAGCTTTAAATAAAGTCACCGACACCGTTGACTACATTGAAGCTGTTTAAATATGCAAGGGTGGGCAGGTAAGCAGTAACTTGTATTTCAGGAAGGAATAAAATAATTTTGAGGTAGCAAATTTTCACTTTGCCTAACACGCAAACGTACTCTATTGTTTTTTTTATTTTATACCCGGAAAATGTATCAAATGTTCAAATTTGCTGTAAAGAAATTTCTTGGTATGTTAAGGAAATACTATAATCCAGCTCCTATAAGGTAATCTTGTGTTATTTTAATTCTACTTTAGGACTACTACTAGTAAGATATGTAGACTTCAAGGGCAGTTGAAGACTAATAGAACCAATTTAACTTGACAGTATTATGCTTACGTCTCGTTTAAAAATAGCGGTGTTTGAATAATAGCATGTCAAAAAGTAAGTGTGAACTGACTCTAAAACAGAATAATTATTTAGTTACAGACAACTGCTGATATATTGCGGATGTCACGTTATCTTCCCCATCCATTTATTTAATGGATTTATCAGTCAGGTATTTCTTTAGGTAATGACATTATATTTGCGTACAACGTTTGTTTATGTCCCGGCTTCTGTTTTACCTGTAGATACAGCCTATATGGTATTATTTATCAAGTTCATTAAGGAAGGAATATGTAGATAAACTCACGTGTATATACTTACCGTGAAGCTCATTAGGTATCACCATCATTATAATTCTTGAGCAACCGAAAATCAAAATATGTATGAAATATATCACGAAAGTGTTTCATTATCTTTGCGCTACTGTTATAACTGCTCTACTTTTTATAATAGTCATTATATTTTTTTTTATGAATAAATGTGCACCAAAAATGACCATTTGAAGTTCATTTTATAATTTTTATATAAATATCTTAACTGTATGTATCTAATATAGATTATATTAATAAGTTATTCTTTTTTAAAAATATCTATCATAAAGTATACTTAATACTATTCAAAAATTTCGTAATAAAGATATCAAAATGACTTAATATGTTGTTATCAAAGAGCAAAACGCTCATTTTAATATATTTGTAATTATAAGGCCCACTTTAAATGTTAATATTGACTAGGTGAATTATAAAATACCTATAGATATGTTATGTGAATAATAATCATATTTTTAATACATAAATATAAAAGCAGCAAGGTTATATTATATTCGAACATTAGTTTAAATTTGAAATTTACTGCAGCTTTACCAAGAGAAACACGTGTAAAACAATTTAATGAAAAATGAAAAATTAACAGCACCTCTAGTAGTTACTCTAAAAACTAAATTTTCTTACTGTGAGAAATATTAATTAAATTCATGATCTACTGTCGAAGTTTATCATGCAGGTATCGCTGTCATACTTGCTGGCAGCGATCAGATGTATCTATATCATGGTATAGATACGTAGGTATACAAAATGCGACAGTACAGATCAGAGACCTCACGACAACAAAATGCGTCACTTGAGATTACGTTGTAACCACTGTGCATTGCTCATAGTTATAGAAAGTAAAATGTCAATGACATGTCATAGACAAATATAAAACACTTGCAGCTCATGATACAATTACATAATTCGATAGCTCCAGCAGTGCCTAGTATTATTGGAAATATTTACGTCATATTTTACACATATACGAGTATATTATATTATGCCGCAAAATTGTACTACATCATTGTCATCATATTATTCAACAATCATTATATCAAAACAATGCAGTATGTATTCACATTATCAATTGTATACGACTCGTATTAAAAATATTAACCCGCTCTTACTACAGCGCAATATTTCCGTGATTTAATGCGCTGATATGCTTCAAAACACCTATAGATATTATCTCCCCGTCGTTCTTCCAAAAACAAACAAGTGAGTATATGCCTCAGCCATAAAGGGGTAGCTAGGAACGATTTAATCAACCGATAAAAATTGTCAAGAGGCCTCGCTAGATGGCGGGATCTGATAAAACTTGGCTCCTGGCGAACAATGTATTTATGTAGGTACCAGATAAACGCTCTGTGTATTTAAGTTTTTTATTTTGTGAGTGTGTATACGCAAGATCGTAGGCATAACAACGTTATATACATACGAATGCCGTATCTACATAATTATCTAATAGCGTAAGTCAGATAATTCGCATCTGAGATAATTACATATGTTGAATTCAGAGAATCCTATTTATTTTTACATGTACAAAAACTAACTATCGTTTTCTGTTTTAAAGACTGGTCATGTTGAAAGGAATGCCTAATAAAATTTGAAAAAAATTGTGTTCATAAGATCGATTAATCGATTTTTCCTTATGATGGTTAATTGAAATACCATATATTGCTGCACATACATCTACATTCATTATGTTTGCGCAGTCCGTTTGACATTATCTACACATTTAAACGTGTTATACGTCACTATTTCTGTGACTATTGAATAACTTATGGAGGTGAAGCTTGGCAAGTGCATAAATCTTTTACTCAAATTCAATCTGATAACCTTCTTAAATTTTTTTTTTTTTTTTTTTTGTATTATGGCCTACCAAAGTGAATCCACCCCGCCTGATGCAGCAGTCAGTGGAATCCAGTAGTGGCGGCCACTATACCAAAAGCCATCGTCTTAAACTGCTGGTATAGTGGCCTCCACTATGGCGGCTGGGAATGGGGTTAGGGGAAGGGAATGAGGGAGGTGAGGAAAGAGGATAGGGGGGAAATTGGGCCTCCGGCGCTCTCACTCACAGAACGAAACGCAGTAGTACGAATACTACTACTCTTAAGTCGATCTTCTATGAGAGGGTAGTACTTCCCCGGACGATCCGGCCCATTCATGCTGAAATCAGCGTGGATCTACTACCGTAAAAAATATTTTCATAGTAAGAAAATTTTGCTTATCCATAGTGATACGTCGTAGGAATATTATGTTTTTATCCTGTAACGGGGTTAAAAAGGGTAAAACGTTATATTGGGGATGATTTGCTTCGAAGTTGATATCAATACTCCCTAGTGCTTTTGATTTAATAACATTTTATTTTGACACATGATACATGTCATGTTTGAAAACTCAATCAACTTATATGTCGATCTTTTGTTTTCACGGAAGATGGTTGTCATTTAATTTCATCCACATTTTTTCTATTTTTTATCATTGTATTATACCATTAATATCATCAACAAGAATATTATTCTAAACTTGACGCTGGCAGAAATAGCTGACACAATCGTCGGCTCTGTTGCCAAAAAAAAAGGAGAAGAAGAAGAAGAACTTATATGTCAAATGAAATTGCTGTACATAATGTTGGACAGCAATTTTCTATGCAGGATACTGTAATTGAGAGCTATGATAAGACAATCATTGCATCGATTAATTAAAATCCATCGCTTATCGATGCATTACGGTACACACTGGCAGGAATGGATAGGTACCTATCCATTACTTACCTATCCAGTACTTTATTTCTATACCCAGTGCGATCCTAAGATCAAACAACCGCTTAAAAAATGGTATCAGTCACAAATTTTTACTGTATAATGGAAAGGAGGAGGAAGTAGGAAAGAAGAAGATAATCGTCTGCTATATTTTCATTCGTTGTTTAGCCAAAAGAAATCGAGACGGAAAGTTTGAGATATATTAGGAAAAATCAGGCACAGCTAACACACACACAGCACAGCGAACAGTTATATACACTTGCAAGATGCGATAGGGACACAGGACGTTGATGTTGACTGGGACTGGGTCAAAAGGTGGTGATGCCTTCTTCTTTTACTGGGACTCTTACACTTATATGAATGAGCGGGCACAAGTCACTACGGCCAAATTAAGAGTTGGCGCGCCAATTAGTTATGTTGCTGCGCAATATACGCAATGACCATAAACAAAGCTCAAAGTCAGACTCTTAAGGTAGCGGGCGTCTCCCACGGCCAGTTGCATGTGGCATGCTCCAGAGTAAGCACACAGAGTAGCCTCTAGTGTCTGGTAATTCTAGCACCCGAAGGAAAACCAAATATCCAATATTGGGTAAGGACCCGTGGTCCTACCAATTTGCCATACCTACAGGTAATTTTGTTTAGTGGGACTACGGTATACCACTATGTACCCGTGGTCCTACTGGGTTAAGGGCGGATTAATATATTCATATGTGTGTGTATAAATATTAGGCTAGAAGCTAGCCCAGTAGGACCAAAGCTATATGGTGGTATACCGTAGTCCCACCTGTAGGACAAATTGGTAGGACTACGGACCCTTACCCAAAATGTAGTTTACAAAAAATATAATTTAGGACTGTTGGTTCCACTAAATAGTTCCATTGATGGGTCGAATAAAGTTCTCGAGTTCATATGGCTTCATTAGTAGATCCAACGGGATCTACGCATTACGACTGAAGTAATTCGATTTCGTTGTCAAAAAAAGATAATATTTCCATGTACATGGGGATATTATCTTTAGTACCTAACTTTTACTAAATCAAAGGCTGAGCTTCTTTTTCATAAAAAATAACAAGATTTTATTTTATTTTCAAGTTTATTTAACTTTTAAATCCCAACACTATAATAAAGATTATGTTATTTATCGTCGAAACGGTCCAGTGGATAAGGCACCCGCTTCGTAAACACGAGGTAGTGGGTTCGAATTCTGCCAAGCACCAAAGTGATTTTTTAAATCATATGTTCTTTCTAAGTTTATCTTGGACATTTCTGACTGACGGTGAAGGAAAACATCGTGAGGAAACCTGGACTTAAAAGTCTGAAACTGCCAATCCGCCTTGAGCAAGCGTGATGATTAATGTTCATACCTTCTCTATATGAGAAGAGGCCTTTGGTCTGCAGTGGGATAGTAAACAGTCTGGTATTTATAAGTATCAATTTAAACATTTTAACATAATAATTAATATGTTTTAAATATATTATGAACGTAAAAACCCATTAAAAATCCTATTAGAACCATTTCCGACTTCTACGCGGACGAACTCGTGGGCAAAAGCTAGTCTATATATATAAAAGCAAAAGGTCACTCACTCACTCATCACGAAATGTCAGATAATACAAGTGCTACGAGTCTCAAATTTTGCATAGGGAATCCTTCTAGGAATCAAAATAATTGTAGGGTGCTCACTAAGAGAGAATTTTGTGGAATTAAATTCCTAAGGGGGTAAAAAGGGGTGGCAAAATTTGTATGAAACTTCTATAGTTTTAATATTAGGATTTCCAAATTACAAGAAAATACTAATTATTTCAAAAAATTGAAATTTTGTTAATTATTTTTAAACAACCCTTACTAAGAGGTGAAAAAGGGGTGTAAGTTTGTACGCAAACGCACATATATTATACTATTTACAAATTTAGTTGGGCACCATTTCTTTGCATTTAGAAATTACCCATATTGGGTAGAAAAATAGTTAAGTTGAGTTTGTGTAAAATTTCGTCAGTTATAGTGGTAGCGGGTGAATAAATATAAATGGGATTCGCCATAGAGCCGAATTAAAGTGATTATTACTGATACAATGTACGATTGCCGTAAGATCAGGCAGGCAATATTCTCATACAGTCACACATCTGAATTTTCACGCGAACGAAGTCGCAGCAACAGCTAGATAAGAGTCTATATACCTATATTAATATATGGTGTAACCGAAGGTCTGAAACTGTAATAATCACAGAATTAATAATACGATTTCTATGGTCATAATCTTCTGAGAATTTATAAAAATAAATGTAATTTCTTATAGATGAACTCTGTTGGTCATAAGCAGAGGACACAAAAGTGCCTCTGTTCGTTTTTCTTCGTTAGATGAACAATCCATCGAAAATAACAAGTTCTAATAGCCTTCATTATCACATGAATAGGAGGATTATATCACTGAAAAATGTCTAATGCAATAGTAGCCTTTTACACCAAATAAAGATAGGTACAAGCAAATAGGTATCTCATGACATGACTTGATTTCTCTGTGAGCACAGCAACAGTCAGTAGAAATATCAGATTTTATTATTATACAGCCGCAGGCAGATTCTAGTGAACTAAAATTTTTTATTACTTAGTTTCATTGACCCAGTATCACGAACTTTGTGAAGGTTTCGTGACTATCACGCTATTAGAAAGATTTAAATTATGTATTCAGGTCTACCAATTTATAAATTTATCAATTGATGTTAATTAACATCTATCTATTACTAATTTAGTTAATTTAAAGTAATATAAAAGTAATAAATTGATCGTAATTGGTATTTAGGGTTATTAAATATTAAAATAGCCTGCTACTTTATGGAGTAAGGACTACTACGTTTACTGTCCTACTGCAGGGCAAATTCCTCTTCTCATATAGAGAAGGCATGAGCATTAATTACCACGCTTGCTCAAGGCGGATTGGCAATTTCAGACTTTTAAGTCCAGGTTTTCTCACGATGTTTTCCTTCACCGTCAGTTAGAAATGTCCAAGATAAACTTAGAAAATACATAAGATATGATTTTAAAAATCATATTGGTACTTGCCCAGATTCAAACCCATTTCCTCGTGTTTACGAAGCGGTTGTCTTAACCACTGGGCAGTTTTGACTTTTTACAAAAAAACTTTTTGTAAAAATATAATTATCAATATGCGAGTATCTGTCATTGAGTGGCAGTTTCCAAGTGCTTCTGTTTCCTTAATCCAAAAGATAGCTGTACTGGCGACAGAGACAATGTATTGACTGCAAGTTCAATATTTTTAAAGTTTTTGTATGTTGGCAAGCGGGATGTATTTGTTTAAATGAACGAATCAGATTTAAAAGGAACGGTTCCCATTTATTGTCAAGTGGAACGGTGTCAGTTAAAAATGAAAGGTTTATGTAGATACTTTGATATTATGGTACACCTAAATGTAAAACTAATTTGTCGAGATATATATTCTTTACAACATAGAAAGCTGTAATTATTACCTATAGAGTTAAGTGTATTGCCTGTGTCACTTTGCATGCTACTTGAAATTGTAACTTACAAAAATTGTAATAACCTGGCGATTAAAAAGAGTGGCCTGAGTTTCTTGCCAGTTCTTCTCATGGCTCTACTTCGTCAGCGAACTGGCTGTAGGTTAATTTGCTGACATTTTGTAAACTTTGACGTTCATAAGTGTTAATTTAATTAACCTATGTGAATAAATAAATTTTTATTTTCATTTTCATTTAGTAATTTTATTTACCTAATTGCTTGCGTCCGTTTCGTAATTCAAACAGTGTTGTAAATATATTAATATACTAGCTGTTGCCCGCGACTTCGTTCGCGTGAAAATTCAGATGAGTACCTGTATGAGAATATTTCTTACCTAATCTTACGCCAATCGTACATTGTATTAGTAATAAATATCAGTATAATCCGTCTCTAAGGCGAATCCGATTTAATCTATTCACCCGCTACCCCTAAAACAGACGAAATTTTGTGATATTTAACGAAACTTTCCACTCCTATTTTCTCACTTAATAAGAATAGTTTCTAGTTTGGAAATCGTATTAACAAAACTCCCGTTTAAAAACTATAAAAGCTTCATACAAATTTTGTTCCCCTTTATACTCCAGGGAAATGGATTTCGCAAAATCGCGTCTTAGAGAACACCTATTTCCAAAATTTGAAACTCCTAGCACTTGTAGTTTCTGAGATTTCGTGATGAGTGAGTGAGTGAGTGAGTGACCTTTCGTTTTTATATATGTATAGCTTCTGCCCGCGACTTCACTCGCATGAATATCGTTTTTCCAATAGACATTTTTATATTGTTTAAATACTGTTTTGCATACTATTTTTAATCTCATCATCATCACCATTCGTACAAACCCTCTTTCACCTACCTAAAGATATCCCCCGTAAAACAATATACAACACAAAGGCAAATTTTCACTTAATTAACTAACATAACTTTCCCCTTTCCCTCATTTCCTCTCCCCCTTTTTCCCTTCCCCTCCCGCCTCCCTTCCACCTCCCTCACTTTCCCCACACTTCCCCTCGCTTTCCCTCACTTCCCACTCACTCACCCCTGACTTATCACTCACTGACTCCTCACTTCATTCACTTTCCCTTACGTCCCCTTCACTTGCCCCTCACTTACCTCTCACTTGCCCTTCACTGCCTCCTCTCATCCCCCTGAGTTCCCTTTTCTTTTTCAGGAATCGAACCTCGACCTCTGCGTGGCAGTCCCCCTGAAAGTCGATTTCCCCCTGACTTACCCCCGCACTTTCCCGACACTTCTCCCTTCCTTTCCTCTTCCTCCCCCTCCCTTCCCCCTCCCTCCAAATTTCAAGTCACATACTTCAAAAGCAAAGATCTTTCCATACAATATTTCATCCTTTATTTCACCCCTATAAATCCACCCCAGTTAAAAAAAAAAATATGAGAGTATTTTTTATTTAAATAAAAGTATTCCAAAACACAATTTCAAGCATAAATGAAGACGTTTCATACAATCGTTTTCATCCCTTTTCATACACTTAAGGGTTGAATTTTTAAAAACCCTTTCTTGGTACACTTCTAGACATTAAGGAAGAGAGAAGGAGAAGGAGAAGGTCAAAGCCTTTTATAATATGTATGGATGTATGGGTTAGACGTATAGCCATCAGAGATCAAAGCATACAGGCTGCTAGGAATGCTAACACGTGATAGAGCCACATAAAGCTGACCGTGCGAAAAACAGCTAATACTTAGATCCACACTTTTAGTGTCTTACCTTGGGCGTTATTAATTAGTCATCGCAAAACATAGGCTCACTGCAAACTGGACTCGTTTAAAACTAAACGAAAGATTGTTTAGAATGACAGGAATCCGAGGCATAAAAACGCTATCAGCTATTCCGCAACCTGTTAAAATCTCTGCTTTTATAAGATTTATTTAGTAAATTAACGAATGTTCGATGTGATTCTTTAAATTGGCATAACTTTTTATGAACCGATTGACATGAAACAAACACTAAATGTTAAGTGAAGCTTACCACAATATATTAGTGAAAACCATATTTAAATCGGATAAGCCGTTTCTGAGATTAGCGTGAACAAACGCACAGACAAACAGACAAACAGACAAAAATTGTAACAATCATTGTTTTGGGTTCTATTTGCGTTGATATAGGTCCTGATAGTATTTTTTCTCATATATCTTCCATGTACAGACAGCGATCGGTTACATTTTTATTATATGTATAGATATTCTGAAGTTTTATTATTCTATTGTCATCAGAAGTAATTAAATAAATAGCAGGAGACCTTTGAAAACAAAAGCAGAATTATGGTGCTGTTTTAATGACATTAATATATGGCTACGATTTATTGTTGTCCTTAAAGACCAATATATCTTTAATCCACAAAGGATTAATTTGAAGGTATTAACTGTACGATTATTGTATCTTTTCTTATGTAAATAAGTTTTCCTAGGTACTTAATGCCGTTGGCATTAAGACAGCTTAAATAAAAAAATAAAAAAAATACTTCTGATATGAATTTACAAATACAAGAACTATGTGTTCTCCTGCTTATAAATAACTCTAGCTAGGCACACAAAATGCGTTAATATCAAGCTAAGATTTGTCATACACAGCTATTAATAAATCAAATTAAATTCATTATATAATAATATTTAAATAATCTAGTTGACCCAACAGACGCGACGACCTGTTTTAATTTAAATAAATATCTTTATACCTAATACTCGTTTTATTTTCCTTTTTTGTCTTTGCACCTTTATTTTGTGAATATTTTTGAAAATTGCCAAATGATTATTGTACCGCACCATATATTAAAGTAGATTGTAGTTATATAGAGAAGAGATCATCGCAGATTTGAGATAGCAATAAACGAACGAGACATTTTAAATACAGAATGCAGTTACTTAAAACCTATTTAGATTTGACTCCCGATTCAACTCTTTGTTTAGATTTAGTATAGGTTAAGAGAATTTTTTTTTAATTTATGATGGGTAATCCAAATTTCAATCGAGACTCTACCTTGGAATTTAGTTTTTCTTTATTTGGAACTTAGTACCTACCTATGGCTAGATTTTTTGGTTTATCTATACTTTCATAGTAGAGGGACAAAGATCTTCCTCGCATCAAAAGACCTTTATTGCCAATTTCTGATTGTCTTGCTACTTTCTTCAAAACTACAGTCAGCAATTCTTAGATCTTTCTCTTTTGCAGAGACCGTCCTATACCTAAGTATCACTTTGTTCCTGTATGAGTTTAAAATTCTAAATACATCTATGATCTGCATTGAATATAATTTATTTGCATAAAAGCTCTGCTCATTTTTGTGCTCTTTCGTATTTCTTTCCTTTGTTAATCTCTAAATTCTATTTCATTCGTTCTTGTGATACTTAACCGATTTGAGATTTTATTTGGTAGCTTTCAATCTATGCTTTTCCTATTTCGTCTTTTCTGCTTTTATAAAACTAAGTTGCAACTACTTTAACTCGTAAGTTTAAGTTTGTGCAGATTTTATCCAGTTCCTTCAAGTGAGGGTGTAATGCAAGGATTTTTCACACGAACTTTCATCAGCCATTTTAGCAATAAAAGATCGCCTGTGTATTTTGTTCTCCAAGTCTAGTCGATCTCTATGACAAATTTCCTCAAAATCGGTTTAGTGGTTTAGGTGTGAAAGCGTAACAGACTGACAGACAAACAAAGTCACTTTCACATTTATATTATTAGTATGGATTTCAAATGTTTTAATATTAGAATTAAAATCTAGAAACTTGCCCTGTTTAGTAGATACCTACCTACCTACTCTAAAAGTATCACAACAAATTAAGACAGATAATTAGGTAAATAACACAAGGAATAACTTTTTATACTAGGCAATGTTGCTACTGGACACCACAGTTAGGGTAACAAAAGATAATTAACATATCGTAGGTATCTTATTAAAAGAACATATGGAGTAATTACTTTTTATTACCACTATGTAGTGTTTGATTGCTTGATTAAAATAATTCGATATAGGTTTTTAAAGATTGTTTTAAACGTAAAACAGATAAAGGTTAAGAAAAGATAAATGGATATTACTTGGAGGTATTTTAAGTGTCTATTCTGATAAGTGTTTAGATACAATAAATAATCGTGCCACCATTTAATGTGTAGGTGCCTAATATAGATACATATACAATTAGGTATGTGTATTTCCTTACCATAATCCGCCGTCTTCGTTATTTATTTGATCGAATCATCTGTAACAATAAAACCATAACCAATTTTAAAATAATATATTTTGTACAACCTACAGTAAAGGTACAGTGTTAAGCAAGGATATTTTTAAACGATTACAATAATTATTTCTTGTTAACTTAAATGTTACTACGTCGGCATAACAAAGTATACTGAGAGTAATAAATAAATGTGCTGTAATAAACCTTTTTAGTAGACTTTTTCCGACCGTTTCAATTCTCAAAGAAACATTTTTCTGTGTTTTTATTTAGTTTCTTCTAAACTTTGACAGTGAATGTTATTTGTGTGTAACTTCATTGACAATTTCTTAAAAATAATATCTATTAGATTCATAAATGATCCAGTATTATTAAATTCGTTTTACGTAGAAATAAAATGAAAATGTGGATCCATATCAGTGATATGAAATAGTTATCGTTTTAACAAAAAAGAGTAAATATAGATTATTATTATTGTTCCGCAAATACGCAATGCCCAAGTAAGTAAATGTCTTTATTTTTGTTAACCGACTACAAAAAAAGGAGGAGGTTTCTCAATTCCAACGTATATATTTTTTTTATTTTTTATGTGTGTTCGCGGATAACGACGTCGTTTATGAACCGATTTTGATGATTCTTTTTTTGTTCGTAAGGAGATATCCCAAGGGTGATACCATGATAATGAAACCAGGATCTGATGATGGCATCCCAGAGAAATGGAGGAGAACTTTCGAAAATCGTACTGGCGACTAGTGCATATGTTATGTTTTTCATTAAGTATTTTAAGGTACTACTATTTAGTAAAGGTTTGGAGTCGATATGATGATGCACAAAGACAATACAGGGAACTCCTCAACGATTTATAGCAATAAATTGGTGTTTGGACTTAATTCATTTCTAATTATGAGAACTTTGCTCCCATAAGGGTTATAAGTGCCATTACAGGTGACCATAGATAGTCGAGGGAATTCCTCAACAGCGGTCATGTTGGGCTTACTTCATACGGTTCAATATGTCAAAATGTTTAGTGTATACAAAAATAATACCTAAGTAAGATTTAGGTCTACCCATCACTAAAAATGGTAAAATAAAATAATTTTTAACAAAAAGAAAACCGACTTCAAACAGGAAGGAAACTAAAAAGTAAAAAATAAATTTATATAGCACAAAGTAATTCGATTTTGATTTAGTTAATCGGAAATAATTAAATAACTTCAAAATTATAAAATACTTATTTAATTATTTCCGATTAACTAAATCAAAATACAAATTACTTTGTGCTTTGTAAAGTTATTTTTTACTTTTTAGTTTCCTTCCTGTTTCAAGTCGGTTTTCTTTTTGTTAAAAATTATTTTATTTTGTAACCATCTTATATAAGAGGAGGTTATCAATTCATCAGAACCTTCTTTTATTTTTTATCTAATTATGTTCTCCGATTACTCGACGATGCCTGGACTGATTTGGTTTTTTTTTTTTGAAAGGGTCCTAGGTCCTATGATCAGGATCTGATGATGGGATCCTAGAGAAATGAGGAGAACTCTTCAAGTTTTAAAGGCACACTTGAAGCGATTTTGGGTAGTTTTTGAAAGAGCAGATATTTACTTTCTCGGAGTTCTCCTATTTCAATTTCATGAAGATCTGATGAAGACCTTCTGACGGACCTCCGAACTACTCAATAAATATTACCAAATGGACTTGGATTGTTGAAATTTCATGCCTATCTATTGTTTACACTAGTTCATAACATAACATCACTCCGGTACGCTATGAAGATGTAAGCACATGTGAACCCAAAAAAGTAAAAAAAAAAGTCGACTTCAAATAAGAAGAAAACTAAAAAGTAAAAATAAATTTACTAGGTACGCACAAAATAAGTATTTTGATTTAGTTATTCATAAATTATTAATTAAGTATTTTATAATTTTGTAGTTGGTGCCAAGTTAATACTACAAGATCCTTACTACAGCAAATATAAGATTGATAATAACTATACCTACCTGCCTAGTTATTGTTTTATTAAAAACTTATTTATTCATTTCAGATTAACCAAATTAAAATACAATTTTTTTTTTTTTTTTTGTTAAAAATTATTTTTAGTTTATATTAACTCCATCTATTGGCCATATTCTTATTTACATTGAACATAAGCTAACAACTTTTATGCAAGAAAAAGTATCAGACCCTGCCATCTATGGGTATGCGCGCGCACTACTTGTCCATACAGTTTAGTAATGCACTCGTTTTGCATTTAGTGTTCAAAAATTACGTAAGAGGTAGATAGTGTTGCATTGTAGGGCTGAATACACAATGATTTTTATATTTTACGCTTGTTACTTTAACAACATGGCGGCTGATTTTACTGTCGTTTTTAGCTTTACATAAACGAGTGATGTTTGGTTTGAGCTATTCTTTGAATTAAGATTTATTATAATTTCTGTAGTGTTATGTGTAGTATTATGTTTGCTTTGATTCGCAATAATTATTATTTTATGCAAAAAATAAATAAAATTGCAGATATGTAGACATATGTAGCTGCCTACATCTTTGTTAGGTATAAAAATATTTTATCTAAAGGCATGTCGTTGAGCCATTCTAGAAGAGACGTCTCGTAAACGATTAGAAAGATATAAAATAGTCGTATTGTCTCAGCAATAAGTGTCTAATAGATACAAAAAAGGTCGCAATAGATAACAAAATTGATGCTTTGTTTACATTGATGCAATAAAATAGTTACGACGTGTTGAATAATCGTTTCCAGTTTGAGTGACCATAAATTTGTGTATTTTTAAAGTCACGCAGTTTGGAGTCAATAAAAATTTAACGACTGCGAGGGTGCACGAATAAAATTGTTACGCATTGTATGGTAGTTTGTGGTTGTTTTTGTTCTTAGTTGTAAGAATAATTACCATAACCAATGAACTAGCGAAATGGCGCTGAGAAACTTGATCCTGCTATAAATACTATATCTTGATTGAACATTCAGCATAATATTCAGAGTGCCGTGCCAAGTCATGTTTGTTCTGACAGAGATTCTTATTTGCTAATAACTTATTTTTCACGTATTCTAATCTCGTGACCTCATTTGACTGGTTACATAAACAATGCATTACACATTTTACTACCCTCGAGTGAGTTATGGTACTTACGCAATTCGGCACGCGCCCATAAATAGACAAACGCCAAGAAGTTATTCCTAACGTTCCTAAAAGTAATCTATCTCGAGGCCTCACCGCAATATCGGTTTCTGAACGATTAACAGAGGGCGTGCGTGCCCTTCGCTTTTACGACATACTTTTACGACGTCGTAAACTCGGCCGTATAATGTCTATAATCTTTTTCCGCGAAGCTCCTCCTATCGAGCATAGATGGCGCTAAACACAAAACTCCAAATCACTGTCACCGAACCAAATGTTAAAGTTTTATTGTGTGTTTCGCTAATGTGGTGTGAAATTAATAGGTAATAATGCTTTTATGGGTGCTTGTGAGCTTTATAGGGGCATAAAGTCTTGGCAGGTGAATGTAGTACGCAATGTATTTGTTTTAAGTTGACCGCAGGTGTGTTGTGCTATCGTTTGATGGCATTTATAACTTTGTGGCATTATAAAAATGAACAAAACCTACGATTATATACTAATATATTATTTATGGCATCTTGAGCAAATTTTATGAACATATTTTGCACTACCAGTTTCTAGTTGTCGGCTCAATTTAGTAAAAATCGTTATTAGTAGATATTGTGTGAGAGTGTGTGTGCTCAGCTGCTTAGGCGCTGAATGGTAACACCATTCAGCGCCTAAGCGGCTGAGCCGATTGCGATAAAAATTGGTATGTAGATAGATTCGGTGGCGGACACGGCTACTTTTAATCCCGCTCGATAGAAATCGGTCTGATTCCCGAGGGATACAAAACATACTTATGCGCGGGCGAAGCCCTGGGGCGCAGCCGTGGGGCGCAGCTAGTTTTCAATAAATGTTTCAAATGTTTGAATATTACCCAGTGCTAAACTTTTACAGCTCATCGTAGTGTGTTTCGTGTTCGTATGTGAAAGGAACAGTTTCCTACAATAGAATATTACGACATGAAGTTTCCATATAACCGTTTTCGCAGCAAATAGGCCGAGAGGCTCCCTCGGCAAATGTCACAGTTCGCAGTTTAAACACTAGTAATTATAACACTTTCACAAATACTTGAAAAGGACAATATTCTCTCACATTACACAAATGAACGAAAACTGTAAAGGCAGTTTTAGTGAACACCTTACGCAGATAACACAGAAAATTATGTACAAATAGAAACAAACTTTGGTACTTAGGCTAGTAATTTCTACCTTACTTGTCATGAAGTTATCTCTTGCGTGCCATTATGTGAAAAGAACAAAAATAATATGTAGGTAGGTGATAAAAAAATAGTACTACACTGCAAAATATATTTAAGTACCCACATAATAATAGAAAACATCTGCGAGGGCTAATAACTACAGTGAAGGTTAGGTATCATGTCACATGTTTGTTAAAGATACATAGTGCTATGGTGTCCTCGTCATGTAGGGTCCACCATATCTGGACTACTTAGTTCTTATCATCAGGCAAAATTATATAAAAGCTAGCAGAACCTGCGTTTACAAATGCGAAATGATCATCTAGGTATGTACGCGATTTTATAAAATTATTGTTTAGTTTTTTGATTTAAACCATTTGGTACCTAATGAAAACCTATTAAACTGTAAGCAACCGTTTCACTATAAATATTATTTTATTACTTTGTATCTCAAGTAGATAACGCCTATAATTTGTAACTTATGTAGGTACTTACTTAACGTCTAGACTAAAACTATTTCTCTATTATCGTCAATTACCTTTACACTTTTTTCGGGTCTCTCTTTCCTACACTTGTAAAAAGAGAAGGACAGAACGTGAGGGTGGCGCACTGAATCGTACCGATTTTCCAAGCAATTGAATACCATGCAATTGACGACGTTACGGTGTTCGACTTCACAGTAGGATTTTTATCGACATTTTGAATCATATGTACCTACCTAATCCAAGTTCGTAGTCAGACTCGATCGAATGAAATGTGTAGAGAAAATTTCAAAATTCAAAGCAAGTAGGTAAGTCTGTTATAAATTTTTGTGCTGTTTTCAACACGCAATAAAGTTTATTTATACGTTGTATTTTCTTGATCTTCTTTCGATATTATAGTGAATTGTGACGTCTTAACACGTAATCTCGTAGACGTCGTTGCTATTTGATTAACGTAGCTCGTATCGTAGCAGGTAGCTCATTCTAGCACCTACCTAATTGGTAATATCTGATAACAGATTAGTCCTAATGGATATCAAGTCCAAAGGCCAATTAAAGTGACGCGACCAAATATTTATTCTTATCTTTCAAATTACAAATATGACAGTTGCAATCAAATTTGATCTCTGTAAATTTATATAGGTACTTTACTTACTTTTATACTTGAAGTAAAAAGACTGCTTACTACGAAATTTCCTGTCGCACAACGACAATAAAAACATACCTACTTATGAGGTTCAGTTTGCCTATAGACTGTGTTACGAAAACTGTGTTTTTTAAATAAAGAAAATTTACGTTTCTGTCAACATTATAGAAGAAGATTTGACTCTACCTGTATGAATCTGAAGAAGAAAGTTAGACTCTGCTTTCGTTCTCAGTGTTCGTAACGACTGCCAGAAGGTTACTGTGCAGTGCCATATCTAGTGTACAGGACATTATACACCATAGACTTAAAAGGTTACAGTGAAATTTTCGATAAGCTTAATGATAATGACAAATAGAGCCTTGCTACACTTTTAGCCAATCTGTCATAGCATGGCAATGTAAGCTTGTAATATGATAATGTGAGCATTATGCAGCCATAATTAAAGATACACTGCAATATTTAATTGCTTAGGACTTACATAATTATAACCTCAAAAGATAAACCAAACAAAACTTAAAACAAATTGTTTCAAAAATTAAATCCAAAAAGTAAAACCTATATTTGCAGCCATATCGTACCAGTCGTCTTCGACTCATTACTGAACGTTGTCATCATTGGATATTTTAACATAGTCAATTTGTACCCATTATGCTCATTTTCCCTTATTTCTCGATATTGGTACTTACGTACACAACGTACATAAACCGCTAAAAGCGAGAAAATACTGATACTGATACCTAAGTGAGTGATGGTCTTATAGTAATTTGAGTAACTCTTTAACCTAATCGAACTCTCAATTAATATAAGTCCTTAAATTTTAAAATGTCGGCCATCAAAACTTGTTGGAATGCTCGACTTTAGGCTTCCAACTCTTTATCGCATAATGCAAATTTTGACATTTAACCAATAAATAATTATTCCTCGAGCCATATGATATAAATGTAATTATTTTAATTAAAAGGGCAGATAAGATAGAGCCTTAAGATTTTACTTTATTGAGGTAATATCACCTGCAGGTCGGTGAGACTTGAAATCTTATTTTGCACTGGATAGCATCGATACAATCTGTAAGTAAGTCTTCCTTTTAATCCTATGTTTACATAGGCTAGTGTCCAAGTAATTTAATTCATTTCTGATATTGATCTTTAACAGTTTAAAGTATGGCTGGTTATTAGGTGGCTTCTCTGTTGTAGCTGCATATTTAAGTCTAGATATAGTAATTTTTTATAAATCATTAAATCGTTTCATTTTACTTTATCTAGTATGGTCGATGTATGCTCACTTTTTACAGTAGTAGGTCCATGCATTGCTCGTTCTATTCAGCTTGTAGAGTACCTATATCTCTTACCAATATCGATCATTAAGTACCTAGTAGTAGTAATACTTTTCCATTTTGTTTGAAGCGAGATTGCGCAAAGTCACTCAATCGTTCCGCTTCCTTTTTGCCCGGCTGCCGAAGTTAAGGAGAGTAATATGTATATTTCTCTGACACGCTTTACAGCCTAAATGGCTTAATATATTTTAACATAAGTATGAGGTTACACCACTTCATCAGGTTCGTAAACATTAATTGTGGGAGTGACATAGTGTACCTATCTACCTGTAGGTATAGTTAATATTTTTTCTTTGGTTTCTTTTTTTTAGTTCGTTTTAGGCAGGCGTACTTTTTGTTTTTAATAGTATATTTTGCTTGTTACAGTCTGTTGTTAGCTTTTGTTCCGTTGTATATTTTCGTATACGTTAGCTACTTCGTACACCGAACATGTAAATTTTAATTAAATTATGTCCATAGCAAATAGCTTCTAAACAAATATATTCGGGCAAAAATTATTTACTTGCTCCATGAAGTCAAATTAGTTTATATTATTTATATCAAGTCAATCCATCTAAAAGCGGGGACAATAGTACCTACATAGCAAACTAACTACGTTATGTGTGAAAAGTATACACTGGTAGAGCTCTATGGACCGCTTTCCTGACATTAATTGACCGTACGTCGACAAAACCGGACTTAGATTCTTATCAGATCGGTATAACTTTGACGGCGCGGTTGAGGAAGATTCAGCTTGCCGTCAGTGTATCTAATTTTTCCATAGTCTCTCTACAATGATCATTCTATTTATCATTAGGTTCTCATAGTCATATCAGTTAGATATGGCTATGTATGTATACCAAAGTGACTAAGGCCCTATTAATTACAACAGCGCAATGTAAATTTGCAGATATCAGTTAAATCAAGGTAGGGCAGGAAACACCTTCCTCCTTCCGGTTTGCAATAATAGTTAGTATCAATTATCCACATGTAGACAGGAATAAATAAAACACCTACAGTATCAAATAATTACCCAACATGTTTCGTTCTTCCTAGGTATAAGAAGTGATTTCACATAACTAATATAACGTGCAACAAACAACATACTATACTCACTCGTAGCATAATATGTAGGTACTCCCGGTATTTTCGAGATATCTAGCCTTTCAGTGTAACCAGTTACGACTATCGCGCCGTGTACCTCCCGATTTAGAACAAAAACCACACCATTTCTACCCGTGGTACCGAAGTAGGCAACGAGTATCAGACAACAAACGAAAATTCAGTACCTACACAAGTTTTAAACCTGCATAGGTACTGAATTTTTTTATATAGCTTTAATCTGAATATCATCTTACTACGGTAAACCACCCACTTGCCAAGTGGTTATAACAAACTTCTTACAGGATAATAGTATACCCAGCAAGGAGTGTCTTCAGACTAATGATAGACATTGGTAATGTTACCCAGGGATCTGATTACACACGACATTGTGATTGACTGATTAGTGATTACACAATCATGACGACAATCAAAACCAGCGTTTATTGGCTTAACATGTTCTCTGAGGCAAGAACAATCAAGCATCCTGCTATTTATATTGCGAATTACCAAAGACGGACCTCTTATTTATCTTATCGTTAAGCTTCTGACCTAGAATAAATTTGGCATCAACATAATCGACGTGTACATCACTCACCTCCGATTCGCTGATGATATAGTGGTTATGGCTGAGACCGTGGATGACCTCAGAGCAATGCTCGATGATATCGGTATAGTCTCTCGACCAGTGGGCCTAAAAATGAACATAGCCAAGACCAAAATCATGACCAATGTCCATGTTACGCCGACTCCTATTACGTTCAGAGGCTTGATGCTCAAATTTGTTGACGAGTACTTATACCTGGGCAAACAGTCCACTTAGGTAAGTCCGAATTCGAGAAAGAGGTCACTCTTTAAATCCGACTCGGGCAGCGTTTGGGAAGCTACATCATATCTTTTCGTCCAAACTACCGCAGTGTCTCAAGACCAAGGTCTTTGACCAGTGTATATTGCTAGTGAATCCAGTGATAACATACGAAGCAGAGACGATTTTTACGGTAGTAGATCCACGCTGGTTGTTGCCATATTAGATCCACGCTGGTTGTTGCCGTATTAGATCCACGCTGGTTTCATCATGAATGGGCCAGATCGAGCAGGGAAGTGCTAAAAGATCGACATATAAGTAGTAGTATTCGTACTACTACTTATATTTTTTTTCGTTTGGTGAGTTAGAGCGCCGGAGGCCCCACTTTCCCCTGTAGAGGTAGCACACCATATACCTCCAACCAAAGGGAGGATCCTCCGACCAGGCTAGGTGATCGTGCCTGGCGGGCTACTGCCCGACAGTTGGTAGTCGGGCACTTGTTTATATAGTTAGTTGGTGTGAGAATGTTAATATCGCGATTCAGGCTCCTATACATCTTGTATGGGAGAGTTCTAAATTTGTTGACAGCGCCATCTTTGATTTCTATGCTGTAAACTCGTAGTCGTCGTCTTCACTTGGATTTTCTCTGTGTGTCAATATCGGCCAGATAGATGACGCCACACCCCTTTCCTCTTTCATCACCTTCTTCATTCTCTTTCCCTATCCCACTCCCAGCCGCCATAGTGAAGACCACGATATCAGCAGTTTAAGACGATAGCTTATGGTATGGTACTTCTGTATTCCGCTGACTGCTTACCATCAGGCGGTGTAGAGTCACTTTGATAGGCTACTACCTATATAAAAAAAAGACGTGGTCACTAACTATGGGTCTTGTCAGAAGGCTTAAAGTCGCTTAGAGTGCGATGGAGCGGGCTATATTAGGCGACTATCTGCGCGATCGTTTAAGAAACGAAGAAATCCGCAGGTGTACCAACAGAAGTGGCTCGCAGAGTTGCCTCTCTGAAGTGGCAATGGGCAGGACACATTGCTCGCAGAACTGACTGCCTCCCCAAATTTTTGCCACCGTAGACATCTTTAGGTATCCATAGGTCCAGCAGTAGACATCTTTTCGCTGATATTATGATGACCTCTTATTATAAGGGTCTTTTAGATAATACCAATGCCAAAAATATGTGTTTGGTACATTCTGCAGTCTATTGTGAATAATTTTATAGATACATAAGCCAAAACAATTAAGTATGTGTACAACTTATTGATTTTAAAGACTGTGTCTTGTGTCGTTGAGAGTGAGTGGGCAATATCTCAGGATCAACAACATGCGAATGATGCTTTATTGTTAAATTATGCTTTTGCCCATGCCTGTTTGAATTCGGAACAACCGTGCAAAGCATTACTATGGGAACTAATATTTACGTCGATATTCTATGAGAAGGTTGTACTAATCCGGTCGATACGGCCTATTAAGTAACTATAGTAAGGATCTACTACACCAAAAAGTATTAAAAATATTTACTGAGAACCACTTTTTGCAGCAGGAGCTATAAAAATTTGTCTCATCTCTCTTCCTGCAAGAGAAACTAACTTAGAGAAATCTCATAAAACAGTATCTTTCTGAAAACTGCATGTGATTTTAAATACATAAAAAAATACGTGTGTAGGTGATTAGGTAAGACGCATGTATGTACAGTGAAATCATATCGTTATCTAAGTCTACAGAGAAGTTAATTACATAAAAAAGAAACAAAACAAATCCTTGCGTTACGTTATCTTATCTCACATAATATCTCATGCATTTCGACCGTATCTTCCTTTTATCAGCAAACAAGTCCAGTTTTATGACTTGACTTCAGCCACAGAATAAATAATAGTACGTAGTACTTCTGCGTAGCGTTGAAGCCTTGTATCTGCGTCATTTCAGGCACATCGACACAGAGCGCTGCTGTCTGTTCTATGTTAGATCATTAGCCTCTCACCTTCGTATCTGACTTCCATCATACGTTTCACTGATTGTGCTAGTGAAGTAGGTATAATATGACCGCTAGGCAGTAAGCTTTGCTAGTAGAAGGTGAGGTCGACACTTTCTAACGCCGGCGCCGCGGCCGGCTTACATATTCTACGTTAGCAGCACAAAATTAGGTACATAATATAACTATTGTCATTATTGAGTTAAGTACTAACATTATTATAGATAAAATGGCAAGCAATCTCTTGTACGATGTTGCGGGTATCATTAGTATGTAGTAAATATACAGAGGACAGTTATACGGCAACCAACTGAAGAACTTCATAACCATTCAATTTTACAACATCGTCCTCTATAATTAACGCACACACTCACAAGTTGTTAAATTTCAAACGCTGGATGTTTTCGCACCGACGTATCGTAAAATTTTATTAAAATTAATACAAAAAGGAGTTGATAGCGAGTGTGTACTGTGTACTAAAGCCCATGGGTGGGAGAGGCGGGACGCTGCGATATTTTCAGTAATGGCTAACATTATGCGCCCCGACGCCCGTTCTCCAACAGTATTTGCATTATCGCGGCATTAATGCGATGCTTATATAAAAAGACCATAGACTTTTGTTGTGGTTATTGATATGGGGGTGAGGAAATGAGTATCGATAGGCTTACAGGTGCCGTCATTTTCCTTGAGGAAATTTCCGAGCTTATGTATGTCAATTGCGAATCACTTCTAGATAAATTCCTCGTTGAGGAAATGTCGTGAAGCTGTGTATGTGTTGTTGAGGAAGTTACTCTATTACATTTATGATCACACGGTTCATTTGTATATATATGTTTACTACAGCTATATATTTTCTCATTCTATCGTAAATTATAGCAAACGAGCAATAAGATCCACCTGATATTAATTCACGGTTCTCGTCGTTATTGTGATATTATTATTTATTTCCAAGGCTAAACCCATTCACTGTATAGTATTAGGAGTGGTTTATTTCTAGTGAGTCTAATCGTAACAAGTAAAAATTGCTTATAAGAATCAATTGAAATACTAAGTAGACTTTTAAAATTTCTTAATACTTACCTTTACATTATTTTTTTAATAAGTATTACTTACCTTCTAATTTCAAATATAAACGAGCACCTCCTCCAAATCGATCGTTCGTAAAAATATCTTACAGCTTCATATTGTATTCCGGCGCTTAACCATTCAGCCCATTTAAGTCGATCAGCCAACAATGAAGTTCGTTCAAAGCTAGCCTTGGAATTTTTAAGCAATTTAATTCTACGGAAAACTCTTCCTGAAATTTTTTTTCCAATTAGAGAGATCCTGAAAAGCATCGAATCAAATTTTGTGTTGATAAAAGCTTTTATGTTTATTTTTAATATGGTTAAGTAAAGAACGTCGTAACTTCAAAAGTTAGAATTGTTATTGTCGTGAAGAACTTACGTCTATTTTGCTATATGTATTTGAAGTAATTAAAGTTACGTCATGTTTACTCGCGTGGTAAGTGCCAAGGAACTGTGTGAGACAAATACTAAGTTTAACAAAGTACAACTGTTTTCGCCAAAATATTAGACGCGATTATGTAAGAAAATATTGTATGATAAAAGTTGCGATTGTATGTTAAAAGTTTACGTTTCATCCGATTGATACCTTAACCTTTACTATCAGTTGAACCACTGTCCGGTATTCGATAAGTTTATATAGATGAAATACTACATTTAAAAGTTTTAAGCTTAAAGTTGTAATGAACATAGAATCTAGTTAATGTTTATCAACAGCCTTAACTACATATTCATGCATACCGAACAACAGAAAGGAAGTATCTCGAACAATTAATTTCCTTAAATTTCATTAACAACTCTTCCAATTTGCATTCAAAATGTGCGATCACGTACCTAGGCGCCTACACAAATACCTTCCACAGTAGACTAAAGAACCGTCCGAACGCCCCATTATTTTAATACCCTTATCAAAAAACAAGGCACATTACAAAATGGCCGCCATTTTCATGAGTTTGCGCGGGAAAACGTTCGTGAGCCAGCCTGGAAAATTATAACAAAAGGCATCTACCGCTATCTTTCTAATTATAGTAAATCACCTTGCTACGGGCGAGATAAGACTGTACACATTCTATTTTGAAATGTCGTATGAGTGCGGGGAGAGTCGTAACTTACTACATTCCGCCTTTGAGTCAGGACATTTTCTGTACTGTTCAAGCAAGAAAGGTGTAAGTGACAGAGAGCTAAACGCGACTTGAGCCATTTGTGTGTTAAGCGGAATCGAGTATTTTGGGAGGGTAAACGGCGTTTGTTTGCCGTAAGTATCTAGGATTGTTATACGACGTTTCGGCGTCGAGCGGCGGATTCGTTCAATGAACGGACCCTCTCGTCTAGTGCAATCGTATCGAGAAGTATCACATATTGTATTTCGCAGCGATAACTTTCAAGTAGGAAAATCGGACAACAATAAAAATGATTTTAGGTAACTTTCGTACCTATAATGTACCTATAATATACGAAGTTCAGTAGTTTGGCTTCTTGAGTTTCCCTCTTGAGATTCTAACTTCTCAAGACCTTAGGTATACGTTCTAGAATGCAAATTTTAGGTAGGTACATAAGAACCGAACTTAAATGTTGTTTTGACTGGCAATCAAAATTTACTATGAAAGTTCTTTCATTGTTTGTTTTGCAGCATTTGAGTGTCTAAAGTGAAAGATATGCCAGAATTTTAATATAATAATATTTTGTTACGATTTTAAAAGATTTTTAATTCCTAAACCCGTGAAACTTCAATTTTGTAATAGTCATACT
Source organism: Parascotia fuliginaria (assembly GCA_963082885.1). NCBI lineage: Eukaryota > Metazoa > Arthropoda > Insecta > Lepidoptera > Erebidae > Parascotia > Parascotia fuliginaria. The sequence continues at coordinate 12,012,177 of OY720181.1, read as the reverse complement.
ATATGAATATGCAATATTTATCGTAAATAGAAATGATTTTTCTATGAGTTGTTTTATAGTTAGATACCGTGTGTAGATACACACACGTAAAGCATTGCAGATGCACCCCACCTCACAAACACATCTACCTGATCTACCATTGCATCCCACACACACATAAACATCAGCCATAACCACTATATCATAGCCTCCCTTACCCTCTTCTATACGTATTAAAACAGGGGCATAGAATGCACATAAACGATTCATCAGGGGTCTTATTAGACTGGCTGTAGATGGTTGCTAAAGGTGCCTTTATTGATACAAGCTACTTGCCAAAGACTGTTACTAGGAACAAGTTGAGAAATACCATTACATATTGTACAATATTTAACCTTGGATAAATTGGAACACAATTAAATTATCTAAAGCAACTATTTTCTCTTACTACACTTTTTCGCTGATGTTCAAAGATGAATTTAAAAAATATTGCGAATGTGGTTACTAATTCTTTTTCAATTTCAAATAAGAATCTAGTTCGCAGATCGTATATCACTTTAAAACCATTTAATTTATTACAACTAAAGAGAAAGCTATTTGCACCTTAAACTTTGTTAACCTATATGAATAATTTCATTTCATTTCATAAAAACTTCTTCCTAATAAACTTCTTACTAATTTGAGACATAATTTTGCTTTATAACAAAAAACTAATCAAAATTTAAATGTTTGAGAAGTGAGAACTTAGTATAAAGGAGTTGTAAGCTCTGACTCAAAATAAAGCGAATGCAGTATAATAAAGAGTATGAATAACAACTGATTCTTTATCAAAAGATAAACTGATGCAGATTATATTATTATTTCTTTATTGATTTATTGTTTTGTTAGCTAGTTCTAAATAAGTCAAATCTATAGATTATATTTAAAACTAAAGAGTTTGTTTGAACGTACTAATCTATGTAACTACTAGTTTGATTTAGAACGATCTTTTTATATTTGATAGCCCAATTTTTGAGGCAGGTTATAGGCTATTTACCATCACGTAACAATATGCGGGAGCGGCGTAATAATAACTGAAGGATGTAACGCAGATAAAACCGTATTGCAGAAAGCCAGTAGTGAATAAGGACCGTCAACTGTGTGCGTTACCCTAGCAGGAAAGTGTCTCCTAGAGTGATATGAGTAGCACGAATACTTGGTGCCTAATTTGCTGTAAATGTGCGTCGCATAAAAAGTTTGTGCGTGTTGTTGTTTTGATATAATACGTAAAAAACGATTCCTGCTAGGGTAATGTTTTTCTAGCAGGAAAATTCTAAACGAATGATCGAAGAGAGAAAAATTTACCTTAGCAGAGAGCTTATATTTGTGCTTAAATGTGCGCCGAAAATATAATATGTGCGTCTTTAGGTTTTCGAGATATTCCACTTCCTGCTGGAGTAACGTTTTGCAGAATCGCGTATCTCGACAACCATTATATGTGTGACTGTAGAATAAACGTACCTCGGGTAGCCCTTCGTTTGTGCCAATTTGTGCAAAATTAGATTTAAGAAAATATCTATAGCTTTTAAGAAATCGCGCTTTCTTAAAAGATCGAAAAATAATCGTAGCAAATAAATGATGAAACTAATAAGCTCACTGAAAACTGTATTCGTTCTTGCTTGACTCATAGAATAATCACAAAAAGTTTCAGAAGTGTGAGTACATGATCTATTGAATAATAATACTAAAAGTCAAAATAACAGTGGCAGAACTTTGACGTCAATATACAAGAAACTGGCTTAACCCAGAAGATGTGTATTTGTACCAAAAGCTTGTGCATTTATTCAATTAATATATTGCAAAGTTTCAGCTTGGAATGCTTTATATTTAAAAAGATATAAACAAAAATCAAAACTTGTAAACAACGGCAGGTTAACCGACCGAATTCGAATGAATACAAAAAAGTGACGGTTTCATACATATCGATAACCTTCATAACTTTACTCACAAACCGGTTGACGCATGTTGGGCCTTAGTACACTGACGTAGAAAATGATAAGTGAAAAATTAACTTTATGCATTGAAATATTCTACTAGCTGTTTTCACGAATTTGCACATTATTAATTACTATAATATTATGTGCTTACCGCAAGTGCTATTCGAGGGTAATAAATAACTAATAAGGTATCTTCATTGCCATATTTAATTGAAGTAAATTTACCTAGTACCTATTTCGTGTGTGAACGAACAACAAATATCCAGACATACGTATTTATCTATTTATAATATTAGTAGAATAAAGCACCTATTTACAAATACCACTAAATTGATTTAGGGTAAAAAAAGACAAAATACCTACATACATAACTCATTGTTTTATGCTATAGCCATGTAGGATAATAGAAAATTTCCAATTGCTGCCGCGCGTTACCGCTGCCGCCGGCTAGTGCTAGGGATGCCAGTACGATACGATATAAATGATAATATTGATATTAAATGCGATTACGTACATTAGGTACCTAAATATTAAAGGTTATTTCATGTAGCATTATGACATTATTTTAATTTGGCGGCTTTTTGAATGTATTTATGTGTCATTTAACAGTCTGATGAATTATGATAATGTTGTTACGTATTCATAATTATGTTATTAAGTAACTAACTATATTATTATAAACCAGCCAAATACCATGTCATTGTAATAATTTTGAACCTTCGATGTTTACAGTTAAATCAAGAAAATTATTAATCTGTGATTGGGGTTGACATGTCCGCTCGGATAAATACCCCTAAATAAATGTACATTAAAAAAAAGTAAGTAGGTAATAATGACTACACAATAAGTACAAATAATTTGATTACACTATTAGTGTTTTAAGATTTATAGGTATGTAATTTGATTTCCCCCCCAACGGGGTTCTCGCCTTGTCGCGGCGGGGGGGCTTAGTAGCCGTGGTTACCAAGGACCACGGTGAACCAAGAGGAACCCCAAGGAGGCGCCGCTCCTCTGGGCTTTGCCGGTAAGCCCACGATGGAGCGGCTCCGGTGGGTTGCGGTGCTGTTTGGGCGGCACCGCAACTGGGTCGGGCTGCAGTGTTGCTTCGGCGACACTGCGGCTGAGGAGTGGCGGGGCCGCGGCGGGAGAGGAGTGCCGGTATAACGGTGCGCCGCTCTCCCTACCTTCCGCGGCCTCGGCGGGGCCGCAACCGCCAGATTGCGGACGCGGTGGGGCCGCAAGGGGAAGAGGAGTGTCGGTATTGCGATGCGCCGTTCTCCCTATCCTCTGCGGCCGAGTTGGTCTGCGGGCGACGATCGGGCAGTCGCCGCCCGAACAGCACGGACCCGAGACGGCAGTGCGCGTGTTCCGCACTCGCCTCTCGAAGGAGGGGGGCTAGACCCCTAAATCGGATGGGGCCTGCTCGCGGTGAGCGGGCCATGGCCCGTCGGGGTCGCGGATGAATGCGCAAGCGACTCCCGTGACCCCGACACTCTGGCCGTCTGGAGGAACACCGTGGGTTTTAGTCGGTATGCTAGCCGCGCTTTGAGTGCGGTCAGAGAGTCCGACATAACCCCCGCCTTGCCCGAGCGGGTGCGTATGCGTAATGCATTTCCCACGTAAAAAAAAAAGTTAATTTGATTTGGGATATACTATAATTACTTTAAGAATAAAGATAATATTTTTTACATCAATAATCTCTTTCATTTGATATGGTCACAATTAGCCCCTAAAATTAAGTCATCATATAGATAAGCATAAATTGCAAACAAACGTTTGATTGCGACTGTACGGGCTACAACTCAGGAGTAATACGTTAAATTAAGAAGGTCATCAATATGTATGAAACCGTCGCTTTTTGTATTCATTCGAATAAGGTCGGTTAACCTGCCGTTGTTTACAAGTTTTGATTTTTGTTTACATCTTTTTAAATATAAAGTATTCCAAGCTGAAACTTTGCAATATATTAATTAAATAAATGCACAAGCTTTTGGTATAAATACACACCTTCTGAGTTGAGCCAGTTTCTTGTATATTGACGTCAAAGTTCTGCCACCGTCATTTTGACTTTTAGTATTATTATTCAATGGATCATGTACTTACACTTCTGAAACTTTTTGTGATTATTCTATGAGTTAATCAGGAACGAATACAGTTTTCAGTGAGCTTATAAGTTTCATCATTTATTTGCTACGATTATTTTTCGATTTTTAAGAAAGCGCGATTTCTTAAAAGCTATGGATATTTTCTTAAATCTAATTTTGCACAAATTGGCACAAACAAAGGGCTACTCGAAGTACGTTTATTCTACAGTCGCACATATAATGGTTTTCGAGATACGCGATTCTGCAAAACGTTACTCCATCAGGAAGTGGAATATCTCAAAAAGCTAAAGACGTAGAAATTATATTTTCGGCGCACATTTATGCACAAATATAAGCTCTCTGCCGAAGTTATTTTTCTCTCTCCGATCATTCGTTTAGAATTTTCCTGCTAGAAAAACATTACCCTAGCAGGAATCGTTTTTTACGTATTATATCAAAACAACAACACGCACAAACTTTCTATGCGACGCACATTTACAGCAAATTAGGCACTAAGTATTCGTGCTACTCATATCACTCTAGGAGACACTTTCCTGCTAGGGTAACGCACACCCGTCAACTAGCTTAGTGTGGGCAAAATACATGTTTATTAATTAACATCCGTCATTCTATACTTTATCAATCTTATTGCATTTTATCTTTAAACTGTCTACTTGTTGCAAAATAATGTCTCTACTTTTTCTGTTGTTGTCCTTCGCCCATTTCAGAAATGGGCGAAGGACAATAAATATATTATTACTAGGGGACCCGACAGACGTTGTCCTGTCTTAATTATTATCTAATTTTTCGCAGAACCTTCTCCTGACAATAACAAACACAACAAAAAAAAGAATTAACGGAATCGGTCCAGTCGTTCACGCGTGATGCCGTGACCAAGGGAAATAGGGATTTATTTTTATATAAATATATATTTCTAATCTCCCATTCTACAAACCCTCTTTCACCTACCTACAGATATCCCCCGTAAATTTTTCACTACTTTCTCCTATTCCCCTCTCCCTTATTCCCCACTCCTCCCATTCCGCTTCACTTCCCCCTCACTTCCCCCTCACTTCCCCCTCACTTCCTCCGCACTTCTCCTCACTTCTTCTTCCCTACCCCTCACTTCTCTTTCACCCCCCCCTCCCTTCCCCCTCTTTTCAATTTTCAAGTCGCTAACTTCAAAATAATATTTCATCCCTAATTCCGTCCCTCTAAATCCACCCTAATTAAAAAAAAATTGGAAGTATTCCAAAGCAAAATTTTAAAACTATGAAGAAGTTTCATACAATCGTTTTCATTCCTTTTCAGACCACCCTTAACATTTAGGGGGATGAAAAATAGATGTCCGATTCTCAACCCTAGCCGATATGCATACAAAATTTCACGAAAATCGGTCGGGCCGTTTCGGAGGAGTTCAATAACGTACACCGTGACACGAGAATTTTATATTTATTAGATTGTTCAAAATGCCTTTGAGAGAGTTTTACGTCATCTGCTTGGATGTTACTTGTCAAAAGTTACAAGTATTCAGAAGCCTATTGGGATATGGTCTTCTGATAACAGATGCTTTATTCTATTAATATTATAAATACGAAAGTATGTGTATGTGTGGCGCGCGTGCGTGCGTACGTGCGTGTGTGTGTGCGAGTGTGAGTGCGTGCGCGAGCTTTTGTGTGTTTTCCGATTTCGTTAAAAATTGATATGTAGATAGATTCGGTGCCGGAGACGGACATAGGCTAATTAGTTTCAGTCAGTTAGACTGGAATCAGACCCCTATGTAATTTTCTTATAATTATAACGGGTGGCGCAAAAGTAAAGACCCTATTTGGTTCAGCTATAACATTTTTTCTAAATTAGAAAACTAGATTTAGATTTTTTTAAATGTATATTTGTGCCATTAAATTTCGTACCATTAGGATTTAAAGATGATGTCTTTTAAATGGTGACCTCCAGAGTTGATACACATTTGAGCCCTATTTATGAGATTTTCCTTCAAAATTGGTTATGAGTGACGAAGCGCATTTCCATCTCTCAGGGCATGTCAATAAGCAGAATACTCGGTTCTGGGGCACTGATAATCCGCGCATTATTCAAGAAACACCTCTACACCCACTAAAAGTTACTGTATGGTGTGGCATCTGTGTTGACAGAGTGATCGGACCCTATTTTTTCGAAGACGCTGGAGGCAATGCGATACGCTACAGAACCATGTTACGTGAGTTTTTGATACCCAGTTTGGACGAATTGGGGCTGGAGCACATCTGGTTTCAACAAGACGGCGCTACGGCACACACAGCGCGCGACACTATGGACTTAGTGAGGGACGCTTTTCCAGGCCGAGTTATCTCTCGTTTTGGCGATTTGCCTTGGCCTGCAAGATCACCCGATCTGACCAGTCCAGACTTCTTTCTTTGGGGTTTTTTGAAATCTCGGGTGTATGTGAACAAGCCACAGACTCTCGCAGCTCTAAAAGAAAACATTCGTCAAGAAATAACGAACATATCGCAGGAAGTGTTACGGCAAGTTATGCAAAATGTCATAAATAGGGCTCAAATGTGTATCAACTCTGGAGGTCACCATTTAAAAGACATCATCTTTAAATCCTAATGGTACGAAATTTAATGGCACAAATATACATTTAAAAAAATCTAAATCTAGTTTTCTAATTTAGAAAAAATGTTATAGCTGAACCAAATAGGGTCTTTACTTTTGCGCCACCCAGTATTATTCAATGAAGCCTATGTATTTATAGTTTTTATTTTGTTATGTATGTATTGAAATTTTATGGGCTCTAAATGCCTGAAATAAATGGTTATTATTATTATTATGTAATTTTCTTATAATTATATCATTCAATGAACATTACTATATGAATGATGCAATCTACCCAAGTTGACTTGAATCACTGGCGTCTAGTAAGCAGGCAGTGAACTAGAACGCTCCAAACTGTCGGACCCACACAAAGCGAGTGGGACAACAAAAACGAGCTAGCTGCTCGTAACTCTCACCAGATAGTTAACTGTACGAATAACGTCCTATATTGCGCCCGCGGCTCCAAACTACACCATCCACCACGTAATACGATCCAATTAAATAGCCACGAATTTATGTGTGTACACAACACGCCTTACGTCTCCTTAATTTCGTTTGTTTTAATAAATGACCGTCTAATGGTTTGAACGTTTTGTAATCGATACATTGTTTGATACGGACACGGGTTAGAACGGAATTGTTCGAAGGATTTATAGTGACTGTGGTAAAAATATTATAGACATTAAAGTAGAGGTAGGTAGGCGAACTATTCTGTCTCTTTTACACTCATACATAACATATAAAATACCTATAATTAGAAACCTCTGAAATGTGTATTCAGTAGCTATAAGGTAAAATATAACTAAATTGGTTCCAAAGTACTTTTATATCCATTCATATTTTCTCTTTATTTCAATGAACTTAACTCTAGCCGACAGTGCATAAAATTGCTAGGAATCCTCAAATTATTACAACCATCTCAATAGGAAAAGGACAATTCGACCGTTTCTTTCAATATTCCTGTATTTTCCCTCGGAAAACGTAATCGACCGAGGACAGTAATATTACATTTTGTTATATAATAACGATTTTCCTTCCCAATGGCAATTCGTCGTTATTGGACGTAAAGTAAGAAAGAACCGTGGCTTCAGTTGAAACGAACATAGGTAATAATAATAATATAGTTATTGTTATACCTTCCCTTAACCTAAGCCTTGTATCATGAACATCCATTGCGTGCAGTTATATTCACGATTTCGAGTTTTACGAGTTACATTGCGTGCGTACAAGGAGTCGCCGCGATTAAACAGCGTGCTATGTGTTCGATAGATGACAATTGCAACTATTCGGTGAATAGGCGCTCCATTTCTGGAACGAGAGGTAGGATTGTACGCTGCGACCTGGCTTCTATCTGCAAAATCAATGTGGCTATTAGCAAGTTTTCGCGCAGTCGCAAAACGTTCGCGGAACGCTACCGGTCAGAAGTTACAGACTTTCTATGCAGATGCTACTCTTTAAAATTATACACGTTGAAACGTTTGTCTTTGTTCTCTACTACTGTAAATTCTTTTTTTTGATTGATTTATATTTATCGAGTATTTAATATTTTATTGAATTTGATGTTTTATTGGTTTAACTGTGTCACATACTAAATTTAACATGAAAAGATAATATCAATAATAATAACGTACCTGCCACGCACGACGTGTTCGTCGATAAAAATGCTAATATTTGTACCGTAGCGTAGTACACAATTCCTTTTTGTTTCTAAAAATATGTGGAAACTTCCCCGCTTTACTTTCAACTTTACATTTGAACGTTTTGTTTACCTTACATTACGTTTATTATTTATTTTACTAATGATACGATTGTTACAAATTAAACTTGACTTAATATTCCGATTCAAATTCATTGGTTTCCATTTGCATAAATGAATCAAAACAACGGTTGCTGACTCATTTACCGAATATCGGTCGTTTTGAATAATTTAAGCTTTGGTAATAAGTTTGACGTTGATTACCCTAATAGTTTCGCAAATAGAGTTCTAATGTATTATTATAATCTTTTCATATTTTTTTATTAAAATCAAATATAGCTGCCAATTGTTTTTATAGGTAATCGTATTGGTAGGTGAATAGTTCAAGCGATCTTTTAAAGGTACTTTAATAGCGAGTTAAATTTTTTTATTTTTTATTTTTTATAGTGTAGCCTACCAAAGTGACTCCACCCCGCCTGATGGTAAGCAGTCAGTGGAATCCAGAAGTGGCGGCCACTATACCAAAAGCTATTGTTTTAAACTGCTGGTATGGTGGCTATGGCGGCTGGGAATGGGGTTAGGGGAAGGAAATGAGGGACGTGAGGAAAGAGGAAAGGGGGGAAATTGGGCCTCCGGAGCTCTCACTCACCGAACGAAACGCAGTAGTACGGATACTACTACTCTTAAGTCGATCTTCTATGAGAGGGTAGTACTTCCCCGGACGGTCCGGCCCATTCATGCTGAAATCAGCGTGGATCTACTGGGTGGCGCAAAAGTAAAGACCCTATTTGGTTCAGCTATAACATTTTTTCTAAATTAGAAAACTAGATTTAGATTTTTTTAAATGTATATTTGTGCCATTAAATTTCGTACCATTAGGATTTAAAGATGATGTCTTTTAAATGGTGACCTCCAGAGTTGATACACATTTGAGCCCTATTTATGACATTTTGCATAACTTGCCGTAACACTTCCTGCGATATGTTCGTTATTTCTTGACGAATGTTTTCTTTTAGAGCTGCGAGAGTCTGTGGCTTGTTCACATACACCCGAGATTTCAAAAAACCCCAAAGAAAGAAGTCTGGACTGGTCAGATCGGGTGATCTTGCAGGCCAAGGCAAATCGCCAAAACGAGAGATAACTCGGCCTGGAAAAGCGTCCCTCACTAAGTCCATAGTGTCGCGCGCTGTGTGTGCCGTAGCGCCGTCTTGTTGAAACCAGATGTGCTCCAGCCCCAATTCGTCCAAACTGGGTATCAAAAACTCACGTAACATGGTTCTGTAGCGTTCTCCAGTGACAGTAATCGCATTGCCTCCAGCGTCTTCGAAAAAATAGGGTCCGATCACTCTGTCAACACAGATGCCACACCATACAGTAACTTTTAGTGGGTGTAGAGGTGTTTCTTGAATAATGCGCGGATTATCAGTGCCCCAGAACCGAGTATTCTGCTTATTGACATGCCCTGAGAGATGGAAATGCGCTTCGTCACTCATAACCAATTTTGAAGGAAAATCATCCTCTTCAAGGTTGAGGTTTATGACGCGCTGGCAGTAATCTAGACGAGCTCGGTGGTCAGCAGGCAGCAGCTGATGAGTCATTTGAGTTTTATACGGGAACATCTTTAAGTCTTTCACCAAAATACGCTGCAGGGTCCGTCTGGAAATGCCCAATTGCGTGGCACGTCGCCTCGTTGATGTTTCTGGACACTCTTCCACATCTTCGCGCACAGCATCGATATTTTCAGCTGAACGGCCTGTTCTTGGTCTCCCAGACTTAGGTCTATCCAATGTTGAGCCAGTTGCTTCAAGGCGTGTGGCAAAGCGTCGAATTGTGCGACCAATCGGTGCCGGACGGTGGGGAAATCGTCGACGAAATTCACGTTGTGTTCTTATCACTGATGAATTATTCCGTAAGAACATTGACACAATTATTCCACGTTCTTGGGGAGTAAAACGGTCCATGTTTATTTTCAGTGTATTTTACATTTGTTCTCTACACAATTTTCAACAACAGAATGACAGAAAATGTCATATATAAAAAAAAAAAGTATTTTCTTTAGTGCCAGTACTTTTGCGCCACCCAGTACTACCGTATAAAATATAAATAAATATATATTTATAAATTTATTGATACTACGCTAGTCACAGATTATTATTATTTATTTATTCATAACAATTATAACATTGTGTTGAATACATTTTATATAATATTATTGGATTGGATAATAGTTACCTCTAGTATCGTATGTTGTGCAGATAATTGGGCGTGGTGGTGATCTGTAATCAGTCTGATCGACACTAAGTACACTAAAAGTATTGTAAACATCTTTTACTTTTTCGTTGTAATTGTAACATTTAAATCAACACATGCTGCAATATGTGAATTTTACTATTTTGATCCACTTAGTAGGTATAATTCTTATACAAAGTACCTACCTAATAAAGTTCACCGCATTTTGATTATATTTTATTGATACTAGATGTATATTATTTTATAACACTGCTGCATATAAATTTACTTGTGGAATAATTTTAAATGAATCAACCTACTATGTCATACAATATTAATTGTTTAACATCCTAATAATATTATAAATGCGGCAATTTGTGTGTGTGTGTGTGTGTGTTTACCGCTCAGGGCCTAAACGGCTAAACCGATTTCGATGTAAATTGGTATGTAGATAGATTCGGTGACGGACATGGGCTACTTTTAATCCCGAAAATTGGTCTGGTTCCCGAGGGATACAAAACATTACTTTACGCGCAGGCGAAGCCGTGGGGCGCAGCTAGTACATATATAATGCATATTATAAAAATAACAAACTTACTTTCATGAATGTTACAAAATACGATTTATGATGATGATGATAATTATAGTTGTTTTTAACTTAATTTAAAATAAAAATCTTTAATGAGTGCCTTAGATTTAAAAAGATAGTGATCATCATCCGTACCTAGATTTATTTATTAGGCAGAATAGACTCGTTTCGGTAGAGCAAATTACATATTATTAAAAAAAAATAATGGAATAGTTGGCTATTTTAGCAAATATATGAAAAATTTCGAATTTAGAATAATAATATTAAATGGGTAGGTGTAGGCGGTATCGTTTAAATAATTGAAATTTAAATAATAATTGTATCTAAATTATATAAATTATAATATACTAATTAGTTTTACTTGGCGTTTTTAAATAGAGATGTAATGTAACATTTAAATTAGTATAATTTACAATTAAAATTAGGTTACATTTATTTAAATACTGTATACGTCACATTCATAATTCTTAACGAAACATCTAAATTGTTTATAGCAAAGTCGTTGATTTTCCTGCCTGTTTCTCCGTAAACTGTTCCTAAACCACACAACAGATTTTAATACGGTTTTCACTACCGTTTAAAAACTGTATCCCGGCAGATTTATATGACAATGCATGCGCATTATAGAGAATAGACGAGAATTTTCGATTTTGATTATGTCATAAAATCATATTAATATCGACATTTGAACCTCTTAAATAGTTAATGAAATAATAAAGAAAAGCACAATTCCTTTCATTTTATACGGACGACAATAGGTACAGGTTCTCAAAGTGTTTTAGAAAGGTGTTGTACGTATAGAGGGTATATTCGTAGCTCAGTTGGCGCGGCTCGAGGAGGGATGTGAACCGATAAACGGTGCTTAAATCGATACTGCACGCCCGTTGTTTGCCGTTTAACTTGCCAGTTTTTGAGGTGCCTTATTTTAACTTTGCATTTGGTTTTTAGTGTATTTTAAACCTTGGATTGTTGTTACGTAGTACTAAAATTGAGTTTCAGTTTTATATATATCTTTAAATTAGTGCAGACACAAACATTATGTTTATTTAATTGGCTTGTATTACAAATATTATATGTAAAAAAGAATGGAAATACTATCGACACTGGACAAGGCTTATGAGGCTTGTGAGAAGATTTTTCATTTTATCGTCTTCTTTGTAGCAATTGCTTTCATATAATATTTCTGTCTCAACTTAATGTATTAAAACTGACAAACTTAGGTCTCTAAGCTCACTAAGGTAAGGTTTTTGTACTGTTTATTGTGAAAAATAATATTTAGAGACATAGCTAACTGCTCTACATACACATTTACTGTAAGTAGGTATCTACTGGTTTTTTTCTTTGAACAACTTGATGTTTATTATTCGTAAATGACAATATGTACAAAAATAACAGAAACAAAAGATTTTAAGATTTCGATCCTCTTTTCAGCCGCAAAATGCCCACTGTTGAACATCGTTCTTTCTTCACCAATCGCAAAAAATGTTGACCGTGGCTGACTAGCAAACAGTCCACGTGAAAGTAAGTGGTAACTGTCGCTCATGAACGACTCAGAGTCTCTGGCATTGCTTCCACAATGCTAAGGACTCTACGAAGCTGCTGTCTACCGGGAGGGGGTAGGTGAAGGGATTGAGGGAAGTGAGAAAAAAGGAAAGGGGGAAATTGGAGCAATCACAAAGAATGATAGAAATTAACTAGATAAATGTAATCTACTAACAATACTACGAATAAAGAAGTTTTTAACATAGTCTAGACGATCACTTGTCTTACTGCCAAATGGCGTTCAATAATTCAAACAAAAAGTTTTCATGTTACCTTTTCTAACACTGAAATATTACATAGTTCAGATAATGTTGTAGTCAAGTGGCTAATATTTCTTTACTAAATGGTTTATAAGCAAAAAATAACCAAACACGATACAAGTGCTGTGTTGAGAGTTGTATGAACTCTACAACCCGACGTTTTGGAAACAGTATACGTGGTGTAAAGGACTTAATAAATTTAGTTCATCAAGTTATGTATTCATGATGAACGTAGCTCAACTATTATAGGAAATATAGTTTTAAAATATTTAAAACAGGTATATATTTATTTATTTTATATTAGGTGGTAGACCGTGAGGTAAAGTATCAGCACATAGTTCTTCCATTTGCAGGGAAAAGCCTCTTTTCAGTAAGCAATTTTTGTGGAGAGTGGTTTTAAAAATACTATAAACAATTTGTTTCTTTCTGACAACTAGCTCCTTGTCATATAAAACCAGCCTTTGTTATAGAGTTCTAATAGCCATTTCTAACGAATAGGAACAAATTTACTAATGATTTATTTTTACAATTTTCTGAAAAAGGTCTCAGAAAAATAAAAACTTATTCTTAACAGCAATTACAATGATTGATGTTCGATAGCGCTGGATTTTACGTAAGCTATGATATTTTCTCAGTGAGCTTTCTAAGCTTAGCACACATTGACAAGATCATGTTGGACTTTCTCCATACGGCCGAACGATGCGAATTATATCTATTTTGTTAGATAGGTACTTCTGTTTCGATTAAAGTATTTTATGTTCTTTGTGTCTTTGAACCACTATCATTAAACTGCAAGATATTTTTACTTCAGTGGTAGAGGGATCAAGCAACGTCCTATGTGATGAGGAAAGTAATTAACGCTGTACTACATGGACTTCTGAAAACCTAGGAGCTCTGCCAATGTTTATGAAGTTAGTATTTTTTTTTGTCTTTCCAGCCTGCGATCGTTTGGGCACTAATTAGTATTCAAAAACAAATTATAAAGTAAAAGCTGTCATGTATTTAATTAAACTATTCCTAAACATTGTTAAGATGGAACACGCCTGTCTAGCCAGTGCTATTTACTTTGCCTTGCAAATTCTGTAGTTAAAACTGTAAACTGTACTGTGCAGCCTAAAAATTCCATTCCTACACACATTACTTCTTACTTAATGTATACAGAGACCACCAGTAGTATTGCTAATACATTAAATATCCACAGAATTCTATCTATTCTTGTGCTAAAAGATTTCCTAGCGCTTACATCATTACGTGTTCACATTTTGCTCTGAGAACCAACCACATCGAATTTCTCGACTTCGAGTTCGACTAACGATGTCGTTAAGGCTTTTTTGTAAGCATGACAGTTGCAATTAGAAAAATATTGAATTATCAATTAGATTTTACGCAAAGAGTCCACTTTGCATATTCTACGACATTGCAAAACGAAGTGTCGATTGACAAAACGTGAAACATCTTGGCAGTCATCTGTAAAATTATTGTATCACTTCCAATAATAAAGCTAAGTAGAAACAAAGAGATTAAGAAAAGAAAGGAGGAAATTTTCTCATGAACCAAATTGCCGGGGGTTAACGATATTAACGGGAAATATAATAAAAATAATGGCGAACGTTGCGGACAGAATGTGTATTATCTAATAAGCAACGTTAAGATAACGTAGTTTTTGTGCAACTGAATATAAGGAAGGAAAGACGTGTCTTAATTATTGAACTCAGCCGGTGGTCGCTTTCTTTTGTTTCATGTTTAAAGAATTGAGACGTCAAAAAATGAACATTAATTTCTATGTGCAAAGTTTTGTTTCAAACATGTGTTCTCATATGAAATCCTTTAAGTAGGAAGGGTTTTACTAGTTTAGACTTTAAAATCAAGTAAGTAGGTAGTCTTATTAACAAGTGCGCACGGTGAAAAGGTTAAATATTTACAACATGGAAAAATAAAATAGAACTTACTTGTTAGAATCTACGACTTGTTAGAAGTACTTTTTAATCTCGGCCGCTTTATTTTGATTTTGCAGCGAGGAATCGTTTAAGAACAATCCGTTTATGCTTTTCGTAAAGTACTTTATTTTACTTAATTATAATGCTTTGAAAGTTATAAAAAGTTTACGACTAGTTAAACACAAATGGAGATGCCGATTAATTTCTACAAGTTTAAACTTACAATAAATTATGATATCAATCCCAAGCTATTTAAAAGAAATATTTTTATAGCACAGATAGAGGATTTATGGTTGTTTGAATCTATTCACGAGCATTAATTTACTGGCGCTGTATCTGGTTTATTGCTTTCTTCATTAGTGTACTATTACGTTAACACATTGTTAAGTTTGATATAAAAATTGTTTTATAGATTATACGTACTTAGAAGGTGTCTCTACGTTGTGTATATCGCCGTTATTAAAAAAGACGTAGATAACATTAGAATATTTGACAATTTTATACAGTATTTTCATTAGCACAATATGAAAATTGTGTATAGCCTTTTAACTGGTTAGGTTGGAAAAAATTATAAAGAAATGTAAATCATAGTTAAGTGATTTATTCTTGTACAAAATACGTTTTGAGTAGAATAGGTAAATATATTTAAACTGCCAAGCTAAAAAAAATACGATTAAGAGAAATTAATTAAAATATTTGAAACCTTGTTACCAAAATTATCGAAATGCGATTTCAACATCAGACTTATCTGCAGAATATAGTGTCAATTGTAGAAAAGTATATTATTAACATGAAGCTATTTTTGGTTTTTAGTGCGCCTAAAGAAAACACCTACCTATGCATAAAACTTCACTTAACCGGTGGACGCGGTTTGTACTTTCTTTTTTAGATTGTACCGGCGTCAAAAGTTGAAGCCAGGAGGCAACTGTGCTCCTGGTCAAAATCATTTTCCTAAAATAGTTTGTGTTCTGATTAGGTACCTATATAAATAATCATAATAGGTATTTTAAAAAACTATTTATTGCAAAAAATAAATGATATCTTTTAATAGGTAGGTACTAAATTGTAAGAATGCACTAATTTCACTTTTGATATTGCAAATACCATAAATAACGGTAAGATAGTAAGTTAGCCAACATAGGCAAAATAGAACAAAAACTGATCGCCAGATATTTACGCACTCTATCATCATTATTATATCAGCCGAAGGCGTCTACTGCTAGCCATAGGCCTCGTCCAAGTTTCACCACCCTCCGATCCGTCCTCATCCATCAGTTGCCCTCCACCCTTATAAGGTCGTCGGTCTACCTTGTGAGGGATCTGCCCACATAGGTACTCTATACTAATAACATATTCTAATCTATTTTGCAGTTACCTACACTTTCTTCAGCATTATGTAAAAAGCAAAAATTCTCATAATTTCTATTATCGTTACGCATAATCTTATAGCTTAGTTGCATAACAAAATGTTGAAAGTTAGGCCACTTCTGGTGGTAAATATACATAGGTACAATTGAAACATACAGTTGAATTGCAATTTTCTACTGTAGAGTTTGAAATACGTTATGGATCCACTGGATTTGTATATTTTTTTGCCTGGAATAGCCCAGTTGCTGAGGAAGGTTATAGGCTATACATAACATCACGCTACTGGCAACGGAAGCAGAGCAGTAAGCAAGCAGTAGCAGCGTAAAGCTAGTAGTGCTTGTATGTAAATTATTAAGTAAATTCTAGTAAAGGGTTTCGGTTGGAACCTAAGCAACCCTATATTGAAATTTACAACTGCCTATTTACTATAGTACAAAGACAAGTATTGGTGTCTTTCTGTCATATTCCTTCGACAAAGATGTACTAGGAGCACGACCGACGTAGTACTATACCTAGGTATAAGTAAAGAAATTACCTCTATCAACACAAAACCTTCGACCGTAAATAGCCGAAAAAGCAATTTAAAACTTTTTATCTAGATCGAAACGAAACAATTTTCTCTATAGAATAAAATAGAAAAAAGGAATAAAATAAAAGGATAGAGTTTCCTATCGCATCCGGAATAGTTTTGCAAGCGAATACCAGTCGCCATGTTCAATTCAAAGCACCTATTACGTGTGGAGTACAAAAAGTACATTACTTACAATCAAAACTCCATTTCATTTAAAGAAATAAACATAATTTTAATTGTATTTTACTGTGTATTGGTCTCTCGTCTCTCTTTAAAGCTGCATGCGGAAAATTGTCTAAATAAAGTAAATAGACAATTTGCCGCATATTCACATATTTTTTACTCTGAATAATAAGAATTTTCTATTTTTGTAATACTTTGTTTACTAAAGTAAGTAAGCTCCTTTCTAATTTTCAACTATCAACCGTCTATTACAAATATCAATTAGTTTAAATTTTGCCGGTTCTGTATTGGCTTTGAAAATACTCGAATTGATTTTTGGAGTGATAAAAATAAAAGTGATATTAGGTAACAGATATGTAGTGAGTAATTTAAATTCAGGGTGCGAGCGTTAGACCATGAAATTGGTCCAGTATATGCTATCATAGCAACGCATCGACCTTTAATATTCGACCAAACGACTGCATTTCAACAGTGGCCGTAAATACCGGCTTTAACACGTATTTGTTGTTGATGTCCGTCAGTTTAATTAAATTAGAAGCGTTGCCGAATAAAAGTTGGCTTTATGGAAGACGTACACCAATTGAATATATGTGAAAGCTTTGTAATAAAGCTAGCTTCATTATGTAAAACACTCTTTGTTGCAAGCTCATTAAATAGAGTCACTATAAATCAGTATAGAGCTAATAATTACTTACGGTATGATATTTGAAAGCGATTTTCATCAATCAATCTGTACCAGTTCCCCTTGTTATACTTATCTACTATAGTTACCTTGAAATAAGTTCATTCCTTACAATGTGTAACAATGTAACATTACCTCAACTGACAATTTTCTTGCTATCAATCGATCTACTCCTGCTAGTTAGGTTACTCTTAAACACGATTAAAGTTAATCTAATAGCGACTGAATTTGTTTTGGTAGTAACTCGCTATTTTAGCGAGTTATAATAGCCATTAGAATTTGCTACGATCGCTCCATGTGATATTAGGCGCCATAAAGGTAATGTCAAAGATAGCACTCAAAAAAACTATCAACAAAAAATATAAAGGCGAAGTATCAGATGAAAGGTCGGTCTAAAAAATTGTTTAGTGTATTAAGATGAAAATTGCTTGTACAGGATTGGGCTTTCCTGTACTCTTTTTGTTAAAATACGAGTATTCGGCTTAGCGATTTTCGGTCTAACGTGAATCGGTCCCACCTATTGTGAATTCCGTAGGTCTGAAATTTATTTGACAGCCGTAGTGTCTGTGGAGAATGGAAAATGGCCGAATGGCAGAATACATTATAGACATAACTCATGGTTTGTTTTTGGCGGGGATCCGACAAACGTTATTGGTATTTAGGGGCATTTAACTATTAAGGATAAAGTTTTTTCCTCCTTATTGATATATGAGACAGCGTATATTGCTCGAAGAAGCCGACAGTGGGCTCGTTAGTTACGGTGGGAATTAATATTGTCTTAAGCGTCATGACAACTTAAATGGACACACACAAACCTACTTCAGATAATCAAAAGCTAAAGCTTAAAAAATAAAATCGTAAAAAAGTATCAATGTTGTTCAAATCGGTTCTGGAAATCTTGAGAGATTTGAGAAAATATTGTCATTATTAATAAAAGGATAATGTTCTATTTTCATCCGCCCCGCGACACAAATTAAAAACTCAAAACAAACATTCGCAAAACACTAAAATATTTGTATCGGTCTGGAATCAAAGCCGGTACCTACAACATCATGGTACCTAGTAGCAATCGATCTTTACTAAACCATACAACATTATATATATGAACTTGCATTTATCGCCATTAAATCCTTAAGAAATTGACGTCGCATAATTACATACGTGAGGGGATTACCATTTTTCTAATGCAATAAGCGACATTTGATTTATTACCCATTATTCATTGAAACTTCAACTAAAGGGTTTTATATTTGTACTGAATGAGTAATATCTGCAAAGCAATTACCTACTCATTTGCGATTTAAATCTTTATTACGTCATGGGAGTTATGATAAATGGTTGTGTTAGACTTATGGTTGTCCCTCCCATGCAATAGCACTTCGATCCTTTAGAATTTTCTCTATTACAGGTAACTTATCATAACGGTTCTTGAGCGAGAGCTAGTACCTTATTGAGAATCTGCCAAAAGTCATCTAAATGTCAACAAGGTCATTATTTTCGCAGCAAATACTTAATCGTAGCTGAATTACTTCGAATTATTTTTCCGTAAATTTTAAGGTAATTAATATAATATAAGTAAAAGGGCAATGCTCGTAGCTGTATCACTTCTAATTATTTTCTAATATTCGGTATGTCCAATATTAAAATAAGTAAAAGGTGTAACATGCACGTAGCTGAGTCTGAGACGAGTTTGAGAGAGCCAAGCAAATTGATAAGTACCTACTTCTGAGGATGTTGTGTGAGGTTAGGTGATACTAACTTATTACTAGGTACTTACGTAGTAATAAGCATACCTAATAATCCTTTGCCAAGGTTCAGAAACCTTAGATTTGTAACAATAAAATTTTGTTAGAAAAACCAGTGCATTACTAAATTAGAAAACATTTGTACTGAACAGCAATTAGATGCAATATCTCTATCACAGAAACGCATTCAAATTTTTGCAAACCTTTTATCGTATCTGTATGAACCTGTTTTACCTTAAAATACATTCGATGGAATGTAGTCGTGAACCGTTGGTAGTAAATGATGGATAAGCTATGCGGATGCCAGTACATCTAGAAGTTGATTAAACATTAAGAGGGTTTGAGACGTAATTGGAATGTGGAACCTGTTTTATATGGGATCGTGGAGATGCCTGGCAAATCGATCGACTTGCCGAGGTACTGTAGTGGTAAATATGTTGAATGTGAAAGAATAAGGTATCTATATATTTGCAGTACAATTTGGATTAAACTAAATCAGATAAATTTATAGGTAATCTCTATATTGGTACTATATTACTACTACGTACTATATTTAAGTACTTTCTGTTTGAAGGTTTATTAAAATTATTTTACTGCATTTGATGGAAATTAGTGTAGCTGAATCGCTCATTTTAACTTAAATCCTAGACATTAACAACTCATAAGTCGTAACACGTTTACGCAACGTTAATTTCGTGTCAATAGCATGAGATATAAAATTCTTTCGGAAATTAGAGCATTCAAACTGGGTAAGTACGACATTTAGTATTTAAATACATCGCGCAGATAAACTTCTACTTGAGCAGAAGTTGTCGTTCTATTTGCATTTACCCCATAAATAAAAAACAAAACTATGTTAAACTAAACAAATTAAATTCTGATTTATAATAATATAATAATACCAGCCTGTTTACTATCCCACTGCAGGGCAAAGGCCTCTTCTCATATATAGATGGCATGAGCATTAATCACCACGCTTGCTCAAGGCGGATTGGCAGTTTCAGACTTTTAAGTCCAGGTTTCCTCAAGATGTTTTCCTTCACCGTCGGTCGATGTCCAAGAGAAACTTAGAAAGTACATATGATTTGAAATATCACATTGGTACTTGCCCGGATTCGAACCCACTACCTCGTGTTTACGAAGCGAGTGCCTTATCCACTGGACCATTTCGACTCTATTCTGATTTATTAACTTCTAATTTGATAACTACATTAATACTTGATTGACATGGTTGGTTGCGTTGCATGTTACCATAAATTGTAAGTTACTACCAAAAATTATCTGGCTAATCAATTGTGGCTTGAGTTTTTCCAGTTGTTCTCATAGTTTTTTTTTTTTTTTATTAGCCTACCATTGTGACTTCACCCCGCCTGATGGTAAGCAGTCAGTGGAATCCAGAAGTGGTGGCCACCATACCAAAAGCCATAGTCTTAAACTGCTGGTATGGTGGCCTCCACTATGGCGGCTGGGAAAGGGGGGAAGTTGGGCCTCCGGCGCTCTCACTCACCGAGCGAAACGCAATAGTACGGATACTACTACTCTTACGTCGATCTTCTATGAGAGGGTAGTGCTTCCCCGGACGATCCGGCCCATTCATGCTGAAACCAGCGTGGATCTACTACTGTATAAGCTTTGCCTTTATCAGCGAATAGACCGTTACGTTGGTACTTACATAGACAGGCAACCTTTTTCTTATGACCGTACATCTAGATAATTATTAATCAAGATGTTATTAATAAAATTAGTTTAAATTTGTCTTTACTAAAGAGTTGTTACTTACCGGCAAGCGGACATATCTAATGAACCAACAGTACGAGTAGGTAGTTAGAGAATTGAGTAAAATTTGCAAGAAAAGTATTTTCTTCTTTATTCTGAATGGCAATATCCTCTCTATTTTGTCAAAGTGCATAGACGAAAGACTTGTGGTAGTTGATTGCCTTCAGGTAGGTTATAATGCTGCTGTGGTATTTTAGTAACAAGATGGAGTTGCTATCGATCTACTACATTCAATCTAATATTATCAATTTTTAATAATATTCCTTTTTCATAAAATTGGTAACATTCCTTTCAGAGACTCAAAACATTAACTATTGTAAAAAATTTAAACTATGGTGAAATTACTTAGCCCTGGCTAGTAAGTAGATACTTTCGAAATCCTCTTCTCATATCTGTTTTATCTAAACAACACACATATTGATATTATAAGTTGCGTTAGATGCGTGTTAAATGTTTGAAAACTTGTAGGTATTAGTATATGTTTGAATGACTATTTTGACAGAACCCTATAGATTACAAACAAAAGTGCGTGTGTGTGGTTCGCGACGTAGTTTTACACTTTAGAACGTTATTTGCTATAGGTACGTGTGTATTTGAGTTTCAGATACCACTTTGATAGGAGCTAGTCTTGATTTACCATTTCATAAATATTAACCGCTAAATAAAGCCTATATTCAAAAAAGAACTGAGAATTTATAAAAGTAAATTCTATAGAAAGCCGGACAAACATTCAACTTGAGTTACAAGGCTATCTTCTACCATAAGATTTGAAGTAAGTACTCGACCTACAATAATAGTCACAACTTAACGCAAAACAAGATGATTCTTGGATATTCAATGGCTAACATATTTTTTGTGAAGAATATGTAGTTAGCTTGCCAATTTGTGCATTAGATGTAGATAGATAAATTTAGGTATATAAATATCCACATGTATAAATTGTTATTCACATTCATGGTTACCTATATTACCTATACCTATATTTTTATATATTGAACGCTGCTCTACCTTAATTTTAAAATAGAGTGATTTACTATTTAAAATATCTTCGAAACAACTCTAAAAGCTTAGGTACCTAAAACGAATCTCACAAATTTTATCCCAGTAGAAAAAGTTTTTTTTGTATTGTTAAAAAACATTTAATAGTGTGCTGTTTCTTTTATTGATTGGTTTACCAAACAGTAGCTTTAAATAATTAAGTTATTCATTACATTGTTAGTTGCTATTCCCAAGGCTCTCAATAGTCACAGCTCTTTGGAATAATCCGTGTTTAACGACATTTTAATTAGATATTAATATTTATAAGAACTTGGCAATTGTTTTCTTGCCTCTGTAACAGATATTTGAATGTTAGATTCCTTGCAACACTGCACACTATTAAATGTTTCATTCATTTCATCAACATTCATACATGTCTAAGACTGTAGGTACTATAGTAGTACATAACATAGGTAATTGTATGGAAAAATAATTGCAACTCGCTTCAGACGAACCGACCAATTTTGAAATTTTGCGACTAATTAACGACTAACTCTGGGCATAATTCGATATTTGTTAGGTAGGTTTTTTTACTATGGTTTTCGAGATACTGAGGTGACTGTACCAACCTGAGCGCTTAGTTTGGCACTGCCACCAATACCCCTCTATAACTTTTGAACGAATCGCTGTACAATCCTGAAATTTCGTTTGTAATGTAGAGTAATTGCCGACTAACTCTGAGTATAATCTGATTTTCACTAGGTACTTCGGTTTATGAGATATGAGTGGCTGTTCCAACTTGAGCGCTCAGTTTAGCACAGCCACTTATACCCCTATAAAACTTTTAAACAGTGGATCTTCTGATTCGAAGAATTTTTTTTTGAGTTCGCGATGGTGACTGTGCCAAGATGAGCCATACCAAACTTATCTATAATAATTTTAATAATAATTACGTGTAGATATTATGCAAATACCTATATTACTTTTATTTATTAAAATGTAACTACCTACCTTGTTAATTTAAGTTTCTTTTTGGTTTAATGTAATTATTCTTTGTACTAAACAAACGGTAATAAACTTATCAACAAGAATAAAAATCAAACACCATACTTTTATTAACTCTTTATTCTCTTGAATTTTTGAAATTAATGTTACAATATTGAATGCGGGCTTCATATACAATTACCCAACTATTTGCTTATATAACACGACACAGTCACGTTGAACCGTACCTTCATTATCTCACTTGACCACGTTAAGTAAGAATCATCAGTGTACTCAAATACAATTCAAGCTATAACGGACATTCAATAAATTAGCACAATATCTACTCAAACTTGATCTTTCCGTAGCGGCTGTGTACGACTCACACACAACCAATGTAAAAAATATCAAATATTCTTGAACTCAGCTATTGTGTGCTTACAATGTATCAGGCCTCTTAGTAATAACGTGGTCAAATTGCACAAGCATACGAAACATCTCGATACATAAATACATAATATAAAACAAAAAGTAATAACCAAAAATAATGCGCCACATAAAACTTTCACAACTATTTACAAGTACTTAACTTTTAAGACGATTTTAATAACTATATTCAAAAATATAGATATAGGTACATAGATACATAGCTACATTTATATTAAAGATAAAAATTGATCGTTTCTTTAGGATATAAAACTATTAGAACGGAAGTCTTGTTATTAATAATAAAGAAAATACTATAACCTGGACAACGCAACGAAGATTAAACTTAATAAAACAGAATGTCCAAACATTTACAAATTATAATAGGTACTTTACCTAATATAAGTTGAAAATGTTGCTATAAATGGAAAAAGGCTCAATAGATTAATGTGATAATTATTTTAATTAATATTACTATAATATGACATAATGTTCGGTTAGGTATATTAATACCTACAGTCTACAAAACACTAGCAATATGGCAAGACAGCATTACGGATGGAGGACATATATAATCTATTTAGCGAATTGCTCATTGTTTCACTGTGGATTACAGTTCTTTACGAGCCAGAAACAATAAAGGTATACCTGACATAAATCATCGGACGTACATACCTACACACAAGTATATTTACTATGTTACAACGATTTACCTATTGTTACGCGCGAAACTTAATGTATAGTCAAGAGGAAGCTGCTAGGTACATCGAATTATCGTCAACCGTCGCCTATTTTGTAATTTTGCACAGACCCAAACAATACTCGTAAACCGATAAAACAACGATCTAAGTTTTGCAAATGCAGAAATAACAATTTAAGTCGTATACACACAGTGTGTAATATTTAATTCAACATTGTATCAGGTCGTTATGTGCTATGACAAAAACTATGCTTACCTATATAACGTGTGTCACGTGCGATTTCAGCGTATCACGCCATTTCCCTTGCGTATCACGCGTTATCATGTAGGTATCATATAAACAGAGGTAGAGCAGCGTTTTGTATAAGATTGGAATAGAGAATTTATCATTGGCGTTCCATATCTTATAATTCTCTTGTCAACATTTTGTGTTTTTATGTTATATTGAATGTGAATTATACGATTAATAAAATAAATATCGATCTGTTTTAAAGACGAACCGGCACATTATGTATATTTCTAAAGATGAGTTGAAACATTTGAAACTGATTTTATCGATAGAACATTATTCAAGTTGTATGCAAAATCAACGTATTACTACGTCTGTAGTATTATCTATTCTGTAGTTTACTTAGTACGTAAATCAAATCCAAACATTTTGCGAAAGCGTCGATTGTGTCATAGAACATAAAGACCTAACTATTAGTGTGTACATCCCAGGTTTAATAAGCATCTTCCATTCACTTTTGAAATGACCATCTAAGAACGATATTAAATAATTTTAAGCGTTTTTAAATTCAATTACTAACCATCGGATTTACGCTTAATTTTTATTACAATTATTACAGTGTCTACGATATTTTTAATAACTATGCGTTTTATAATTTATAAAGCCTACTTAACTCGAAGTTACTTAAGTACATTTTGTTCGATTTTCATTCTCGATTTTTTAATATATATTTAAAAATAAGATGGGATAAATTTATATTACTAACGACAACCTTATCATGTACGTAATCTTAGGGCACTACGGGTTTAATGAAATTATGTGGTTTGAAGTTATTGCACATGTAGATACTAGGGTAATTTTAATAGAAAACAATATAAAAATCTCATAACAACCTACGCATCCATTGCTTTACGTGTACGATATCTAATAGACTTAAAAGTTGCAAATCGTTAATGTATAAAAGACCAGATGGGATCGATTAGAAAGAATATCTTTGTGAGATAATTGATTGCAATTTTTTTCATTTTTATGGCCTGTTATTTTGTCATTTATAATATCATCTATTTTCGATTGATTCTGATGATGATATCGGACAAGGAAGACAGTATTATTGTTTTAACATATAGTTTAATATTTATCGTCGGATTTAAATGCTACATCAATTAATAAGTATTGACACGTAGTTACAAGTACTTCATTAGAAACTATTTAGTTGATGTACCTATGTTTTTATAAACGTAGGTATGTAATGTGAAAGAACATTTATTATGAATGTTTAAGTTTAATTCTACCGAGCGACGACTTAAATCTTTTCTAATGATATCACGACATTAAATTTTCATTTAACTTTTACTCAGCTACAGATAGATATACAAATCCAAATAACACAGTGGACAGATATATTGAGAGGGTGATTTTTATAAAAATTAAGCGAAGACTCCAATTTTAATACAGTTATCTATTAATTTATCTCTTTAATTCTACCCTGACATTAATTTACGTATAATGGTGACTATCAATACTAAATTTTAGAATTCTAATTTTTGCTCAGTTATTACGTATAGAGTTGAAAATAACACATAATGTAAAGACAGGTTTTGGACGCGGAATATACATATATTGCAATGTACGTGTTAATAAATTACTTAATTTTTTTTGGCACAACGTGGAATTGAAAGCAAATATGGTGTGAAACAATTTAAAACCAGCCAATGTTTAAGAAGCTCACGTTTTCGCGGAAAACGCGTGAATTTTTTCAGTTTCATCCGAGCTCCATTTTGTAATACCGTTTGTAGGCATTTTATGTATAAAATTACTAGGCTGGAAAATTTAAATGGCCATATGACTACGTAAAAAAGCTGGAAACATAATTTCGCCGTTGTTTTTTTCTCGTAAACGGCGGCGTCTTCAAACTTTCGTTGAAAAAGAGGAACTAAACGTTATCGACTTTCGGTCTTGATAAGTGTGACCACTGGGTTCCACCGTACATTGGTTTATATTGTAGGTATCTAGTCTTAGAAATACTTCATACAAAGTCGAACCTATATACCTATGTATTATAATACACTTAAACTACTCAACTTTTAATATTACGTGTAAAATTTATATTTAGTCACATTATTGTAATTTATTATATGTATCATCGTTACGTATATAATTTTGAACATCAGATGACTCGGGATTCATGGACGACACGCTGTATGCAGTACAAATCCAGAATCTTTGTTCGTTTGTTCATTTTGCTATTTCATGGACTTGGTATTTTCAACTAGAATTATCAAAAAATACCGTTTACATTTAATTATTCATCATTACTGAAGACGAAAATATAAAACATAACATTCGTCATGACGAGGACCTATTTGCAATTGTACTTCCATACGTATTTTGTTATAAATATACACATTTTAAGTTCTTATGGAATTAACTACGCAGGTATTTTTAGTAATATTTTGTTCATAATATTATTTTATCGAATATGTATAATCAAAACCAAAACAACAATTTACGGACTTAAACTACTGAAGTGAATCACAATCTGGTCAAAAAATAAAATAAAGAAGTAACTCTTTTCAAATCAACTGATAAAATACAACAAATTTTACAATCATAAAAAAATGTGACCGTCAAAACATAACCAGTCCGCTAACAGCGGACAAATAATAAAATATACATCAAAATGTACATAATATAATATCTATTAATAAAAAATATAACATAATGGATTAAGAGTAAGTGGTAGCAATAAATACTATGAGATTCACAGATTTAAAATCTTAACTAACAATACCGAAATTCACTCTGGCTTCTATGTAAACCTTAGAGCGATACTAACGCATTTTTGTATTTTTTAGTAAAATATTATTGCAATACAAGGTGTGGTTATGGCAACAAAATAAATGCTTAAAGCACATCACCAGCCTGTCCACCCAGCGAACGACACCGAGGCAAGTCCTTCGCACTAAAGGAACATTATTACATAAAACGATAGGAGCCGGACTCCTCCACAACGAAGAGCCCGTGCCCTGACGCGAAAACATAAAACTAGTGGATACGAATCGACTAACGCCCGCAGGTCCGTATGGACGTAACACTTGCTCTCACACTATATGATACAGAATCAGTCAAGATTTCCTATACGGCGTCGCGGACACCTTACGTAGGGACCTTGTTCACTTTGAGTAGGTCGTTGGATCCCTTGTCGATGGGCATCTTCATTGGGTCATGATGGTGGGTGACGTGGTGCCCATGGTGCTGGTTCTCCAGTTTGGCCTGCTTCTCTTGCTGCTGCTGTTTCATTCTCTCCTGCTCCTCTCTATCTCTACGGGCCTGCTCGTTGATCTCTTTTACGGCCCGCAACTCTTTCTTTAATTTCATGCGTCGATTTTGGAACCAGATTTTAATCTGTCTCTCTGTGAGGCACAGGGCGTGCGCAATTTCTATCCTGCGCCGGCGTGTCAGGTAATGGTTGAAGTGGAATTCCTTTTCTAGTTCTAAGGTCTGGAACCTTGTGTATGTTTGTCGACCTCGCCTTCGTGGACATCCGTTTGGTCCTGGAAACAAAGAGACCGATATTATTAGAGATCCAGTTGCAAATATGCAAATAACTAGTATTTGCTCAATATAAAAATAGCGTTAATCTCAAATAAATTATATGTAACAGTTGAATAAAAAAATAAAAATCGATTTATAGTGTCATATATCACGTTCCAACAGCTACGATTCGCAAAGACTTCGAAGAGAAACCATTAAATTTCACTTTTATACCATTTTAGATTTTAATGCCTCATTAATATTTTATAGCGTACTAAAGTTAATTTTAGAGTTATCCGCTACTGAGACCGACATCGATGAGAATTAATCATTAGTTTCAGAGTGAGCGACTTGTATAGATTGGATAGGCAGAAAAGATTTCTGCATTCGTCCAGTGAGATTATGCTTACAATAAAAATAAGTAAAAACAATATCGCCAAAGCAAAAAAGTAACGGAAAGGGTTAGAAGCAAACGGTCCGCGAACAATAGTGTCCTCTCTATAAAGAAATTGCTGCAAAAAAGTCAGGGATGCGTAAAGAAGGGTTGCGCAACTTTCTAATGCTTTGTAAGGTGGCCCGTTGTTTTGTTCCTGTAGAAAACATTTTCTTAGAATTTGTGAAAGTTTACCCTTTAGCGTAATAAAAATTTCGTACGTAACACTTAAGAGTTTTAACGGTTCATTTAACTTTGATAATTATATTACCTAAGAATTCACGAACAGCAAATTCTCACATTCGCCATACTCGTATCGTAAAGTCAGTATACATAGTCAGGTAAATACCGAGATCCACAAAGCGATCGGAGCTCGGAACTGGTTTTTGAGTCAGCCAATAAATAAGGTAAGATAAATAGCCTTCCCACCGTGTATAAAATTGATAGCGGACCAACAGTGTCTCGGAATGCCCGGCCGTGTAGGCTGGACCTTACCTGACGTAAAAAGAATATAGATGCGATACCGCTAATGGGTTATTTTAATTGGTATACACGCACTTTAAACTGTAGAGTCTTGAATAAAGCAGTGCTTAACTTAATTAAGCAAAAGTAATAGCTATAGCACGTGAAAGTAGCAGTTATAATCATTATAACGATAACAAGTAAACAATATGAAAAGCTTATTTTGTTTGTGTGTCTATATTCCCACATCATAATATAGAAATTCGTCGTAACTTATTTAAAAATATAGTTTGATATATTAATATTTTCTTGGTGTTTTTTATGTTGAGTAAAGATAATATGAGTATTTGCTTAATCAAGTATAAACGAATCGTATAATTAAAATTTACATTTTAATTGACTTATAAGGAATGAAAATAATCGCTTTTTAAACAAATATTTAAAAGATTATATATACATTCGTGTAGATATCCAACATTTTAAGAATGTGATGTTATGTGTATAACTACATAAAATGCGTGTGATAGCCACTTTTCTCCTGGTTATTTACAATGTAAAAATTATACACCAGCAACATAAATCTCGTGGCTCGCCCGAAACTCTGATACTACGTTTACATGAGCTATAAATTAACGAAACTGCATTTTTACGGCCACAATAACATTTATGGTTCGTTCTTATTTCAACAAAAACTTAAAAACTGTTTAAAATGTAATAAGCAGACAATGGAATAATTATACAACTGCGGTTAAACGAGTGCAAATAGATAACACTCATAAGATAGAGTGAGACGACGATAGACATTCTAATTTTAAAAAGCAAAGATGGAACCCAAAACACAATACTCGCATCCCAATAATGTGATTAAACTAAAAGGATGTAAGTGATTTACGACGCCGAGTCAAAAAAATCGTCTGCACTACGTGATAGAGTTCAAAATCCGCTAATAGGAGAGCGAACGTGGACGTTTTTTGTTGGGGTTGGTGATATGTTAGGCAGGTTCACCCTTCGTACGGTCGCCATGACAACGGACGTTAAGGCACCTCCCGTCAGCTGGCTTCCATTATTCTCTACAGTATTGTTGTCGCGAAGAGGTTTGATTATCGTCGCCGTCGTATAGTATTGTACCTGCAAGAGCTCATCTTTTTAATGGGAACCACTGAATATTTCTCATATATGAGATAACGATCTTAACGACTGCTGTCTGGAATGTAATAAGTCAATCTCATTGCTATTATTTCTTGGTAATTAGTGTCAGAACTGATTACAATACTATCGTATAAAAGGTTATTATCATGGTTTATTTTTGAGGTGAGACAATAAATTGTTTGTACCTAATCTTGAGATTAGAAAAAGAGAATATTGAGTTTTAAAAAACACAGGCACGGACACAATATATCTCTGAGAGCGAGATATAGCATTAATTAGAGGAGTACCTACATTGTGGGCCGACACCGATGTGGACAATAAACATACTGCGACATGACCCGGCTCTTACCCTGCCTTGCTTTTTTCTTCGAAATAAATCTCACGGAATGCTGCTTATTTATTATTTTATTTAACTTGCCCGCCTTTGTATAAACCCGTTCCATGTATTTGATTAATGCTCACCCGTCGGATAGGAATATTAAAGGTCTGATTGTGAATTATAACAGAATTTTTGTCCAGTAAGAGGATTATTTATGGAACAGGGTAAGCCTTGGTCACTGTCTCATAATAAATTTGTGGTAGACGGTCACTTAGCAAGCAATCATAATTATTTGGTTTGTGAGAAAATCTTTATACTAAAAAGTAAATCTTAAAGTGAAATTGAATAAATTGCATTTTGGCATATTTAGAACATTGCAAGTATGTGTAAATAATTTTGATAATAAAACTGGACTTTATAATTAACTGCTGGCAATAAAGCCACCTGTAAAAGAAATCGATAGCATTATTAAGTATAGCTTATATCAATTATACGGACATTAAAAGCTTTAAGGGCTGTAGCGGCGTGTCGGCGACACCGCACTTTATTGGCTCGTAATTCGCGAATCATCGTAAACTCTCGTGCAAGATCGGGACGCCATCTTAAAATAGTTCGTGTTCAAAATTCAAATGCAGACTCTCTCCTATTGTTACGGATCGATGTTTGACTTTCGGTGATGTGCCGTTTCCTGCGCTTTTAACTTAACTACTGCAGTACATTTTCGGTTTGAATACTATTTAGATTGCGGCATCTAACTGTCTATTTTTGAAAGCGAATGAGTCATTGCATTATAATAAGACATCCGTGACTAGAGTATACAAATGTCATAAAATTAATATTCACTAATGAAATTACGCGAAAAGTATAAAACAAATATTATTTACCCAAAGATATACGACTAAAACAAATTTTTTAGCGTTGTTATTCATAAGTATTGCATGCTGTTTTATGCGGAATAACAATAAATTTATTATATAAGTATGCATGACAATCAATTTTCTAGAATCTTAGTAGGTACCTACTACTAAACCGTATCTATCGAAACTATCGAAGTGCTGAAGTGTTTGTATGAAAACGCCACCATGTCAGTACGAATTAATGGTCTGAGCTCAAGGCCTATCCGGTTGCAGCGAGGAGTACGACAGGGAGATGTCATATCTCCGAAACTGTTCACCGCTGCACTGAAGGTCGTGTTCAAGCTTCTGACCTGGAATGGACTTGGCATCAACATAAATGGCGAGTAGGTACATCACTCACCTTCGATTCGCGGACGATATCGTGGTCATGGCTGAGACCGTGGAGGAGCTCAGTGCAATGCTCGATGACCTCAGTAGAGTCTCTCGACAAGTGGGCCTTAAAATGAACATGGACAAGACTAAAGTCATGACCAATGTCCATGTTACACCCACTCCTATTACGGTCGGAGGCTCGATGCTCGAATTCGTTGACGAGTACATATACTTGGGACAAACAGTCCGATTAGGTAAGTCCGATTTCGGGAAAGAGGTCACTCGTCGAATCCAACTCGGCTGGGCAGCGTTCGGGAAGCTACAACATATCTTCTCGTCCGCACTACCGCAGTGTCTCAAGACCAAGGTCATTGACCAGTGTGTGTTGCCAGTGGTGACATACGGAGCAGAGACGTGGTCGCTAACTATGGGTCTTATCCGAAGGCTCAAAGTCGCTAAGAGGGCGATGGAGCGGGCTATGTTAGGCGTCTCCCTGCGCGATCGTTTGAGAAACGAAGAAATACGCAGGTGAACCAAAGTAACTGACGTAGCTCGCAGAGTTGCTTCTCTAAAGTGGCAATGGGCAGGACACATAGCTCGCAGAACTGACGGCCGCTGAGGCAGAAAGGTTCTAGAGTGGCGACCACGAACCGGAAGACGCAGCGTGGGCAGACCCCTCACAAGGTGGACCGACGACCTTATAAGGGTGGCGGGCAACCGATGGATGAGGGCGGCGAACGACCGGCCACGGTGGCGAAAATTGGGGGAGGCCTATGTCCAGCAGTGGACGTCTTTTGGCTGATATGATGATGATGACTAAACCGTATCGTATATATATAGTAACGATATACGTACTGATATTTTTATACAGTTTGTCCTAAACGATGATCTTCTAACAAAAGTTTGATCAAACACGCACGATCTTGGAAAAGACAGAATTTCTATAAAAAATGGTATTCTTGCTGTGTACCTAATTCATATGTAAGTTCATTGTGCGT
Source organism: Parascotia fuliginaria (assembly GCA_963082885.1). NCBI lineage: Eukaryota > Metazoa > Arthropoda > Insecta > Lepidoptera > Erebidae > Parascotia > Parascotia fuliginaria. Next base: position 11,979,524 of record OY720181.1, on the reverse strand, counting down.
GTGAGCTCACTGTTTTAAACTCCGTTACTTTACAGCCAATTAATTAACCACTGACCTACGCGTTTTATTTGAAAATAGCATATAATATACCATTAAATAACGAGTGTAGTACCTATCATCAATATAATTCTCATTAATTATACCAATTGAGGATTTGATTTTACATAAATAGACTTGAATAGGACGTTTAAGAGAACTGCTTTCTTTGATGAAAGCCAATAGGCATGCATCTACTTAAATAAATAAAGCAACGTTGTAAGTAATTTACAGCCCATAGCATACGAGTGTGTTAGTGTACCTACATATCATGCATGGTCGTGTCGGTCGGAAAGAACTATTTTTGCTCATTGTGAGCCAGTTAAATCATCACAATGTTGTTCTGTGTGCTCCGTAGGACATTGCCTCGAACGTAGGGCTGTCAGGCTTCCTTGTATGACATTCTAAACCCCTGCCTTTAAGAGGCGTGACTAGAATTTTAATATCCCACTTGATATAAACAGATAAGTATTCTAAATCTGAATCGACGGAAGCTATGCTTCGTAGTTGAGATGTGTGGTATGTGTGACATCGTAGACACGCTTTTACTATCTATATCTACTTAGATACGCTTTACGCATCTAACGAAAATACAAAACTACCCCGGCACCTACAGGTGAACACGACCGAATGAAACTTTCAAAAAATAAATATTTAAGAAATATTCTCTTAGAAGATAAAATTATGTCAGTTGCGCATGAAAATATATTACTTGAATATTTATTTATGTAGACGACATAATTTGAGTCAAGTAGTAAGTGCCCGAATTCACGAAAAAGAGGACACAAAACATGAAGGGGAAAAACGAGCATATTCTCCCAATTTCTAGACCCATTCAACAAAGTTTGTTCTAATAGAGCCGTAGAGTTCACAACTCTGTATATTAACTTTATGTACCGGACAAAGCTGTATTGTGAACGGACAGGTACCAGCAAAATGCATAGATGCATTGATGTCGTTAATACTTGGATTATGTCCAGATATGATAATTTGATTTCATTGAACAAAGATAATAAATACAATGAGGGAAACATTGCACTATGTAGGGTCATGCTGCGATTTAATTAGAGCTTAAAATATATGAGAACTGATTGACAGGTGACAGTGTCCGTTTAAGGTTCTGGTTTATCCATTATACAAAATCAAATCAAATTTAATCATTATATTTTAAACACAAAGAGGAAATAATTATACATAATACCACTCCCTGTTATTTCAATTTCCTTTATACCTAGATTTGCTTTTGACATTCAGCGGCATCCCTACAAATGTTGTATGTGCGCACGCACAGTGGTGTGTTGAAGCGAAACGATCTTTGATCCAGGGGCGGCGCGCCTTGCTGACGTCACGATTTATTCATCCCGAATAACTGACTGTTAACTAAGTACTAAAAAACATGCATTATGTTGGTCCGAATGTATGTAGGGGGAGATCATTTGATAAAGCACGAAGAGAATGGGACACAAATGGTACACAATGGTCATTTTAAACGTAGCTAAATGTGCTGGAGGTGTTTTTTATTATCTCTCATATCAAATAAAACGTGTAGGTTTAAAATGTTTACAAATAATAACTGTCAAATCGTAGTATGACAAATAGCTGAGTAGGTACCGGCACCGGCATAGAGCCCTTAGGCATCCTACGATTTGCTTGGGAATTTTATGCGTTGCAATGTTTACCGTTAATCTGAGTAATAACAATTTATTAGTAAATAGCAAATATATACAATCAAAGTACGTAGTAGTAGTGGCATTAAACATTAGATTAACAATCTACGTAGTTTAATGCCACTGTGTACATAAAACTCCTTATAGTATACCTAGTCTCCAAAAATACATATGAACTACTCGTAAACATAGATGCCGAGACACTCAAACTCCATGTCACTAATTGAACGGTTAATCATCATTCTGTTTATAATTAGTAGTACAGACAATTTATTTATGGCCGAAAACAATTAAACAGTGAATATAAAATACTGTAGAAATGTCACAATGTTTGCTTTTCGTTTTCATGACTAAGAAATGCTTATACTTACCTATATCATAATAATGTGAAAGTAAGATTGGTTGTAATATCTTAACTGCGAATTCACGAAAATAAAAATGATTTGTGAATAAATTTAAACATACGGTTAGACAAAACGAACGAAGCTGATGCCTAAATGATAAGTCATTAAGGATAAACACCTAAATGAAAGTGAAATGAACAGTTTTTTTACTACTATAATATGTAATGAAAAATATTTTTCTTTTCATTAATCTTCTTTCACACCAATAGTTATGTCGGAGATGCTGAGGCGACCCGGGAATTTGTCTGATTTGCTTCTGTGTGAGGTCTAGAGTGGTCAATACTAATGTTTTATTCTTAGACATTGTCTTATACTATTCTTCTATTATTTTTAGCTTTGCATTTAGGTTTCAATATCAAATTTATTTGTAGCAATATAAGTAGTAATATGATAATTTATTTTTGTTATATTGTAATAGCTTTCTTTTGTATATCCTTTGTTGTATATTTATAATAACAATTAAATAAATAAATAAAAAATATTATACGAAAAAAAAATGCTAAGGCGCTGTCTTAATAAGCCTAACTTTTTCAAAGTTTTCAAAGTGTCTATTTTCCAAATTAAGGGATACTAGTTGTGGCAAATGTGTTTCTGCGAGTGTTACTAAACGTAGAGTCCTTGATAGAAAGTGCAATTTGGAGGCATTTTGCCTTATACATCTTTACAAGTAGGTTTTATTTGTTTGTATCCACAGCTTTAACTGATCTCTCTGGACCTTACACACCTGTGTAAGGTCCAGAGAGATCAGTTAAAGCTGTTTGTGGTGGTTGCTTCATATCATGCGGGTCTGATTTTAACACAGTATTTATTAACAATTTTTGCCATTGCTTTTATTCGCAAACTAAAATGAATCCTATTAATATTATAAATGCGAAAGTTTGTGTCACTCAGCGCCTAAACGGCTGAACCGATTTTGATGAAAATTGGTATGTAGATAGATTCGGTGCCGGAGACGTGTGGCGCTGCTAGTAGGATTATAAAATGAATACGAATATGTCTATGTGGACGTCTTTTGTTTGAAATTAATGAAAATTCATATTTACCAACAAACTAAAATATATGTATATTGCCGCTTTCCGTCTGTTCCGTACAAAGGAAATATTTACTTGGACAATAATCATCTTACTGAAAGTAATGTTCGTATTTCTGCTATTTTATTCAGATAGCGTATAGAAAATACCATAACATATCTGTTTAATGATCAACGACAAAAAATATTGCTTTACCACATGGAGTGAGTCAACGGAAATTAGCAGTAAGTAGGTAAAATAAAATAACTTGTACAGCGCATGTTCTTTGATATTATATTGTTATTTTGCAAGCGATCAGGTACTCGTCAGACCAGTAGTCGTATTTACATAATTAAAAACGTTAAATTACTTAGATAATATATTCATTACCAACAAAGTTCAGTTTACACTGAGGTACTAAAGTAGGACATGGCATTTCGCTTTCCTTCCGTTTGTTTACTTATGTGTCTTTGATCTTGTGAAATATGGAAACTCTGAACAAATATTTTGAGAGCTTATATAAGATAAATAGCCTAGCTGAAATATGTGAATTATTGTTAGTAATAACATGAAAGTACAATCTTTTACCGCGTGTAAAATCTTGTTAAAATATACAATTAATCATAGTATGTAAAAACGTGACGGGACTGAAAAATAGACGTCTGCTTCTGTCTCCTCATACTATTTAATTAATTCGTATAATTGATTGCGAAGTTTGTAATGTATGTCTGAATGTTATGTTCGACTTGAACATTCATTACAATTTTATATAATTACATATTTGAAATACCGCCATTTACCACATCTAGTGTGTTGGCCGTGTGGACGACTGTGGTGTAGAATAAAAAACCACCGTGCCTTCTCATGGATTTTGTAAGAGATAACTATTAATTTATTATAATAATTAATACCAGATCAACAACTGTGTTACCCATCAATCCGTCTGCCAAGCTTGATCACACCTTATTCACTAGCAGATACGACTACAACATTACATCTAGACGCAAGATTTTGGTTAAGTTGTTAGATTTATCTTGCATTAATATTTGTATAATATAAGAAAATTAAACAAGAATTTCGCATGCAAAATGTGTTAAATAAGTATGTATCTTGTATAACTTTACAAACAGTTCTAAATCAGTTCTTCGAAACGATCATTTAATTAACAGTAATTGAATAAGTATGTTAAACGCAATGTAAATGATTGTAATTATTATCTAGCTTACGGCAGTAATGTAGATAACATAATTATATAATATACATACCTACGTAATAATTTAATGATAAAAGAAGCAATTTGCTGGTTTATCACCATGTATATAAAAATATTCCTTAATCTATAGAAAAGCTGTTTTTAATGGTTCTAGTTCATCTCGCTACATCCATTTCGATATCCAGTGATGTTATTAGCTATTTAAGAGAGCTACTGGAGCGATCAATCCTCTGACAATCAGGTTTGTCAGCGCCGGTGTTTTTTGAGTAGCAGCTGTTATTTTAAGGTCTAAACGGAGTTTTGCTTTCTTATTCTGAAATCTAGATATCTAGGTCTCTAGTAAACATAGATAGGTAGTAGATACTACCTATTTATGTTTAAGCATATTTTTATTTTATTTATAGCTTTTTAAGAGATTTTAGAAATTACGCAATTATTTTAGTCTGTCTTTCCTGAAAATATATTTTGAGGCCTACGTAAAAGCTCTACGCAGAGCTTATAACTATGTGGTCTTTTAAAATAATAGTCATATAGTCTGGTAAATATTACAATAAAACCGCTACCGGTTTTATTGTAATAAATAATTAACCAGAACAACAAAGGCTGTGTAGGCTGATGAACTTGTTTGTGTTTATAATATTATCTCCTTCTACGCTGTAGGTACTAAATGTTTGTATCAAAAATATTTACAACATATGGGACTTATCGTAATCCCGATTCACACATGACCGGTTTCTTATGTATTGACTCGTCCCTTGTGAGACATCACGAAATATAAGCAAGGGCTTCAAACTGCTGAGCGTAATTTTATACATAGGTTAGTATGGAAACAATTTTCGGCTCAAGTGTAAGCTGCTATAGTCTTTATCCCGTACGTGTAGAGTTCAAACTGGTGCGCGTGTTGGATAATGTAATTGACTGTATTGTTCTGTATCACCTCGTAGATAACGCTTTACGATTCAGCTAATATTTTGCTTATGAAAATGGAACACAAACTTGTAAATCTAGATTGGTCAGTTGATTATCTACCAAAAAAAATAATTTAAAAATTTTAGAAACTAACACCTTCAATTTTTTTTAAGGTTTAAAATAATGTAATAATATCGCTACTTCGGGGAAGAAAGGGCGTAAAAGCCAAAATAGCAACTTTAAAGGGGAGCGAAAAAACGTTTTTTTTTTTAAATTTTAGAAAATAACATTTTTTGCAATAGAGTTAAATTCGAATGAATTGGTGATATTTACTTGCATTTAAGTGCTCTTTAATATCAAGAAGCTTAATTTTAAGTAGACCTTATGGTTTAGAAGATAGGATGGATTTACGACCCAAAATTTTAATAAAAATGGCTTTTACACCGTCTATAAATACGTACTATAGGACGTAAATCCACAAATATCTATAATGCTAACATACATCGTGTCGTATAAACCATCTTTAGACAGTGAAAAGGTCGTAATGACTGCACCACTTATAACAATTATCGTGAGTAAACCTACAATTATTATAATTTTGTAAGATTTAATGTGGTGAATATTGAAATTAAGGTGCATAGAAGCTCAAAATAATAGCATAATAATTATTATTATCTGATTTATCATAGTTCTATATTACAAAATTTATTATAACGAATTAGGTTACCTACCTGTTAAGTTAAATGCACACGATTCATGAATAGTGAAACAAAAGAAAAGATTTAATTGAATTGAACTTTGATTATTTTCATTAATTTAAATTTTAAGTTAACTGTGATAAATAATTACTATCATCTAATATTAATTAATTAAGAAATAAATTAACTAAAATTGATAAAATAGTATAAAATAATGGTATGTTTGTAATTTATTCTACTAGGTAGGTATTGGTGTATTAAATAAATAAATTTAGTTAAGATGCAAATCAGTTTTATTCATTCATAAATCAAATCAAATTGACAATAATTAGTAATCTTCTTTTTTTTCTATTTCCTTTTCTGTTTTTTGTTTCGTTTTCTTACTTTTTTAATTTTATTGCTTGTAATCGTATTCTTCTTTATTTTTTTTATCTTTTACTTTCTTTTTATTCATCTTCTTTCTCTTCTTATATATTTTTTTCTTTTTCTTATTTGTTTAACCTTTTTTTTTAATTATAATTTGTAAAATAAATCTTTCTTCTACTTATTAATCATTCATGCATTATTCTAATGAAATTAAAATGTAGATAAGTACCCATTCATTCTAATTCCTCTACTACATCGTCTTCTTCGTCGGTATCTAGTAATTGGTCTACTACTGTTTTAAAATGAGGCAGCGAGTCATTACGTAATAAATATTGTATTTACGACCAAATATTCTTTCATACTATGGTGATACGCCCTTATTAATTTGAAATAATTAAATAATGTCATATACGTCAATTTTTTTTAATAAAAATGGTTTTGGTGAGAAAAAAATCATGGGGGTAAAAGCCATTTTTTTGGGAATATTGAAATTTTAAATATACAGATCGATAGAGCGTCGAAAACTAAACAAAGTTGCATTATTAACTCATTTTGGCCAAAAGTGGCTTTTACGCCCTTTCTTCCCCGAAGTAGCGATATATTCATTTTGCTTAACAACAACGGAGTACGCTGGCCGGTGCGTACAATAATATATGTGTACATAAAAGAGTTAAGTGCAGCTGCGTCTTCAGACACACGCACAAACGAACTAACAACCGCAGACAACCTGATTTAAGGCAGGCGGGTCGTTGCCCCGCTCTCGCCACTTAAGATCTCAATGCATCCAGCCATGTTTGTCAAATGTTGGAACAAGGGCACGTTTGTCAAATGTTTAAGAGCCAGTTTTATAATACATAAACCGATGTTCGTATAAAATTATGTATATAACGAATAATTAAATAGGTACTGATAAATAATATGTATTTTGCGTATTTTGTAAGTGTGTGTAATTATGTGTCTTTTAAACACGAATTTGTGAACTTTTTTTACATTATTGCCATCATAATTATTAAGTAATATCCGCTCCTATCTTTTTCTGATCATCATGTCACTAAACTAGAGATCGTCTCTTATGTTTACCAAGTAGCGGTATTTTTATTTACTTACTAGAAAACTACCATTTTCACAGACAAGCAAGCTCTGAACGTTTTTATGTTTTCGTTGCGAAGCTGTTATGTTCTTTTTGGGCTCTAAAATAGAACTAAAGCATAATTTAAACGATTAACAGTTTAACAGAAACATACAATAAGGTAAAAATTATTAGTATTGCACATTATTTTGAAGTACCTACGGTATTTATATAACATTTAGATAAGCAATTCCGAATTCATATTCATTATTATCAGTCATCTCCTATATCAAACATATCTATTGTAAGACAATTTACACAAAAAATTGCAAAAACGCAATTTTTAATAACTATCTAAACAAAAATAATCCTCTGTAAATAAAATAAGCTTTACTTTGCTATGGTGGTCTCTCGGTAGAAGAAAGAATTATTGTCTAGTTAATTATGACTGAGTTACTACACTTTAGAATTAATCAACTTTATATGCATTTATTCAAATAATAATGTAGTCATAGTCGCCGTATAGGTAAGTTTGTAATTAAATACCAATAAAACAAGCAAATAAATTAACAATAAAAGCTTTACATAACGACTATCAATGACTCAATTATACTTAAACGGACGCACAGTTCTGCAGATTGTAAATATATAAAATCGTTCTTAAAACGTATATATGTTACAAACGGTCATACATTGTGGACATTAAGATGGGTATTATTGAAATGGATAACTTTATTCAAGATAAATAGGTCAGATGGTATCACCGACGACATTTATAATGTTCGATTTAATTAGCCTAAATGTTTCCATTATCGAGTTACCTATATATATTTTCGTATACCTACTTTAATTAACGTTATTTAAACCTTGATGGTATTAAAGAAAATTATACAGTTCGCTTTTCTTTCCTCACTCGGTCTCACTACAAACGCCTACGGAAAATATCATATAATGTATATGTAAGTATAGTAATGTAAGCATCATACTATTTACAAAGGCGCTTAAAATATTAAAATTTTGCAAATGACTAAAGGAATACCTATGTTATAAGTGGAACATAATAAAATATAGCATTTGTTACCCGTCCTATTTGTAGCTTTCTAGAGGTAAAAGAATTTTTTAAATCGTTTACTTAGATTTTGAGTTAAATCGGAACAAACAAACAAAAAATTAAATCTCTTCGCTTTATTATATTAGTTAAGTTATGTATGTGGCTTAGTAACAATTTTATACGTATTTTAACATTACTGCGAATAATATTAGATAAAGATATTTTTACTAAAAAACTTTTATTTATATTTTGCGAGTTACAACAATCATTAATTAATTGCCTATATACAGTAGATAGTTGTACATTGTAATGTTTTGTATAAATGTAAAAAACTAACTAACATACATAAAATACAGAATAAATATATATATTTTTTAAATAACTCCAAATGGCTTAATGTATGAATTTGTGAGTATCACGAGAGCTCTAGCTAGAGACCGTCTATTTTTCATCTGCTGCTGAAATTCCTATTTGTTTCGAATATTTATATTATGTATATTGCAAAATCTATTTTAATAACTTCATGTTTAATTCGCGAAAGATCTATAGCTATACAATGTAGATTTAAGAATGAAATAGATAGCCAAGATAGGTCGCAACGCAATAAATTACAAACCACTTTTATTTTAAAGATAAGACTCATAACTACTCATAAGTCTTTAAATGTCAATAACCAGTTTGCAGTGGCTGCCATTTTGTATCAGGGCAACAGTTACGATTTGCAGTCGTAAATCTGTATACTAATAAACATATAAAGCGGAAGAGTTTGTTCGTTTGTTTCTTTAAACGCGCTTATCTCTAGAACTATCAGGCGGATTTGAATAACTCTTTTTGCGTATGATAGCCTAGTTCATGTGGAAAGTTAAAGGCTACGTAACATCACGCTACTGGCGACGGAAACAGAGCAGTAACCAAGATACAGGTGAAACCGCACTGCGGGATATATTATAATAGAAAACTAATACGTTACGAAATATGTCTTACACAGCTGCTTAACTGGAAAAGGAGATTTACCAACGTTTAACTTTCAAATATTTATTTTATTCAAAAGATAAATACATTAGTGTTAAGTAAAGAACTATATTTTTAATGTAAGTAACTGAAGAATGAAAGGGTAAACACAATAAATATCGGCACAGCTGCTTATACTTCGATTTATTGTAAATGTCAAGAGAAAGAAAAATATATACGATGGGTTAACACTTTATTTTATGTACGTGTGTATCTATGGGATTAAAAACGTATCAACGGGCGTCATAGAAATAGATTCGTAAGCTCTTTTAACCTGTCTAATAGTTACTGTTAGTTACGTATTCATTTCTTATTACTGCTTTTAATTTAAAATATCGAGTTATTCCTTGAGTATCCCGATCCGCGAAACCCCCTGTCTCGGAGAACCTCGAATACAGTATTGGTATATATATGTATTTTTTCTGTTATTTTAACATACCGTCGGCATAAAAAGTGCTTAAATGGATGTGTTTTAAATACCTAAGACGAAAGTAATTTATTTGATTGTACAATGTCGATTATTACATTTAGTAAAGGGAATTACAGTTTGAATAAAATGTATCAAACATGTAAAATAAATATAAAACATAATATTATCAAATCATACTAATCAAACATATTTCGTAATTTATGACAACATTAATTATCTTAAATTCGAAATAGGTACAGCCGAGCGAAAAGGGTTGCAATAAAATACCTGAGCGGCCACCAACTATAACAATAGAGTAATATAGTAATATGTCTGTCTTTTTGTATCTGTGATTTATTTGTATCTCTTTTACGTGTAGTATTTTATTGCTATAATTGTATTCTCTGATTTTTATAATTTTTCTTGATCCTTTAAGTTAATTATTATTATTTTAGTTATAATATTATTTATTTAACATATCATCTGCTGACGTTGCTTTTGAGCTAAACTGATTTTTACCAAGATAGAAATAAATCGGGGTCCTCTGGGACGGGGCCTCGGAGATTGGGGTATTCAGAGAATAACCCAAAATATCTAGCATTGATCTTGAAAAAAGTAAGTAAGTACCTATTTTAAAATATATTTTATATTTTAAGTCAGTCCTTGAAAAATAAATCAATAAGATTTTAAACTCAGTGACTCACTCATCCACTCTGACACATGTCCATATGACAGTTTTCAGGTTATAAATGCTTAGATGACATACTTAATAAAAGTATGTCTTACATACTCAGACCAATAAAAAACTTTTTTATTGGTCTGAGCTTACATATAGCATCTATTTAGTCGCTCGGTATCTAGCTATACCCCGGGACGTTTTACTTATGTCAAATGCAGTGGCATTTCAACAGTGTGCACTGTTAGCCATTGCAGTACCCTAATGACTATCGTTACTGTACTGCAGCAGTGCAGAAGCGGGGAATGAGAGAAGGTTGCTAGGCTACGGACGCTCGGATCGATGGATCTTCGAGGTTAAGTACTCCTTTCGTGGACAGTTCAATGAATAAATAATAACCGTTTTCTAAAATACATCGAGAATTTGCTTCAGTTTTGAGAGTACTCTCAGCCAACATCTATAACTATATGGGTGGTCAGAAGCCTGAGAAGTCTGACTACTGGTCAGCTGGCCAAGCTCCATGTAATATGATATGGAGTCGCAACCGGTTAGACGAGAAGCCGAGCCCAATAGTTAAAAAAACGCAATGATCATGACGATTTATTTATATATTCTGGCAATTTATTGATGAGTAAGGCTTTTTAGAAATTTACAAGCTTTCTAATGCTTTTGGCTAATAAATAAAAAAGCACCGATAGCATTAACGGTATTGATATAGTGTCACATCATGATATCTAGAAAGTGAGCGCTTTGTAACTTTATCCAACAGTGACGAGGTAGGTACCTGAAGTTGCGAGTCGAAACCAATGTTTTCGAATCTCAAGAATTACAATAAACATTTTGCGATTAAGTCATCACTATTCGTAAAAAGACATCTGACCGGTCATATCATAAGTTTGGTGTTAGGAATTATCTTGATAATTTCATTAGTTAGGTACTTTAAACAACACTACTACGCTACGTTTCTCAAAGTGTGAGAAACTAAAAGCATTTTAATTTTACCAGAGAGTTATCATACAAGACATCGATCATTGTCGTGGCCCATAAACTCCGTTCTGAGTAACGGCCAAACGGGTTTAAGTATAGTTGCTCCCTGAATATAATCAGAATGGCCAATGAAGAACGCTTCTGTTGAGTTATGAATTAAATACAGTTCTTAAAACATGTCCAGATGGTCCTAAGCCGTAGGTTCGTTTCTCACATTTTGCATTTATTTACCACTGTTTTAATCTATTTTTAGAGTTCAGCAATAATTGTTTTATGAGTTTGTAACGGATTTTTTTTAATGCACTAACCAATCCAGACTAATATTATAAATGCGAAAGTAACTCTGTGAGTCTGCCTGTTACGCTTTCACGCCTAAACTACTGAACCGATTTTGATTAAATTTGATATAGAGATAGATTAGACCTTGAAAAACAACATAGGTTATCTTATATTGCAAAAATTGCATATAGAGGTTGAAATAGAGGATGAAAGTTTGTATGAAAAATCGTCAACAGAGATGATTGGTTGTTCATGATTAGTAATTATAAGTAGGTATATAATGCAATAAACGACATTCACGCGGGCTGAGCTGCGGGCAACAGCTATTTGAGACTGGTGATAGAAAAACAGGCAGCCGCTTCTAAACTTCCGAGGGTCCAGAAATACAAGTGGCCTGGCATCTGAAAAATTGTTAAAAAGTTGCCTAATTGTTTCAGTGTCAAATTGTACTCTCAATTTTATATACCTAAGCAATCAGTCAAGTACTAGATAACATGAAGTCTATCAAAGAAACTCAATGTTTATGTTGTCTACTTCTAAAAGTTGTATTTTCAGGAAAAACTAATGTCTTGAAAATAACTTTCCCCGTGATAACAACCATTACTAAATGCAATCAACCATGACAAGGATGAATTTGCTTTAATTGCCTTACGTAATTATTGTTATTACTAGCTGTTGCCCGCAGCTCTGCCCGCATGAATAGGTCGATTATATCGCATAATATATTATTTATATATTGGCGATTTTTATTTAAGCTTTTATCCCCTATTTTAAACCCATTAAGCCATTTTTTCGCGACTAAATATTTCCTATGTTGTTCCCCAAGGTCTAATATACCTTTATACCAAATTTTGTTGTTTGTTGTTTAGGCGTGAAAGCATTACGCAGGTTACGCTTTCAGACAGACAGACAGACTGAGTTTGACTTTCGCATTTATACTATTAGTAAAGTTAGAAGTATAGATTAAGAGGAAAGCACTAATTGCCCTAACATTCTGTCTGGCTAAAAAAAAACTAAAGTTGTTGGTGCATATGTGTGGAAGTTATAATTACATTGCTTCTCAACGCCAAATCCCACAGAACGTAATTATACAAAGTCTGCACTGGGTAAACGCCCACCTGATAAAAGTCAAAACTCTGCAGTAAATACAGACAAACTTAAACTCTAGTGTAAAATCAGCAAGGTTCAAATTTGCGGTATAAACTTATAGCAAATTTTCAGCAAGGATTTCCCCTTTATGCTACGTCTGAAATATACGTTAGCGACACAAATAAAATAGGTGCAGTCTGCCGCCCACCGCAATGTAGGGATTCATTCGCTTTGCCTGTGATGTTTTAATTAAGTTCTTTTTGCATTCCCTCACAAGTGAGTCATCCTGCCATATTTGTAGTTCTGTATCTACCTACTTGCAGGTGATTAATTAGTTCTAAGAATTGTTGAATTTGATCCTAGGTAAGCCCCGAATGTTTGAAGTATAAGTCCCGGAAACAATTGGCTTACACTGCTTTAATTTTTTCGTCGTCATTATTTATATTAGGGGTCCACGTGTTAACACTATAACAGGATGTTTAAAACTCTAAATTACTTCGCTAAGTACATACTTCATTTCCTATTAGACATTATTTGTGTATATTCGTGTTTGTAGATAAGCGTAATCGTGAACACTCGTGGCTCAGAAAGTGTTATTTTGATAATATATTAATGTGAAGTGGTCGTACGTTCTCATCGCATGAGAAGAGGGCAGTTTTATTTTTAAAAATGACTCCATCCGTCACAGATAACGTTCCTGGGGCGTCACAAAAACTTTAATGCTATAAAGTATGTGTCACGTACAATTTCGAACTAAATATCGTTCTGTCAACTTCACTGGACATGACGGTGACGGTTTTACCTACTCAATAAACACACATAGGTACGTTGGTAATTGATTCATGTACCTATTTCAAAATGTCATGATGCCTATTATTTAAAAATACTCTAGCTTATTTGCCTGAATGACTAAAGTTTTCAAGGTTATTGTTTAAATTATTGTGAAAGCATTTGTAGCAACAAAGCTGGTGGTACAATTAAATGTGGTTTCAAAATTAGATCCTTGGCTCAAACCCCAATCTATACCAAATCTTTATTTACTATTACTTTATTACTAAAACTTACTTAATAAGTAGGAACAGAATGTCTAGTTCTAGTCAAACATTCTGAAGATACATGGTAATTAGTAATCTAATATCACTCCAAGATATTTTTTTATTTATAATCAGAATCACCCAGTGGTCCTCGTTAATAGTATTTTGCTACTTTATTTTAAATGTTTTATGTGTTAAAAATATCAATGATTATTATTTAATATTAGCATAAGAGCTAGCGTAGACCATTTAAAACCGGTTTTGACCAGTGACTTACTACTAATTAGTGAACGAATATAGAAATAATAAGAAATATGTGTTCATAACATAACATTATAATGAACACATTCTTACAGCAGTTAAGAAAACAAAACTTGAGAGCGAACACAATAAACAAAAGTGTTATATTATAACCTATTACAGTTTATACAACAGTGGTTTGTTGTAAATAAAATAAAAATATTATGGTAATATAAATATTGTAAAGTGCATGAATATAATAGTAAATGGTATTAAACATTGAAAAAAAAAATGAATAACTGAGTCTCATGATGTAGGTAGTATTCGATGTGTGACAGTTTTCCACCCGAATATCGTTTTATAGTGAACATTAAGTACTGAGTACAGAATTGGAGAACACGATAAGTCCAAGCGTATGTTATTGTGTTAGGTATAGCAGTCGCACAATAAAAGAGCTTTTAAAAACATCGTGTGGTATCTCAGCGGCCATACAGACGCTCGTGTTACGCGTTGTTTTGAAAGCGCATATACCGATTACGATTACGTTTCCAACGAAGTGTCGACTTCGGGTTACGTTTTATACCGTCATTTGAATCTCTCGCTCGGATGTTTGGTCCGAAACGCTCGTTCATTAGCATTTTATGACTGATACGACCGATAAAAGTGTAAAAAGACGCATTGAGCGGGTCATATGATGTGATAGACGTCCCGGCCCGGCACACCAACGTACACTAGAGGAAGTTGGCACTCCGTTATTGGTTCATAGCCATTCAATTGAACGCATTCTGATTCATTCAATTAATGTTATTCTACATTTCAAATGTATTGATACTTGCTTTGTTTGTTTTATGTGATTGAGAGCTCATATCCCAGTCTAATATCATTTATAAATCACCCGTTGTGACTCATACTAGCGAGATATATTTGCAATACGCTCTGTACCTGGATTATGTTTAGTTTGATATTAAAAGCATTTTGTTTCAGCCATTAAAAACAAATTATCAGACATAAAATAATTCAAAAATTCAAATAAACTAATTGAATTCGTAATAAAATCGTTCGCCACTTCACAGGGCGCATGTTGCATCGTAATTGCTTCATCGTCGCGTTTGAGAAACATACATACATGTACCATTCATACGTTTTAAATATCATCTGATATCCGCTCATTAATGAGTCCGTTGGAGAGATTCACAAGTAAAGGAAGCTTCTTTAAATTTGCTTGCCTGAGTGGTAAGTACCTATTGCAAAACGTGATATTAAAATTTTACGGTAAACTAAAGGTTCAATTCAATTGACGGCCCTCGGAACTGATTAACAGATCAGCTTATCGTTTAGACTCAATTCTCAAAGACAAGACGCTCACGCTGGGACAGGTGACAGGTCTCCGTGCGCCATCTGCCATCAACATCGATTGTCCACGCTTCAATACGCTGTGAATAGCCTCACACCCCCAGCCAGATATAAAGTCAAACAGACCAGGGGCGCAAGATCGTAAACTTTTTTAGAACTTCTCTCGACAAAACGCGAATCGTAAAAGTAATTGGAACCCATTCATATTAATAGACATTTACGAGGTCTACACCATAAAACAGAGATTGTCATCGTGACTTAAGCAATATCAGTGCGAATAGGCGATCACGTTCTAATAATTCGTTTTTGTTTGTCGAATAGGTTTTATTGATGGCAAATCATCTACACTGACCGGATATGTTTCCATGTATATTTAGTAGCTTGTTCGTTTTGAATTGGCACGATTTATAAGTGATAACTCGTCCTAGACTGTCATTCTGAAGGGCGTCGATTAGATCATTAATCGCTTTTATTATATGTCGAGGAATGTCGACACATCTGTCGTATTTGGAACGCGCGCAGGCGTCGTGTTGTCGCTACGTCTCGTATCAGGCATATCACATTATTTTACAGTTATGATATAGAAGGTATATAATAGCTATACGCCGTTTCCCCGATCACAGATAAATAGGAAGGACATTAGGCTCGCAGCTGTCGCTTCTGTTCCTTGGGGACTCTCGCAATTTTCCTACCCTTAGTTTAATTCGAATCCCGAAAGGTTTTCCTTCGAATATTTATTATTATATCTTTATTAACATTCGCGTTTCGTTTCGTCTCGTTTATTGCGAATAAGATTTGTGTTGTACACTCGTTCCCTGAACGTCAAAGTGATAGTTTTTATGTGTTATTTTATGTTCGAAAGCTAATAAAATATGCACCTGTCTAATAAATATCAGTGCAAACATGTTGTGATAGCAGCATCTCTTGTGTTTATAAATTATGTAGGTAGAGAATTTGGTATTCTGAACTTGAAATTTTAGATCATGCCTAGATGCGATCGGCGTATATTTTAAAACTTCTATGTGTTAGGTTATGAGTTTGACATAAGTGCTGACGACCCCAACAAATTTGAAATAACAAAAAAAAATAGAAAATATACTATGTTAACGAAATCTCACAAAGAAAACGTAAATAAAATATTCAGATCTCCAAGCTTTGTTATCTAACTGCATCAACGATAACAATTTCTTTAATATGAACAATTACTAGCAACACCAAATTAAATGTTAATGAACTAATTATTGTTGCTAAGTATCTCGTTATAAACATTAAGTTTAATACCGCATGAATTTAAAATATCAACGTTCAATATATTCAACATTATGTATAAATACTACTACTTAAAAGCGAATTGAAGCGTACATAGCTACTACCTACTTTAGTGAATGAATTTAGCATCATGTATTCTGGAACCGATTGCGATGCGCGAGTGCGTATCTAATAGGTAATCTAATTACGCGAAACTGAGTGCCTTCTAATATTTTAGTCGAACCCTCTCCTGCTTGTTTATATCGGCTATATTTTAAATTGAAACGCAATATCGTAACGTAATTTAAAACGAATTAGTTTACCCCTGCCGAGCTCCCGAATTTGAATACCGCATGGATGCTCGCGCCCCATCAGAGAGGTACCTACGATACCTTTAAAAAACAAAGGGAGAAACGTTGTTATATTTTATAATTTGAGCCACGCCTCACCCGTGGTGAAAAGCGCAAATGTTTTTTGGAATAGACTCCCTAATGTACCAAATGTTTAAGTAGAGAGCTTTCGCACAAAAACGACCGTCATTATTTTTGGAAAAATTGTTGTTTCTTCTGATAGTGTTGCAGAATACGACTATTTAATAGCTGCTCTCTTTGAGTGAAAGAAGAATTATTATTCCATCTGCTTATATTTCGAGCTTTAAGGGGATAAGAAATTGTGATGTCTATTCGACTACTCTTATTTAGGCATGTAGAAGAACTAAGTAAGTATATAAGGGGAAGGAAATACATTGATATTCTAGGTATTTGTCGAAGTTGATACACGAGCTACGCTAAATAATGAATGAATTTGAAACGCTTCCAATTACAAAACTAAATCCAAAAACAAATTGCTTGCAAACCACATTATCCCCTAGTGGTTCGCCCCACGGTCAGTCTGGCAAAAATGGCGGCTGTTGCTAATAACTCCCGCACGGACAGGGCGGAGCGAAGGGGTGTTATGGGGTTGCAAACATGCAAATTTAATTTGCTCGTATGCAACACAGGCGGTCGTCGCCAACGGAGCTCGTTAGTTTCTCTATTGCACACTTATTAATTCAACTGTATAATTTATGACAATGCGATTTTAACAACAAAGCACTGCGTGCTGAGCCCATAAATTGTTTTAATTGAAACTTAATGCGGGCAAGATTATATAGGCTGGTAGATCCATAATGGCAGATATCTGATGTTTTTAATTAAGGGACAGCTTCATTCATTTATCTCTAGATTTATTAATAAATTAAAAGTTCCTCTATGTATAATCTACTGATTGCATAGGTCAAAATGTTCAAGCCATCTTATACATATATTGAAATGAATTGTAAAAAAAGGCCAGTGTACACACATGTGGCTTTTTTTTTTAAGTTTTAAATCTAGACAAACAAAGAATCGATTCTATTTGCAAACTGACAGAGCAATGCAATTTATATTTTGTGTCCAGATGATAAAGTCGAAAATAAATTGATAAGGCGTTAAAGTGACAGACATGAACATCGATCACCCAGACGTAAGTCAGTATTTATTGTTAACGTGTGCGAATGAATAAAATTAATAAATGATGTCAAGAATCAAACAAATTCCTGTTAAAATATATCAATAACCGGCAGCTCAATAACCCTTATCTTTTATCGCTTCAATTTCTCTTAAGGTTCCTTGCTAAGCTGCTCCGCAGCAATGAAATTTCATAGCAATTATTTCAGCATCTCTAAGTCGTTGAAAGGCTCGTGAAGGCTACCGTGTTATTTTCATAGGTACTTTGTAATAGTCAGTTTAAAGCGTTTTAATTACAGAGTCGCTATTCCAAGGGTGTAATGCGCTCTTAAGCGCTCAACGACAGAGGCCTCCCTTATGTGCTTGTAAACTATGATAGGACCACGTTCCACGCATGTTGTCGCTTAAAAGGGCCAGTTTCGTGTTTGTATTACTGTGTTAAATAGTCACTACGTTTACACAGTTAATTATAATAGGTAATAATTTAAGCCTTTATGAGTACTTAGCTCATCGTGTAAAATAATTCTCTGGGACATATACTTTTAGTAGAGATGAACACATAGTAGGTAGCTACTAACGTGATATAACACGCGCGAGAAATGCGAAGAAATAAATAAAGAAAGTAATCAAATATAAGCATTTTTCTCTTCGACATTAACTTCGATGAAAAGCTCAGATAATATAGAAGGCTCTACCTAGTTAATATTAATCACCCCATAAGATACCTCATTCCCGTCACGCTACTTATCTCGTTCATTCAAGTATCTTCGTATAAATCTTAAGTATTTAATGAACCAGAAAATATGTAAGCGCAATTAAGGGGCCTTAATAACTGAAGAACGCGTTTAATATTTCCCCCCCACGGCCCTCACCCCTCGTTATAAGACGAGTGATTAAATCGAGCCTCTCACGCATTCTAGCGACTCCAGCCCGCCATTTGCAATGCCGCAATTATAATTAAAAATTAATCCTGATTCATGAAGTTTCATTAAAATTCCTCTTTGTTAATTTTTGCGTTCTAAATCAACGCATTAATATGAATAGAAATCTGTTTTAGACCCTCCCTTGTAATTTACTTGCCTATATTTTGTCCTTGTATAGGTACATATATAAGGATATCTGGTCAAAACATCACTCAAGATTACTTTAGCTTATACTTTTATTTATTAGATGCTCGAAATATGCAAAAATTATAGAGAAATTCAAATTTCTCGAGGTTTTCGAGGCGCACCTTTACTTACATTACAGCGTCGTGATATAAGGCCCTTAAAGAGTTTGGAGCACACATACGCGCTGGGTAAGCTGTTATGTTCATAAAGCTACACGTGGAATTACCCAACATACAGTTATGTTAATGTTGGACCGCTCTCGCCGGGCCAAAAAAGATAGGATTGCAAATTTGCGGCGGACAATTTATGATGGCTGTATAGCTCCCCTTAGGCGTGGGCGTAAAATAGACCTATTGGCATTTGGGTGAGCTAGCCGCGCTCGTTGTCGGTCAAAATGACCCTAAACATTTTATTTGGTAGCATCGCTATTCACGTAACGTGTTGGAATGGTGCCGACTAATCTTGAGCTACCATTTAAGGGGTGTTTCGCGCGTTTTTCGTATAAATATGGCTGGAGATTACACGCGTTTGCTTGGGGCTTTAACGAGATGTAGGTGCGTAACTGTCCTAATATATTTTATTTTTAAAGGGAATAGCTCGTATGGTATTATTGTACTGTGTTATGTATGAGGAAAATAATTATTTTAATGTAATGCCTTGTTCTTTATGTGATTATGTATTATCTGTGTCTTCGCAGCTAGGGGACGTAATCCATGGATTTCCATGCGTTTACACCCTAAGCTCACATCGCATTACACAGCCGCAGGGTGCAAGAAATTATACGTTCGGAGGTCGAATCCCAATTTATAACCAATCGATTAGCACCAGCGAGAGGGCTTTGTTTAATTGGAGTGCTACCTTGGTTAGATTAACAGGCTCAATGTGGGTAAGCCTCTATTACACCCGTAAGTAATCAATGAAAAAGGAGGTAAATGTACAATCAGGATTATTTAGTCTCGTTAAATCAACCGGCTCGTACATATCTGTTGTGGCATTTTTATACTAAGTTGATCCTTGGTTTGTATTAGGAAATTTATATTCCTTAAACAAACCTTTACCTTAAAAGGACTATACTCACTAAAATAAGTACTTATCTGTATTCCCACGTCGATATGTTCCCGAACGTAAATATGACACCCCATAAACTAAATGTTTTATCGGCTGCCACTATCATTCCAATTTATTCTGGTCATTTTTGTCTACTTCGAGGGTGACCAATTTTAGGGTAGAATTTATGAGTTTTATTATGCCTTTTTTTGAGCTAATACCACCTTGAAACTAAATGCTTGTAGCTAGCCTTGCCGTGAACAAATAATGTTTACCGAAACCTGATCTCCTCATTGTACAGTGAAGTTATTTAATTGACTAAATAGGTAATTCATTTTTATGTGCTTACTCGAATATAAGCTATTAACAAAGAAATATATCGTGATAAAGTATTTCAAAAACCTCAACACGAACGTTTTGTAAATGTAGTTGTAAAACAAAATTAAGTAGGTAGGTGTCATGTGTGAGTTGAAACGTTCGTGTGAAACAAAAACAGTTATTATGCTTAATCCTCCTTTAAATGTTAAGTAGTCATAGGTAAATGTTTTACATTAAGTGTCAAGTAACACGTAAAACCCATAAATTTGTTTCAAGTTTACAATTTATGAAGTAGATGGAGATCGCTATCGTTCAGATAGTCGTCTTCTTGCATTGTAATCCGTTGTTTAGGATACTGTACGTAACGTCCTTACAAAATATTCTGATCTCGTACCGAAGTAACGCCCTCCGCTGCCGGCCCCCGCTATTTATACCTCTGTTATTGGCACTTCTTCAATGTCAGTCGCACCCTGCGCCTGTCCCCTGATCCCCTAAGCCCTACGGATGCCCCTTCGCATCCCTCCGACATACATTACACAACACCACTCGAATGCTAACGGCTGTATAAAACTATATCAATTGCATAGATTTTATTGTCAAATTACAATTTTAGATTCGACACCTCGTACGTCACAACAGTGAAAGGGCTATTCTAATTTCCCCCTGGACTGTTCTCCCCTTCTAGAAAGTAAAAGTAGTGTTTATCTATCGCATATCGTTGAAGTCTTGTCCTGCATAAAAGAGATACATATCGTAATGTAAACAAGAAATTTATCGCGATTCAAAATCCGGTCGGTGGTTACTGAGAAACTTGCTAAACAACCAGTAATTATTTTTAAAAAATATGGATATATTTATGACCTTAATTAAGGCAAAGGGCCGGCTACTTCTATGCTAAGGCATGCCCCATTGATGTATAAAATTGTTTACATTATCGATTATCAAACAGAGCGTATTTTAAGATTACAGATGTAAGCATTACTATTTATAACGAACGATTGAGCTGCAACACGCGTATCATGTTTGACTACTCTTGATGTAAATACGTTGTATGTTTGTGTTACATACTAATACATACACATCTCATACATTTTTTTAACTTTCCTATACACACGATGACGTAAAAACAAAAGCCGAAACTTTTTGCAAAATACCTACAATAATTTGGTTATCTTTTTTTTTGTAAATTATATACCAAGATAATTTGTATATAATCGAACAGTATTCTAGAATACTGTTTATATTTAATACTAAGAAATTATATCTTCGTTAAAGAAAAAAATCTAAAAGTTACTCTCAAAGTGTCCAAGTAAGATTTTGGAGGAAATGTACCTACGTTTACAATCAACCTAAACTCACGTAATACAAATTTGTTACATGTATCTAATAAGTTTTCGTATAAAGTCTTTGTAAAAAACATCAGCGTATAGTTAAATTTATTTTCTACAAATAATGGCAAGTACGTATAAGTAACGAGTCGTGGGTGGTTTGTAATTAACAATTCTTGATTACAGCTTTCCAAGGCTTATTTCCATAAACTGCATGCAATAAGAGCAGGACCTAGATTAAATCCATAATTCATGTTCGCAACATGAAAGTAACATGAGAATGACATCGCAGATGTCATACGCCTAGATACAGCCATTAAATTGTTTTCATTATTAATTCGCAGGAGCATTTCGTAGCACTGTCTACAGTCGGCTGTCCTCAAAAGGCACTTGCGTCAAAAATCCCCGCGTCGTGTAATTAAGCTTCTCTACAATAAAATCACGTTTTAATTTCTTATAAGTGCCGATTAAATAACTTTAAATGTCGCCGTAATTGGCCAAAGCGAGCCAAACTTGCGTACACTCCAGACAGGACCAACGTTCAGTAACTTTTCTTACAAAAGAAAATAATAAAATGTTGAAATCCTTATTTAGTTTGTGCGGGAACGGGAATGTAAATTTCTGGTCACACTGAAAGTTAATTATGACATCATTCGTTACATGTAACGAGCAAGTAGACTATTTGAAGGTGTGAAAACGTCATAAAAGTTGTTGTACACAGTTTTATAATACTTGAGCATAATAATATGTATCAACGCATCTGTTTAATTTTACTAAATTTTTCACATAAACTCAACAAAATGTTCGCATTAATTTTTATTGGGCTTTCTAAGAGGTCGTACCTAACATGAAACAAAAGAAAAAAGTCGTTTATTTATAGTTTAGGATGGAAGTAAAAATAAAGTGTGAGACGGCTATAATGTATTTCATAAATTTATTAATCAAATGACATAATATCTACTAGCTTTATAAGATTTACCGCTCGTTTGGACAATAATAATAAGTTGGTGTTTTTTCAGGTTTTCGAGTTTATATTACACATAGTAATGCATCAGGCTCTGGGTCAAGCCGCCTACGGTCTCCAAAAGGGAGTTCCCGAACTTCCCGATGAAAGACGATAATCGTACATTTATTTTTGTTGTCGTTACATATTTACTGTAATGGACATAAAAAATATTAAATAATAGAATGTCTAATGTGTTTCACATGAAAATATATTTCAGAGTTTATCTACCAAAGTACATACAAGTCCCATTTTTAAAATTAAAAATACATTCGACTCCATCGTTTTGTATCCATGTCGTAAAGAAACTCAACGAGGCACCTAATACGATACGATCCGAACAATGCCAAGCCCTCAAGCCCGTATCGAGGTGTCGCCCCATTCCGCAAAAGACCTTACAAAGGTGAAACGAACCCCCACTCTCCCCACTATATATCAAGATCCGTATCTGAGATTTACGGAGAACGCTGTGACCGCGATTGTATCTCCCAGATTAATGCGCAAGAGTGTCGCACTGCCCCAACTGCTTATAGGTAACATTACCTCGTTTTTCTCTCTACACTTTTAACTGGTCTCTGTTCGTAGGTATGGAATTTTGATCGTTAGTAATAACTTTATGTGTTTAATTATCAATTATACATAAGATACTATTAAGACCATTAATATAGGCATTATCTCAATAACTAGGTATTAGTTACGTAAATTAGGTACCTATGTGTAAAATATTAGTCTGTAAATGGTTGTTTTCAAGCCCTGTTATTGCTATAAATGTATAAATACGTGCTTATTACCGAATATAAGACTTTAAACTAAATACATGAGCGGTAATTGGTTTCTGAACTTTATGTCGATTAGATTCCTTACTTGGTATTCATAAGGATGTCCATATTGTCAATCATCGCAGAGTATTAACATTTGTAAGACAAATAACATAAACTTCTTAAGATCATTTATAAAGAAATGTTTGGAAGCATAATCGTAGTTTACATCTATTTTCCATAACCGTACAAGCTTAGTGGCATGAAATGTCAGTAAATCACCTCCGGGCATGTCGCCCGGCTTCCTCGTACGTGTGTAATGCGCAACTCTGGTCAGCGAGCCAATTTATTTTTATTGAGACTACCCCCGAGTTATGCAAACTGGTCGGAAACGCTGAGCCTGCTGTAAACAAACTTAAACGCGCCCATTATATGGAGACCCCTCTATAAGTATAATGCGCTACAATTTCGGTGACGCATACGGGCTCTATATTAACTGGTGCTGGTAGCCTGGTCTACCTTTAATCTTAAAGCAAATGTTTTCACAAGCGTCTGCGTTTGGCCTCCGAGGCCGCGGTCAGACGTGTGTAAACAATTCTCAACGTTAATAGAGATATAAATTGTACACATTCCGTTTAATCCCTTTGAGAGAAATTGGCGTCTATAGCGTTACGAAACGCTGTGTTATCGGTTAAACCAGGCGCTTTACGTCCGTACTTGGTCAATTCATGTGGACGTTCTACTTGATCCCTTCGTACGTAATACGACACAACGAACCTCTTAGCTTTACTGCAACAGATCCTAAACCAACAGTCATCGTGAGTGTAAGTACAGAGTAAGCGATTTATTTGCAACATTTCACGCATTTCGCTTATTTTGAAATATCTAATAAACTGTCTAGAGTGTAATATTAGCATTAGTTCGTATTTACATTATCTAGATGAATAAAATAAATTTGTAGCAGCATACTGGCAGACGACATCGTATCAATATTAGCATAAGGTAGTTGGCATAAACGGAGCAAACTAAGCTTTCAGAAAGTTCGACGGACTATTGAACAATGCCTCCGCTCACATTCTTGTAGCTATTGAGTCACGTCTTTGAGCGCTATGTACTAAAACACCCTGTATAACGTATATAATGGTACGTCTAACTGCGTTCAACATTGTAAGCCCGTGTTGCGGAATAAAAATTAGCTTCATATTATTATAAACATAAAATAGCGAGCTTAATCAGTAATCGCTACGTATACGCTATTAATGAATAATGTATTTTCAAGTAAACTTACCTCTAGAATATAATTATTTTACTTAAGTATGGGTGCTAAATAGTTTCTTACTTAAAGTTTCTTAACCCTACAAATTTGAAATGTCGAATTCAATTATGCGAATTTTAATTTGACATTTAAAAACATTTTTGCCGTGAAACATTGCGCGTCGGTGTGATTCATATCACGTCATATAAATAACTAGAGGTTCGCCCTCGCTTTGCTTAGGTATCAAAAGTTTCAATCGATCTCATAACAAACTTTTACCTGAAATATCATAGCAAGTGTCGTATTGCATCATTCAGATTTGCGAAGGCGCTTAAAATATTGAAATTCTGTAAATGACTGAAAAATATATTAAATATAATAAAATATTACATATGCTACCCGCTCAATTTATTGATTTCTAAAGGTGAAAGAATTTTTCAAATTGCAAACAAACATACAATAAATCAAATCTTTTAAAATCAATCTTTTCTCTCGATTTCGTTTCCGAGTCGACCAACTCATTCTCATCAACCTCATCAACTATTCCAAACGAAATGTTTGAGTACCTATTCAAACCACATGGTAAAATAGTAACGTATTCATTGTTCATAATGTACAATCGATACACATATTGTTAACTGTTTCTAATATATTAATCTACAGTACTAATACCTATATCGATGAATGAACAAAAAAGTTGTATTTACATGACAATACTCGTGTGCAAGTTATAGTGTATTCCTTGCATAACTTGATGTGAGACTGTATTTGCATTCGTAATAAAGTATGAGTGTCAATCTTTACAATATAAATCGTTCTACGAACATTATTAATTTTCTGGGATCTTTTTAACTACTACATGAATTATCATTATCATCCACAGCCCGAATCTACCCACTGCTGTGTATAGGCCTCTCTCTGTTTGTGCCTGACTTCACTCTCTTGGGACAGTCTCACCCATATTCGGCCTGCGACGGCTGTAATATCATCCGCCCATCTCGCCGTTGGATGGCCTACACCTGTTGTTCCATTTCCTGGACGCCATTCGGTGATGGTTTTACTCCAACTGTCATCACCTCGCCTTGCTAGAGGAATTAGGTACGTTTAAATTAATCAATCCATAACTTTTAAGTGGAACTGTAATCAGTTCATTCTACTGAACAGGTATATTTTATAGAGTTACCTAATCCTATTTATATATATTAGCATAGGCGCAGTCTGTTCATATTTTCTGTTGCAAAGTAATTTTTATTAATCTGTAGTAGGTATATTTATAATCTATTTTTAACCGACTTCCAAAAGGAGGTGGTTCTCTATTCATCAAAACTTTTTTTTTGTTATGTAGGTACTCGAAGATGGCTGGACCTATTTGAATTTTTTTTAAGAGCATAATCAGGATCTAATAATGGGATCCTGAAGAAATAGAGAGAACTCTTAAAACTTTATAGGCACACTTGAAGCGATTTGGGTAATTTTTGAAAAGTATTTTCTCGAAGTGCTCCCATTTCAATTTAAATGGGATTGAATTGAAATTGAACTGGGAGCACTAAAGTTAGTTCTTCAAGTAAAGTAAAGTTCTTCAGAACTTTTTCGGAGATATGCAACAGAACTCGTCAATAAAGGCTAGCAAATGGACTGGAATTGCTGAAATCTCATGTCTGTCCATTGTTTACACCACTTCATAATATAACATCACGCCGCGCCGGTACGCTGTGAAGGGTACCTTCACACAGCGTTCATTTACGTAAAATAAGCTAGAATAAAACCTAATTGGGATCACTTTAATATTGCAATTTAAAAACAGTTTTTTTTTTATATATATATTTTCGCCTACCAAAGTGACTCCACCCCGCCTGATGGTAAGCAGTCAGTGGAATCCAGAAGTGGTGGCCATCATATCAAAAGCTATCGTCTTAAACTGCTGGTATGGTAGCCTCCACTATGGCGGCTGGGAATGGGGTTAGGGGAAGGGAATGAGGAAGGTGAGGAAAGAGGATAGGGGAGAAATTGGGCCTCCGGCACTCTCACTCACCGAACGAAACGCAGTAGTAAGGATACTACTACTCTTAAGTCGATCTTCCTATGAGAGGGTAGTACTTCCCCGGACGATCCGGCCCATTCATTCTGAAACCAGCGTGGATCTACTACCATCAAAATCTATCACTGTCATTCTGGTAAATAAACATATCTTTATATTTAAGAACTTTTCAAGATACATACTTTAATGACGTCGTTTTATCATATCTGATTCTTTCCTAGATGTACTGAACTAATAATTATATACATATATGCTAAATATATTAGCGTATATTATACAATTATAGGAACTCGTCGAACAGTCGTGGGAGGCCAATAGATAAATTACAAACAACAACGTCTGAGGAATCACGACTTGAATTCATCACTGAACGGTACACTGCTGCAATGTAAAAACAGGCTAGAAACTTAGAAATGTTGAATCCTTGTAGAGTTTACAAATTCTGCGATAATCATAAACATATTAAGATATTTTCTGCTGTGTTGCATTTTTTGAACTCATTTGTATATAAGTTATACTGTTTAATTCTGTTTAGGTACATTTTTATTTTGGCTGCCATACATACCTATTCTTATCGTATATCCTTATACAGAACATTTTGAGGACTTTGCATCTTTTGTGCAATTCGTTCATTGTTTTGACTTTCATTTTATACTCACAACTTCTCAGTTTACTGAGTTTATTTTATGATTGTGCTAGTAGATTTTTATGGGAATTTGCTTTAGTTTTGTGGTTCAAGTTAGTACCAGAATACTCAGACATTTTGCACCTATTTCATATTTATAACATGCAAAAATAAAATGTTTTAAATATTATATTACCCATGTAGGTATATTATTCTTATTTAAAAATATAAAATAATTTTAGTTTTTAATTATAATTTCTCTTTGATGAAAATGGAATGAATAACTTAGGTTATCGGGCAAACCTCTTTGTCTTGTAACTGCATCTATAATAGTTTCTTACTGCATTATATTGAATTCACCCAACACACTGTGATCGATAGACAGCAATAAAATTACAGTTTAATGCCAACAGGATACAATTAAAATTGCAAAAACGCAAACCACTTGAATAATATTCACGCTATTAAACAAAACATCAAGTTTAATACTTTTGTGTTAGTTTGTCACGGTGTTTTTTAAATGTTATGAGATTAATAGACAGATGAAGTGAAACCACATTGGATTCAAAATATAGATATGATTTTCTTTTTAAGAAATACGCTTAGTGCGAGAATCTATTTTAGGTTTCCTAACGAAATATTACTATTTGAATAACTAATGTACCTATAATGCTCTTAAATAATTAAATACACATGATATACTTAAAATTATATTTTAATTAAATATGTTTGTGTATTTAGTTTCAATGTGCTCAAAATTGTAAGGGCTCGTTAAAATATTTTTGATTTTTTTTATATTAGCCTACCAAAGTGACTCCACTCTGCCTGATGGTAAGCAGTAAGTGGAATCCAGAAGTGGCGGACACCATTCCAAAAGCCAAACTACTGGTATGGTGGCCTCCACTATAGCGGCTTAGTGAGATGCTTTTTCACGTCCCGCTTAAAAGACCCAGGATCAAAATTAGACGGGAACACATGCGCTGGCAAAGATTTCCAGGCTTTAATTGAGCGACAAAAGTATGAAGTTCAACCATAATTATGACAAAATTGACAAAAGTTGGCTAGCTACTAGACTTTATCTAGGTATTTTATTCTGTGTTATATGTTTTAAAAATATAATTATATGCCTATAACTCCATTTAAAAGAAGAGTAAATTGTATTATGAAAGTACCTAGTAAGTTACCTACTACCTACACACTTAAATGCGCACATATGTATTATAGGAAAACCTACGTATAGATGAAAAATATTCTAGAAGGGAAAATTTAAAAAAAAGTTTTTTGTTTAACAAGTTTTTGTTTAAGTAGGTATATACATAAATATTAAACTCTGCATAAAACCGTTTGAAAATAAAAACAACACATTTTCACTTAACGCCAAATATAAAATAAAATTTCTAAGAACAGGTGACTCCACAAGCGAAATGACAATCTCGTACGTGGTTCGTATGCAGTATTAATAAAATCATTAGTTTTGCTTCCAAGTAACTGTTGATTTATGGTATCCGTAGCCAAGTACATTCGGTACGCAATGTTTATATAATTTAAGAAAACGAGTTTCATTCATAAAGTCATAAAAATGTATCTACGGTTTGTTTGTTTTTATAGCTTGCAACAAAAACTAGACTCTTACTACGTTAGTAGTAAAATTAATCGGTCAAATCAAAATATGAAATGGAAAGTTATATCTTTCTTTCTGAAAAATGTAGCGCGGAATATTTAAAGAGATGGTATAAAAAACAGTTCAACCATAATTATAAAGAGCAAAAAAGCTTTGTTCAAAGCTTGTCTCAAGCCTGAGGTTCATTGCCACATGCCACAATGGAGACATAAGAGGCACTGTCAACTATGTTTTTAGCGTTCCTGAAAGCTTTGACAGTTATCACTAACCACTTCCAATGAGACATTTCGCTTTTCTGCCACCTTTAGCAATAAAATACTAAAATTTTTCGAACTGTCATACAGTACAATTTTAATGCGAAAGAGGACAAGAAAATTTGGTAGTAGTACCTAAAATAATATTGAAATCAAGCTGTTGTGCAACTCAATCTTTAGATACTTATTATTCTCATATTTCTTTGTTCACAGATGAGAAAACTAAGAAGAAATCAGCAACATCCGATTATAATAACATTAGATTAAAGATAATAATCGTCATTAAATTCTGCGGAATTCTATATAATCTATTAAGTGTTACGATATTTCCTGTATACTTAATATTATTTTACAGGTAATGTGTCAGACGGGTATTATAGTTCTTCTCACGTCATGAAGCCAGGGAGAGCGACGGTACACATACATAATATCGTCTGATCGCACACTTAGATACGAGTATACTTACACCAGGAAAATATTACAAATAAAAGGTTTAATATTCACCATTGATACCAGACTACTCATGATGTTATTATGAATCGTTTATTGATTGTTGGCGTCTATATTATCTAGTCTTTAAAGGCTTGAATGAACCTGTGTTGCATGTTGCATAAAAATAATGTTGAGTGATAGAACAATATATAAAAGAAAACTTTGTGTCCACAGATTTTGTTTTTGGGACTGGGAAGAGCATAAAACATTTATGGTGCAGAGTCCTGTTAAAAGGGCACACTTCAAAGTAAAGGGACTGTCAAAAAATACCAACCATCAGTAACGAAGCATTAATCGTAAGAAGAATGAGCTTTCAGGTACAAGCACAGATAGAAACAAAAGGCTTTATGCATATCCCAATACTTACAGATGAGAAACCGACGCGTTTACAGATACTAGGAGATGAATAAGCCAAATGAGAATAACACAAATATCTCAAAGGGCCGAATTTCCACTGAAGACAGTCTCTTTAATAAGAAACCTAATATAAAACATTCAAACAATCATTCTAAAGTACTATATTGAACCAAATCATTCTACTGTATAAAAGTTTTAACGCTACGTTAACGATCTCTGCCAGAATTTGATTTCACAATATAGTTTACCTGTTAATGCCAGTGACCGGTCGCGTTAACCATTAATATTAATATTTGAATATTCATATTTACGATCAACACTAAGTTTATTATAGTGTCTATTAATATAGAATTCTAAATTGGTGGTTCTTAATAAAATGGCTGGTGTCTCAAATGTTTAGCTGTTTTATTTAAGTACCTACATATTACAAGTCGACAAACGAAGCTAATATATTCCTTTGTTATATTATTACTTTATTATCTTTTATATTCTTTTATAATATGATTATTGTTAATTTATAAATCGCAATTAGATTGTTAATGGTAAATAATAATTTAAGCCACAATTATTATTTTAGTTGTCGTGTTTTTTTTTTTAAATGTCAACTATGCAGATTGATTTTAACAAAGAATTGTAAAGCTTCTTTAGAGTTTATTTTAGTTCACAAAAGTACAAATACAAATACAAATAATTTAATTTGTAATTAAATATTTATTTCTCAGTAACCTTACATATTTTTTTTTTTTTTTATATTTATTTTGGTATAAATATGAACACAAAATAATTAGTAGTGAAGTCAGAACTAAACTTATTTTTACAAAAGGCGTGAGAATTCTGCGGTCATTTTATCAATATCTAAAGCGATATAATTATATTGCTTTTTAAAAACCAGTCAGAAGAACAATGAACTATAAAGTTAGTCGGAGGCACAGCAAGCATTATGACAACATTATTTTAAAATTTTACCTCTATTTATTTAAATTTAATTATAACAATTTTTACCTATATTAACATCATTCGTGTAGGTAATTGTATTTATGATAAAATCTTATAAACGATTATGTTTGTACCAATCACAGTATATAAAAGCTATATTATATTCACAAGCAGATGCGTCTTGTTTACTTTTAAACGCTGATTAAGAAATAAACATTAGCATTTAAACGCTTATTTGCACATTAATAAGCGCATAAATTTAACAAAATTAAGCCTACGTATTCCATAAGGTTCACTAAATCGGTGATATAACACTTGGCGTAGAGGTCGATAAACCCGAGTTTTCTATGCCGAAGTGAAGTACTTATGCAATGTAGACCATCAACAAATACAGCCTTGAGGATATAAAGTAGATACTTACGCTCACTCAACTGTCTTTATTAAATGAATAGGCATTTGATACTATGAGTAAGCAACGCTATGATGTACACGTTTGGCATTGACATTATTCATTATAAACACACGAACTTGAAATTTAATTTAATATTAGGTAAACGATATTAATGTCGTTAGACGAATTATGATTAGTGAGTATTTTGTATCGGTTGAGACAACTTATTTGAATGTGTTTCAGAATAATAAGTTTAAAATAAATAAATAATTTTGTAAAAAAGACGCTAACAAAAAAATAGATAAAGGAAACTTTTATCATGCTTCTGGGCACATTGAAGTGCAACTAAAATTTTACACACCTGCAAGAACATTGTCGTATGGCTGGTTTTTCTAATTCACCCATAAATGAACCTGCCTTACTTTTTGCATAATAATTTATTCCAAAATAAATAAGTCTTGCACAAACAAACACACTTCACAAACAAGAAAAATTACTCACGCATTTTAATAACTTGACGGCCTCTACCTTTTTTAGAATAACGACTATGACAAAATAAGGAGTCTCAACAGCGAAAAGCGTACCTTAAAATAAAGGCACAGCTACTGAGAGCTATGCAGTATAAGGGGCATAATTATATCTATAAGATGCATGTACTGGGTTAACTTATTTGGTGTTGTTCGCGGCGTGCATCTACGTATTCGCAATTCTCAACACAACAACGTGACTTCCCGGTCAAATAGACCAATATGGCTATTAATTTCCGTCTAAAATACTTTGGCGTCACTAAACCATAAACGTTCACTGCTTATATTAAAACACCTTGCTCATTTATAACCATCGCATACAATTAAATAAAGACGGGTATTAACATCAAGAAGTGATTATAATAGTATATTATACTTACCACGCCGCGATAGTTGTTTTTTTATCAAATACATAAAAACTAAAACCATAAATCTTCGATTGGTTTTACCAAACGGGTTTACATAGAGCAGTTCAAAAATGGCTTGCATAAATCAATCGTTTGTTTTCCTAACTCTTTAGTTTTTTAATGAGTTTTAAAAGCTAGTCGTTGACGCAGTGTATGTCGGCACTCGGCACACAGATGTCGGGCCAGCTGTTTCTATGACAGTCACGTTCTGAATCTGACAATGTGTTTGTACTACACTACGCCACGGGCTTGGCTCGTTAAATTTTTATTGCCACAAGGTCGCCACTTTATGGTCAATTCTTAACAGTTATTGTTCGCGAGCAAACTTTTTTTACTAGCGTCAATCAGTTTATAACGGTGAAGTTACGATTGACAGTGATTAAGCCTTAATTGTTATTACGCTATAAAAATCTTTTTTATATAGGTACCCGAAAGTGTTATGACTATCCATTTTTTAACGTTGATATACTGTTTGTGTACTACCAATGATAAAATTTTAAAAGCGGACTTTCACAGTCCAATAAATGTGTTAAAAATAAATGATTAAAGTGATAGATTTATGTATGAAACTGAATATACTGTTCATGACTCTTTCATGAATGAGATTTAACGCGGGTAAGCGTCATGTTGTGGTGTTTATTGTGGCAAGCAAGAACTGAGTCGGCTCTTTCTGTTGGGTTGTGAATACCGTATGATGACAAACGATGTTTTGACTACGATTTTGGCGATATCAACTTTCGCACAACAGCCGTAATACGTCCGTAATAAAGCAATTTGCGGGCGTGCCAACAAAACAATGGACCCCTTTCTAAGCTTGTTTTAAAAGCTTTCGACGACGTGATTTAAAACCCTTTGACTTATACCTTATTTGTAAACATCTTGTAAGCACAAAGGATCTCTGTTTACTACAAAAAGAGAATTTGCACAACCCTATTGCCGTGAATCCTTTGTTTAGTTTTTTAGGATAAATTCGCTCAAAATGGTGAAAATAGCTTATCTATTACTATACATTTTAAGGTTCAGTACCGTAATAATTATAGGCTTGCAGAGTTTTTCCTAGAATAGAAATTATAAAATTATTGTTGTATAAAAAAATATGTAGGTAGATATACTAGGTTATGTTACCGTGTTAGCAAAAACTTCAATGATAGGTACGCAAACTTGGTTTGTAAAATGTGCACGTTTGAACGTTTCATATTGCTTAAACTAAAAGTTTATAATATGGTAGTCAAAGGCAGAGAATTGAAGATGTGCAGATTTGCGTATTCACATTACTTTAAACGAGATAGAAGTATACGTTTCATAAATATTGGTGCAGGAATACGCGACAATACGAACTAAGGAATAGTAAAACCTACATAAGTATAGAGAACCCCAATTCTTAAATGTGAAAGTCCTTGACCGTTTTTCTACCTTAATGGTTAGTTGTAATATTGACCCGTTTGAATGTTTTGTCCTCGGAGAAAGTTTTTATTGTGGACATTTTAAACCCTTTTCTTTACTTTTTTGCAATAGAATAAGAGATTCGCAATAGTCGAAACACACAATGCTAAAAAAGAAAACAAAGACGAAGGGACGATTTGGACAAAAACATCGTAAAACGTGATACATGACACAAAAGACAGGTAGCATTTAAGGGTTAGCATTTATCTCTTTGATATTACCTTAAACCTACTTTAGTACTTATAATACTTATATCTAAAATCAACACTTAAGATTGAAACAGTCATTCAACTTGGAAACCTGTGCAAATAAAAAAATATTCGGCACAACACAATCTTGTCTTAATCGAAAAGGTTAGATTGCAGTATTTCCACAAAGCGATTTTAAATGAATAATTGCAAATTAAGTTTACAATAGCATTTAAAAGATTTTCAATCTAAAGCTTATCATTATCACACATGCGACCAAAATCCTTTAAAAACCTATAATTTATTTTGTAATTTTTCATTTTAGTCGTTTTCTGATGCATTGTAGTTGTTTATCGTAAGTTCTGCTGCATTCGAGATTTACTAAAACTAATCCAAATAAAAAATCCTTTTGTTATGTAAAAACTGCCACTTTTAAAATGAACCAATCTCTTCTATTCAGTAGCAAATTTTCATAAATTTATAATCGAGCATTCTGCACTAATGGTATCCACAAGCGATTTTAAAAGTTTCGCTGCTAAAGCGAATAAACATTTCAGTTCCAAAATTGAGAATTCTCGGCCATTAAAAGTGTTGTTTAGTCGCGTGTGTGTTAAGATTCCTAAACTAAATATACTTAAAACTAAAAGAAAATAAATTTGAAACGATAAATACCATTGAACTCACCGCAGACCACCCGATCGAAGGGGCTCATCCAATCTGGAAATGGAAAATCTATTATCAATCGTATTGAAAGTTCTCTGTTTCGGCCAAGTAGCATGCAAACCATGTAAAGCCTAAGGATACGAAGAAAAATCCGGTGATAAGTAAATACAGTGTTTCTTCAATTTTAATCGTAGTCCTTCTAAAGATAAATTTAGGCGACAACGATAAAAGCAAAACATAATATTTTTTTTAATAACTAAAATGAATACACATACCTAACTACTAATAAAATGTAAATAATAACAATCTACTTAATTAAACACATAATTAAATATAATGGTAATACGGGTTTTGAAAGGTTTTGAAATTATAACAATTATTATACCACTTCACCACCATGACATAATTGTAATCAACCTCTCACCGCTGTTAAGTAATTATAATTACATTTTTGCATATTTAACCAACATTACTTTGGTAAAATATTCACTATTTATGCATTAAAAGACGACTTTTCAAATTGGTGGCTTTTTCAAATTCGCTGATAGTGCTGCTTAAAATCAGAGCATCCAAACAAGTGCCTAAACTCTATTTAATAATGTTTGTTTTCTTTAATTAGCGTAAATTAGTAAGTTATTACTATGTATATATATCTTTTAATATAAATAAACTATCAGTATATGAGAATTTAATTGCTGGAAATCATCAGCTAAATAGAAAGCACAAAATTAATCTTGGGATAATAATGGGCAAGAACATGACATTTTTATACTAATAGACGTACTTAGAGTAGGTACTTATGTGTAATAGTATTCGATAGATTGACTAGAGTCATAAAATGGTAATTGTTAGGCGGTAGATATGTAGTTTCAAAGACCGCTACATGTGAATCTGTATTTAACAAGGCAGAACAATCAACAATTAATTACATTCACCGTGAATCTAAATTACGAGTAAAACATTAATAATTGCATTTTAGAAATTATATCATTCAATTTGCTTTCTATGTGCTGATATTTTCGTACCTAGGTATAAAATGTTTATAGTCATTACTTACTTTTTATTATCTATTAAATAGATAGGTAGTTCTATTTGATCTTAATATGTGGTGTGCAATGAAGAATATTCTATTCTTCTCTAATGTGGACATCAATTATGCTATAAATTACAGTTTAAGAATACTAAATTTCAGTGTGAGACACACGTTATAAATAATTTTAGACTTGTCAGACTTGAAATCAATCGCAAGTTAGAAATTTCAACATTTTAGAAGAATATAAAACAAACCATTATTTTTAGGATTGCCTATGTCATATATTTAAATGTTTAGATGTTTTACGTTTATGTATTTCGAATATTTTGAAGTCGTTATCGTCGTTATCCGTGATAATATTATTAGTATGTATAAAATAGGTTTAAGATAAAAAATTGCATTAAAATTTTGTTATTATATGGCTATTTATTATTTTGTGATTTTTATAGTAGAAATCAATCGATCTTTCAATAAGTTTATTTTATCTTCAGTGAATAGTTAGTTAAATAAAGTCATTGCTTGTTTTGTGAATAGTGAATATGTACCTACTGAATACCTGTATACCTCTTTTATCATTAATACTAATATTATAAATGCGAAAGTAACCCTGTCTGTCTGTTTGTCTGTTACGCTTTCAAGCCTAAACCACAGAACCCTGTGAAGGAAAATGCATCGATTAAAGTTACTTTGCACCAACTTAAAGTTTTAAAAATAAGTAAAAATACCTGTTGCTTTTAAAAAATGTTTAAAATCATAATTATAAAACAATTAAATTATTTAATATCAAAGCTTAAGTCGTGCCGTTGTATAATTGTTATAACGACCATATAAAATAATTATAATTATATTAATAAATCTCTATAATTGAGAAAACGAAAGCTTTATTACCTGATATTTATTGGCCAAGGATAATAAGGTCTGAAAATTTTATTTTACTCTTAGTATCTATTTAGCTACCCACTTACCTTACTTACCGCGTAAAACCGGTAGACTTGAGAAAATCAATTAAATACGAATAAGTTATTTAGGTATTTTAAATAATTATCTTGCACGACGTGCTTACCTACTGTCTTATTAATTATTATTGTAAAAGTTATTTCATATTTAGAAATTAAATAAAATATTCGTAGACAATAACATTTTTTTAAAATTGACATAGTTATTAACACCGCGAATATAGTGGCTTGCAATAAAATTTTCAATTGAGAATGCTTATTGAGTGTCTCCGGTTCTTTAGCAACGTTTAATTTAACGAGTTTTACAGATCGGAAACATTTAAATAAATTGTCTCGATTTTGTGCAATCATTAATTACGGAACAAATGCATTAAAAATCAATTACTTTATACTGAAGGTACCTACACGATATACTTATTGCTATTCAAAAATTTACAACTCGTTCGGCCAGATAACAACAGGCTTTCGGCCAAAGGCAATCGGAAATAAAAAAAAGTTACTTTAGAAAGGCGGTGTTACCTTAAAATGGAAAAGGTTAAAAGTTCTGTATCAGTCCCATATCTCATTCAAAAAAGATAATAATGTTATTTTTCAACATCAACGCGTTTCGTTATTTTTAGAAATTGGTACTGCAATGACGTTAAGGACGTAGTATACGCAAGTGAACCAGGTTTTTTTTAAACCTTATAGTTCAACTTGTTATTGTATTGCAAATGTCAATCTAACAATATAATTCTGAAATAGCAGGTCATTTGAACAATGCAGTATTAACAGTTCAACTAATAACGTGTTACAAATAGCAATCAATAGTATAAAGGGCTTTTGATGGCATGTGGGTTCCGATTGCAGTCGGCGGTCTGCGATTGGCTGCGGTGGCCGGCCATATTTGTTCGGCGCATGCGCTATGACCGTCGCATACATGTGACTAACTTCTTTAGCCGCGGTATACAATGTTTACTGTCAAGTGCGAGTAGTCTTCTAAACATATAATGGCTCGTACCTATTATGAAATTATTTATATTGATTTACTGATTGTTTTGATTTGTATTGAATGTATATTTATGTCAAGAGTTTCAAGAACTATCCTAAAAAACTGTTATAATAAAATGTATGTAGGTCACTATTTCTTAACTTAAATACCGCCTTTTACTTTATGGAAGTGTTGTAACAATATGTATCAGATAGACTTAACTAGAATGAACTTCAAATATTTCACTTCAAAACGAGAGAAATAGCGAAATATTTATTTTATCAATTCATTATTCAAGTTTATATTATAGTTTCAAGAAACATTCATTCAAACTAACATTCGAGTAGTGTTTGAACGTATAACGCTGTTTTATACTGTCAAATTGTTGTAGAATGCTGCGCGTAACGACGAATAACTGTCGGCTACTGACAAATCCGCCATTTTAATTTTGTAAGCGCGCGTCCATGCACCTGCCGCGTTATTTTTGTCTTGCCGAGACGAATTTTCACCTACATCAACCGAGACGTTTTTATATGCCAACATTGCCGACAAATCACAAAAATAGTTCATTCCTAAACAAAAACAAGATGATTATAGGTGATTTTATATAATTTCCTTGATGTACGGTGCTGTTATAATTTTACATTAGCTTTTGTTTATTTTTAGGACAGTTGTACCGATGTCTCAGTGTATGCCAAATTCATTCAGTTCTAAATATGTAGGTTACTAAGATGTTTAATCTTTGTCGTAGTCAAAAGACTATTATTATGTTTTAAATAATCTTGAATATCATAGCTATCTTACTCAATGAAACCATGGTTTATTTATTATTACTTTGCATAATGACGTAGGCAGCTTGAAATGGAAATGCCACCTTGCGAGCTTTTAAGTGTTATAAATTCACAATGATTAATATCTTAGTAAAAATCACTAAAGTGTATTTTTTTACTAAGAATGAACGAAGTGGATTCATCCTATTGCCTTTTTGTCTCTAAAATCTAATAGCAGATTATGTATGAAATAATATAGTAGGCAATGTAACCAATTGATTTATAATAGTCCATTAGGAATTTA
Organism: Parascotia fuliginaria; assembly: GCA_963082885.1. Classification (NCBI taxonomy): domain Eukaryota; kingdom Metazoa; phylum Arthropoda; class Insecta; order Lepidoptera; family Erebidae; genus Parascotia; species Parascotia fuliginaria. The sequence continues at coordinate 11,940,495 of OY720181.1, read as the reverse complement.
ATAAAAATGTCGATAAATGTTTTAATAATATAAAACTGTCAATAAATAAATATTTATGAAGTTATCGACTTAGGTCATTAGTAGTTAGGTATACCTTACAAGTAGAAACCGTTATTGTCGAAAATGGAAAAATTAGGAAAACGAATTTGTTAAAAATAAAGGTTTTGCATTTCAAATATTTTTCAATGTGACATTCATTAGGACGCATAACTAATTAATACATTAATTTTGTGCATTATTTCATTCTGTAGGTAAAACCTATTCTTTATGATTTTATTTATATTTAAGTATTAATCAATTAAATTAATTTCTTAGATATATTTGTTATTCGTACTCATTATGTAAGCATGTTGAAATGTTTAGTATTTTACTTTAAATTATACCAATTTTAACCTTGTTTGTGTAAAATAACTTTTTTTATTATATTGGAATTTAAATTAGTACCTGCATATATATTTTGTTTTAATAAGAATGTTCACATTGTTACTATTTGCCTTTTTATAAGTTTTAGGAATCGTACTACTACGTAATTAAAACTATGACTATTTTTTTTTCATGTGATTGTCTAGGTTTTTGTATTTTATTTAGAATAAATATTTATTCTGCTTTAAGACGTGTTTTAAAACGATTTTTAAACTCGTAATGTTACATATCTACATATCTAAATCATGTCATTATTATTAAAAATAATTTAAAGTAATTTAAAACCGCGATATGTAGTTTAAAATAACATGTTTTGTTTATAAATGGAACGGCACCTTCAGAATATAAATACATTTCGCACTTGACCGACATTATTGTGATACATTTTTTTCGTGATATAACTCCAGTCTAACTTTAATTATGTGCTAAGTAGCTGTAATGCGGCTTAAGTCGTGTCTGTTCACAGATTTCATAGACAATCACGTTTTTATAGCGTAGTAATAGGTAGTTAGCAACTAGTTTTGTTCATCTGAGAAAATTTACAGCTACTTTAAGCACGCATTCGTTATATTTTCTGGATAAATAGTACTTGCTTTGTTTGTTATCTACCGTTATTGCGTTGGAAGTGATACAGTTATTGTAATATAATTATTCGTATTTAATTACTTCTGGTAGGTAGGTACCTACTTAATAGAACAGTGGTTGTTCTAAGCGAAGTTACATATCAGGTAGACAGTTTTTCTAATGGATAAATAATACTGATTTACAACAAAACTTTATAGATATTCCATACTAATATTATAAATGCGAAATTCACTCTGTCTGTCTGTCTGTTACGCTTTCACGCCTAAACCACTGAACCAATTTTGATGAAATTTGGTACGGACATAGATTAGACCTCAGGGAACAACATAGGCTATTTTTTATTGCATAAAAATAGCCTATGTTGTTCCCCTTGACTATGGAGATTGAAATGGGAGTTAAAAATTTGTATGAAAAATCGTCAATATAAAAGCAGAGATATAACCGACATTCACGCGGGCGGTGCTGCGGGCAATAGCTTACTAGCTATTGCTATTGGGTTATAAGGTAGTTACGTAAATTTTGTACATACTTTTATTAGTTTCCTTTATCTTTAATGCCTTTAACCTGGCAATCATCTTTTATTATCATCCACATTGCTTCAGCCAAAGTTTTCTTTCCCGTTTTCCCTTTTACATAAAAAGTACTTAGGTATAGGTATAGAGTTACTTAAAGGATATATACCGTTTATAAGTAACTAGGAAGATGTTCAAACTGACGTTTTCACATATTATCATAGTATAATTACCTATTTAAATGAGTGACTGAGTCTATAAAATCTACTTTGGTAATCATTAGTGTTCACAAGAATACAACAACGATAAAAATATTTACCTAGGTATTTATTGAATAGCATGTTCCGTTCTGTGAACACTCTTGTATAATACGGAAGAATGATTGCTAGGCAATAAAAAGACGAATAAAAATAATCGTGCTATTGTATGCAAAACGTACAGGCACTTTAACTTAATAATGGTTTGCCTTTTTTGAGTACTAAGTGGACCTCACAGGTTTACATTTATGTACTAAATTTGTTCTGACCTAGATACGTAACCCTGAGCCACTGACTTAAATAGACATTATATTATAAAAAAATAAGAGAGCTTTGATTTATTATTATTTTTAACATTAATACGATGTATGATTATGATAATTGGCTTTTGTTATTCCTGTGAGTTTTTAATCAGTGGCTAATTGCTTATTATAATTAAAAGTTTATTTTTGATTAGTATTATTAACAGTAGATACCTATTAATACAATTTTAAGACCATATGGCATAAAATTGGTTATTAAATAATATATATTTGCGATTGATTTGTATAATAATTATACCCAATTTATAAAATTTATTGAAATTGTCTCGTGTAAGTACCTATATATACATATCGTTTACCTGGGCCAGAGTATTAATTTAATATTAGTTATTAATTAACGGAAATCGTTTCCGGTTTAAATGGTAGGTATATAATAAATAATTAGTATAATGTTTGTTTAGCATAATGTCGTCCCGCCCATGTGCCGTCGGCAGATGGGGCGGGTCGAGCGGCGGCCGACCGTACATCGAACAAACCCGACGCGGCCGCACATTTACGACCTACACTTATTGTTTTATTGCCTGTTTATACTAAAACACCCTTATACTTTCTTTAATTACCTTATTTATATTCAATGTCCACGTGAACTAATTGCACATAAACCCATTAACAATATCCAGTTGCTAAAGTTTACTGAAATAGTCGAAGTTCTATCAAAATTTTAATTGATACTTTAATGACAATAAAATATCTAATGTCCGACTTTATTGCATTTATATTGAATATTTTTATTTTTTTTACTACCGAGGTAAGTAGGTACCTATAATCTTATTAGAATGATATTTTACAATAAACCTATAGGCATCTACAGCAAATTCTAGTTAGAACGCCTAACTTTTACCAAAAATGAAAATATAAATATTTTGTTTTGTTTATAATAAAATAACAGTAGGTAAAAAAGGTAAAAAGGTAAAACATTTTATTACTGCAGCGAGATAATAATGGGCTAATACGATGCAGATTAATTTTATTTATTATTATAATATGAGGTACTTATATCAATATTTGAAAATATCCGTTAGTGCTGAAATTAATACCTACCTACCGATTTAAATTAAATAAGTAATAAAAAAAATTTCTTATAGGTATATACTATAACTAGAATAATGCGTTATCTACAGACAAAACGAAAACAGAAATGATACTTGCCTCATTTAATATATAAGTGCAAAATATAAAAATACATAAAACAACTTAACAACATAGTAATTAAAATTGTATTTTTTAATCGTATTTCAGAAGCAAAATAAAACGAACTTGAAATATTCTTTATAGGTAGATGAAGAATGGCGGGCGCGAACATCATAAAATCAAACCATGCAGTGAAGGAGTAAAACATTTACCAGTGATGGACATCCAGGGGTATCGCGGTATATCTGGAAGAGGTTGAGCTGATGGTTGCGAGCAAGCTGCTCCCATGGCGTCCACAGTAGCAGCGGAGGCAGCTGAAGCTGCAGAGGCGGCCGCTTGATGGTAGAATTGTGCCGCGGCAGCCATGCTGGCTGATGCAGCAGACACCGCCGCCCCGCCGTTGTGCTGGCCAAGCGCGTAATTCACCATTGGATCGGTAGCGGTCGGGTATCGGCAACTCTTGTCGTCCGCGGCGGAGAGACCACCACCGGCAGAAAACGGCACCGAACCCCCAAACTGCTGGTGGTGCGACACGTAAGGATACATCCTCGCCGGCGCACCCGGCGACGCAGAAGACGAGGATGATGAGCGCTGTGGGCTGCCGGCGCCCGGCGAGCCTGCCCCCAGCGCTGCTGCTCCCAGTCCGCCCGACAGGGAACTTGACAGCGACGTCGACAGCGACGACGATAGCGAAGATGACAGCGACGCCTCTATAGGCGACGCCCCAGCACCCGCGAACAAATTCTGGTGGTGGAACTGCTGGTGGTACTTTGGGAGCATGCTATCGATGATGAACTTGGAACTCATCGCTCGGCGGCGACGCGGCGCGCGACGATCGCCTCGCGGGAGATGCGTTTATCGCCGGCGATTCGGATCGATTCTCGCGCGTGCACCTCTACTATGGCCGCGGATCGTTTATGACCCGCGTATGAGGCTCTACGACTCCGAATTCCCCGTCGTGGCGAGCGTTACCGCTGCCGCGCGCCGCGCTCGAGACGGCGAAACACGCCACGTGCGTGCGAGCGAGACGCGGCGACAAATGGAGGCGACCCGTCAGAACCCTCTCTGTCTCATTAAATCCTACCTGCGTAGCTTATATTAGAAAGAGATAAAAGCTATTCGCTAACGATCATTCCGACGGCCATTGTTTGTAATGGCGCTGAGTCCCGCGCACCCCCGCGCCTTCCTCGTCTACACCAATAGTGATCCGGTGTAGAACATTCACCGCCAATCACAAACCATTCCGGCACTTCTAGCTGTCAAATTGAATGGCTTTAAACAGAATTGCAACATTACTTTTAATATTAAAAGCGTTTTTGTAATTATTTCGTACTTAATAAAATTTTATTAATTTTTATTACCTATGTATTTGATAATTCTGTAATTGTTAATGAAAATTCGTATTTCGATTAAACTTATAAAATAAATTTATTTCTATGTTCTTAAAATTTTGCTTTAATTTCTCTGGCTTCTGAATGTGATTTCATAGAATATTTTTTGATAAGTAGTCGATATTTTATGTGACGATTACTATTATTATATGATGACTGTTCCTGATTATAGGATTATTATTTTAGAAGAAAACTTTAAACAGTTTAGTATGACGATGACGTGCAGGCAAATTTAGGTGTTTTAAAACAAATTTTAAATAGGTAACTAAGTATATCCTACAAAATGATTTGGAAAATAAATAGGTATTAAAAAAAGCCTATCTTGATGATTGCATACATATAATTTATCAGATAAGTTATAGGTATACTACAAACATGTATAACGTTAATTATCTACACTCATTATTTGTAAGTATAAAATTACAAAGAAAAATTAGAAAAATTATTATTATAAGGGAAGAAAAGAGAGAGTGAGTAAGATTTTCGATTATGTGTACTCAAGTATATTTATTCGTATTCATTAAATGTTTTGTAATAATGATTTTGTCAAAACAATGAAAGCTCAATAGATTGTAGAGCATGTTGTCTCTATTTTTTAACATTATTTAATATTGAAATTCATCAGATTTTCTTTTGAAATAAAATGATTTTTTAGGGTACCTACTTATGCAAAATTTTAAATAGTAATATACGTAAAAATAAGTTATTGTTTAATACAAGAATTGCTCTAAATTGTGTTACACCGACCACGTGGACGGACGGGTACTATCCATCTCGTTTCTTTGAATGTACCTCTCCCTGTCTTACGTTTCATTCATACGCTTTGGACGTAACCGCAGCAAGCACATGTGCAATAACAAACTTTACGATTGTTACAATAAAACCGTTTATTGCCTGAGAACTTTATTTATTTGTTACACTTTTGAGTGTTAAGTGTGTTTAGTGCATGGTTTTTATAGGCTTAAGTTGCCTTTTCAGCTTTATCAGGTCGGTGGTACGACTGTGAGGCAGTAGAACATTGCATAAGTATAGGTTTTATGTTGTTATTGTGATGTTTTCGCCGTAAACGTATGGAATGCATGATATGGCCAGTTAAAGCCGTTTATTTCGCGATACAGTCAATTTTTTTATTGATATTTAATGAGGTTAATGACAGTTTAATGTATCGCTCTGTTGGAGGAAACTCTTTAGACCGTTGAATTTTTTTATTTTCGCGTGGATAAATTGTAATGGCAAGTAGATAGGTATCGTTCTAGGAACTACTTGAAATAAAAGCAATTTCAGTTGATAGGTTATGTTGCTTGATAAGTTATTGCTGGCTCTATGTTTTGTAAAACTATGAATAATATCTTAAATTAGATATCTACATAGCGTATATAAATATAGCAAAATACAATAAATACGTACATCTGACGCTCGATTTTATTTTCTTTGAAGAGTGAACGAGGCAGTAAATTTCAGCTTTTGTTTGACTCATTTTAGGTATTTATTATGTTATAAAGTAGGTTGTTAGAAATTTGAAACAATAATTGATTTGTTTTAAATATATTTTATTTACTATCTTACATTTAGTGTAAATTATCCTTAGATACTTACCAACATAGGCTCTTGATGTCGACACTAGATACGATACCCACATAAATTTAGTAATACAGACAGTTATTAATAGAAATATATTTAAAGCCACATTAGATACTTACTAATAATAAAATTATTTTGTGGCCATATTTTATACAATTAATATGCAATCTTAAATGAAATAAGTACCTACCTATTTATGATACAATAGGTGGGTATGTAGGTACTGCTTACCTGGTAGGTATATATAGGTACCTACATATATGTTTAGGTTCAATACCTTACTAGTCGATTACTCATCATTATAAGAAATCATAATTACCTACATTGTATTGAGATTCTTAATTTTATAGGCAGGTCTAACATGTTAAAAACAACTAGTTTACCTTGAAAACACAATAACTTTCTCCTGCTTAAGTATAAAAAAGATTTGCAAATTACTAACTACATCCTTTATGGTAGGTTTACACAGAGCGGATTCCAATAAGGCTCTACATAGACTCAGTACAAATTTTCATACGGCTATCTATTCCTATATGAATAAATACGTAAGTCAACTTAAATAGTTTCAACTTATAAGATTTTTTACTTTATTACCTTTATGTTTAGTTCACTAATAGGTAGATACAAAATAGGTTTTGAAGTTTAGATTACCTGTAAGATATTGGTATGCTACCAACAGAACTTTAATTTTGTTACTACCCACTTCGTCCCATCTATGATGATGATGAAACCTTAGTCCCTCACACTTTTGTCTACCTGCAGGGTAGATCATTGATCACCACACTTGCTCAAGACGAGTAAGCAATTTCAGACTTATATTTTTTATATGAAGGTAAGGTAAGTTAGTAATGCCTAAGATAAACTTAGAAAGTAGATAGGTAGGTACTACTTATGACTTTGGAATAGTCACATTAGTCACCTACTTGACCAGCTTGGAACTCACCATCGAAGCAGTAAACTAACCTAAAAATTAAATATATATATATTTAATAACACAAGATCATATTAATTAAAACAAGGTCTTACCAAGCCTTGGATACATCACAATATTAAATCTAAATACTAGCTAAAATTTGTTATTTAGGTAAATAAATATTAAGTAAGTATATCATATCTTATTATCCAAATAATTACTAGATTTTTAATTATAAAATCATTGTTTAAATAATAGTGACGTATAAACATAACCATTATAATTTCAAGTAGGTACGTTTATGGAGGCATTATTGTAGGTACTTAGTCTTAATTTTAAATACCTAGGTATGTACACCCTATACTCTATTCCCAAATAGGTAGGTACCTATATAATTAACATAGTAACAATGTGAAAAATCATTCCTATTTTTACAGAACAAGCATATTAATTACTTGAACAAAGTTTAATGAGAATTTTCGAATATCAAAATATCTTATATACATCTTACTTTACAAAATTTTAATTGTAGTAAACATATTTCTTATACAACAATTTATTTCCACGGACCATGTTCCAAGCAGTGCGGATTCACACTTTTATGGAACATGTTCCAATAAGGTGAGTTACCTAAAAGGTACGCACGAGCGTGGAGCAATCACCCCTTATTTTATAGTGGTATCGATGTACAAAAACCACTACCTATCTTGCAAGCCGCAAAGTCGCCGGTGGGCGGAGCAACCGTCCATCGTAAAAGTGTTCCGAGTCTTTGGAGAATTTACAACTATCGTTGTGAGATTTAACGACCAGTTTATAGATCCAACACTTTTAAATTCGATATAAACTTGCTTTGTCTCAATGAAACAGCTATCAACGTGACAAATGCACCACTTAGGATGTTACGTGTAATTGTGGTTTATGTTTTATGTTAAACGCTATCAATTTTTTACTGTGCTTCACTTGGATATATTTCTTATTAGACAGGTAGAGCTGAAACTGAACTAAAGAATAACCACGAGATGGAAGTGGTGCTGGCTATCTAATATTAAATTGTTCCACAACATAATCCACAGAGTTCACAGAAATCACAATCCTTGGCAGTAAGTTGAAAACTGGTTTGGATATTGCATGTAGTTTAACAGATACATGTACGGAGGTACTTACCCAAGAGGCTTTCATTGTCACCTGAAACAAACAAAATAATGTGTTTAGTAATAATGTAAAATTCAATTAATTTTCGTAAACTTAAGTATAAGCTTTTTTTCAAGTTTAGGTAAGCACTTGAAACTCCTTGCCGCTACTAAGACATATAATACTAAAAATCGTATTTCTTATTATATTTTATTCCTATATTTATCTATTAGTATAATTATTATTCTTATAAAGACATAAAAGTTATTGAATGATAAATTCGCTGCAATTGTTTTTATCAAACACATTAAAACTCAATTTGCTTCTAAACTCCACTATGAATTTCATGTCCTAAAGTTATTTGGTCGTGTGACTTTCAACCAACAATAGAGATACTTGATCATTTTTGGATGTCACGCAATATAAAGCAAGGGCAGTAAAGATCGAGTTTATATTTCAATTGGCTGCAAACAATGCACCTGACATGATGATTTGTCATCGTATGCATTTCATTAAGCAGAGGTCGTTTAAGTAAGTATACCTACCTAAGTATTACGATTAGGTACCCAATCGAATATTATACCCAAAGAATTTCGGTTTTCGAGAGCTTTGCGGAGCTTTGAGAATTGTTGATTTTATTTGTACATATATATACCTATACAAGGAGGTCGAAAACTATCCTTAAATCATTTTCGTCACACATACAAGTCATACATCAAATGATCATTGATTAAAAATACAGACATACTTAAATAACTACTAAGTATGTGCCTTGAATTTAAACTCTGATTTAAAGATCTTTGACTTTTCAGTTCGATGATCTTTTATTAGTTCATCAATCAAACATTTTGTATAATATTTTGTAGAGGTTATTGTTTGTATATTTGCTGGAATTTTTGCCACGGGTCTAATAAATAACCACTCCATCGCTTCCCATGGGTGTCGTAAGTAATGATAAAGGGAATACTATAAAAAGTGCAGCACCGTTAAATTCGTATTAAATCTTACATTTCTGACTGTTACACCTATGGCGACTATAGCTAACTCCTGAATTTGGAAGTGGCCTGGTAAAAACCTTAGAAAATACGGATCTAATATGAATTGTTTTATGACAGAAAGCTCATATGCTTACCAAATTTTTATTAGCGTTTTACGTGAATGCTGTTAGCTAGAAGCTTAAAATGGTTTAGAAGAAGTAAAGGCTATTTTTATCCTATTTTCAAGCAGCTTCATAATAGATGTCCTCTCATCTATAATATTAAATAAAATGAGAGAGTCTGTTTATTTTGTTTGAACGCGCTAATCTCTAGAACTATCAGTCGGATTTGAAAATTTTTTTATGTGTATGATTGCTCAGTTCTCTAGGAAGGTTATAGACTATGGAACATCACGCTACTGGCGACGGAAGCAGAGCAGTAAGCAAAGACGTGGCAGAAACCGCGCAGCGGAAAACTAGTATTTCTTATATAAAGACAGGCATAAAATGCAATAGGTACTAAATATGTACTTAGAGCCTAATGTTGACCTATTTGTATTCATCATCCTCATCATTTCAACCGTTAGATGCCCATATTTGTGCAAATAGTTCAATAAGCCACTTCTGAACATAACATGAATATAAAATATTAGTTTGTTTATTCCAAATAAACAAATACAAAATCGTTTCAAAATTGTGTCAAAGAGTGATATCAAATACAAATGAAGCACTTGAACATCCAAACTTGAAACTAATAAGTACAAATATCCATAAAAAGATAACGCAGTCTGCGTACTAAAGGTTCTTAAGTAGCAATATTTATTTAGCTATTCGGCTCGTATCGTATACAAAAAGGGGGGTAAGTAGGAAATTTTAATTTCACGTCTGGAGTTGGGCGGGGAGCGGAAATTTGTGTGGCATAATAAGTGAGATTGTTGCGAAATTTGCTACAAGAAAAAGAACGAGGGCTCCCATCGCAACATCGTTGGACTTGTATGGATGTGCCGCGGTGTCGATCGGTAAAGTTCAAAAGATTAAAATTTTATACGGTACAAAATTTGTACTTAGGTAGGTACCTATGTGATTTGTATTTGAAAGTAATATGACTGGGCCTTATGAAAAATAATTTCGAGGAAGGTATCTACAGTCATTAAAAAAATGTCTATAATTATCATAATAAATTGTAAGATGATGTAAAGTAAGTTGTGAAATGGGGTTTGTTACGACCATTACAAACGAAGCCTTATTGTTACTAAATTGTACAGTGATTGGTATAGAAAGCTAAATAACCTAGGTTTCTACACACTTTATTTTATTCGGTTTTGGTAGGTACATTATTTTTTATAAAGACAAATTTATTGTAACTCATAGCTACTCCAAAATTAAAGCGTGGCCTGCATTTAATATCTGTTTTTCATGGTTTGACTTCTGGTTATAATGACATGTAGGTTTAAATAGGTATCATTTATGTGACCTAGGTAATTAAATACCTAAATAAGTTTACTTTTGATTCAGTTCCAAATTGATCAAACAATGCAAATCTTCACCACAGACAATAAATGTTGCTATATCTAAGTAAAAGCGGCCATGTCTATCCTAGTCTCGCGTCAGTCGGTGGGCGCACGTGTAAGTGGCAGCTTCAATATTTATGTGCAATTTTTCCAGCGGCACCCCTGCCCTCCGCACAACACCGCGCTCCCCCGCGCCGTGATAAAGGATGCAACGCGCGCCCCGCATCCCCACTGAAATACGCTGAATTGCGTAACAATGAACACCGTTTATAATAATTTTATTAATAGGAATTATACTCTACAAGAACAGAATACGAAACAGGTTGTTTGCGAATAAAATCTGTATTTTTTTCACCGAGGTTCAGAGGTTAAAAGTGGATAAGTTATACGATACCTAAAGCTTATTGTGATATTGAACCGAAATTTCGTTTCTAAGATATTTTTGAGTAAAAACATGCTCTCACTAATTAAGTGGGCTTTGAACTCATTTCGTCGAGTCATAAAAAGAGGGATATTCCGTTTTTGTTTTTGTACTAATCTGGAAGTGAAATGTGTGCCATCCGCTTATTCTCGTACCAAGTGTTGTATGAGACAATTTGCAGAAATGAGCTACAATTGTGTTGGTGACAACCAACCTGTCGGTTCTTGATCTTAATCTTTTCAATGTGCTATTATACTTTCTTGTTTTTTTCTAAGCAGGTTTATGCTGTAGGTAGATAGGTACCTATCAATAAAACTCGTCGAACATTACATTTGGGTATTTTTGCGATTGCTATTATGCTTAGCAGGTGGACTGGCGAAGTGGCGATTGTAAAGGCGAAAGTCTTACTACAGGACACAGCTGACCCGAAAGAATGCGTCTAAGTGAGTCACTTAAAATTTCACCTGCATCTTTACAATTACGCATATAGTTTTGACAACCTTTTAATTTATATATCAAAGTATTTGTGTAAAATGCATAATTTTTTATTAGTCTATGATCATAAAAAATAATATCCACCCATATTTATAAAACATAAAAATATATAAAAATAATGAACTATTTAATATGTAAGAAGACAAGGATCTTTTAAATGTAACATACTAGGTGCAGGTAGATACATATATATTTCTACGGTTAAAGACTACCTGTGCAAAGGTCACTACTATCAAGAGGAACACTAAACTAATATCGTTTTATAACAATTTGATGTAATAACTGGCCCATTGTGGATACTATAGCGACACAGTAATATTATTCAAATAAAAACAATTTCAATTTGTTCTCAAATTGAAACAGAGAGCTGGTGGCGTGTTATTACATTTGGGCGGAGGTTAGCTGCGGTAGAGCGTGTAAAGTGCCTATAGAGCCTCCCTCTCGGGCCTCTCATAGCCTATAACACCAGCATCGGGGCTTTCCTCAAAAAGCTTCAGAGAACGCCTCAAATTTAGCGACTTTTCGCTCTCAATACTTTTACGGGACATTTAGAAGCTTACGTTGAGTATGTACGTCATTTTTCCTTTTGTGTTTAGTAGGTGAAAAATATAGTTTTTGATAGACGTGCGTTCCGACCGTTCGCCACTGTCATTGAGAGGTGTAAAGGGGAACACGATGATAGAGGTATTTCTTATTTAGCGAAATATGCCATAAGGTGTTCATATGTCCTCTTACGGATGCTTGGTAGCGATCATAAAAGCACGCTTTCGAATCGCTGAGCAATATCTCTGACGTACCGTATTGAACCGAAATCAATCTGGCTACCAACTTTGTGTTTATAAACTTGTTTCTTTGCGAAGAAAGCTTTTTTAGCACCTACCTACGCATCGCATTTATTGTGGAAAGGGTTATTTAGAACATTTTTTTTATTTTGAAACAGGTAGATTGTGCTTCTTGCTTTCTATTTTGCTATTCTTACTGTAACACGGCACAGAAAATGTAATCTTTATTACTACCCATCAGTGGCGTGCACCGAGAATTTTGACAGGGTAGGCATAATAGATTGTAACAGGGTAGGCATTATTTAATTATGTTGCTAAAATTATGATTTTAAGCAATTATTAAGGTAGGCAGTGCCTTTCTGCCTATATGGAGCGCACGCTACTGCTACCCATAACAACCATTTCCTTAGGTGCACCCAGTAATCACTACGTCACTAGCAGAGACACAGTATTATGTACCTAAGTAATATTGCAATGACTTTTATCTTTTATAGGATGCACTGTGTACTTTGTTCTGCAGACTGCTTCAATTTGTAGAGGAAACCTAAGGAAAATCTCTCTGAGCTGTAAACCATAACAATAAATTAAGTCTCATTGATTTGATAGTACATTACTATTACGTGCTGTAAACTATCACTTACATACACGTCATTATAGAATGATTGTGGGCAGTTATCTAATTGAAACGGTCTACAAAGTGGGTGCGATTGGACTAACCTGTCACAACATACAAACTGTTTTACTGTGATCTTTAACCCAGCACTTAACTGGCTATAAGTGGCTTCGAATTACCGACATTATGGCTTTAGAAGCAGATGTGTGGAAAGTAGAAGTTTTAAGATATCAAGATCATATGCTACCCTTTCACAGTTAAATCTAAATTATCCCAAACCAAACGCTTCTGTAGGTACTTTATACTTCTGTTGCTTAATTAAAACTCTAAACTCCTTTACAGCGTGTGATGTACGATCTTCTAATTTTGATTCCGATTCTTTTATGAGAGCAAAAAAAGCATCTCATAAAGTCACTACAAGGGACGCCACCATTTGACTTACACTCTTGTTGGGTCACTCTAACTGCTTGCCATAGGTAGAGTGCAGTCACTTTTAGTAGGCTAATATAAAAAAAATATTAAAAAAGAAGTCAAAGTCAAAGTCAAAGTATTTATTTCATTTTGATCATAAAGAATGATACTTATGAAATGTCAAATTACATGAAGTCAGCTGACGAGGTAGAGCTGTGAGAAGAACTGGCAAGAAACTCACGCCACATTTTTCAATCGCCAGATAATTTAAATTTTTTGTATGAGTTAACAATTCTAACACATCAACGCAACCAAAGAACCATACAAAGTAATTATTACAAAACAACTAATTATTTAATAACATTTTTAAAAAAAGAAAAGAAACGAAAATAGAGGATTTTAATTATTTAGTTTCATCTAGTATAGTAATTTGACTACGTATTTTAATTAAAATTAAAAAAAGTAAATACATTTCCCAGTCATATTGAACTACAAGGTAATACTGAATAAGTATTAAATGTATGCCATGCCAAGATGTCATGATTATTCAATTTTGCAGGCTGTATGCACGTTCACTGCGAAGACACCCTTTTGTTATAGCACCTCAGTTCCAAGGAGTTTCTCTTCGTATCTCTGATGACATTGGTATCCTCGGCGTTCAAATATCCAGCAAGGTCCAATTTGGGAGTCATTTGGAAGACAAAGCCAAACTGGCGAAAAAAACTCTTGAACAGAGTCAGACAGTACTTGTTATATAAAGCATAAGTCCGACCCAACGTGGAGTTGGTACTCTTTCACCTGTGGGCAGGAGCCCCCAAATACCAGCTCGATCCACTTGACTCCCTCTAACAGCGAGCTGTTCGAATCATCGGTGATCCCAATCGCACAGACAAACTGGAGTCACTGGAGCAGTGGAAGGACTTTCTATGCGTGCTCTATCGTATATTTCACGGAGAGTGCTCTGAGGAACTGTTTGACTTGATGCCATCGTCTCCTTTCTAACATTGCACCACTCGACATCGCAGCAAAATTAATCCATACTACGTGGACACGATCTAGTCTAGCACGGTTCGTTTAAAGCGTTCATTTCTCCCACGTACGCGCAGGCTCTGGCACGAATTGCCAATTGCAGTGTTTCCCGAGCGCTAATATAACATGTTTTTCTTTAAACGACGTTTAAAGAGAGCATTAATAACAGGCAGCGGGTTCACGGAGCCCCTGGCATTGCAGAAGTCCATGATGGGGCAGTTACTGCTACCACTTACCATCATGTAGGCTGTTAGCTCGTCTGATGTAGGCATTAAAAAAAAAAAGACTTCTGTGAAGCTTTCCATTCCCGACCGGTATTAAATAAAACTAAATGATGATGTAATTCACAAAGACTTAAACTTGGTGATGACTTCGATAAAAGATTATAAAACTAGATTAATAGAAACACATCATCTTGTTAATAGTTAATAAACATTAACAGACCCTGAAATACAGTAAAAAAGCTAATTTCAGGTGCAACTGATCTTACCTTGTAATGGAACAGTTTACAAAAAGGACACAGGTGAACCGTGCTATTGACTAACCCCTTAGCCGTACCATATAATTCCCAAGAGAAGAAAAAGGGCGGCTACGTATTAGAAAGTAAATGTTTTCTTTGACGATATACTCTTAGCTTTGTAATGAGATAAGATTTTTTGACATTAAGTGTAGACTTAATGTCAAAATGACTGTATCAAGTAGGTACTCTACTTACCTTTGCCTACCTACCTATAGATTATCATCATATATCATGACCGGATCACTCACTTTCAGTTATAATAGTTATAATAGATAACAAATCTATCATCTAGCTAAAATTTAATATCTTAATTGATGAACGCTGTACAATATTATTTATAGTGAATTTAAGCTCTACTGCTACTGCATCATAGTTCTTTTTTGATAGCAAAATATCGTTAACTTTAACATAAGTATATCAATAAAATAGAGTAAAACTAAGTAAACAATACGTAGTAAAAATCAATACTACTGTATAGAGTGTTAGTGAGAAATATCTAAGGTGATGCTGAGTGCTGCCTTTTCCTTATATTTCCTTTTCACCTCTTACTACATCCACGGGAAGAGATAGAGTGGTTTTATATCTGAGAATACAAAGTGTCAATGTAGTTAATGTTATTTCGTTCAATATATTTTACATAACGTTCATAAAATTCACAATATTAATAAGGTCAATAATAGAAGTTAATTCATTAACTTTTCATTCATACAAGATAAATTTAATTGTATTCGAATGAATAATTATTGTTATGTTAAACCGACCATACCGTTTTGTAGAGCCATGGTTGTAATTTTTTTTGCAAGTAAATAAGCTTTGAAATCTTGCTTTAAAAACTGAAACTGGTCGCATATTTTTCTTCCAATACCAACCAATTAAATATTAACCTGACAAATATTTAGGCAAGTACAATAATTTCATTTAATTTAAGTACCGGTATACTTTACTCCCTCATTTGTAATCAACAATGCGTGATAAAATGTTGATTTAAAAATTGAATTACGCATTATACCTACTATAATAAAATTTACATAATATTTATATTCATTACATACACTTAAAACTTTATCTTTTTAAGTATGAATTTTCATATAATTACAAATTATAATATTATTAAGGAATTAATTTAGTTTAATTTTCTAATTCATTATTGTTTTTATTGTTCTCATAATTATGATATTTTTATTAAAACAAATTGAAATCTTATATTTTTCGAGTGTGAAAGCAAAAATAATAGGTACCTACTTACGTCAATTTATCAAATATAACGCCATCTATGATTTTATTACTAAACTATTTAGCAAGGTCAAGAGAATAATCTTTGTATAACAAAATATCATGCTATTGTATTTTTTATAAGTAACATTACTCAATTTGTAAAATAGTATTAGTATGTAATGTAGCTATTATAAAATAATTAAAAACTAAAAATACCTACGTTGAGTGGAATACAGCGCCATCTCTCAAAGGGCAGGTGAACTGTTTGTCTGAAGGGGTTGAGATTGCATTTAAAAAAATGCAAGATGCGCCGCGCCCTCATTGAACGTGTGAACTTAAAAAACTTTCCTTACCTACAAGATTCTCATGCAGGGTGAAATAAGAATAAAAGAATTTACCAAGTAGGACACAACATGTCAGAAATCTTTATATTTAATAGTACCAGGCTATGGTTATTATAATACCTAAGCCACTTTTTATTTAAAATATTTTTGCCTGATTCTGAATATAGTGTGAAGTAACGTGCAATAAAAAAACTATTCCAATTTGAATAATTAAATCAAATCTTACTATAATCCTACGAAACTGATAAAACGATTTGACAAAGTCAACATTCCATAAGCTACGCTTTTTAGTCAATCGCTTAATCAGAATCGAATACGCGTTTACATAACCAAACAAGTTTACGCGAAACTCGTCGAGATTCTTATCAGTCAGGAATCAACGAGCAAAGGGCCGTAGAATCGAAACTAGGTAGGCAGGGGTAGGGTTGTCTTACCTTATCACGGGGGTGTTGACAACTTAAAGGCAGTTGGTACTTTGAAGAAGATAATAGAGAACTGATAGTAGATATCAATTTATTTTTGTAGGTTAGGACCTTTGAAGAAATGATTTTAAAGTATATTTACAGTTTAAAAATAGATCCTTTAAGTATATAGAATACCGGGAAGCACACAGGGTAAGCGTATAGCCCTAGTAAGATATGTACCTATAGCTACTGTTTTTAGCTGTTGTCAGCGTAACACATGCAAAAATCAGTGCAGAAAGACCTCGACAGCCCTATAAGGTACGGTATGCCTCTCATCTACGTAAACGCCCAACCACGTATCGTATATTGTCTAAATAATGAATCCATTCTCACGTTCTCTACTGATTTACGGCCCCACACAAAACCGCTATAAGACTACATAATGACACCTACCGCAGCCACTTTATTTTTGGACCTTATACAATTTTTTTCACACGCGACTATTTAGAATTTTTATCACGTAAATTTTCCGCTTGAAAGGGAAATCCCTATTGTCATTCTGTACGCACCGCTCGTTTCCTCACGAACACGTGTTAGGATATATTTATATAGCGTTTGTATATAGAGAAAGTATTTATTTCTGTCACGCAATTTCTGTTCGTTTGAATTTTGAATTTTCATAGTTCTTCCCACAGAACAAAGAATACCGTTCTTTGTTCTGTGGGAAGGACAGGAGTCGATGGTGAGTCAATTATATGAAATTTATTGGTCGATGACACGTTAAATGGAGTTGTTTGGAACATTGAGTTACTTTAAATGCGATGCAATGAGTAGGCAGGCATGGTACGAGCGTGTTTTCGGCGATATCACTGAGTGAATACGGTCAATGTTTAATCAATTCTTTATTTTTGTCACGTAGTCAAAAATTATCAGATCAGATCAGTTCAGTTCAGTTCAGAAAATAAAAACCTACATATAGATTAAATTTATAAGTTAAAAATATATATGGTTACCAAAGAAATCTTAATAAACTATTTACACTTACATAAAATTAAATTGATACATAAGACGAATTAGGAAAGCATTATGTGCTGTTTTAAGATTCGAAATTGCTTAGCGCTATTTTTAGTGTAACGTCTCTATTTTTATTTTATTTACCATCAACTATTCATAAATATAACATTTATAGGTGTTCATTTAAATTAATTCTAAAACACAATTAGTTCAACAATTCTGCCAGACAAATATACCTATGCATTCCAATTGAATCCATTGCTTCATTTTTAACTCCAATACTTCCTTATAATATAAGCATCCAATGCTAATTTATGATACAATTATTTTTTTGAAATAGGTACTCTAGACGCTGGTACTTGAACTGGATTTATAATCTTGAAAACCTCTTTACGAAGTTTAAATATACTTTACTTTAAATGGGTATCTATATAATAAGGTGATATTCAAAGAATTTATTCAGATAGTATCATCTATGTAGATACTATCTACTGGTAATAAGTACTTACATTTTAAGAGAAAACAGAAACCATAAACATTACACGCTGTCTTAAAGCAAATCGCTTTATATAAACTGAACGAATAACCCAGGTTACATTAACACTAGATAATATAAACAACTATAATTAGACGAGTATTAGAATATCCTGTTTTCTATCAATACTGTCGATCTACGCATTTTCTGTAATATAATAATCACCATGGAATGTTAGTAATAAGACCTTAATCTACCAATATCTACTGTATTTCCATCTAGTATGAAATCGCGAAATAACTACACATAATATGTATATTCAAATGTGCTGATTAAACGCATACCTTCATGTTCATTCTCTCGTGAGAAAATATTAACAGATTCAGTATTAAATTCATTCGCATGAGAGAGGATGAACTCAAAATTGAATAGAAGACGCAAAGTTTATATGAAATACTTTAAATTTGTTGTAAATTAATATTTGATATTCAATGCAACATGGGCAGGCTCCACAAGACCTGGTAAAGGCAATCAATGAATAAGGGCCCTATTGGAGTGAACAAAGTGCAGACATTTTGAAGAAGCCTATATTCAGTTGTGAACATTGTTAATGATGATGACCCAATGCATTCTAACATCGGTTATAAATGTAGAAGTTGGTAATGCTTCCTTTACTAAACTGTTGAACTAGCACCAAGACAAGACAACCTACATATACTCGTACTATTTTCAAAGTATTTCCACCTATGTAGATAGTCTTTTAAAAATATAATATAATAATAATAATTCATTTATTTCAGGCATCAAGGCCCATACAATAAATACCTTAACCTAAAATACATATAAAATATAAATTGATACCCTATTTTTGTATCGGCGTCGTGTTACGCTGAGCTGTGTTGCATGAAAAAAATATAATAATGAAAAGTAGACAGCCTTAAATTTAACGTTATCTAAACAAAGAAAATTAAGTAAAGCTCGTTTTAGACCACACAATGTTATTCAGTGCGTGAAGAGTACAAGGTTGAGGCGAACTACACCTCCCACTATCTAGCGAAATCTGTGCAACCTAGCGTTTGTACCTATATATTATGTTTATTCCCTTTAATATGGCGAAGGTGATGGTGGCTGGTCCGCGCGTCATGCTCGTGAACGGGTGCTACTTGGGATGATTGGTCAATCTTGGAATGGCATACATTTAATACATAATCCAGTTCAATATGATCAGGAGATGCACTTACCATTTTAATTAAAATACGTAGGTAGTCAAATTACCATACCTACATATAGTAGGTATATATATAAAACTAAATAATTAAAATCCTCTCTTTTCTTTTTTTAATCTTGGTAATTATATTAATTGGTTTATTTTCTACATATAATTTAATTATTTCAACACAAAACATTAGAAGTATATACAAAAACTTTGATGACTTGCAGCTCACTCTTGCACAACTACAATGTGAAATAGATATTTTAATTCTAACTGAATGTTGGCTAAACCCTAACAAAAGCATACCGCAATTAATAAATTATACATCCTTTCAAACAAAACATCACATCAACCAATGTGACGGTGTAGTTGTATACACCAAAAATAAACTATCAGTTAAATATAAAGAGCTTAATCTGATAAATGCTACTGGAGTTGAGCTGCAAATCTCAAACTACACAATATTAGGTATCTACCGTTCCCCATCATTTCTAAATGCTGGTAACTTTATTACATCCCTCAATAATCATCTTGAAAATAATAACCTCAGTAAAAACGTTTTGATATTAGGTGACATTAATATTAACTTAATCATATCCCTAACCGAAACTAGTCAAGAAAGAAAAAATAGATTAACCTACTTAAATATGCTATCACTTCATGGAGTCTTATCGTCACATAACTTACCTACGAGGGAAAACGGCTGCCTTGACCATGTCTTTTTGAGACCTGATAAACAAAAAAACACAGCTTTTACAGCAGTTCTAAACACAACCGTCACAGATCATTGTCTTATTCTCTTATCTATCACAAATACATATCAACCAACGATAAGCCAAAGGTACAAAACCGTACTTAACCAGGGCAATGCTAACAAAAGCTTAATGAACATTGACACCTCCTTCTTTAATGTTTTTAAAGATCCTAATACTTTCGCTTCTGCACTAATAGAAATGGTCAAGTCTGTCATCCAATCCAACACACACAAAATAATTATTACAAATAGCAAAAGAATTATAAAACCTTGGATGACTACTGGTGCGTTACGGTGTATAAGACTGAGAAATGATATTTACCTAAAACTTAAATCAAACACCCAAAATCAAATTTTAATAATAACATATAGACGTTACCGTACCTTTTGTGGAAACCTTATAAAAAAGCTTAAGTTAAGATATAATAAAGATAAAATTAGAGCATCAACACATAACCCTCGAGCGCTCTGGTCAACCATAAACGAAATTACCCATTATAAGCCACCCAAGAGCTCTAATGGTAGCCTACTTAAGATTAAATCATGCCCTCAAACCTCAATCAACTATGT